>OW026311.1:20598972-21798972 GCA_932273695.1 Apotomis betuletana | reverse complement strand
GCCCCGCGCGGTGCAGCTAGTAATACATAAATACACATTTAAAAGTAAATATTCATCAAAGCTATTTCTATCAAATCCACGAGACACATCCAATCTAAACAGCTGCATATTTACAAAATAGCTACAAAAAAACCCGATCCATCTCAAATGTATTCAAGCAATACCGCACATTGACCTCCAGTGTGATGAGATATCCAATACATCTCATGCTTACACTAGAAAGAACCAAACCAGCCAACCTAGACCCATAAAACCCTTAAACACCACGCAAAACTAAACTAACATCGTCTTTACAGAGCTCTTGCACCCTGGTTGTTGCTCAAAAAATAACCAGCACAACTTGATCTCCCCTCTCTGATGATCCTAGCCACGCTTCAAGTTAAATAAGCCATCTAATACGATGTTGGCGGGATCTCTGGGTACTGGGCGGTCACAAAAGGGAGTTATATGCGTAAAAATATGGGATATATATGTATGTAGATAAGTGCTATGTTTCCTGTTATAAGTCATCGTGCGTTTCGTTGAATCGCTTCAGTAAGCCGGGACTGATTTATGGCAGGATAGGTTTTTATCTAATGGGTTTTTCTAATTACTTAATATCTTTTCATGAATGTTTTTACTCGGATCATAAACGTAGATTGGATTCGATACAATACAAATACAAGTATTATTGTATTTAGCGGTTTATACTCACGTGAAATTGATAGAAAGTGGAATGTATGGCGCCGCAGTTAACGCAACCGATCACGTTTGTTGTACGGGAGCTCCACTGAAATATACAGGGTGGAACGGATCGAGGGACTTTTAAGCAAACTTTTAAGGAATTGTTCAGACTGAGTACTTAATTTTTCACCAATGAAGTATGTCAATATTTCTATCTATTTTTGAGATACAGTTTGTTAAGCATTAGTATAAGAATCTGCACATATCAATCCTAGCATCTTTTGAACATCGCTAAGTTAAAGACAGGTGTCAACTTAAATTGTAAATAAAACCTTTGAATCAATAGGGTTGTCAACTTTTCACTTATATTAATATATTTTATTTTGATAACTTTTTTTATTCATAAATCCAGCTTTACTATTGGTCGATTGTAGATCACTCAGATGACACTATCCTGTTAGCCCAGTCTTTTGTTCCACCCTGCATTTATTTTATTCTGTTTTTAGTATTTTTTATTATAGCGGCAACAAAAGTACGGATCCCTTAAAAGTAATGGCTATGAATTTAGCACCAGCATAATTTAAATGTTTCAGACTAGAAAAGGTGCTCAAAAAATGAATGCAACAGTAAATGACAAAGTTAAATTTCGTCGTGAAATGTTGGAACATAATTTATATGAGGTCTGAAGCAGTTTTCTGTGTAGCGACTGCTTTTTAATTTATTTAGTGTGACATGCATGTGGCTAGCATAATAAAGTAGCATTTTATTTATGTGTGTTCCTTTTTTATATTTATGTTTACAATAAAGTGCTGTTACAAATTCATGTCTAAGGCAAGAAAATTTCAAGAACGAAAATTGAATGACGTTGATAACTTAACACCTTTTTTTGGGTTCCGTACCCAAAGGGTAAAATACTCTATTACTATGACTCCGCTGTCTGTCAGTCTGTCATCAGGCTGTATCTTATGAACCGTGATACTTGAAAATTTCACATCATGTATTTCTGTTGCCGCTATAACAATAAATACTAAAAACATAATAAAATAAAGATATAAGTGGGGCTCCCATACAACAAACGTGATCGGTGTTGTTTACTTTGCACCTCATTTGTATGCGACGCGATACATAACAGGTGCAAACTTTCCATTACCTGACCAGTTGAGACGGGAAATGTTTGTACGGAACTCGCACTTGGCTGGTTTTTTTAATTAGAAGTCGAATCCTGATTGTACCAGTTCTTGTTCCATTAGGGCCTTATCACACTTGCGAATTGCGAGCGAGTATTCTATACAAAAAAAAATAGTGCGTGGAGTCCCTCCGCGCGGAAGAAGTGAAACTTCGTAATGTGAAAATGAAAATAGGAAGGGGTAGAATTATTTTTAGTGAACTCATATTGTTTCTTTAAGACTAACTTCTTCACTCTCGCTCTGTCTCTTTCTATTCCCCCTTCCCACGAGCGTTGAACGTTTAACGCAACAGTGCTTTCCTACCCCCTCCACGGTAGCGTTAAACGTTTAACGCAACCTTGTTGGAAGTCGCATTAGAAGTTTCACTTCAATAAACGTCGCGGCGAACTCACTGCGTGATCGCCTCCATACGAAATTCGCTCGCAAATCGCAAGTGTGATAACGCCCTTAGGCTTTGTTATTCTTAATTAATTGAATCAGGCGTTACTTTGCGGAAATCCATATTAATGAAAATAATAATATTGCTTTGCTATTCCGCGATAGAATATCGTGCCAGTTAAATTTGTGTATAGCAAAGCAATATTATTATTTTCATTTGTTATTCTTTCTTTGCTACATTATTTCTATATTCGAATTGAAAAGGATACATAACGAAAACCCCGATCTGAAATAAACCTTTTATGAAGGAACACAGCTTAAGGCAAATTTTTAAATGTCCCGGTAGCTGTATGTGGCTGTAATAACTTCGTTGGTGTAAACACAGTTTAAAATATTTTACCAGTACTCTGACTTCATAATAACCGTCCAGAATTTGTACATTCTACTCACGCAACTAGTTAGTTACCCAATTTCAGGTTGTTTAGGCCACAGGACTACAAAAACAAATAGGTATTTTTATCATTATAATATAAGGTAACATGAGCATATTCCACACCATTAAATTAGAATCCAAGCAAGCCTTGGCTTTAAGAAACAGGAAAAATACTTTATATGCTTCTTAGCACCATTTAATTAACCAATTAACTAAAATTGGTTGGATGCGTATCTCTATGACACAATACTTTGATATTCAAAACACTAGTACCTACAATTTACTTTTTAAAGCAAAGTCTTTTTTGATACATCTGAACTTCTGATTTGAACCCACTTTTCTGACAGCAGTTATAATATGTCTGGACAGAATAGACGACACAAATCCCAAACAAACCATATATTTAAAATAAAAAAACCCTTTCAAAATGCCTTTTAGTAGAAAGAAAACAGTGTTGACTTGGGCGTTTAAATGAAGTGAACGTACTTCTTATTTAACTGTGGCATAACTTGCCAAGACGGAGGGAGGTGAAATAATTCATAAGGCATAAAGGAGTTTCGTCCAGAACTCGAGCTGTTTACACGAGCCACTGCGGATTTCAGCGGTCTTATTGCTTTTTGAACAGTTATTGTGCCTTATATAATAGGAAGTTTAGGGTACATGGGTTTGGGAGTCAAGTTTGAGTTCGATAACATACTTATAGGAGAAAAACAGGAAAGTTGTGAACCTGCTAGGGTGCGTCTTGGTTGAAGCGAGGCAGAGCGGGGACGCGCGGAATCGACCAATGACCTGACTTGAATTTTTTTTTTCTTAAATATTTAAGATTTTCAGAGTTAAGGAGCTTATAATTGCACTTGATTAATATTACACAGTTTCAACATTGTGGGAGGGTAACACTGTCCTGTTTTTTTAATATACCAGGTGTTGCCTGTAATAGGAGCAATAAATTAAAATATAGATTCGACTCTTGAAATTGAACAACATTTGTTCAGCAACTTAAAAAAAGTCACTTTTCAGAATTTTATTATTTCAAACAAATTAAATAGTATTTTCAATTTACGTCGTCCAACATTGACTTCCCTGAGCATTGAAATAGCTGTCACTCTACTAATATCGGACATTTCGCAATACATTACTTCTTTGTCTAAACATTATTCTACAAAATATCATTTAATACACGTTATTTTCAGAAGTTGCTTAACATATGTATGTATGTATGTAAACGCTTTATTGTACACAACAACTGGTTATAAATACATTGATAACAAATGAAATATGTACAAAGGCGAACTTATCCCTATTAGGGATCTCTTCCAGTTGACCTTTGAGCAATTGAAGGAATGGGTATTCGAAGAAAATAGGCCAACTACACTGCGTACAACCGTTGTACAAATGTTGTCCAGTTTCAAGGGAAGAATCTATGTTTTAATTTATTGCTCCTATTACAGGAAACACCCGGTATATCTTAACAATGCGCTTTGTTTGGTATCTGTATCTCAGCTCCACTTTACTTATGTGATTGGTCGGTTCCGCATGTCTCCGCTCCTCCCCGTTTCAGTGGATACACACCCTTATAACTGGTATTTGTTTTTGAACAGTTGCTTGATTTTTGTGACTGAGTTCAGATTTATCAGTGCTACACTAATGATTAAACCAAATAATGCCACTTTGATTATGAATGTTTAGAAGGAACCAGCGCTCAGCGAGCCATGGAAAGAGCTATGCTTGGTGTGTCTCTTAGGGATCAGATCCGAAACGAAGTAATTCGACAGAGAACCAAAGTTACCGACATAGCACAGCGGATAAGTAAGCTGAAGTGGCAGTGGGCTGGTCATATCTGCCGTAGAGCCGAACCACTGGGGCAAACGAGTTCAGGAGTGGAATCGGTAAACGTAGTGTAGGGCGCCCTGTAACAAGGTGGAGCGACGACATTCGTAGGACAGCGGGTAGTAACTGGAGGACGAGAGCTGAAAATCGAGCTCAGTGGCGTGCCATGGGAGAGGCCTATGTTTAATTGTTTTGTAGTGTGGAAACACCACAATAAAAAAAAACAACAATTTGCCTTGATAGAAAGGCCAAGTGCGAGTCTGAGTCGCGCACCAAAGGGTTCCGTACAAACACTTATCCCATCTTAATTGACCGGGGTAAGTTGAGTTTGCACCTGACATGTATGGCGCCGGACACAAATGAGGTGCAAAATTAACGCAACCGATCACGTTTGTTGTTGGTAGCCTCGTTAAATATTTATTTTATTCTGTTTTTAGTATTTGTTGTTATAGCGGCAACAGAAATACATCATCTGTAAAAATTTCAACTGTCTAACTATCACGGTTCATGAGATGCAGCCTGCTGACAGACGGACAGCGGAGCCCTGTCACGTTGAGGACCGGGTGGTGGTAATGTAGGAAGGCAGGAACGGAAGAAGAGACAGGAGACAGGGCAGAAGATGGTATTTATTTATATCAATTAATAAAGGCACCTTGTCTTTAATTTAATTATATATTTGTATCCGACAGAATCCAGCAATTAGAACTTCAGATATCACAGCACAATAGCACAGTTAAACTTTTGGATACATAGAACACTCTTGTGAGGTAAAGATAAATTATAGACTGATGCTTAAGTATAAGGAATTGAGGATGAGCAGGATTAAAATCGTCTTGTAGGTATCTGATCAGCTTAAAAGCTCTGAATAGAAATAAGCTTTTTGACATGGAACGGACAAGTGTGGAATTTAGAATAATTATGAATTTGAATGACAATTTTTAAGATCGAGTGTGTAACCAGACAGTCAAAAAAGTTATCTAGAGCGAGTTGTAACGCGACACGTTACAATACCCGGCCTGCCCTGGAAGAAAAAATCCTGAGGGGACCTACGTCCCAGAGGGATTTTTTCAAAAAGAAAAAGAAGTTAGAATTAATAATGGTGAAGTATGGCGTGATGTGGTAATTTAGAAGATGGGCATAATATGTACAATGTTACAGCCTTAGTAATAGGGTCCCGAACCCTTAAAAACGCCTTACAAACGCTGAATATTCACCCAACGACATCTTGAACATTCTAAACAGAAAAAATAATCGAGAGGACCTTCGAATGACTCGTCGTTATCATATCTTCAAATAATAAACGTAAATAGCACATCAGAGCCTTATAGCGATTGTTTGTCATCCCCAACGTCGCTAATGGGACGACGGCACGATATATTAGTGTTATTCAGCCATTCCGTCGTATTTGCACGGTAACGGGCCTACAGATAGCGTCTATGGCCGTCGAACTATTTTTTTTATTTATAGCCCTCTTTGCACCAACATTGACTGTAATAGTACGGCTTGGAATAGAAGTTATCGGGCGTTTAGCGTTTTTATGGAGTGAGATTTTTTGAGGATTTTAGAGAACTTTATATATGGCTTACTTGAATGTCTAGTAATTTTGGAATCAAAATAATGCCTTGTCATTCCGTTTAGCTTTGATTTGTTACGTTGTATTATTTAATAAACTAAACAATTACCAATGAAAAAGAACAATATTTAAGAACGTGTCTAAAAAGTAGTTATTCCGCTTTAAGAAAGAAAGAAACATTTATTACCCCCCCAAAAATAAAATAGGTACATGGAATAAGAAAGCAAAGCATTGGCAGTACACTGTCCATCCAAATTAGTCCGTGTGACAACAGGATCGGCATGTGCTGCGTCATCCAGGCGTCACAATGTGAACTACACACAAAGAAGTTCACAATGTGAACTTCACATTCAATAATAATTATAAAAACTGTTTAAACTTACGTAAAAAAATTCTGCAACGGCCTGAATCATGGTAGCAGCACGGATAGCAGTCCCTGATGAAAAGTCCCGTAAGTTGAAAGCATGTCGGGCCGTTCCTGACAATTTTTACGTGAGTTTAAACCGTTTTTATAATCATTAAAGATGTCTGACGATACCTAAATAATATGTGTGCATCCCATTTGAGTGCCGCGTCCAAGGTCATACCCAGGAACTTGGTTGTGGTTACTTGGGGCAGTACTTCCCCATCTACAGCTATTGTGAGTGGAGCTGGAGGTGGGCCTCCAAGGTTAATGTGTATGACTTGTGTTTTTAGCAGATTGAGTAGGTACTAAACCATTTGTACGGAACCAGTTTTGTAACTTTAAGATGTCAGAGGCAATTTTGTTCTCTAGTTCTGGGATAGTACTCGCTGTAATTACATTACACGCGTCGTCGGCAAAAATGAACATTTCGCCATCTACGCTTTCCGGTAGGTCATTGACTTGAATTAGAAAGCATAAGTTTGCAAGGGAAGACCCTTGGGGTATGCCTATGTCGATTCTCCCACTCTCTGATGTGATTCGACCATTATTAATAGCGACACATTGCTGTCGTTGTTTTAAAAACTCCAACATTAGTTTGAGTGCAGGACCGCGGATGCCTATGTGTTGGAACTTTCTCTCAAGGACGTCATGGTCACAGAGATCGAAAGCCCTCGTCATATCACACAAAAGAATCGCCACCTGCATTTGTTTTTCTTTAGCATCGATTATATTTTTTATGATGTCCCGAATTACAGATACGCATGATCTGTTTTTCCTGTACGTATAATTGTCTTTCACTTAATAAGTTAAAGTTTTCTAAAAAGTTACTTAACCGTTTCGAAAGGCCGTATTCGAATAATTTTGCGAATGCAGGGATTATACTGATTGGCCTATAACTTTGGAGATTGTCCTTACTCCCTTTTCCCTTGTAGACCGGTACGACTTTAATATATTTTAGTATACTCGGGTATGTTGCGGTCTTAATTAAGTAATTGAAGATATTTACTAAGTTATCGGGCGCTTGTTTTGCCCTGAGCAGACTGGCACAGGTGCTACCAGACCAGCAACATAGATCTAGCTACTTTTCGCTATTCCACTCGACGATGTGTTACGGGCTTGAATTCTGGGGCACAGCAACAGATTGGCAGCGAGTATTTGTTCTCCAAAAACGAGCACTGAGAATAATATCTCATGTGGCACCAGGCACTCCCACCCGGCAACTTTTTAAAGACAAAAACATAATGACACTCACATCGCGCGAGATATATTATCACTATACTGCCATCAGTAGCTATTTGATTACTCTATATTTGTTTTGAATATTTAAATTATTTTGACTAATTATTACCTAACATAATATAAATAAACACATAATATTGACTGAAATAATAAGTTTGTGATATAAAAAGTGTGGAAAATGGCTCCATCAAAACCAAAATCTCAGGAAAAGTGTTGTGATGGCAGGTTAGTGGACGTTATTTTGAATTTGAAACAAATGATTGTGGAAATGAAAGCCAAAATAGACAGGACATACAATATAATCAATGAACAACAAAGTGAGCTCAAAGTACAGAAACAGCAAATATCAGACATAATAAACATTTTGACAAATAAACCGACTGACCTGAAGTTACAAGAGTCCGATGTCTTTAACACACCTACAAAATTTCCACATAAATTCACAATGTCCCACAATGACTCCGGACCGGAAGGATTAATCTGCATCCACAACACTACACCGAGCGATACTCATGCCCAAAATGATGAGTATGAGTCCACTTCACAGGCGCAACAGAAAGCGTCCACACCCACACATTCCTCAATGCCGATTCAAAAGATGCGCCTTCGGTCTCGTCCACATCGCAAGCTGCAGTCAGAGGCTATTCAAGCTAAGCCGTCGAGCTCGCCGCCAGCCACTCGGAAAGGCGCTGTTCCCAAAGTGATTGCTCCAGCCAGGTCATCTGGACACACAATGCCACCAGCACCAGTAGCCGCAACAGCGAAGCAGGTCGCAGAACTGTCACCAACAGAACCAACACCTGAAGCGCCGGCCGCGCCGGCCGCGCCGCCGGTAACGGCTGCACCAGCTCCGCTGAACGTCCCAGCCGGCTCCTGTCTGCGAGCGGCTGCCCCGCGGCCTGTTAGTCTGCACGTCTTCAACCTGAGCGTCGAAAGCACCGCTGACGACGTAATCCGCCACATCAAGTCGAGCACAGGAATCCAGGTAGATAGATGTGTGCAGCTGAAGGTCACGCGAGGACAGTATTCGTCGTTCAAGATCGATGTGCCAGCAAACAAAGTCCGATTAGTCCGTAATCCCAATCACTGGCCGGACGGTGTGTCCGTTCGAATGTTCAATAACGTGGAGCCAAAAAACTTGAAAGTGAAGAACGGCGACCAACCACCGCGATAGCTCCATCCGCATGTTTTCAAGTTCTTCACCAAAACGTGCGGTCTATTTGTGGCAAAACCGCGTTATTGAATGTTTTACTTGATACCGAAAAGCCCGATGTACTAGCTTGCAGTGAAACATGGTGCAGAAAAAATGAAATCGAACAAATTAGGTTATGTAAGTATGAAATGGCAAACGCATACTGTCGCAAGCGCACCGGAGCGCATGGTGGGGTGGCGCTATTCATACGGGACGATATTCGCTATAAACAGCGCAACGACTTACACAACCTATCTGTTCCTTACCATATTGAGATAGCATCGATTGAAATTTTATATTTAAATTTGATTATTATTGTGACATATAGAACCGGTAAAGGCGAATTTGACATATTCATAAATAAATTGGAATGTTTACTGAGTACGGTTACTGCAGAAAATAAAAGGTTCATATTAGTTGGCGATTTAAATGTGGACTTTCTAACCGACAATAACCTGAAGACTAGGCTAAATGACACACTAAACAGCTATGCTTGCGCGAACGTTGTTGGGTTTCCGACCCGTGTGTGTGGCGAGAGTTCTACCTCGATCGACTGCGGCATAGTACCTCGCACCAGTGACGTCACCGCGGCAGCGATACATACACCCATAAGCGACCACAACGCACAGCTGTTTACGTTATCGATGGAACAAATGCAACGCGAAAAGTCAAACTCGTTTGTTGAGCGTAGGCTTATTAACAGCGAATCAATTTGTTCTTTTTATTATGACATTCTAAATTATGATTGGAATTTTATAAATAGCGACTGTGACATAAATATTAAATTTAATAAATTATTACGTATTCTGACATATTATATTGATATTCATTTTCCTTTAAAACGATGCCGATTAAATAATAAACCAAATGTTCCATGGATGACTGACGAAATTATTAAATACATGAATAGCCTTAATGATCTTTCTCATTTTAGACAACAATACCCTGATGATAAAAACATATCCAATATGATTAAGTATTATTCGGACTTAATTAAGAGAAAAGTATTAGAAGCCAGACAGGAGTATACAGGGCAAAGGTTAAAAGATAGTTCGAATCCTTCCAAAGAAATTTGGAAGATTATAAATGAAGAAATCTTGCCAGCGCCATGTAGGAAAGATATTACGCTTAAAGACAGTGACTCCAAAACTATAGGGAAAAACCACGTCCCCGACCATCTGAATTCGCATTTCTTAGGTGTTGCGTCTAAGCTCAATATTGGGGTAAACGAGCAGTGCTCAATGCAGTACCTTACCGACCACGCCCGAACTGCTCATGTGCCGGTTGTTGAGCTGCCCACTGTCACGAGAGCCGACCTTGATCGAGTTCTTAAATCCATGCTCAAGACCAGGAGCACCCTTGACATATATGACATATCTGTTAACATCATCTTATGCATCTGGCCTCTACTCTCGGAAATGCTGCTTACCCTAATCAACGAGATGTTCTCGGAAGGTGTTTATCCCGACGTGCTTAAGTGCACAAGAGTGTGCCCAGTCTACAAAAGTAAAGGGGAAAAGACATCCGTTGATAATTATAGACCGATATCCATAGTACCAAACATCTCAAAAATGATTGAATCGATTTTATCAGAACACATAATGAACCACTTTGAAACAAATGACCTACTGACTGACCGACAGTTTGCGTACCGACGACATATGTCCACCACAACCGCAGCGCAGAAAATGATCGACTGGATCACAACAGGCATTGATGACAGGTACAAGATAGCCGGTATATTTTGTGACTTGTCAAAGGCCTTTGATGTGATTAATCATGAACTACTAGTAAAAAAACTAATGTGCTATGGACTAAAAGGACGCAGTTGTAATCTAGTAGAATCGTTTTTAAAAAACAGAAATCAAACTGTTGAGGTGATGATAGGTGGAAAAAGAATGAGATCAGAGTCTGGCAGCGTGACGATTGGGATCCCACAAGGGTCAGCGCTAGGAAATACCCTATTCCTAGCTTTTATAAATGACCTACCATCTGCCATATCTGAAGGACAAATCGTTTTGTTTGCAGACGACACAACGGTAGTCGTAAAAGCGCGCACGTATGACGAACTAAGCGGGAAAATGAACACGGTCTGTGACCAGCTGAAGAGATGGTTCGCGGCAAACGGTTTGGTGCTCAGTGTAGCGAAATCAAACACCATACTATTTTCCGGCAAACGTGTTCCGAGTTCGAGAATCCAAAGTCCCATTCCAGTGTCTGATGGCTGCAGGTTTCTAGGTTTTACGTTAGACCCCACGTTGAGTTGGAAAAAGCACGTAGACTTGCTATGCGATAGACTGAGCTGTGCCGTGTTTGCTCTTCGTAGACTGAAGCCGCTCGTGTCAAGTTGCGCGTTGAGACAAGCCTACTTTGCTCATTTCCACTCGCTTATGACCTACGGAGTAATCTTATGGGGCAATTCAACTGATGCTGACAGAGTACTGCGAATGCAAAAACGGGCACTACGCACTATGGTGGGCTTAAACCAGCGCCAGTCCTGTAAGGCGCTGTTCTCCGAGCACCGAATAATGACCCACTATTCGCAGTACATATTCGAGGTCATTATGTTCACCCGTAGGCATCTAGCAGACTTCAAGCGAGTGGAAGTGAAGGGTAAGTGTCTCCGCAGCACGGGCCAGCTCCGGACAGTGCCGCGCCGCACCGTGCTACAAGCCAAAAACCCGCGGGTTATAGGGCCAACCTACTACGAGCATCTACCCGCTGACCTCAAAAATGAACGTTCTGAGGAAACGTTTAAACGTAAGCTGAAGAACCTTTTATTGGAAAAGTCGCTGTACTCAGTAAAAGAATATATTGACATTGTTAAATAGATTTTATTGTAATAGTATTTTGACATTCATCGTTTGTTTTATGTAATTTAAATTTTGTTTTAGTTCTTAAGGATTTTGTATTTAAATGATTTCTATTATTTTATTCTTGAAATTTTGACATGTCTTTATTATTTATTTTTGTTTGTAATTTGATTGGTACCATGGTATTGGTACTATAATTTATTTATTTATTTTGATTAGGTATGTATACTATTGTGTACTACCAAGCTAGTTGTTAAGATTTTTTTGTATTTGTATATAATGTAAATTGACGATCACTTTATGATAAGTAATGTAAACTGACATACTCTTATATTTTACAAGAACATTATATTGTGAGACAAATAAACTAAACTAAACTAAACATCACAATTCATTTTTTACATAATTAAGCACGTTCGAAGTAATATCCCAAGTAGCACAACTGGGTCTAAATAGCTCGTATATCATATCTAATTAGATGCTTAAGTGAAATTTACCACCATGACTAAGTGCTATATAGGTGGCAATAACCCTTATGCCACCTATATAGAACCAAAAGGAGAAAAATTGCAGCCTATTTTTGGTGCTAAATAGAATCCATAAGAGCTCTCACAATTACCTTAAGTGGTAATTAGAACTATGGGTGAAAGTTATGCGTCCATAAGAGATCTCACAATCACCTTAAGTGGCAATTAGAACTAAGGGTAAAAGTTATGCGCAGTGAACGAATGAAAACATTTCAGTTCGCTCAATGAGTGATAAATGAGTCGCCAAATTATCTTTGAGTGGCGAGGCAACTGTCAAATTGTGTTGTGTGTAATACGTGATCTGCCATATTTATTTTGGATTTATACGTCTGTTTGGTGAGTGATTAAAACTTTACGTTATACAAGCATTGAAATAAGCACGAAATTCTTGCGAATTTTTTGTTACTGTGAAACTATAGTATGTTTTCTTTGTAAATTTCGACGGGCCTTTCATTTGATCAGGAATATTAAAAAAGAGAGTGCTAAATTAAATAAGGAATAGATACTGATAAGAAATAAAACTGTTAAAAATCTAACCTAATGATTGTAGGTTACCTACAATGTTAAAGTAACATCGTCAAAACTATCAAAAGTCTGTGATTATGCGTGAGTGTGATAAAATTCTGGTCAAAATAATTAATTTTCATTGGCTTCCATTTGTAAACATGGCGAAACAAAAAAGATCTTACAGTGTTTATTTTCACTTATTTGTTCCTTATTTGGAACTATTAGGTCTAATAATCACTTATTTGTATCTTGCGAGTGGCAAAGCAGTGCAACTATTAAATATATTTTGACAAGGCGCAATAGGAACTATAATAGAACTTTTAGTTCGTTAGTGGTTTGAAATAAGTGAAAATAACTGCTTTTGGTTCTAAGAATCTCCTATTGAGACCTATTTATGCGTTGGAGTGGCAATAAGGTACTTCTTAGGCCTTAAAGTTGCAATATTTTTTGGTTCCAAAAGAGCCGTAAAATTATCCCTATAGCCACTATTGGTGATATAATTCGCTATTGTACTAGTCATTTGGAACTTTTAGTTCCAAATAAGGGTATGTTGCCACTTATATGTAAAAGTTGCTTATAAGTGATTTTAAGGCCTTATATAGCACTATTGCTTCTTATTGAGGGACTATTTGAACCTGCATGCAACTTTAAGTAGCAAAATCGACTTTATCCCACCATAAGTAATAAAGTAGAAACAAAAAACGTTCCTATGCAACTACAAGTGATAGGATGAACTCATATACAGTTTTGAGTTGTGTTTAGAGCTATAAGTTGCATCAAACACTGTTAAACCACTCATTTAGAACTTAAAGCTGTAAGATAAGCTGCAAAATTCACTAATGTGCTGCTTGGGATACATCTCTTTCCACTGGCTACATACAAAAGCACACGTATTGCACAGAAACACGTAAACATGATGTCCACAGCACGTTGTCGGCTAGCAAAGTCGGGTAAAACAATGTCTATAGTGGGGCCAAAAATCTACAATAAAGTACCCGTCAATATCAAAGATATTGAAAATAATGTAACGTTTTTCAATGTATTAAAGAAATGGCTAACAACCAATGCTTTTTATAATATCGACGAATTTTACGAATTTAATAATGACATAATATAATAATTAATAATACTAATAATGTAACTACCTATTCCAATTTATATTTAATAATTACTTAATGTTTTTTTTTTTTTTTTATAATAATTTGTATTGTGAAATGTAATAGAATTTTTATAATGTATTGACTTGTAAAATGTTGACATTTTATTAATAAATGAGTATGAGTATGAGTATGATTTCACATTTATAATGAGCACACTACTTCGGCGGCGTGCTCGCAGCGAATTATTACCTACCATGTTATCAGTCCGCACGTAGTGCTACAAAATAAAATAAAAACCGTTTTTATTGAATCTAAATTCGACGTCATAGTTCCTAAGAACAGATTTCCCTATCTCTTATTGTTTTCGTTTTCTCCCTACTGACCTATTTGGATTCATCACCCTGTATCACAGACAATCCCCACTAGACGAAGCATGTAAGGCGACCCGCGCGCACCAACGATATGGTACGGCAGAACATTAAAGTATCAACACGGTGGCCACCGTTTAGTTGCGTCCATATTTATGAGGTCTCTCTACACCACTTAAAATACATTTACCATGTTATTTATTTAATTTCTTTTTTCGTTGACGTACGCATGGATCATAAACAAGGACGCAACTAAACGGTGGCCGCCGTGTTGTTACTTTAATGTTCTGCCGTACCATATCGTTGGTGCGCGCGGGTCGCCTTATATGCTCCGTCTAGTGGGGGTTGTCTGTGCCCTGAATAAATAAAGTAAAAAAATATACAGTATAAGACCTCGACTATTCGTTACCTAAAACGTGACAAGCGCACGTTTCCCCAATAACATCCTAAGTCAATTATGTACCCTTACAGTGTCCATACGTAAAAGATCGTAACTCACAAGACATTCGTACTAACATACGTCTATTTTAAACTGAACAAAGGGGCACAAATATACACGGAACAGTCCTAAACAAAGTTGTGTACAGTTTAAAGTTTAATTTCTTATTTACACATGAGTTGATGTGTGGAGGCCAATACTGTAGTTTGCTTTTCAATCAAAATACATGAATATACAGGATGGAACATTTCTAAAGACTGGGCTGACAAGATAGTGTCATCTGAGTGATCTACAATCGACCTATTATAATTGTAAAGCTGGATTTAAAAGTAAAAAAAAGTCATCTAGTGACAACCCTGTTAATTAAAAGGTTTTATTTACATTTTGAATTGACACCTGTCTTTAACTTAAGACTTAAGTGATGTTCAAAAGATGCTAGGGTTTTGTATGTGCAGATTTTCACACTAATGTTTAACAAACTTTATCTCGAAAATGTTTAGAAATATTTACATAGTTAATTAGTGAAAAATTAAGTACTCAGTCTGAACAATTCCCTGTTTGCTTAAAAGTCCCTCGATTTGTTCCACCCTGTATAATAAACGGGGATTGGATATTTGGAGTCGCAGATAGGGGTTGGTGTATCGACAAACTCACTTATCGATGCTTTTCCGCTATACTAGTAATCGCTCCCAGCTTATTTTTAAGTGTGTACCCTCTGTATTTTTGGGTACGATGATGAAGTAGGAAACACAAATCACAAATAGAGTGATCGCTGGCTTATGAGTAGATATTATAAGTGTATGAAACTATTCTTCTCTCTTCTCTTCTTCTAAATCACTTCTCACTGCTGGGTCGTGACTCCGGCGATTAATATTTTTGATAGCAGCTCTCCACTTGTCCTTGTGGTTGCTTTCTGGAGCGCGCTGCTTGACGTCGTATCCAGTTGGTTGGATATCTGATCACACCATTGGATTAGGCTTCCGCCCCGTGGCCTGATACGGTCCATCCTGTCCCTTCACCATCATCATCATCATCATCATCATCATCTCAGCCATAGGACGTCCACTGCTGAACATAGGCCTCCCCTTTGGACTTCCATATATACCGGCGACCTTTATAAGGTCATCTGTCCATCTTGTAGGTGGACGTCCTACGCTGCGCTTGCTGGTCCTAGGTCTCCACTCGAGCACTTTACGGCTCATCATCATCGGTCTCCACTCGAGCACTTTACGGCCTTCACCATCAGTCTCTCTAAATTGCCAGGGTCTTTGCGAGCTATGTGACGCAAAATGAAAATGAAACTACGCCCGGAAAATTGGAACATGGATGGATACGTTTGATATAAACAGTGAATAAAAATACCATCGTATGACTGTTACAAAAATCATTACATTTTGGCTTATTGACATACTTTCAATAAAGTTATATTTTTAAGAAGAAACATGGAGCAACCACTATTATAGCGGCAGGTAGCGTCGATAAGTGACTCGAAATGGAAATCGCAGCTACTGTCAAAACAAGTATAAAGAAACAGACATTAGTGTCGCATTCAACGTTGTGGTGAATATCGCCACATTTTGCTACATTCACGACATTAACGGTATATTACTGAGCGTTTTCCGAAAAACAACCTGAATCCTTGTGTCTTCCAGAACTGGACGTTCTTGGGTTCATCCTACTAGAATCGATAGCATTTTCAATGTGAAGAATAGGAAAGAGTGTCCTTAAAATTTTAGTTTCTACTACGTAACGCTCGTGCAGATTTAAAAGTTCATATTTAAACGCGACGTAATGGAACGAACGAATTTAGTACACTTTTTTTATTCTGCATATTGAAAATGCTATCGATTCTGAAAAAGATGAACACAAAAACCGCAAAAACGACAAATTCTGGAAGAAACAGGTATTCGGACAAATTATTGAAGAAACAAGTATTCGGTTCTTTTTTAAAACGCCCTACTTCGTTTAGAAAGCCACTCTTTAATACGTAATATATCAGCCAATATTTATCACAACCCGTCAAAAGGGTCCTATCCTCAAATTAAAAGTATGCGCCGAAATTTCGCTAGCCCTTTGTTTTGATCGACATTCATCATTAAATTAACGGGAGTCCCATTCGAAAGTATTAGCCAACAATGTCGCATGCCCGGGCTTAATGCTTCGAATATTTCACGTTCGCGGGGCATCAATAATTGTGAAAAATTGCTTCCCGCGTTATTTCCTTGCTTAGAAGGGCTTAAGTGCCACAGTTTTCCCAGTACGTTGAGCCCTTCTGTGTGACACATGGGTATGTGAACGCGGCACGACGCACGAGTAAGCTGTTTTTAGAGGAAATGATGACGAACGTAAAAGCAGTTATTTTCTCGACAAAATGGAACAGTGTTTATATGGATCACTAAGTAAGGAAATCTATCCAATGCTTTAGTTTTACCCAAAAATTATCATATTGTCATCATCATCATAAATTGAAGAGTCAAACTCTAGTCGGTGTAGCTGATGTAGCTTGTAGCTGTCTCCATCTATCTCTATCCATAGCCCATTCCTTGATTTCCATATACGCCATTACGTTTACCTTCTCTTTTATTTGTTTTATGTAGCTTATTCTTGGTCTTCCCCTGCCTCGCTTTTCTTTAAAGTTTCCTTCGATGATATTGCCTATAAAAGCGTCATATTATCGTACAAGGTGATCAAACATCTTCCCCTTTTCTCTTCTATATGGTGTTCAACAAATTCCTTTTTTCTGTCCCTCTTTCAAGTACTTCTTCATTTGTGACTTTCTCTCCACAAATTTTCTCCATCCCACGCCAACACCACATTTCAAAAGCTTCCAGTATCTCCCTGTCGCTTTGCGTCATGATCCGTGCGTCACACCCCTATAATAAAGCTATGCTTCAAATAAGTCTGAATAGTCCCACCTCAGCATGATACTAACTAAAAAGCCAGCGCTCATCTTCTGGTGAGGCTCAGTATGTTTCTTCCGATATGAATTTCTGGCAAAAATAGACATAAGCTACGAAATACCGCTTTATTTATATATTTCGAGTCACTTAGTTGTTTACACTGTTACATAATGAACCCCCTAAGCCCCCGTCTTGGCAAGCCCCGTATTTTTATACACAACTTCGCTCCGTGAGCCTTCAAGTTGGAACATAAATTTTATGACTAAGTTACGTATAAGCGCGAAGGATGGAAGTGAGTTATAGCAGACGTTTTGTTCTTAGAATTTATCCGTAGTATCGGGAATAAATTTTGAGCTTATTTGCGAGCTTTCCAATTGAATTGAACACTGATGTATATTCAAGTAAGCGAGATGCGTTGGAACAGTCGCGAAGCTATTTAAATGAAATTAGTTTGTTCTTCTTTCCGATGGTTCTTGAGAGGCAAACGCGTATTGAATGACACAGCGTAGGAAAGCATCCCCCACCTAGATAGGCCAATGACCTGGTCAGGATCGCAGGAAGAGAGACCTTCTTCAGTTCTCCTTCTTTTGGTTAATTATGATGAATAATGATGATAAAGTTTTGACAACGCGGTATTGCTCCTAGGTCAATTTGTGTAAAATTGTCCCTTAATATTTATTTGTGTTTATATTTCAAGAGAATAATGGGATATTTAGGGGCATTGCCCAAATGTTATTTTCATTGCCAAGATGTAAGCCGCAGCAAGCAAGAAGGCAATCGAGCGAGATTACGGCCGATATTACATCACATCGCTATTCTCGTGACAGGGCCGAAACATCATTCAACTGCCTTACGTAAATTAAATCAAAAAGAAAGTATATAACTAAACCTATACAAACTATGATCTGATTAAACCTAACTTAAACTATTGGGTCCTAAACTATATCATCGGGGATAGTGCAATACCGCGTAAGTAACAAGTGTAGATACGAATCAATATTCAAACAAATGCTAAGTATTTTATTGAAATGAGAACTTTATCATTTACATTTTTACTTACGCGGTATTGCACTATCCCCGACGATATGCATATATACCTATCCCCTAGGTCACTACCATTGAATGAGTTATTCTGTTGTTGTTGTTCAATATTACAGTTACAAAAAATAACACTATTTTGCAAGGGTGGCATCCCTACATATTTTTTTGATAGTTGTAATATAATATTTCCTCAAACAACTTCAGCACAGCTGATTGTCCGGTACATATTATTATTAAATAAACGTACGTAAATCACGATAAAGCATGCAGCGATAAATATATCTTTTCGATTTCTTTCGGCGTTCCTTCTCAACAGGACTTACAGTAGGTAGTCTCCTCTTGTGAAATGCCCATGTTGTGGACACAAGGGAATCTACATCTTTACATGCCCGTGGACAGGGCTGTGCAGAATAGTTCAAACAGAATAAATTCCACTATTTAATTGTGTTATTTTTTCATCGTGTTATTCTTTCATCATTTCATTATGATTTTCTCCGGTTTTAGACACACGTTCACGTTACATCGAGTTGGCGTGGGACGTTGCAATAACGTGCCACATTGTGTTGACGGGACGGGGAAATTAATCAATATAAAATCAATTTGGGCTCTAAAATAACTTAAGTACTTTTTTTTTATTTTTATTAAGGTACCAAAACTGAAACAAATCAGTCAGGGATTACACGGTACAACTTTATTCTTCACTAGCGCACACCCGGGTATTTGGCTCCACCTTTCGCTTTTGTTCGGGCAAAATCTGCGCGCACTCGTAGCCAATCGTAGCGGTCACCACACAGCATGATAGATTACGTCGCGTTTTAAACACAGTTAGGCGCCTTTGACAATAAAGTACAGTTAGGCGCCTTTCGTAAAGATTAAAGGAGATAACTTCTGTAATCTTTCATTTGATGCACCATCTCTAGCACAAAAAAATATTCAGAGACCCAAACAAAAACACTTTACGTCCCCTGAGCCTTACAACTCTTGTTATCATCAAATAAAATAGCTCCCGATACTTCAGCAGTTTGCTAACAACCTACTTCATTTATAAAAGGCGTAAGTTCCATTGTTTTACTGCAAATATTAAGTCATTGCAGAAACAGTTGCATTCCGTTTCCATTGAATTCCATGGAAGAAATTTTGCGTCGAAAAACTGTCAATTAGATCTGCAACAGTACCCTTACTACGAGTTTGCAGTGACAGTACTCGCTGGTGACTGCGTAAACTTGTATGGCGAATTTTAGTTCTACGACGTAACCGCTAGGGGCACTAATACCAGTGTTTTTCAAATTGTGGGTCGCGGCCCCCCGAAGGGTCGCGTCATATATTAAGGGGGTCACATCGATCAGCACCGAGAAAGACTCGTGAGTCGCAAGGAATATAGAATTTTATATGCATGCACATTTTAATAAAACAGGAATCATTCTTAGACATGTTCATTACTTATAATATGTATTTTTTATATTATTACCTTTTTTATATTTATTGCTAAACAGTCAACTAACTTCTGAACTTCTGATAGATATAGGTAGGTTGCGTTCCAAAAAGCGTACGAATGACTTATTGAATGACAGACGGGTGCGTTCCAAATCTGTTAAATTAGAGTTGGGTTCTAAGTTTAATCAAACAAACTGGGTTTTAGGGGGTCACGAAGGAATTTTGAGGGTCGTTACGGGCCGTGAAACCAAAAAGTTTGAAAAAACACTGCTCTATACAAATCGTTCACTCTGTCGCTAGCGAGCATGGTCACGTTAACTCATGGTAAAGATACTGCTTGCGAACAGCGGTTACTTTGTAGAACTACAATTATCCATACAAATCATTTAAGGAATCGCTAGTGTACAGTCAAAAGGAACGTTCCGGTGAGGCCCTAAATCATAAGGCCGGACCCGCCCCTTTTACTACCTGCTTGTAGAGATGCGTGTTGCAATCTTCGCTGATTATCGATGGTGTTACATATTTATAATAATTGGTTATGTTAATTTTGCACTTATTGTTAGAAAAAAATACACAAATACAGATTATAGTAAAAATATTATATTAAAGCAAAATAAATATAAGACATGGTTTTAACAAAATATTCTATTTATTCCCATTCTTCCACTTATCCCGATGTTGGGTCTAGAGTTGAGTGAGGCAAGTAATGATGTTTTATTCGAGCAGCATTTTATAATATACAAAGACCACGATAATATTTTATTAATTACTAATTATCAAGCATAGCATGCTATAATACTTAGTTATCTATTAAGTACTCATTTAATAACTCACATTAAATAATTAGGCCATTCCTTAATTACCTTAATTCTAACATAATACTCGAACCTTTACTGTATATAAAATACTGTTTCATCGAGCAACCGTAATTCATCGACAAGCAATATCGACTTTAGCTGTATCCTTGTTGACAGCTCAGTTTATTACCTGACCGGAAAGTTCCTTTTGACTGTACTCTAGCGAGTACAGTCACTGTGAACTCATGGTAAGGTTACAGTATTTGCCAAATAGCACTGTGTGCCGGGTACGTCAAACGCCGCTCTCGGTTTGTTTGGTGAATGAGGAATATAAAACTCGACTGTTCAATGTTTGACTTGCAAGAATTCTCAGTAGAAACTTGGTCGATTTATGATGACTTAAATTTTAAGTTTTTTTTTATTGATGAGACCTTTAGAGACTAGTACATACCAGTTTCTTTAGATGTTTGTTGTGAGTGAGATTAATTATGCATAAATAAAAAAAAATAAAGGATTGTATCGCGTTTATTTAATTTATTAGATTGTTTGACTTTTTGGAAATATTTCAGCCGTTATAAGCTAGAGAACAGCTGCGTTGGTGTCTAAAATCTTTTTCTTCTCCATCGCTCCTTCATTGCCGAGGATCGTGACTCCTCTTCAGCTTGTCAATTGCTTGCCTCTATTGGTTACGGTCAGCTACCTGGTGTAGTGCGGCTACTGGTCCGTTGGTCTGCTCAGATATCTGGTCAGACCAGCGTTTTGGGCTCCGGCGTCTAGGTCGCTTTCCTACTTTTCCGGTGACCATCAGACGCTCCAAGTTACCCACATCTCGGCGGGCGATGTGGCCAAAGTAACGCATTATTTGCTGCAAACAAGTGGTAGACAGGCGTTGGGCGTTCTCCATTTGGAGCTGTTCTAGGACGGAGACGTTCGTGCGATGGGCTGTCCAGTGTCCATGGAATCCTCAACAAGCGCCAGCACCACATTTCAAAAGCCTTGACCCTGTTCCAGTCAGTTGCTTTGTCCATCTTTCTGCTCCTTATAGAGCGATTGAGAAGACCAGTGGGTGGACCAGATGGACGGTCTTTCCAGACTTTACTCAGCTGCATCATTGCCGTTTTAGCCATCCCAATTCGTCGCCGTATTTCAGGGACCGAATTCGAGAATGCCGTTTGAGTGATCGCCAAACGTCAAATCTCTATTAGATAACAGTTATATCGCCATTGAACTGTCATTAAAATGCGATAAGCTTAAAAGTGACATATCTCATCTCGATTTTGGAAAAACGAAGGCGATAATGATTGTCAAAAATGTTATTCATGCATATGAATTTCTGTTTTGTACGAAACGTAACGGACTAAATTCACGCACTACACGATCAATTTAAAGTATGCGCCTGTTATTTTTATGTCGTCACATACAAAGGAAACGAAAATATAGCGCGTCTGAATTGACGAAGTTGCGATGTTCTAGGGATATCGCCACTTGTCAAGTAGGCACACGTCAAAAGTGACGGATGGCGATGAAATGGAGAGATCTCCATCATCTCTCTAAAATTGGTCGAATACCCCCCCTGGTTCATAATTGGCTTTTTATTGTGATGACAGAACCAAGATAGTCTAAGATCTAGAGACATGTAATTAGTAAAGTCGAATTCCCAGTACAAATAACGACTCAAAACATCAAATTACAGCCACTCTATCGCCAACCGTTTCATCTCAAGAACGTTTAATCTCAAGCGCTCAAAGTGTTCAGAGCCCGCAATTTGGCGTCTCAAGGAACCGCCGGGCGGTAAATAATTGTTCCCCGTAACCGCCTTGGTGGTTACTGGTTGCCGTTTACCGGTTACCACATTTGTATCATTTCAACAACTAGTTGCTCGGATAAATATCCTGTCTAATTAAATGAAATGTGGTCGTTTTATAATTGGAGGTTTGGTTTGTATATTTTGATTTTCACAATAATAGCCGAATGACATCCACTGCTGGACAAAGGGCTCCCCTAAAGTTCTCCACAATGATCGGACGTGACCCAATTGCCCCTCATCCAATTGCTTCCCGCGATTCTAATCACGTCGTCGGTCCACCTTATTAGGGGCCTTCCCATGATGCATCTTACGGTACGCGGTCGTCACTGAAAAACTACGAGTAATTTTGGCAGCGCCTTTATCTTTTTATAAAACTTTTTGTGTAAATTAAGATTAAAATATTGTGTGTAAAATGATTTAGTTTTTAAGTTCTTTGTAATGGTGCGTCTTTTTCGCTGCAACAAATGTGTTTTCTTTCTTTCAATTCGCCCCGCCCACTCACCCACGCCACAATAATACAGAGCCTTAAAAACAAACTATGGATTATTCAGACGCTCTGCAAAATACTCGGCGTAAACTGGACAGTAGACTCGTAAAAAACACAACTCAGTAGCGCCCTTAAGAAAATTTCTCTCAAATTCACTGGTCCGTAGACGCGACAAAAGCAAGGAAAGTTCTTTTTTTCTCCCTTCTGGGGTAAGTGAAGCAAATTAAGGACATAAAACCTAAATGAGGTCGCGATTTCTGTCAATTGTCAGTGCGCGGGGAGGTACAGTCAGATTTGATTAAATGCGAAGGTTCGATGTGTGCGTTGAGGAATGGGGTCTTTTGTTTCGATAAAAGCTGTTTGGGGTGCGAGCTGAAATGCGTTAAGAGGCCTTATTCCTTTCAAATTTTATTCTTTTCATATTATGACAAATATATTGATAATTTCAACCAACTGTTTTGTTTGAAGATAATAATAGATTACCCGGAGTTCTAGAAAGTAAAATAGCTATTTCATGTTTTCATTGCATGCAGTCCAAAAAAAGTAAAAAAAAAAAAACATTTTTCTGCGTGAATTTTGTCAAATTCCAGTAGTTTTTGAAACAAAAATTATCAATGAAAATTTCAAACTGTAAGTTTCAAACATTTACCAATAAATCGCAATACTCGAATTCTAAGTAGTAACATTAATAGTTAATATGTTAAGAAACATGTTTGATCATACCATGATTCTCTATTAGAGAAAATGTCTAAAACATTCAGCATTTTTGAACAGATAAGGACCCCTAAGAGTGTAAATACTGTTATGAATAAGATTGTTGACTAAGACCTTTGCATAAGGCGGAGCGTGTTGGGTCGTCGAACGAAACAATAAGGATTTTGGAAATGATTCTATCAGGGAGCTTTGCTATAAATATTAATATGCCTATTATGATAATTTTTTGATTATTTGCATTTGACTTTTTTCACTGATTTTAATATACTTTTGACATTTTATTTCACTACTATAATTGTATATTATGCATGCCTGCATGCTTGATAAGGTAAGGTGCGGCAGTAAAACTAACAGTTGGTTAGTTATTTTTATTAAAGCAGTAACGTCTGCTAACGTAAACCAAATGTTTACAATGAAGCGAAAAATTGAAAATAATAATGGTTCAGACAGGACTCGAACCTGCGTTTCCAACAGCTTTCCGGGCCAACACGGGCGTCCTACCAACTGGACCACTGAACCAGATGTCAGAGCCATTGAATCTTTCAACCAGTTGCTTCAACATGCCTTAGGGTGGCATCGTCGCGCATCTACCGTAAAGATTTAGACTTTATCGTCGGCACCATCGTCTCAAATTTGTGCCAACGATTGATCATTGAACTGTGGCAGTCTTCTTCCGATGATAGTCATACCTTACCTTACATGGAACTTAAATGTACCACATTCCTTTACTGAGTCTATTCAAATATATAATTACTGATAATCTGAAATACGCAGTGTAGGCAGACCCCCTACAAGATTATATTATTGGTAGCACATTGTTACTATCGATTTCTCAACATAATTTGAGGCGATGGTGCCGAACATAAAGACGTAATCTTTACGGAAGATGGCGCTACGATGCTGCCCTACGGCATGTAGAAATAAAGCAAATGGTTGAAATATTTGATGCTTTGGCTAGGCTTTGATAGCATAATCTGTAATGCACCCGTCTAGTCTGGAAAACCGTGGTGACGTAGGTTCATCCTGCTTAAAGCATAATTTTACAAAAAATAACGCTTTTATATAAACATTTAGTTAATGTTAGTAGACGTTACTGTTTTAATAAAAAAATATTGGTATGTAACCATTTTATATCGCGAATGTATTGCAACCTTTTTGGACTAACTGCGTTTCTATTGCATCGCTGTATGCTACCTCTCTAACACTACTCCACAATCGACGTGAAATGTATGGATGTAAGTCTTTTTTGGTGTCAGTCATTCCTTAATCGTATTTTATTTTGTTTCAGGTAAGTTGACATTTCACGCTCCACACGACTGGGTCGTTTTGATTCAAATTGCATCAAGCTATAATTGATAAGATGTCATTCAAAGGTAACTTATACATATACTTGTGATATTTCAAATGGACGTCCCTGGTTACAGTGTTGCTTTTCTGCTTGTGGGATAAGTTCATTTCTTTTATTAAGGCCGGTGTCCACTTCTGCTATTCTAACGGTTGAATTAGAATAAACTTGAATTTTTTACTAAATGTATTACTACGCCCACTAAAGTATACCTACTAATACAAAAAAGTTACGATAGAAATATAATTATGTATATTATAAGCTTATCCGACGAATGATATAAATTTAAAATTTATGACTTTAGGGGATAAAAATGTCGATGAATTGAAACAGTCGATAAAATATTTATCGATAAAATACGCAGGGGGTTCCCTATATCTGTACATCTTTTTGTGTATGACTAGCAGAATTACCTACGAAGGGTTTTAAAGCTAACACACGAAGACAGGAAACGTTACATCTTTTATAAAGTCAGCAGAATGGCTACATTTTGCTGAACAACAACGCATTAAGTACACACGAGCTCTATAGGTACTTACGACCTTTTTAGAAAGATGTGATGGTCGTTTACGACTGCCGGCCACGGTGACCAAGTCGTCTTGCGATCCGAGACTAGATAACACCCTTACATTTGTCGAACTTTGTTCCACTGTTCCTGTTCCAAAAAAACAGTGATTTCGATACATCTGTTACCCACAACATCATGATAAAGGTTTCTGTAATTAGATTAGAAAATTCCTACTAACATTATGACAACCTAGTCATTGAGAGGTAAGGTAAAAAAAATATTAATTTGTCAAATAGCTGACTGTGAATTGTGATTTAGTCACAATTAAAACACTATTTGCCTTCGTTACGAAGTGATTTGAAATTTTATCTTTATTTTTGTCGGGGACGGGTTGGATGGCCGGTGCGCTGTGTGGCACATTAGTTGAGCTATTCGACATAGTTGTGGACGAGGAGGTGGTTTGAGCGAGATGAAACACTTCAGATACAAGTTACTTGATTTATTCCTTATACAATGAAGCACAAAATAACAGTTCCTGGCACAGAGGTCTGTAAGCTAGGTTATCGAAGTCTCGAACAGAATAGTCTTTATTAAATTAACACTGTATTGTTGAGTTATAACGTTTCACTGATTCTAACTTGGTATAGCACAACGAAACGGGACAGTTACAAGACAGTAGTGCACTCGATGGCGACCCAAAGCGAAGTGTCGTGGTCGTTCGCAGAGTGAACCGCCACGCCTTCCAATGGCGCGCCGGCTTCGTTGACCTTCCATACTCATGACCGTCTCCGACATTTTTATAATTTAGATTCACTACTTTATTGTTGGTTTTTGTTGTAATATTGTATTATGTGTTATGGGTTGTATTGTTGTCGATGTCCGTAATTAATAGAATAAATAAATATATAATTCATCGGGAAAATTATCCATGCAAAATCGATATTACTAAAAGCTTCAGGATTTACATATACGTGATTTTATGAAAGTCACAGTGACGTATTTACGCGGTCAATCGCTGTGATTTTTTACCATGGCCCATCTCTAGCCAAGGCCTCGCCTTTATAGCACGATAAACTTGGCTCTTACGCCGTTAGTGTCCGGTATATAGTAAATTAAGACAATTGAGGAATGTCGTCATTCGTTTATCAGGTGTTGTAAAAATTTTAGGTCACATTTTGGAAAAAAATGTGGGCGTTAGTGCAAAAAACACGTAGTAATGGTGTTTGTTATACAATTATGGGGTAGGTGTCTCATCTAAATTGCGTATTAGAAGAACAAAAAAAAAATACCCGCAAGCTTATGGTATTTGCGGCAACGCTTGCCGGTTCACTTATTTCGGTAATTATTATATTAACATTAATCCGGTATAATTTAATCGCCTCCGGATCGAAATCGTACTACATTCACAATCAGTACTTACCTACTATGTAATAAATGTAAAAATAACAAACTTTAAAAAAAAAAACGCTTTACCCGAGAGGCTTAAAAATTATGCTGGATTACCGGATCCGGTGTTTTGGATAGCGATCCCTAATTAAAAGCAATTGAGTTTAACGCCATGTAAAAAACAATCTTAATAAAATGTCGATATACATACATAAACTAGTAACCAAAATTTTAAATAACGAAAGTACAATACCCACTTAAATGTGTATCTACCTTTATAATGGTAAGGTATCGTAAAATGCGAGCACAATCGATTGAAATAACGTATGACAACCAGTGACGACCCTAGGCACTTCAATGAATTTAACGAACCCTGATAATAGTCTCTACATACATACATGAGGAGGGTCTTTTCAAAAGGGCTTATTTTTGTATGTGTTTCATAGAGTAATAGCCCTTTAGTAAAGACACTCCTCATTTATAGTGTTTGTTACACACCTTTAAACTTTACACTTTCACAACCACAACAATCACCGTAGGGTCATCACTCGCACAAACCCCTGCTTTTAACGTAATTGTCCCGTTTTTAATTCAGTGGCCCCAAATGATGGTCACAGCAAAAATGTGCCCCAACAAAGAGTGGACGTCACATTTTGTCTCTTTATCGCTTACAATTTTTCCTCTACCGACGTTGCTTTTTACTCTTTTACTTCATCCACTTTGTTATTTTATCGCAGGTTCTCCTATTTTAAGGTTCTGTGAAATGGTAACCCTGTTTTGGAGCGTTTATGTCGATTCTTATTTTTTTGTAGGCTTTGCGTGGAATAAATAATAATAATAAAAATAGGGTATACTTGAGTATTGACTTTTTATTTATGGGTGTGGACTGGAACAAATTTTGTTCAGTTTAAAGAGAAATAAATTTTCTAAGCTTAAAAAAAAATACAATTCCTAACAAATTAAATAATATTTTCAACGTATGCCATCAAAAATTGACGTTGCGCTGAATGCTGTCACAGGTTGTCAATGTTCATCCAATTATTTTCAGTTCTTTTTTTTAACACAACTGTAAGCAAACATTCGCGATTTCAATGTTTGTTGTGGTTATTTGTAGACACAAACAAAGCGAATAATGCCAATAATGTAGGTTAGAGATATTTTCATTGCTAAAACTTGACTTTTACGTAAAACATAAAAAAAAATTATACCTATATACATATCAAGATATTTAAAAAACCCTTGCTAAATTTACGTAGGTACTTATAACTCTTAATATGCTTTAAAGTGATACTATAATGAAAAAAAAGATTTGTTAACAGTAGCCCGAATGGTAGCTGCTAGTTACATAAATCTTAGGACTTACAAACTAAGGGCTACTAGTAACCAAAATAAGTTTTGAAAAATTAGCATAATTATTGTTACTACTAAGCACAATTTAGCTATTTCTCAAGTAGTTAAACTAGTTGAGCTTTTTAGTGTAATAAACGAACGACTTACTATTTGCATCACCTCAAAATGGCGCAGATCAAACGCCGAACGATCCATCAAGCCTTGAAAGAAATAAACCGGCAACAGATTCTTCACAGAACCTCATTTTTGGGGACAGATTTTTCAAACATTCCACTCCGCTATCGATTCGTTTGACAGTATCGCCATTTCATTCGGGCGGGTTATTGAAAAATTAAAAAAAGAGCAAATCGCGTGTACCGGCCGGAAGGGACGTGCCTCGGTTACTTATTTGAGGACAAATAGAAATAGAAGGAAGTTTTCCTGGAGATCCATCAGACGGGGAATTGTGATGAATGACAATAGTACATTACGTAACAAGGGTGGTAAACGAGAAATTACAAACGAGTGTCTAGCTATTAGAAGCCCGAAGCCGAAGGCGAGGGCTTTAATGTCACGAGTTTGGAAATCCTTTACCACCAGAGTCAGGTACGACGTTTTTCATCACACTTTGGAGGCAATAAAACAAAAGTAGTAGTAGTCAATACCAAAATTACTTACCGCCCTAGGGCGTAATATTCGACACCGCCCTAGGGCGTAATATACGATTTACCGCCCGGTTTTCAAGCATGTAAATCCTTAAAGTGTGATAAAAATTACTTACCGCCCTAGGGCGTAATTTACGACTTACCGCCCGCTTTTCTAGCATGTAAAGCCTTGTTTACGAGCATATGTGATGAAAAATATTTTACGTCACCCTTGGCCGTAAGTGGTAAGTGGAATTTTCTGACGGCTATGCGGGGAGCGCTTCCTGGTCAAGGCAAGGCGTAACACTTTAAACAAACCACGGGCGGTAATTCGTAAAGCCACAGATCACATATTTATGGCCCTCGTCTTCGGTTCGGGTCACAAACATATGCTATCTGGGACATTCACGCCCTATGTCTGTAATGTACTATTATGGGCGTGATAGAGGAGGAAAAACAAGTCGCTTGTTTCACAACTTTATAATATCAGGGATGTTTAATAGCTTTATTATATATTATGTAAGTAGGTACTTTGTTTTTTTACGATATGAATGTTATATTATCACTCTATAGTATATATTATGTATATTTTAATAAAAAGAAAATCACCGATCCCCTATAGTCAATTGTTACGTAGAATAATTAAAAAGTCACTCATTTTGGATTTACAGGTATACTTACGTATATATAATACTAGCATTAACCCGCGGCTTCGCTCGCGTGCCTATATAATATACATCATCCTACGGGAACAATGCTCTTTTTTCAGGTTTAAAAGTAGGCTATTTGTTAAGTTAGGGTATAATCTGCAATCTGCATATCCGTCCAGCCGTTTTAGCGTGAAGAAGTAACAAACATACACAAGACTTTCGTTTTTCTAATATTACTGGGAAATACTTTTTATGTTATCACAACTCCACTTTAACAAATCAAACCGAAAACTCAAGCACTCAAATCAAGCGATCTCAGCTTTTACTGTATCCAAATAAAGATCACTTCAAAATTCCTAACTCGAAGTGAAGCTAAGACACCGGGTTATGTGTGCATTTTATTTGTATAAAGCTTTTATAATGTCCCCCGCCTCCGCTTATCGACTTGGGATATTCGAGATTGGTTTAATGATTCTAAGCCATGTTCTAAGTTACGTCTTGTTCTATTGTAAGATATTGAGGTTCTCTTCGTTGATGAATGAAAAATGAATTATTCTGAGCCAGATATACGTAATTCAGAATTCTGAAATGACTTAACATAATTATTGAAAAACTTGAATGTATTTATTACGGATGCAGGAAGTTTCCCGATCATTACTCCTCCCGTCCCAATACCGAGTCCCAGTCCCAGTACCTCGGTACCGATTGACGACGATCGAGATGCCAACAAATACTATTGTTTTAATCTTTTAGGATAACGCGGGTCTCTATCCATACCTCAAAAGCAAAAATAGAACCCCCTTATAGGATCACGTGTAGCTGTCTGTCAGTCCGTCTGTTACAACCGATTTGCTGCAAAACTACTGGACCGATTAAATTACAATTTGGCGCAAATGCTTTCAAGAATTTTCATGTCCACAATATAAAATTTCAAAAATCGGGGGCATTTTCGTAATAAACGTCCCAAGAAACCATAAAAATTACACCCATACTCATATTTAGTATTTTCAACCCCATCGCACCCCAACAGGCGAGACGGTATTTCACGTCCACTACGTTTGTTTTTTTAAATCGCTGTTGTTTTGGTAATCAGCGACCCGATAAACCATAGAAACTCTCATTTCTCTTGTTGATTTTCAGACTTTTTCACCATATTCTCCTCCTTTAGGGGTTGAATTCTCAAAAAGCATGAAACACGTGCTTACTCATTTATCGTTAGAAATACTCCTTGGAAGTTTTCAATAAAATAGTCTAACTAATCTTTTTTCCCCATACAAACTTACGACCCCCATTTCACCCCTTTGGGGGGTGACTTTTGACAAATGCTTCTTTTATTGCACCCCTAGACTTTATAAGGACACATAGGTTCCAAATATGGACTCTCTAGAACCAGCGGTTTAGTATTTAGACATTTCAACCCCATTTCACCCCAACAGTGGAGATGTTAATTCACGTCCGCCACGTTGGATTTTAAAATCGTTGCAGTTTACGTAATCAGCGACCCGATAAACCATAAAAGCATTACCAATGGATTTTCAGTTTGTCACCACATTTCTCCCTTTTAGGGGTTGAATTAAAAAAAAAACCTGAAACACGTGTTTACTCATTTATCGTTAGAAATACTCCTGTGAAGTTTCGAATAAAATAGTCTAACTAATCTTGTTTCCCCATACAAACTTTGGAACCCCATTTCACCCCTTTAGGGGGTGAGTTTTAAAAATCCTTTCTTAGTGCACCCCTACACCTTATAAGGAACCTACGTGCCAAATTTGAACTCTCTAGAACCAGCGGTTTAGTATTTAGACATTTCAACCCCATTTCACCCCAACAGGGGAGATGGTAACTCACGTCCACCACGTTGGATTTTAAAATCGGTGTGGTTTTCGTAATCAGCGATCCGATAAACCATAAAAACAATACCCATGCTGATTTTCAGACTTTGTCGCCACATTTCTCCCTTTTAGGGGTTGAATTTTCAAAAAACCTGAGACACGTGTTTACTCATTTATTGTTAGAAATACTCCTGTGAAGTTTCGAATAAAATAGTCTAACTAATCCTGTTTCCCCATACAAACTTTGGAACCCCATTTCACCCCTTTAGGGGGTGAGTTTTGAAAAATCCTTTCTTAGCGGATGCCTACGTCATAACATCTACCTGCATGCCAAATTTCAGCCCGATCCGTCCAGTGGTTTGGGCTGTGCGTTGATAGATCACTATGTCAGTCAGTCAGTCACCTTTGAGTTTTATATATATAGATGAGCACGTTGGAATTATATTGAGTGACAAGTGGGGGTTTTCATAGTATAAACGACTACTGCGAAATGACTAGGGATCGTAAAATGCGAGCAAAATTCATTGAAGTGCTAGTTGTCAGTGGATGTCATATACGACATAAATTGTAAGCGATAAAGAGACAAAATTTGACGTCTAATCTTCGTTGGGGCACATTTTTGCTGTGACCATCATTTGGGGCCACTGAATCACAAACGGGACAGTTACGCTGAAAGCTGGGGTTCGAGAGAGTGATGACCCTACGGTGATTATTGTGGTTGTGAAAGTGTAAAGTTTAAAGGTGTGTAACAAATACCAAACCTGTAGAGACCATTGGGTTCGTAAAATTCATTGATGTGCTAGGGTCGTCACTGGTTGTCAATTATCATACGTCATTTCAATCGATTTTGCTCGTATTTTACGATCCCTGGCAATGACTTTGACACGATTTGAATTTACGCGAAATAAGGTATATTTACTCGACGTTTTCTCTTCGTAAATCAAACGCAACTGTAAAGGGGACATTACAAACGCACTCTAAAAACAAGCACGTCCACATTTTGATTTCTTCTTCTTCTACTGCCATACCCTAACGGGTGTCGGCGACCACCTTTGCGAAGTCCTTTCTGTTCTTAGCCAATCTTGCGAGTGTGGCTGCGTTCTTTATGTTAGTCCATTTTTTGATATTATCGAGCCAGTTCATCCTCCTTCTTCCTCTTCCTCTTTTCCCTTCTATTTTGCCCTCTATTATAAGTTTGAGTATGTTGTATTTGTCGTGTCTTTGTAGATGACCAAAATATGCAATTTTACGTTTTTTTATTGTAGCTAATACTTCCTTCTTCTTATTCATTCTAATTAACACTTCAGCGTTAGTAATCCTGGCAGTCCACGATATTTTCAACATACGTCTGTATAGCCACATTTCGAATGCGTCTATTTTATCTTCCATAGCTTTACTTAGTGTCCAGGTTTCCGCACCAAAGAAAAGTATGGATAAAACGTAACATTTAACTAGTCTCCATCTCAATTTTAGACCAATATCTTTGTTGGTATATAAACTTTTCATTTTTATAAAAGCGCAGCGGGCAACTTCTATTCTTACTCTAATTTCTTGTTCCGGGTCCCAGTTTTCCCCCAACCAGCAGCCCAGGTATTTATATTTCGTTACTCTTTCTATCTGTTTACCATCTATTGTCAGAGCATTAGTTAGAATTTGTGATTTACTAACCACCATCAGTTTGGTTTTACTAATATTCATTTTAAGGTTATAATGTTTCACTTTATTGTTTAGTAGGTCTAATAGTTGTTGTAGTTCTTCTATGTTGTTGGCTAGTAATACTGTGTCATCCGCATATCTTATATTATTAATGTACTTGCCATTACACTTTATACCCATCTCAACATCTACCAGTGCTTCCGTGAATATACGTTCGGAGTAGAGATTGAATAGGCTCGGAGATAGTATGCAGCCTTGACGTACTCCTTTGAGTATTTTCAGGTCTTTTGTAGAAGTTTGCTCGATTTTAATATGCGCAGTCTGGTTCCAGTAGAGATTTTTGATGACTCTTGTGTCCTTGCTATCGATGTCAGTTTGTTTTAATACGTCTATTAATTGTTGATGGTTTACGTTATCGAAAGCTTTCTCAAAGTCAATAAAACACAAATATACGTCCATTTGATGTTCCAAACAGTTTTGAACTAACACCTGCACCGCTGTGAGAGCTTCCCTGGTCCCAAGTCCATTTCTGAATCCAAATTGGGTCTCATTAATATTATAATCAATTTTTCTATAGATTCTATTGTGTAAAACTTTGAGAAATATTTTAAGAACATGACTCATCAGACTTATAAGGCGGTATTCATTACATGTTTTAGCATTTAATTTCTTAGGGATAGGTAAGAAGGAGGACTTCAGCCAATCGTCTGGCAATTCTCCTGAATCATAAATTTTGTTAAATAATTTTACCAATACGTCTATTCCAAAGTCATCTATTAATTTAATCAATTCTATGTGTACACTATCAGGGCCGACAGCTTTTCCGGATTTCATATTGTATATAGCTTTTTTCACTTCACTACGAATAATTGGCGGGCCTAGAGTATCATTACTATCAGGCGGAGGACAGTTTTGTCTATTATCTTTAAATAATTGGTTTATGTAAAGTTCCCATTCGTCCTTCTGTTGAACCACGTCTATGAGAAGCTCGTTGCTACTGTTAAACAGTTTCCCTTTAGCATGTTTTCTCTCCGTGTGGGTGAATTCTTTTACCTTCTTATGTAGATTGAAACTGTCATGCTTATGATCCAATTCCTCTATTTCGACACATTTTGATTCCAGCCATTTGTCCCTCTCGGTACGAATATTGGCTCTTATTTCATGATCAAGATTTTTGTATTTTACATAATTAGTTTCTTTGTATTTTCTTCTATTCTCCATTTTAATTAGAATTTCGTTTGTTATCCAAGGTTTTCCGGTTTCTTTTTTCCAGTAGCCCAGCACTTCCTTTCCAATTTGTACAGTACTGTTTTTAAATATTTCCCAAATTTCTTCGTTCATGACATTGCTAGCATTTAGATCTATTCCATCAAACTGTTTTCGTAATTCATTGTTCAATGACGCTTCCGTTTTAGTTTTTGTTTCTTTATCTTTTAACTTATTTATCGCAATTTTTCTATGTTGAGAGTTACTATTTTTAGAAATCTTTAGTTTCAAATTAATTTTTGCTACAACTGGGTTATGGTCAGAACCGATATCCGCACCAGGGTACGTTTTAACATTAACTATTGCATTTCTGAATCTACTGGGTATTAATATGTAGTCAATCTGGTTGCGTATTATATTTTCTGGAGTATGCTTAGGCGAAGTCCAAGTGTATAACCGTCTCGGTGGATGGTCGAACCAAGTATTTGTGATTACAAAATCTTTTTCTATGCAGAACTGTAGCAGTCGGTCACCACAATCGTTTCTTTCACCTAGTCCATGACTACCTACATATTTATGAACAGCCCCTTTGCCAATCTTCGCATTGAGGTCACCAAGTATCAGCGTTATTTGTTGCGATTTTAGAGAGGTCAATACCATATCAATTTCCTTATAGAATTCTTCCAATATAGTGGGGTCTTTTGCTGCTCTTTCTGCTGTTGGTGCATATATTTGGAGGATATTTATGTCAAACGGTTGGCCGCTCAATTGCAACAACATACAACGCTCAGATATCGGCGCGAAGTTGGTGACATATTTATTTAGATTTTTCTTAATCATTATGCCCACTCCATGATGATGATTTTTTTCTGTTGAGGGTTTTCCCGAGTAGTAAAATATCATGTCATCAACCTCGCACTTTCCATTGTCCTTCCATCGTACTTCGCTGAGGCCCATCACGTCAATTTTTAATCTTTTCATTTCCTGTACAGTGTTTTCAATTTTACCTGGTTTTATTAAGCTTCTAACATTCCACGTTGCAATCTTTAAACAGCACTGTTTGTTCTTCTCTATTAACTTTAGTCTTTCTATTCTGGTTTCTTCTTGCTTCTTTTCTTCTTCCTCAGTAATATATTTCACATCACAGGACCTGGGGATCCCATGACGCCGGGTCGGGCCCGGATCGCATCGAACTGGCTCATTATTTGGACTTTGCATGGTGGTTTTCTTGGAGCGAAGTAGCATGTAGTGGGGCCCCGGTTCCTTCTACAGCGTAGGGTTTTTTTAGAGGGTATTTAGTCCCCTAGGCCACCTACTAAGCCTCTTCTGAATAGTTTCCCGTTCAGGAATATGGGTATACCGCCATTGCTCGGTCGCCAGAGCCCCGTCTGTTGTCCAGCAGGGAGCACCACGACATCCCTAAGGTCGTCGTCGTCGGTTGTTCATATCCGACACGTGCAGGTGGGGTTGACAATTGGGTCGGATGAGTTGTTAGTTCCGTTCACCCCTTACTCCCCATGAAGTACATGGCGCTAATCGCGAAATAAGCGATGTGTCAGATATATCTCAGGTATATGTTGCCGTTCTGTCATTAAAACGCGATGATGACGATTCAAGCTACATAAAGTGACATTTCCCGTTACTACCCGGTCAAGTTAAGTTTGTGTCTGATATTTATGGCGTGGCATATACATACATAAATGAGGCACAAACATAAACCGGGTTGGCGAAGTGGCAATAGATTAGGTATAGAGATCTCTCCGTGATATCAGAAACAATGTATGCGGAATTAGTGGCTAGAAAGGCCACTTTTCCCGTATTGCATTAAGTTTTAAGAAGACACAGTTTTCTCTGTAGTAGTGTTGCTGGCCTATGAGCCTAGCTTTGCTTTTCCAGACTACCCAGGCCTGCTGCAGCCCTGGGTGGGAGTCTGGAAAGACGAATATTTGTGGGGTGATCATATCCTTTGGATTTCGGAGTACGAATTTTGGACTTTTATTTGCCAAAAAGTAAAGCTAGTCCACCTTGTAGGTGGACGTCCTACGCTGCGCTTGCTGGTCCGAGGTCTCCACTCGAGCACTTTTCGGCCCCATCGGCCATCTGCTCTGCGTGCTATGTGGCCTGCCCATTGCCACTTCAACTTGCTAATCCGGTGAGCTATATCGGTCACTTTAGTTCGTCTACGGATTTCCTCATTTCTGATTCGATCACGTAGAGACACCCCGAGCATAGCCCTCTCCATTGCACGTTGAGCGACTTTGAGCTTTGAGATGAGGCCGATAGTGAAAGACCACGTTTCGGTGCCGTAAAAGTCATCACTGGTAACACACATTGGTTGAAGACTTTCGTCTTGAGGCACTGAGGTATGTCGGACGAAAAGACAACTGACCGATGACCTTATAAAGGTCGCCAGAAGGCGCTGGATGCAGGTCGCTTCCAACCGGTATATATGGAAGTCCAAAGGGGAGGCCTATGTTCAGCAGTGGACGTCCTATGGCTGAGATGATGATGATGATGATGAAAGCTAGTCCTAGCCGGGTGGTCAAGTGCTTGACACGTCACGTAAGAGATACCGGGTTGGACTCCCTGTTTCCTTCACCAGATTACGCATTAAAATTTTCTTTTGTGCTTTGTATCAATGTTTTTTTAAAGTTTTAAGTTTTTTGTTTAAGGTAATAGTAAAGCATACTGTGGTACTATAGCAGGGTACTTATATTTTGATATGATTTTTTTGTACTTGTATTTTTGATTGAAAACGGATGGGGAAATTGAGCCTACGGACAGTGCGTCTCTAGTCGAAAGGTTAAGGCGTTGGACCAGTAATCCAGAGATACCGGGTTCGAGTCTTGGTGTGCATCACGTATGAGCGCAATTTAATTATTGTTTGCATGTTGATCTTTGTATTATGTGACGACGCGGTTGGCTCGGTTTGTAGAGACCTGCCTCTCCTCCTGCCTCGAATCCCGGCCAGGGCAAATATTTGTGTGATGAACTCGAATATTTATGCTTGGGTCATGGTTGTTCTATGTATTTAAGTATGTATATCGTCGTCTAGTACCCATAACACAAGCCTTCTTGAGCTTAATTTGGGAGCTCGATTTGTGTGCGGTTGTCGTATATTTTTTTTTTATCTATATGGCAATTAGGGTAGGTACTTATATAGTAGCGTAGAGTAGGCTTCGGTGGATCCCAAAGTGTTGGCAGCGGTATTAATCCTCCTACAATTTCACGCCACCGCGGCCGTGCAATCCATTTTAAATAAGCAACGGGGCAACTTTCCCTGAATTTGCATATTTTCATCATATTTACCGTCTGTGGTCAGTAAGCGAATTAACATTAATGATTTTATTATATTTGCATAGGACAGGGATGGTAAAAAAGGATTTTTGTCCCATTGACAAACACTGGTTTTGGGCACTTGGGTTTAAAGTTGATGTTAAGCGGGTTAAATTATACTAATTATACTTTTATAGTATGTAGTATTAGGATGTCATGTTTATTGAATATGAGACCAATTCGTTTAAAAAATGGTGACTCTGTTTAACGCATGACGATGACGATGATATTACAATCCTTTTACAAGTTCTTGAGGACCGCAACTACAACCATTTTGTTTCTTATAATTAAACATAGCAGGTTTTTCATAATTCAGTACAAAACTTGTTTTTTTCTTCTTCAAACCATCTTAGGATCTACCTACACGGTATAATCAAACTTTAAGTGATACCTTTTTATTTAACCTTTCCTTAAAAGGTCACTTAAAACGTCAGATTAAAAAAATCACACCGGCTAATCCGTAACAGGGATAAATATTATAAAACGATGGGATTTAGGGCTTCCTCAAAGAACCCTCTGTTTATGAGAAACTTATACTATTATAAAATTCTAGATTTGTATCGAAAATCAGTTTTCTAAATTTGGAGAGGGGTCATGATTTCAGGAAAAATCTTAACAGCACGATGCAGTCGCCTTTTGTTTTTTATCGGCGCGCAGCGCCATGGCGGCATCTGCCAAAACGGCTGATTTTAACCAACTTTGGTACTGAAATATCTATCCAAAGATGGAAAAAGTGGAAAGTATAAGATTTTTACCCTAGTGCGGTAAAGGTAAATACGAAAAATGCCCGGACAAAGTTGCGGGCAGCTCCTATTGTTCTAATAAAAAGGATGAAGTAAAAAGTTAGCCTATGTAGATCCCACTTAATATTAGAAAGTTTGGGCAAATTGTTGATGCGTCGGTAAGGGGATCATAATTAGGTAAACCCTATTGAAAATTGTTCGGGAAAATTGAGGTTAGGTATTTAATGTTTGCATCAATTAGCTGTTGTTGGGAGTTGAGCGTGTTAACTTTGGGATGTAACGATATTTCTAAGCTCTTATAATTAAGAAGGGAAAAATAAGTAAGGCAGTAGAATATAATAGAATTACATTGTCAATCATTCAATTATTGCATTTCCCGTCTTCAAAAAAAAACACTTTTAAAACAATAAACATGTACAATGAACCCCTTTAAGCCTTGTTTCCTTATACCATACTCCATCGTACGTACGTAATTCCTAACTTACTATAATATACACATCGGCACCGCAGCGGGCAGCGCCATCTGTCGCCGCCATAAAACACGCCACCGCGCCGTCTTGGCACTTCTCCGATAAGGAGTTTTTCGACCGCTTTGGCATGGTTCTGACGTCTTATATGAATCGCTGCGGGCTTTCCTACTTGAAAATATTTTAAAAGACGATTTGGGAAGTCGTTTGTGGGTATCTAAGCTGAGAGTTTGTGTTTGTACCTACTGAGCGAAGTGTCATTGTTTTCTTATTGTTTTTAATTTACTGAAAATTAATCTCATTTATAGCCTAATAGAGTAGTTTTCATGCATATTACGGATTTTTAGTGGTACTAATTTATTTTACGGGTAATTTTTGATACCTGACATTGAAGGTTGGTGAATGTCACTCATGTAAACAAAGAGGAACAGGACAAAATATTCCGCAAATTTCGAGTGATTTTGGCAAAATAAAGTTAAAATTATCCACAGTGATGGAAGTAAAGTTTTTACAATAGGATTCAGAACTTATTTCCCAAGAATAACGAAGTATTGAGCAGCACTATTGCCAATGAGAGCTGTTTGTAGCGCCACTAACCCTGGGCAAGACCGACACTTGTTATATAAATATATATATATATATATATACGTAAAATATATGGAAAAATTCCTACGGGGCGCTAGTTTCACACGATATGACTCCTTAATTTTTTTTTCTGCTAAGATCCAGTCAAGCATTTATTGTACAGTTTTAGTATGCATAACATAAACACACTAAATAAATGAATAATACACCATTTCAAATAAAATCAATAAATATAATACTTTATAGTAAACGTCGAATTCATCTCCAAGACTTCAGCGCTAAAATAAAAATATATTTACGCATATTAGTAATTTTTGTTGAAGGCAGAACTCGTTCACGAAAGTAACCGTTAATGCGAAGCTAACAACGCTCCCGGTAAATATGAAAAACGTTATCATTAGTCTGTAGCGGCTGTTGTAATGTCTGTAATTATTTATTTTTACGACTACGTACCGCTAACTGAATTACAGAGCGCAAAGAACGTGGTGAGTCAATTTGAATGTTTTAGAGTTGTCGGGGCTTTTGTCTAGAAAAATGTTTTACATATTTCCGAAAAACGTAGGTATCGAATTCCATTGATATTTACATACAGTCATTAGAGCGTTGTATCCTTATCACGCAATTGTCCTTGTCGAGATTTAAACCTGGGATCGCCGCTTTGCAGACTATTATGAAACCAACGGGTGTAAAAATCTTATTAAAAATTTCCAGACATAATTAGTACCTAAGCTTATTATGCAGTTTATATTCACGTGAAGTTGTCAGTGACTGAATAATCGCGTGACTATGTGTAACAGTCCCTGATGAAGAACTTCATATGAGTTCGTCGCTATCTCTTATTAAGTACTTTGTCTAGATTTTGAGCACTGGTCTTGACGCAAAAAGGCCTAAAATACAATAACTGTCCACACGCCACTAGTAGTTCAATAAAAGTAGCTGAAAATTTGGCAAAATTAAAGGAAAACTTTTATAAATTATCAGGATATGTAGGCTATAGAGCAAAGTTAAATTTTATCTATTCTACCCGTGACTGTTCCACGTGAGCGTAAGCCGCTTAATATTACTTGCTGCTTTAATACATTATATTAAATAAGTCTCCCGATATTTAAATAAGATCACCGCTAGAGAAACTTACTATAACAAAGCGCTATGGCTCTCAAATTCCCAACACCCCATTTGTCTAACAACTTCATTAGTGGCCGTTGGTTTTTTCTACAAAATCTCCGGCGCTTGGCACGTGCCTTCTTGCAATTAGTAGCAGTAAGGCAGTAATGCGGTGGCAAGTTGCTGCACATACTCGTACTGCAGTATGAGAAACTGGGTGTTTAAAAGGCCTTATTCCTTTTAAAATGCTGATGATTTTAGACATTTTTCTCTATGATCAAACATGTTTCTTAACATAAATATTATCGATATGTTAATAATCTAGAACAGGGCTATTGGGATTTATTCGTATAGATTTCAAACATACAGTTTGAATTTTTCATCAATAATTTTTGCTTCAAAAACTACTCGAAATTGACAAAATTGACGCGGAATATTAGTTTTTTCAACTTATTTTCGACTGCACGTAATGAAAACATGAATTAGCTATGTTATGTACTACCTAGAAGTCACGGAAAAGTATTATTCACTTCAAAAAGTTGGTTGAAGTAATATATTTGTCGTAATATCGACGCTTAAGAATCAATATTGTCTAAGCAACAAAAATACAATTTTACAGGAAGCGTAAAAAACGATTTAAAAATTTGAATTTCAAATTATTGAATTTTTTTAAAAACGATTAAAATGATAAAAATGTACCTAAACTATTGTTATACGAGGCACCTCTGTAACATTGCCCTGAACAAAGATATTGTAAGTTAGGTGGTATTGCTTCAAAGTAAACTTATATTTTTTTATAATTTGTAAGATGAGTGGTTAGAGTAAAAAAAATCAAAAATATGTTTTTATTACCGCTACACAATATTAATATAAGAAAACCTTGATAAAAATACTTTTATACCAAATTGAAAAGATGACTGCTGTAGTAATATAACTGTACAAAAAGTTTGTGTAAGTTTGGTGGTATTGGTTTAATTATAGTACTGTTTTTATTTAGTTGGTAAGATAAGTGGCTGTAACGAAATAATAAATCCTTAGCTTAATTTAACTTATAAAAAAAGTATTTATACAAATAACAAGTCTTTGCAAAATATTTTGAAATACCGTTAATGTCACAATAGGTGTAGCATTGCCCTAAACAAAGTTTTTGTAAGTTAGACAGTATTGGCTTCAATATTTGTACTTGTATGTATTTTAATTTTAATGTAAAGATAACCTGGATTAAATCAAACAATTGAATGAAATATAAATATAGACCTCAGGCCTTGGTACAAACAGTTCAACATTTCTACTGCCACAAAATTACCAAAAATATAACTAAATTAAGCCGTTTGATTACAAATTGTATGTAATATTGACAGAATTTCACTAAGTGTTTATCACGGTTCTTCTGGAAAGATTGTCTATCTCAATTTTCAAATATACCTAACGGCTACTTTTTTGTAGAAATACACGAAATTAAGAAATATAATCATGCGTTAATTATAAAATACACCAAAACATACCTTATACGGCTTAAGAAGTCACAAAAAATTATGAATTTATCACATTTTACTATTTTTTCACTACAAAATTAACGTTACGCACTTGCAAAAACTTGAAATACTAATAACACTGGCGTCGTCACGGGATAGCTGAGCCGCGCTCTATTGGTCTCTTTCACACGCGCACAGTACCTGCTGACCGCAGCGCCAATGTTTCGGCATTTTCGGCACCACTCGCGGTGGCAGTCGCGCACTTCAATCGCGGGCAAGCAACAGCGGAGTATAGACGTTCGTCAGAGCACATAGATGGTATTGGCAGAAAAGTAAACGCGTTTAATAGTTAGATGATATTTCCATAGCGGATTGCTCATCCATTTCATGAAATAAAATTTAGACGATTTTGGCATGCTATGCGTTTTTTTTTTCTGAACCTAACTGTATTAAAAAGTGAAAAACGTCAAAATGTTAGTTAGCCGGTATTGATTCTTAAGCGTCGATATGTCTTTTTTTTTAAAGGAATAAGGCCTCTTAAGTAGTTTTACAAGGAAAACACTACACACCGTTTGCTGTGTATATTCTATTGCGCTGGTTGACGAAATATTTTTTTCTGAAACATTCAATGAAATGTCGTCATAACGTGCGTTATAACAGGCTTCGAAGTATCACGTTTCGGGCGGAACAACTCGAGAGAACTGTAAAGGAATTTCATACAAAATTGAAGGCCTAGGCCGGAAAGTATTTTTTTTTAAACATGGCGTCTGTGTTAGTGAACACTTGAACAGGCTAAACAGGTGAATTATATTTTTTTTATGTTTTTTAGGGTTCCGTACCCAAAGGGTAAAAACGGGACACTATTACTGAGACTTCGCTGTCCGTCCGTCCGTCCGTCCGTCTGTCACCAGGCTGTATCTCAGGAACGGTGATAGCTAGACAGTTGAAATTTTCACAGATGATGTATTTCTATTGCCGCTATAACAACAAAAACTGAAAATAAAATAAAATAAATATTTAAGGGGGGCTCCCATACAACAAACTTGTTATAGATTATATATATGTATAGGTACGGAACCCTTCATGCGCGAGTTGGACTCGCACTTGCCCAATTTTTTTTATTGCTTCTGTTTGATAAAAGCGCTATACATACCTTAGCCGTGAAAAGGGCTTGCCGGCTTCGTATCACTATCCGGCTTCCCTACGGTCGGCCGTCTATACCTACTCATCCGAGAAGCCCTTCTTTCCCGGCGTCTGCAGTAATGTACTATCACTACATAAATGTAGTATAAAACAAAGTCGCTTCCTGCTGTCTGTCTTTCCCTATGTATGCTTAGATCTTTTTAAAGTACCATCTGGCCCTATGGACATTTTCATATCACACATACATCTTTATATTTAACTAGCTTTTGCCCGCGACTACGTCCGCGTGGAACTTGGAAGTATGGAAGCAACCTCGTACAACACGATAGATATCCACCTAATCACCTTAATTAATAAAAGGGGATTATTAAAAGCGCCTAAGCAAATGTAAGAGCAATTGTGCTTTTGGTCTAATCATTACATTTCCTACAGGGTCATCAATGTCATCATGAATTACTTACTCACTTTTCAATCTTTTTAGGGATAATTTCCAGGATGAAAACTATCCTATGTCCTTCCTCGGATCTTAAACTATCTCCATGCCAAATTTCATCAAAATCGATTTAGCGGTTTAAGCGTGAAGAGGTAACAGACAGACCGACAGACAGACAGACAGACAGACAGACACACTTTCGCATTTGTAATATTAGTATGGAATACAGATTCTTTTATATTATCCACTCTAGGTTTTAGCTCGAAATTTTACGCACGACGCAAATACTTTCAAGCTCATTATTTAGGAAGCAAAATATCACTTCGAACTGTTGCTTCGGCACACATTTACATTCACAATAAAACAATAAGAATATTACACATAAAATCAGTGAAATTCGTCCATTAATATTTTCAAAGCTTTTCCCGTAATTACTCCGTTTTATTTTCACATGAAAGATTTTATGATTTCAATGTTTCCATTTGCGTGGTTTTTTGCCGACGTTCATGTACAAACAGTATTTAGTCGCAAATAAGTAAATAAATAAGTAACAGTGGTCAGTTACTGTTTAAACGCGTCAAAGTAGTTTTAAATGTTGTACGCTATTTTTAGGGTTCCGTACCCAAAGGGTAAAAACGAGGCGAGTCCGTCCGTGCGTCCGTCCGTCTGTCACCAGGCTGTATCTCAAGAACGGTGATAGCTAGACAGTTGAAATTTTCACAGATGATGTTTTTATATTGCCGCTATAACAACAAATACTAAAAATAAAATAAAATGAATATTTAAGGGGCTTCCATATAACAAACTTGTTCCGTGAAATACGCCAACTTTGCCTCCACAGGGAACTTTGCCCAAAACGCTACTTGAAAAAAGAAACTTTACTGTAGACAATTTCAAGATGATTATGGCAACACTACTATTTTTAGTGGAAAATAGATTATATCTGTGGTATCACTGGGAATCACATTTGCGCGCAACTTCATTCCGTAACGTGTTGGGACTAGTCGAATAAGGTGCGTGATTTGGCGGGCCAATTCTAGGTGAAGTTCTGGTGTATTTTTTACAGAATGGGGAAGTCTCAGGTGAATGTATCTTATTGCTTGTTATAAAATAAGAACTGTAGATCATTTTTATTGTAGTTTGAACTAAAAATACTTATTAAAACCGGAGTTATGATTGTGGGCAATGTTATCCAGTAACTTGCTAACCTATGAATGCCAACATTGCCCAGACTAAAAAAAGGGTTAGGGTTGTCACCTTGTCGTAATTTTACCTGACTGCGTAAATAAAGGAGGGTTATGTATTTAAGGTAAGGTAAAATATATTTCTATTAAGCCGTTGTACTTTTAGCATTAGCTGCATGTCATGTCATGTCATGTCCATAAAACAAAAAAATATAGTATATTCAATTATGACCATTTTTATTTAGATTATTCTAACGTGAAGTACAAAAATAACCGCCAAACTATTAGTATCGAATATTAAGCATACATTTTTCATTTTGATAATGGTATTTGGTAAAGACGGTTTACTCAACCAAAAGTGACAACCCTAACAATTTCAAACTGCTTGATTCGGCTTGTATGGAGAAAAACAAAATACCTATGTAACATTGCCCACCCATATTGCACACGTGTTTGTACAGTTAAGACCAAGATATTAAGTAGAACGCCATTATTACCCCAGATTTTATACTGATCCTTATCTTAACGTTGTAGGGGCTATAGTTACGAAAATAATCGATTTGGGCAATGTTTGCAAAAGTTTAGATAACTTTACCCGAGGTGAAAATTGATAAAAAAAATGGTTTCATGTAGATTTAAAAAATTTTTCTCGTAATAAACGCATGCATATGAATACGATGGATGCGTTAGACAACAAAAAACTTTATCCCGTCATAGAAAAAATTAGAGAAATTCGGGTTTTTACGAAAAAAGCGGGCAAAGTTGGCATGTTTCACGGTTATAGATTATGGTACGGAACCCTTAATGCTCGAGTCGGACTCGCACTTGCCCAAATATTGCCTAAATGGTATCATATTACCCTCTTTGGATGTCCAGCTATCTCTGTACCAAAATTGTTTAAAATTTGGCAAACCGTTTCAGGGTGATGAGAAGACAAAAAAAATATGATCATGATGGCGCCGCGTGCCCATACAGAACAAAAGGTAACCCTGCTGATCCTGCATAGAACTACAACTGAAATCATTTATTTTTCACCTCTCCATAGAAAACTGATATAGAAAGATATAATTTTATAATAGTCTTGATTTATTTATTTAAAAGTGTACAAATGACGGTCTTAATACCTTAAACCATTCTCTGCCAGTCCACCACTGGGCTTAATAGAAACAGTTTATGGTGCAGGGCCTTTTAAATGGTTTTGCTACGGACTAAACTTAAAGCATTTCAAGGTAGTACAGTCCGTAGTCCATTTAACTCCATTTAAGCGAAGCGGAGAGGAGACGAGCGGAGTAAACCAATCTCTTGAGTGGAAATATCCGCCTCACTTTTGTGATTGGTTGATTCCACGCCTCTCAGATCCACTCCGCTTCAGTGGAATGCACCCTTAAAATGGTTTGACTACGGACAGTACGGACTATACTACCCTAAAGCAAAATTTCAAAATATAAATGTTAAACCATGTACCTCTATAACGTCTAACGCACGTTGCAACGACCTCCCGTGTATCTCGTACGTGTTATGTCATATCGCTTTAAATTTACCCGGGCCTCGAAACTGCGCCACCAGGTTCAAATTTAAATGCAAATCCAACCTTTGTCCTGTCCTAGGCATAGTAATTACTGTTAAAAAAATCCAAAAAAAAGCCCTAACGTCTATTAGTAAAGCGTTGCCAGTTTTGCATGACAAACGTGGCAAAATCCAATTTATTTTAATTTTTTAGGGTAGTTTTAACTTTTTGATTTAAATTTGCATGTACCAGGAGCGCAAAGATGTACCGTCATTAATATTAAAGCTTTTATTATGTTCCCGCGGGAGCGTGTTCAAGGTGGGATAATTTGATCGTAAGAGAGTTTTGATGTTGACGTTAAAAGGTCGGTGTGTGGTGCAGGGAGGGACGAGGGGGCGTGACAACACAGTGTATTCGTGATAGCGCATGGGTCGTATTAGGTATCGATATATCGGCGTTTTCATTTTGATATTCAAATTCACATCCTTTATTTTGGGAAACACGATTAATACCTTGTAGACATAATAATAACTTAACAGACATAACTGAATAACTGAATACTGAATAACTAGGTAACATTTTTGACTATGATTAATTACACAAATTCGTAGTTTCAGATGTCATAAAGATAGATTTTTTCAGATTCTAGGAAGATAATTATATATTCGAGATACGAACACATCATTACTGTCTCCCTACTTCTCTGCTTAGAATAAGTAGGTACCTACGCGTATTTATTACTAGAAGGTATCCGCAACTTCGTACGCGTAATATTTTATACCGTAGTTGGGTAAAACGTGTACGGGTAGCAGTCCCTGATGAAGAGCTCCATACGAGTTCGAAACATGTCGGGCCGTTCCTGTCACGTGAGTGTAAACCGCTTAATATTTACAATAATTAAATATGTCCCACGAAATTTTTAGTAAGATTTAATGGCATAATGAAAATTATCATTACAAAATTCGAATAGATAAAAGTTAACTCTGATCAACATTGTGATAATTATGTATGTTTGGCGTGTGACATATTTACCAGAGTATTTCATTTTAGACTTACAGATATAAGTAACAGGCCTCATAGTCAAGAAGAAATTATCATTTTGAATTAAATTAGACTAACTTAGCACTAGTTTAAGGAAACAATTGATAAATTAACACAATTACTCCTCCGCATCCGACGAGCCATTTTCCTTCCACTTTTTTGTTCTCGTTAAAAATTTTCATTTCATTTATCGCCGAGTGGATCCCACAAATTACCAGGGATTTACCTTTTTTTGGCTTTTTGTAAAATTGCCCACGTCCACTTAAGGATATTAAAGCGGAGACAAAGAGGGACTGTCAGTTAATCGGGGCACTCTTTCCTATTTGTTGGCGGTTTGATTTTTCGTGCGCTCTGGTTGCGTAAGTTTTTTGTTTCGGCTCAAGGGATCACTTACGCAAGACATGATTGGCTTATTTAGATTGCTTAGGCCTCTGTTAAGCCCTCGTTATTCGGCCATAGTATACACACCGTCGAATTCACTGTAATTACTGGAGATACTTTAACCCACGGAGATAACTATTTTTTAAACTAAGGTCAGTCGGGACTAGTGCGTCAGTGGGGCAAAAGCGATACAACCGCGCGACTATAGCTACTTATTTGGCAAAAGAAGGATGGCGTTCGGGCTCCTTACCTGTTCTAAAATGCTATTGTTTTAGACATGTTATCTATGAACAAACATTTCTGAACATATTATCACTATCAAAAAGAGCTATTGCGATTTATTAATATATATTCAAAACCTACAGTTTGAATTTTTCATTGATAATTTTTGTTTCAAAAACTACTCGAAATTAACAAATTCACGCATAAAGATTTTTTTTTTTAACTTATTTTCGACTGTACGTAATGAAAACATGGAAAAGCTATGTTACTATCTAGAACTCAGGGAAAAGTATTGTCCACTTTAAAAAGTTAGTTGAAATTATCAATATATTTTTTGTTCTAATATTAAAAAAATACACTTGAAAATGTAAGGCCTCTCTAAAAGTATAACATCTGTATACAGCTTACTATATACTTTTCAATATTTCATACGCTTGCCCCGTTGGCGCATTTGCCTCGAATGACCTTACAAGAAGTTGTTTTCTTAACCCATTCATGAGATTATGTGTCTTTTCTTGGGTTCTTTACCTCCTCGTTCGATACAAACGAAACTTACAAGATCACTTTGTTATATTTTGTTTGAGTGTGCGTCTAGTACAAAAAGTCATCTCATATTGACAGTCATTCCAATAAACATGCTGTAGCTTTCAAATCAAATTAAATCAAATCATTTTATTGCAAATTATTTCGGTAATCTCCCCACAAGATAGTCTGATGACCTGGTAATGGTCGCTGAAATCCGTTGGATATGGGACGTAGAACCGATCATTGCAACGTTCTTTGAAAACCTATGTCTGTGTGTCCATTTTTTCGTTTTTTAACTAATTATTATGATGACAAAGACACACGTATGTAGTTACTATGTATACAGGTGCTTAAATCGATAATTTACGTGTCGATATACAGTTAATCGATACGGTTATTAGGCGCGAGTACTCAAATGCTAATCGCCACAGCAATGCCCGCCGGCCGGTTCGTTTGGAGCTCACCTCGGCCCGTATTTATCACTACGTGCCTGTACCATTTGTTAACTGTAATATGATGATTAGATGACAATCTTACACAGGTCGGTCTAGCCCCAAACTAACCAAAGTTTGTACTATGTGTACCAGATGACGATTAGAATTCTGAAAAATAAAGAATATCAATGACAAAAAATAGTGGAAAAATCGACTTAGCCCCAAATTGAGCTATGCTTTTGTTGTTGTACATATTTGTAGAAAAGATCTAGTTTAGGTTGTCCGTACATTGAAGCGAAACGGAAAGAAAATAACCAATCAGACTGCGTCATTGTAAAGCCCGAAAGAAGTGCATTTAAATCTGAGAAATTGTGTTTGGTTTATTTTACACATCTCCGCTTCCTTATACCCGAGGAAAAAATGTTCAAACTACATGTAGCTATACTGTATTTTATTGGTTGTTTGTGTAACGCGAATCTATTGGTTGTGGGGCGTTACGACGCGAACAATCCACTCGTGCGACTGTCTGAGATCGTATGTCAAATAATCCGAACAAAAGTGAAAGAGAGCACCATCATCATCATCATGTCAGCCGATAAACGTCCACTGCTGGACAAAGGCCTCTCCCAAAAATCTTGCGCCGCCCTCATCCCATTTCACCAGGTCGCCGGTTCACCTTGTTGTGGCCGCGGTCACCACTCAAGAACCTTCCTGCCCCAACGTTCATCGGTTCTACAAGCAACTTGCCCCGACCACTGCCACTTAAGTTTGGCGACTGTCTGAGCTATATCTACAACCTTGGTTCTCTTGCGTATCTCTTCATTTCGGATTCGATGGCTACATGAACATTGTTTTACTCAGTTAAGGATTATTTAGACACAAAGAATTTAAATTATCATTATGTTCAGATTATTATTATTGACCTAAATTTTGTTATATAATTTTACTATGACAAACACACAATTTGCATACTATATCCGCTGAATACTGTGACCCCGCTTTATTTAACACCTTCATGTACGTATTCTAGCAAATAAACATTTCCTTCTTTCTTTCTTTCTACAACCTTGGTTCTCTTGCGTATCTTATAATTTTGGACTATCGTTAAACGGTCGGTTGTTTTCGTGATATACGGTAATGTGTCGGTTTACAGCAATCGGTACGGTAATGAGGGCCGAGTACACCAAAATCGAAACAGTAATAGCTGCCGTCTGGTTCGTTTATAGTTCGTGCCGGCCCGTATTAATCACGGGTACTCGCCCGTACCATTTGTTGCCGATGTGTCCTTCAAAATGAAAAACATGAAATAAAATTAATTTATTTCATTACTAAGTCATCGTCATTTATCATTAATCAGACGATTGAAGTTAACTTCTGGTCATGTACCCGCCAAATGCCACTTAGCTTTGGCTCACTGATTGAAATGTACACGATTTTAACAAACGGGGCTTAGTCACATTCAAAAAGTGTTCAATTATTCCTTCGAGACCATAAACTTAACATCTCGTTCGAAACGCCGAGGTAACTCATTTGTCAAAATCTATTTTTTTCACGGATCCATAATTTCCCGATAACTTTTATTTGAGTTTACTATTCGAAAAACAAAAAGAAATCTCGGGATTGAATTAAGCTACAGTTTGAGATATCTTAGAAAACGAGCGGACGAAAAATGTAGGCTTATTTCTAAATTATATTTTCAATGCCTTTGATAGTTGCACGTAGTGTGAGATCTGCAGATTTAGATTTTTATTAAAGTTACCCCAGTTTATAGGTTATAGGTTCAATGTGATATACAATGGTACAGCAAAGCGATCGTTTTGGATTGCGCGGCACACAGACAATACGTGTCGTCCGTACGATGATAGATGATGGGCGATCCGATTGTGGATGCTGGCAGAAGTGGCATTTTGATGTGAATGCATTTTGGCATTTTGATGCCAAAACACTGTAAAATATAAATATATACACGTGTTTGTGACATGGAACGTCTCTTTTTGTTGCGAATAATAAAAGGCATGTTTTGTTTTAAAGGAGGCCAATCGATACTATTTTTTTATTGGAATCAAATGTCTATGAGGGACTAACTACACTTAGACTAATCTAAAAGTAAAATGGCCCTCAAAGCTCAACATTACTCCATACAAATGGCCACCTAATTGGAATGTCATTATATGTTATAATACACATAAACTAAATGTGAACAATAATATAATTTGAAATACAAGAAGGTAACGGGAACTTAAAAAACAAAAAAGAAATACATACTTTACGAGTATCAAATCATCTCTAAACTATATCTAGACTATGTACGGCGATCAACTTTAAAAAAATGATTGCCCAGACTTCTTCATAGTCCAATACACTCGGCTTAGCTTCAACCAAGCTCTAATTCCAAATTGCTCTATCAAAGGACGCTGACGTTAACCGCCCGCATTGAGAGTGCTTGTGCGCGATGGCAATCGATTCCAAGCTGTGATCTTTCCAATTTGGTCGATTAACACACAAATACGGGTGTTTTATTAAGGACTCTCACGTCGCCATTTTCTTCGTTTCACCAATTCGCAAACACCATTTATTTCAAAATGCAAGTCAAGTGTGCTAGCATATAAATAAATGAATAAAATAAATATTAAGGGACAATTTGACACAAATTGACCTAGTCCCAAACTAAGCAAAGCTGGGTACTAGACGCCGATATACATCATATATAAATACATATACCTATAGATTACATTCATGACACAGGAACAAATATTCGAGTTAATCACACAAATATTTTCCCTGGCCGGGATTTGAACCCAGGACCGCCGGCTCTGTAGGCGGGTGCTTTACAAACTGCGCCAACCGCGTCGTCATATATATATATATATATATTTAGTAATTTGAAAGATGACGTGACGTTTAATCTACTGTTTTATTCTTCCACGGTATACAGATGTATAATGTACTAGGATATGTCCGCAACTTCGTTCGCGTATTTTTTATTTACTGTAGACGTATAAAAAATATTCTATAACCATCTTTGGATGTCCTGCTATCCCTGTACCAAAATTGGTTAAAATTTGTCAAACCGTTTCGGCGTGATGCGAGGACAAAGGAAATTATGAAAACAGATGGCGCCAGGTTGGCACGGCGCCGCGCGCCCATACGAAACAAATGACGATCCTGCATCACGCTATGAAATCACGACCCCTTTCCTTAGGAAGCTGATTTTCAATTCAAATCTACAATTTTATAATAGTATAGATATAAATAAAAAATAAATAAAACACAATTTTATAACACTGCCTTATATAGGTGAATGCAAAATGAATTCATGAGCATCATGAATTGGTTGAAAATGAAATGGAATGGAATTGCGAAGCTAAAATTAAAGGATAAATTGGTGTTTCCGTCAAAGCTTCAATTTCGCAGTTAATTCAATGGGAATTAATTACTCATCCTCCATTATGGCAATGTTTAATGTACGTAGGATGGGTTTATCAATGATAGGTACATTTGAAGCAGGGACTAGAAATATTAACAGGGAAAATAAAAAGAAATTAAAAAATATAAATAATTTGTTACCGCTTAGGAGATAGCTCAATGCCCAAAAACAGAGTTAAATACGCTGCAAATCAACAAGTTGCAAACCACTTTGTGCTTTACTACATTTCAGTAAGAATCCAATACACATTGGCGTAAATAATAAATGCTAACTCATCATGATGGTCGTTCTTCCGTGGCTTTCGACAGCCTACACCGAAGTTCGAAATTTGAGTTTCACATTGTTCCGTCGCGGTCACTCAAATATAAATTTACACGAGAGTAACAGAGATGGCAGTATATGAATCTCAAATGTCGAACTTTGAAGTCACCTCTGGTGAGATGGTCCGTCTATTTCAATTCAGCGCATTCATGTTGAATCGACCTAATTATAACGGATAGATCATTTTGAAGGTTCTCTTTTGATGAAGAAAATAAGATTCCATTGAGGGTTTAGATGAATATGTTTCCTTCTAAGACTTCTAAGTGACATGGGATTTTATTGGGAGTGAGATTTTTTGGAGGAAATTAAATTTGGATCCCCGTTGGAATGCTGTAATATTAACAAGCGCTTTTCCTGTGAGCTTAGCATCAGCAGGAATAAAATTGCTTTTGGTTTTCAGAGTCCTTGGAATGAATACGTTACACCGGCAATATGAAATGATAACGTACCATCTGAAATAAGTTATGTACAGTCAAGGAATTTGAAACACGTACCTTTTTTGCTCTTGTCACAACGACAATAAGGGTCAAAAAGCTACGCCTTTCAGATTCCTTGACTGGTAAACTCTTAAATGGATACTTCAATATTATTTTGTTTATTTTGGATAGCGATATTATCAACGTTTTGCTATTTGCTATTCAATCTTCGAACAAGTTGTCACGTCGCGGTATTTGCTGGAAGACAGTAGCGGAAATTTGTCTTAAAGTACCTAATTGTTAGGATTGACCTTTACTAAATTGTTTTTTTTTTTGTTTCAGGTAAGTTGACGTTTGACGCTCTTCGACACTGAAATGCAGTTTTATTTATAATCGTTGGCTGGTATTGTAAATTATACAGTGTTTAATCGTTAATTGTTTTGCATGTCATAGCCGCGTCCATTCTAAATTCACAGACGGGATCGAGGATTCACGTCTGAGGAGAGACTTTCCCCCCCTATAATTGTGTTTTAGGAGGAGTTCTGTGTAGTAGGTTCGGAGAAATTATTCAACATGATGTTCACGACCAATTTCTACCATCGCACTCTCACTCACTGCAGCCTACATGGGCGATAACTGTGCGATTCCAGAGGAATTTTCTGCCGCAAACGCTTGAGCGGAATGAGCTTCCAGTCGAGGTCTTGCCCGTGTCTAGAATAGGGTTCTTTAAAGGGTCGGCAATGCACGTGTGATGCTCCTAGCGTCGCAAGCGCCCACAAGCGGCGGTAACTGCTTAAAAAAAAATTAGCAGTTCTACGACCCCAACTAGTTGAAGTCGCTGTCATCAAACTCAATGAAGAGAACATCATCATCATAACATAACACATATATAAAAAATAAAGACATTCCCATACGAAAAAATCTTTCTCAAAATATGAATAACAAAGATGACTTGCGTCTTATGTTTTTCCATTTTATATAAGCAGACCAACCTCACTAAAGATGTAAATTTTTCTATTTTTCATGAGCTCTGATACCGAAATACTAGTTTTAGTGCCAGTATGTATACACACATTACAACTGTTTGTCATTGTTTCTATTAGATCTTAGGAATTCCATACTACGCTATTTACTCTTAAACAAATATCAAAGGCACAGACCGCCTTTATATATATCACATTCACATGTGCTTCATGAAATCTATTTTGTACAGCCACAAAGTCATTCACAGTGCTTTAATGTAAGCTTATAAGTAAAATAATGACCAGGCTACAAGACCCGAGCCCGTGTACTCATTACAAGGCCCGGCGGTATCACTTTATTATGGTCCTTGATGAAAACCAGTTTTCGTTATAATGGAATATTAGATTCTGCTATAAACCGGGAGCGTTACGCGTCCATTAAATTTTGACCTGTAACTTACACCTCATTTCTCCTCAGCGATACGCCGTTTGAGGTAGAACGGGGGAGGGTGCAGGTCAGGTTATGCTGGTGTTGGAGTACACCGTGTTTGCTGACAAACACGCCCGTTCAAGGGAAATTGCCGAAAGATGTTTGTTCCACGAAAGAGTAGTTGAGTCGTGGAAATAATTGAAAATGCGTTTTAGGCGAGTTCGTGAGGATATAGGCATAAGCTTAGCTTCTAACCGTTAACCGTATCCATACCTACTAATTAACCGGTTATTCGTTATTACCGTCTAATTTTTACTACTTGACTTTGATTTTGTAGATCTATAAAATACAGACCACAAATTAGAAACCGCGTCTGTATTTACGGAGCTACGTCAAAATAACTTGGGATGTCGATATGCCTCATCGAGTCAGGATTCTCCATATTGTTTTCCAAAGATGCCTATTGGTCAAAATCATAACCCTCCTTTTCGCTTCGCCGTAGTCGGGTAAAAATTACGCAGCCCAAGTTTTCAGCAAATAAAATTATAAAAGAGTACTCTAGGCTTAAAGGGCTTACCGATGTAGGTAATGGGAGTGTTTGTTGTCACGTACAAACGCCTTTTCTGGGGCGCATTATTTTAGCGTAAATAAAGAGTTTGGCAAACAAAGGGCGCCTGCACGCGATTAGGGGAAGAACGCCGTTTGCGGGGAGGTATTTTTATTTGGGACTTTAAAGGATTGCGAGCGTGTGCTTTGTTTTTTCATGAATGCGGCATTGAATTGTTGTTCATATTTTGCCTTAAGTTGATCCCCACAAATATGACAATTTTTAACAGAATTATGAGTATCATAAATGACGGAATTGTTGTTAGTACCTACCGACTTAATTTCATACATAATTTCATCTCATTTCTTTTTTTTTTCTTTGAGGTACTACTTCCTGTGTATCTGCAATTACTGTTTTGCTTAACGCCCACTCTCTGTCCAAATCGCTATTAATTTATATCGGCTAAACAAATTAGATATTATTTTTAGTAGATTTTCTTTTTTTAATAAGTATATTTGTTTGTCTGTTTAATAGATTTATATCTTTGATGTGTTTAAAATATAATTCAAATGGGTTGCCCAAAATATTCCTGCCCAAGCTGTGACTAATTAAATATTTCACAATAACTTTTTATCAAACAGTACACTCAAGAGGGAGTTAAACGGATACAGTTAATACCGATCGTTCAGTTGCCTATTTTAATATGATATAATAATATAACATAAAGGAAAAATGGAGGGAAAGCGAGGTAGAGGAAAACCATGATGAAATGACAATGAGAGAATAAAAGGAAAGGTTAAGTCATGCCTTACCGAGAAGTGAAGGAGAAAGCCTAAGAAAGAAACGGTTGGCGATTGCTTCACCGATAAGAGCGCAGCTCTTAAATAGATGAAGATGAAGAAGTTCGAATGGGATTTGAACCCGCGCTTCCAACGGCTTTTAATGAAGCTACACTAAAAAAATAATTTTAGCTGCTAGTTGATGAGGTCTGTCAAACTGAGGGCTGCTTGTAACCAAAATATTTTTTGGAAGATTGACATAATATTATTTGGCTATATCTCAAGTAATTAAACTAATTTATCTTTTTCCACTGAAAATATTACAATGCCCTCCATTTCTCGTGTCGTAAATATATGAACAAAGTTCACAACCCAAAGATCGTTCATAAAACATAGAGTATGTCATACTCTTACGACACGGTTCCTCAACCGATTACAATTCCTCTCGCAATTCTAGCAATTTAAAGTAACCATTAACGAAACGGCTGAGAGGGACCCCTTATATCTCCCGTCGTTCATAATAATCGTCGGGAGAGCACGGAAATATTGTAATGTTCATCCCGAGTGAAGTTAAAGGGGTGAAATATTTATATAGGGATAGTTTTTGACGGTGTATTGCCGCTTCAGTTTCATGAAATGGGGGTGAAGAAATCTGTTTATTGGTCTTATACGTATAACGAAATTGATTTTAGACCTTTAAAATGTACTACTGCAACTGTTTAATCCTCTTTTTTTTGTTGTAATCGGGTGACAAGTAACTATCTCTGTACCGAAATCATTTAACAATATCCACTGTCCAGTCATTTCTGGTAATAACTGGCAAAAGAAATAATGCATCATGCTCCTATTTTTTTCTGATATCTCACTCGCCTTTTCACGTAAATTGTTTTCTAAAACAAAACACGGACACTTACTTTGTCTAATTTCTATAACCATGTAACTTTTAAGATATGAGCCTAAACGGTAGGGTTCCAAAGGAACTTTCTCCCGCGAACGTCTCAGGCTATGGAATGAGCTCCCCGCTGAGGTTTACCCGGAGGACTACAGTATAGAGTTCTTCAAAAACCGACTGTACAGATTTTTAAAGGGTCGGCAACACGCGTGTTAATCCTCTAGAGTTGCAAGCGTGTATAGGCTACGGTAAACGCTTACCGTCAGCCGGGCCGTAGGTACGCTGGTTGTCACCTCTGTAGTAAATATGAGGAGTGTCTTTTCAAAGGGGCTTATTTCTCTGAAATCTCTTTGATATTCATACCAAAATAAGCCCTTTTGAAAAGACACTCATATACAAAAAGAAAAAATATGACGCTTATATTCTTAAGCATGACCAATATTCCTCTCATATTCCTCGTTTATTTTGTCTATGGGTGAATCAACTTTTAAGTGCACCTTGTTGCTATGGTTACGCAAAATGTGTCCCTCGGACAACCTAAGCATTTAGTATGAAGATGTCACTTGGACAACGGGGACAGAGTAAACAACACAAAAAAGTTGATTCACTCCTATATCATCTTTAAAATGAAAATCTTAGATGTCATAGAAAGCCTCTTTGGCATTAATAGAAAATGCACAAAAAGACAATAAAATTAATTACAATATTCACCCACTCGACCCACTCACTTGGCGCTAAACAATCGAGCATCAACGCCTCAGAACCAAAAAGGCTCAAGCCCATAGAAACACAGCGCAACATAAGTCATTGTCGAGCCAGAGCGGCGAGCAGACGTTTTAAATCAGAACTTTAATTAAATGGTCTCCATTCGATACCCTTTTAATTTCGTTCGGATTCAATCCGAGTTGTATCGCCGTTCCGCTCATTTGAATCTTTGTATAAACGGGTCCAATCTGAATGTTATTAATGGGAGTGTTCTAGATTTTTCGATCGTTATTGTAAAGTTAGTTTGGTTCATTCGAGAAGACACTGCAATCTGTATGTGGTGTGCCGTTTCACTCTTTATTAGTTTTTACAATATTTATTTTAGGGGTAGTTGTAGCCTGATACCGCGGGCCTTAATTCGACGAGGCAATTTGATGTCTCCTTGTGATTGTGCTTCATATTCCATCTGAACTACCATTTTATAACAAAATATGACTCAAAAGCAGTCCGTCTGCTGGTTTTTATAAACCTGGCATATTAAAAAAAAACTATATTTTTAATATTTCAAAATATGTTACAAAATTATTAAATGGCATTTATACGATGGTAATCCTGCCATTAATTAGTCGTCAATACGCTCAAATGTAGGTTTCTACAACTTTCCTCATTTTGTATGGGAAATAAGGAAAGTTTGCGGAAATTTTCGGATACGGCAAATCTCAGAATGTAGGCCATCTGTCACGATTCTTAGAGACTATTTTATGCTGGCTCTTGCAGCTTGCGATCCTCATGTCTCATAGCGACTGATTATTCTGCAAATAGAGACAATTGGTAGCCACGTTTGCTCGACACACGGGAACTTCGTCAATACACTAATTTTGTATGAGCATTGAGATCACGACTACACGAAGGGGCGCGTGAATACACAATGTTTGCATTTGGGACTCATTTTCAAGAATCTGTGAACACATATGCCCATTGTTCATCATCACGCGTCACGGCCAATCGCGACGCATTTTACACAAACGACCTATAAGATACATTTCTCAGGATTTTTATCAAAATTAATGTACCTATTAACGGTAGCGTTTTGTTTTGTGATATGACGGAATATTTAATGCATGTTCTTGCATACAACGATGCTTGAATTCTCATAGTGACTGATTAATCCGCAAATAGGGACAATGCCAGCCAGGCAGCCACGTTTGCTTGATACACGGAGACTACACTAATTTTGTATGGACACAGAAATCACGCCAGCACGAACCGGCGCGTGAATACACAATGTTTGCATTTGATTACAACTCATATTCGTAGATAATTTTTGAAACACACATGGCTTTAAACTTCGTAACCAATAACACTCGACGATTTAAATAACATGGCATTTGTTACAAAATATAACTACTATGAAAAATGTGCCATATTGAAATTAATTCATAGTAACATGTTGTCAACTTTAAGGAATAGCCAAAAAGCTCAAATGTTAGGCCATTTGTCTCGATTTTTAGAGACTGTTTTATGCATGTTCTTGCATTCAACGATGCTCATATTCTCCCGTATTGGTGTTTTTGTGAAATAATAAAAAAATATATTAACTTCTGCTGCTAAAATTTAAGCAAACATATGAATTATTAATTTCCATTAAAGAAAGAAATAACGGCTATTAGCGAGAAAAAAATGTTAACAATGAAACCCAAGTCTAGAGTCTAGTCGAGCACGAGTCATTTGTGTTAAGACTCGAGTCCTCTGTCTTTGAAAAAACTCCTTTCTGTGTCACATTGCCACAATTAGTTTTTCAAAATTAGAGTCGCGGCTAGGTTCGCATTACAATTCAGAATAGCTGCGGAAATGAACTGTATTGGAAATGTAGTGAAAATCTCATCGTTGAAGACATGGTCCTCAAACAATTACAAGGCTAGAGTTACACCAAAATACTCGAAAACAGAAAAACGACTCGAGTCCTGCGACACTCGCTTATTTCGCGACTCTTGTTTAGTTAGAAGTTCTGCAATAAACGGAGCCCTACATACTGAGTCGAGTCTCGTTAATCGAGTTCCGAGTCGTAATAAAAAGGGCTCCTAGAACTCGAGTCCTACCAAGCAGCACACAGCTGAAATAAGCCGTATAAGGGCTGTATAAGATCTTATGCAGACTATGTGCTACGTGGGCTTTACAACACTTTAGAATAGTTATCATGTCAAGCTGTGCGTAGTGAGCCACTCTTTACCAAACGCCCTCCATTGGCCCAGCAGCAGTCCGTTTTCAAACAAAACAAGCGCTAACCGCTGCACAGCAATTATTCACTGTCCAACCGTTATTTTTCGCCTGTAATTTGGCAGCGCTGTTTGGGTCCATATTGCGACTCATAATTTATCGTGTCGCATCTCCATTTATTGATAAACGACAGCGCGTGTCGTGACGTATGAACGGTCGGGCGTAAAGTCGCACGATTTATTACGCGGTTTCTAGAATTGGGACCCGATGATCGTGTTTTCATCGGGTTTTTAGGGAATGTACAAATTGCGGTGAATGCCTATGGCTTTACACGGTTATCTGTCTCATTAGGATTATTTACTCATATTTTCACCTACTAAACAGTGAAATAATCGTCGGGGATAGTGCAATATGCGCGTAAGTAACAAGTGTAGATACGAATTAATTTTCAACAAATGCTAAGAATTTATTGAAATGATATGACTTTATCGAGAGCTGTTATTTACGCGGTATTGCACTATCCCCGACGTAATGTATAATATTATTAACATATCTATTAAATTTAATTACACATCCAGCATCCTGCTTTGGTTGGCTGGTAGAGGATGGAATCAAGTCCACTTTTAGGACAATTTATATTTCTCTTATCCAATTAAGATTAGATAACGAAATAAATAATTCTTGTTAGCTGCACCACCCACATTTCTTATCTGCTTTAACCAAAGGTTGACTGGTAGAGAAGGCCCAATTCAGTCGGCTTCTTTGACGATAATAATATTTTCTTTCTTTGCAATAAAGATTAAATAGAGAAATAAATGATTCTAGTCGTGATAATGACCCTTGTCTAGCCCTAATGGCTATAAAATTTAATTTAGAATCTTGATTTATTTTTCAGTGACGCGCGATTGAGTTAAAATCATCCAAAATATGACACTTCTGCACAAACTAAGAATTATAATAATATCATTAGTAAATGCCACGATACATTCGCTTTATCAAACATACCATGAAAATTTGCGCCCTGAGGTTAACCACAATCCATATTCAAATCCACAAATGACTTTAACAACCATCGCAAAGACAATCGAGCGTCCCAGTCTGTTCCACACAGAGCTGTCGAATGTACCCCTCGTCGGCAGCCGGCCGAAGAACAACAATCACCGCGCTCCATTTGCGGTCCCAAGCGAAGCATACCCGATTAAAGATTAGTTGACCAGTGGGATTTAGTTGGACGATTGCGTCCGTTTTTGTGCTCACCAGTTGGCGCCACTGTCGGTGTATAAGACAGAATCAAATCTGCACAATTAAGAGTATTCAGACATAATGTTCGACTAATAATTGCTTTTAACAAGCATTATTTTACCATATTCTATTCTCTTATAGACCTGAATTGTATGTCTGCCATTATAGACTCACAAGTTGGTTTTTGTGCCACTGTGAAAATACGCAATATAGCGATATTGCGTATTTTCACAGTGGCAACAGTGGTACTCATTTATTTTACTGACAACGAAAACAAATTGAAAACACGTTGAAAGTCGGTGAATGTCGTTGATTTAAAAAAAAAGAAGAAACAGATTATAATAACAAAATGGGACTTAATCGTTTCCAAAAACGTGTTTATTTAATTACACGTGTCTTAAACCAGGTCTAGGGTAAATGAGTCGTCTACAGTGTGTCTGTATGGCTAAGGTATTTTTAAGCATTTTGTTTTTTCGTCAAAATTTAAATCATAATGTATAACACGAAGCTAAAATCTATTACGATACTCAGATTATGTTTCTACTCGCTCGCTTGGCTCGCTCGTCTAAATATCTTCATGTCTCAATGGCTTATTTTAGGCCCTTATCTAGTAACCTAGGTATCGTTCCATATTCAATGTCATCATATTTTTCATCGGCAGCTGCGTCAAATCGATCACGGTCAGGTCGCGCTGATAATTGAGTCAACACACGGATTAATTAACGTTGCACATTTTTAAGCAAATATTGCATCGGAAAGTGTTTGCTACAGCTGATTCGGTTTGGACGAGCAAGATGGTTTCATTGGCATATTAAATACAGTCTCCCGTTTGCCATGATTTTGTTTTTTATTTTTTTAGAGCTTTTATAAAAAAAAAAAAGTGTGTGTGACAGCTCCGACGCACGACTGGAGTTCACTCTTCAGGCCAGGTGCGCACCACGATTTTTTTTTAGTCGCGTGATAATTTTGTCGCAGAAATAAGCGTACTTATGGGTTTATGAAAATCGTGGTGCGCGCACTCTCATATAAAGCCATATCTTGCATTTATGCGACAAAATTATCGCGCGACTAAAATCGTGGTGCGCGCCTGGCCTTAAGAACGATTATAAAATATATAGTCAATACTCAATACGTTTATTGCACATAATGATTATACAGGTGGAAGTAAATAGTTTAAGTATCACATTATGTACCCTGTTGGGTGCTGCAAACAAGAACGAGAAGGTAGGCACTTACATAATATTAATATACGAGTATAATATACAGCAAAATTACAATATTTTACAAGGAAAATTTACTTCCGATTCATTTTTAACAAATTGGAGAGATTATGAGTAGTAACTAAATAAGGAAGCGTGATGTAAAGCGCCCTCGAGCGGCTAGTTTAGTTACTACAGTCTGCAGTGCTACGGAAAAAAAAAACCGTATCTTACTATGAAATCCATACAAAGATACGACCTTTCTACCGTAGGTAGTATCGCAAAAAACAAAAGAAATGGACTAAAATTTGTTAGGCAACCCATATGCAATATATTTATTGACATATTAAATTAAATATAAAATACATTTCATCAAATTTTTTTTTTTTTTTTTTTTTTTTCACTCTTTGCTTGCGGGCCCCGAGGGACCCTTTGCACTGCTTGTGTCTGGCGCGGCTCGCCCTTTTGGGCGGTGAAGGTTATTTTATATCGGGATCTTAGTCTATAACGCTTAACGCATAACCTGCTAAATTAAGAAGTCGTATTTTTACCCCGATCGTATACTGAGATACGACTTTTTAAATTAGCACGGCAGATACGTTCGATTTTACACCCCATATTTTTCATACCCCGGGCTTATATATGAAAATCGATTCTTAAGGAGTAAACTCCAATAAACTCCAAAAAGTAAGGAATCTCCCCCAAAGTTATCACATCCGATTTCAGCCCGCGATCCTAACCAGTTCATCGGTCCACCTTGTTGGAGGCCTTCCCACGCTACGTCCGCAGTGCTATTCACTAACGTGACAAAACAACAACGGCTTAAATATACCTACTTGTGACATATACTTAAAAAAAAAGTACTTATGCGAGAATGCTCGGAACTATTTTGTATACCACGGGAGTGGCAAGAAACCGTATACGGCCCACCTGATGGTAATAAGCGGTTACTTTAGTCTATACTCTCACAGGATTCGCATGCCTGTTGAATATATACATTTTTTTTTGATGTCTGAGGTTCTCATAAAATCAAAATTTTAAGTATGTGTCGTTCGTCTTGAGTTCTTGTTAGACAATATATGAGTACGAACTATACAAATTACTGCGTCACGATGTGAATAACGTATTCACATAGAGGCCGCTAAGGTGTATCTAAAGCCTTTCAAATAAAGAGTGCAAAAGTTGACACACAAAGCATACGGAAAAAATCGAAAGGTTATTTGGCGTTATGGTGGTGAAGAGGTTAACACATTGGACCAGTAATCCAGAGGTACAGGGTTCGATTCCCAGTCTCATTCGCCAGGCTACGCATTAAAAAAATTCTTCGTGCTTTGATCTTTTGTTTAATACTACTTACTTGTGTAATGTTTGTGCGATTGAGTTTAAATTAATAATTGGCTACGTTCGGGGAATAGGAGGAAGTAATCACGGGAGATAATTTCCCCGAAAGCACTTGTAAGGCATTTCGCTATAATTATCCAACCAACATTTTCCCACTAGCGGGATAAACCAGGTTTCCCGCCCGCCATTCTCGTACCGCCGGTCCGATGGATTTTCATTAGATCTGTATTTGCGAACCTCTCGGCGAGGAGTTATCGGACCGTACAAGTATAATTTTGCTTGCCTGTGATTGGACAAAATTGGTTCCTGGACTGATTGGAGCTCTTGTTCGATGGATGCGTGCTCGATTTGTTTTTAATGCGAACGATTCAGTTTTGTTTGTGTAATGTAACTGGGGAACCGAAAATATATGATACATTTTCAATTAACTGGAACAGGTTTTTGCATCAAAATTCATCATCATAATCAACGCTTTTATTAAGCGCAACAAATAAGAACACGAAAATAATTTCATGGTCATCATCATCATAATTTCAGCCATGGGACGTCCCCTGCTGGACACAGGCCTCCTCAATAGACTTCCACATGGGCCGTGATAGCAGCATCCAGCGAGTCCCCGCGACCCTAACCAAACCGCCCATTGCCACTTCAGCTTGCTTACCCGGTTTGCCATATGCCGGTATGTTGATTACCTTGGTTCGTCTATGAATCTCCTCATTTCTGATTCGATCTCGTAGAGAAATCGAATATCATTTGATAAAGATGAAAAACGCCCAGGAGGCCAAAGATCGTTGCGTTTATCACGAGCTAAACAAGGTGACAAAGCATCTGTCACTCACACTCGCATTTTATCAAAACGTAATAAATGATTTGTCGCTTATTTATCGCGTGAATACATGTCGGAGGAACGTTTATACGTACTTAATATTAACATCATTTATGTAAAAACTGTATTCATGCAAATAAACAATTTTGAATTTGAATTTGAATTTGATAAAAGCAACCATCATAGGCCCGCGGTCTTTACATTTTTGTTGGATGACTTTCAAACATTCTACGAGTATGTCCATGCGGGGGCGACAGTGACGTCTATGCGATTCGATTTTCAATAGAGGGTCGTTAGGTGATTGAGTTGTTGAAACATTTTCTCATTTCGCTCTCCTGTAGCAGGTCACAGCTAAAACCAAATCAAGCCAAACCCGCTTTTAATCGTAAGCCTCTAAGTTCTTCCCGAAGAACATTCTGCATATGTTAATACTGTTTGTAAGAATTTTTGATGATTATTTCACAAATAAATTCGAATGAATTGGTGATTTTTATTGACGATGACTCTTTCGATTTGGTTTAAAGATCTTTATTTCTCAAAAATAATAACAAATGTTCACTTACTTGAGAAAGAAATATTATAGCTAGTGAGCGTAAATACATTTCTATTTAATTTGGCATACGCAAAACTAAACCTATACAATTGGAGGATAAATCGACTACCCAAGAGAAATCCCTTATGATTCATCAGCAGGGTTTGTAGTTATTGTTAGAATATAAGTTCACTGGCAATGCTATGTTCACATGTGAACATGGCTCATATCTGTCGTCCTATAAAACTAGACTAACCCACAAATGGACGGAATATTGCTCATATTATGGTCGTAGGATCATAAAAAAAAATCTAGAGTAAAAGCGTGATATGACTATCTAGCTCAGCAACATTTGGAAAAGGGCAGTGCACGGTCAGCTATTACTATCCAGATCCTTAAGACCTTAAGTTGGCAGTGGACTCTTTTCGGCTGATATGGTATATGACGATGTTAAAGTCTTCTGTTAAATTCTTCTTCATTGTCACTGTATCGTAGCACTTTTGAGTTATCGAGCAGTCACTTTTGGATTCAGTAGATTCGTCTATTCTTTATTAACACACTAGTTGTGACGCGCGGTGTTACTCGCCCATCCCATGGGAACACTACATCTTTCAGGATAAAAAGTAGCCTATGTGTTAATCCATGGTGTCAGCTACCTTCATACCAAAATTTATTGAAATTTGTCCAGCCGTTTGAGAATGTAGGAGTAACAAAGTCTGGTGAGATAAGGGAAACATCTGGGGGAAGTGGCACACTTTGGAATATTTTCTATATTATAGCTTTAATAGACATAAAACGACCAACTACAGTGACATTTAGTGATTTTACCTAGAACTGTTTCTGAAAATCGGATTCACCACATATACTGTGATTTATTTTAAGTCTTTCCCTTAATGTTTTTCTCTTACCCAACCTGACCTTACTCACAAAGTTTCGCCTTCATAATATTCGTGTGATAGAACAACCTAATCAATGTTTTTTTTTCTTTTCCATATACATGCATATGTTTCTCCCTACCGTATGCTATTTAGTATTTACACAAACGACACTTTTTCTCAAATTCAATTTGGCTCGACGTAGCACGTACACTCCGAGACGTAAGTTTAGACGCAGGGGGAATGTATCCCTCTCCGGGGCCGACTGTACGCGACGGGATTTTAAATTTAAAGCGAGCTTATGGGAGAGATGGGAAATAATTCAGGAAACGGGGTTGATGGTAATAAATGGCGTCTGAAATTTAATGGAAAATAGTCCGGTATATTTATTTGAATTGTGGAAAATTTTTAGTTGGCATGGAATTTAAAAAGGGAAGTCATGGATAGCCTTTGACATAAATATTTCAGATAAGAGAATGTTTTTTTACATTAACACTGCTATCTACAAGAGTATTGACTATAGAAACTGTGTTTGAATGCTTTATGTAATACTAGCGACCCGCCCCGGCTTCGCACGGGTGCAATGCTGATAAATTATGCATGTATTATACATATAAACCTTCCTCTTGAATTACTCTATCTATTAAAAAAAACGCATCAAAATCCGTTGCGTAGTTTTAAAGATTTAAGCATACAAAGGGACATAGGGACAGAGAAAGCGACTTTGTTTTATACTATGTAGTGACTATTTGCAACTAAATGGATTTAGTATTTGTGAAGCAAAAGAACTAACGGAAGAACATCGTTTTTTGTGAATCTATCTTCATCACTACACTCTATATGTGAGCTGTAGATATCGCGAGTTTGTGTCAACCTCCATAAAAGCGCCATTTTCAAAATTACAAAGGACCATGGGCAAATTTGTATGGAGGCTGGACCAAGAACCAACAGAGATGAGAGTTAGGTTATTAGATAGGTATTAACATAGGCTTAATTTTTTACTATGAGCTCCAAGCTGGATTCCATTGCAGATCTGAGATATTTGTGTTTGTAGTTAAGATGTGGCAAAAATTGGAACTAAAAAATGCATACATTATAACCAGTTCCACATAGATAGTAGCGACAGTGTAGTAATACAACGCTAAAATTATTTTAAATGGAAGATATCGTATGTTAAGCTTGTAGTATTAATGGTACCTTTTTATTACAAAGAATAATCCTCATATTATGTGTGTAGAAGTGTGTAATTATAGTTATTTTTCAAGTTTACTCAAATTGTAGTTCATCTATTGCCCACTAGATGGCATTAGTACTGTTATGTGTAAATTGTAATGCAACAATTCTTTATGACACATCAACAAAAAATATAATACAGAAAAGACCATGAATATAAAATGATGCGCAGAATATTCTGCAGTTATTTGATAGTTTTAAGAGACTGATATCGCTGGCGCAGTGACATCTGGTGCAGAGTAGATCACGCTACCTTCTTTCAAAATGTGGTTTTAACACGTCAGTCTAGCTATAGCATTAAAAAAACACATCGGAAACCATAGTTTGTGAACTACATTTAAAAAACAAACGTCATTGACATTTTGACACCGTTGAAAAACCCACTGTCATTTAATTCTTTGAAAGTAAAAAAATAATAATTCTTCCGACTGACTGAGCCAATCATTCACGGTACAGCATGGTAAGTTGATGGAAATACGTCTACGGAGCAACATCATCATCTCGGATTCGATTTCTGTGGTACGATATGAAGTTCTGCTTGTGAACTGTGTTTTCTAGTTGTATGGTACTCGGATGAACCTCCGGCTGTGAATTCAGTGAGCTCAGGTTCAATCCCTGGTAGTTTAGTACTCGGATGAAACTCTGCCTGTGAAGATGGTGAGCTCAGGTTCAATTCCTAAAGGTATAGTCCTCGAATTAAGCTCTCCCTGTGAAGACAGAGAGCCCAGGTTCAATCCGTGGTGAAATAATACTCAGATGAAGCTCTCCATGTGAGGACATTGAGCATAAGTTCGATCCCTGGTGAAATAATACTCAGATAAAGCTCTCCCTGTGAACTCAGTGAGTCCAGGTTCGATCCCTGGTGAAATAATACTCATATGACGCTCTCCCTGTGAACACAGTGAGTCCAGGTTCGATCCCTGGTGAAATAATACTCATATGAAGCTCTCCCTGTGAACAGGGAGTCCAGGTTCGATCCCTGGTGAAATAATACTCATATGAAGCTCTCCCTGTGAACTCAGTGAGTCCAGGTTCGATCCCCGGTAAAAATAATACTCATATGACGCTCTCCCTGTGAACACAGTGAGTCCAGATTCGATCCCTGGTGAAATAATACTCATATGAAGCTCTCCCTGTGAACAGGGAGTCCAGGTTCGATTCCTGGTGGAATAATACCCATTTGAAGTTCGGCCTGTGAAGACAGTGAGCCCCAGGTTCGATTCCTGGTGGTATAATACTTGGATGAAGCCTTGTCTGTAAAGAAATTGAGCCCCGGTTCGATTCCTGGTGGTATAATACTCATAAGAAACTTTGCCTGTGAAATCAGTTGGCTCAGGTTTGAGTTCTAGTTCCATATTATGACTTTACTACTTATCCATATAAAAATATGAAATTAAAATTAACACTACGTTTATTAGACTAAATGCTTACCCTAATGTTACTATTTTATTTATGACTAACTCATGAACTAATGATAGGTGCCAGGAGGGACTTTTCATAATTCTTCGGGACCCTTCTTATCCAAGCGGCCTCCACTACACCGACTAGCGATAGCGACAAATGATCTTCAGTTGTTTAAAAAAGTGTAGACCAATTCTACGTGTACTGTACGATAACGAATCCGTAATCTGTATTATGTAATATCGGGAGTCCCGGGCTCGAAACTCCAACCTCTTGCTTGGTAGTCGAAACTACGATCCACTATAAGGGTAGTTGGTTTTTTATAGTGATAATATAACATCAGTATTGATTTTGTAGACTGTCCGTCTATCCGTCCGTCCGTCTGTCTGCCTGTCCGCCTGTTCATCTGTCCGTCTGTCCGTCTGTCCGTATGTCCGTCTGTCCTTATGTCCGTATGTCCGTCTGTCCAAGTATGTCCGTATGTCCGTCTGTCCGTCTGTCCGTCTGTCCGTCTGTCCGTCTGTCCGTCTGTCCGTCTGTCCGTCTGTCCGTCTGTCCGTCTGTCCGTCTGTCCGTCTGTCGGTCTGTCCGTCTGTCCGTCTGTCCGTCTGTCCGTCGTTCCGTCTGTCCGTCTGTCCGTCTGTCCTTCCGTCTGTCTGTCCGTCCGTCCGTCCGTCTGTCCGTCCGTCCATCCGTCCGCCTGTCTCCAGAGATGTATTTCTGTTGCCGCTATATTAACAAATACTAAAAACAGTAGAAAATAAATATCAAAGTGGGGCTCCCATGCAAAGAAACGTGAACAGTTGCGTTGACTTTGCACCTCACTTGTATGCGGCGCCATACATACCAGGTGCAAACTTAACTAACCAGGCCAGTTAAGATGGGAAGTGTTTGCACGGAACCCTCGGTGCGCGAGTCCGACTCGCACTTGGGCGGTTTTTCATCTTGGCGGTTGCTATAGGTAAGGCCATTTGGAGGTCAGCGATCCGAAAAGGTTTTTTAGGGTTCCGTACCCAAAGGGTAAAAACGGGACCCTATTACTGAGACTTCGCTGTCCGTCCGTCCGTCCGTCCGTCCGTCCGTCCGTCCGTCCGTCCGTCCGTCTGTCACCAGGCTGTATCTCAACAACGGTGATAGCTAGACAGTTGAAATTTTCACAGATGATGTATTTTTATTGCCGCTATAACAACAAATACTAAAAATTAAATTAAATAAATATTTAAGGGGGGCTCCCATACAACAAACTTGTTAAAGATTATATATATGTATGTATAGGTACGGAACCCTTCATGCGCGAGTCGGGCTCGCACTTGCCCAATTTTTTTTATGTTTGTCTATTTGTATCATTGCCCATTCATCACGCCTAAACAGCTGAATCAATTTTAGCAATTTTTGGATAGGTAGGTAGGGTATCTACGGATGGTTAATGGACATCGGACTTTTTCTTTCGGACGGAAGAAGTTCATTGCAGAAATGTATTACCTGCTAGAAATAAGAAAATAATTACGATAAAAGCAGGCCATAATCGTGACACATTAATTTTTGAGAATACTTTCAGAAGTTCAGACCCGGACCCTGAAGCGCAAGTCTTGGGCCGTCGGCGGCCAACGCCCCAAGAACGCGGTGACGCGCACGCGCCCGCAGCTGGCCACAGAAGAAGGGAAGGTTCAACTTCTTGATTCTCTTCAAGCGTTGATTGATAATGTTAAATAAAGACTATAACCTCGCAATTAATAACGTTACCCTATCCCTGCTTAAAAAGAAGGTTATTTTAGGTTAGCGAAGCGGCGCTAATGTGGTAGCTTTTAGCCTTTAGGATTTAAATGCACTCCATCGACTGGATGCATTTCGGTAGTCCCGATCTGGTCGTGATGCGCAAGGTGGCCGCGATGCCTGCATGTGCTACTGCTCATCAGCGAAGAAGATAGAATTCTTGCTGTATTTGCCAGTCGCGTTCGCAATTGTGTTGAGGTAATTCGTTGGTTAGATCATGCGGAATGCCACAGATCACCGGAACTCAGGTGATCATTACGTTACCACTTTATTATTATTTTACCACTATTGAGATGGATATAGATGGATGGCTAGACTATACGAGGCTAGGGGTCAATCTAAGCTAGAAATTCTAGTCGATTTCCTCTGCACATGAAATAGACCTCTAGGCTCGTTTCGGTATAATTCCAGCCGATTGCTACGTCGCACGTTGCAGTGGTTGCAGGCACTAGACGGGTCCGGTCAGGATCATGTGGACGTTGTCGCTGAAAGTAGACCCGCGAATCCTAATTCAGCGCCGCATAATAAAAAACATTCATCGAAGACTGCACCAAAAATTGTTTCATGCATTGTGGGTTTGCAATCGTAGTAGGTATAACCAAATTCATTGTGACAATTTCGTGTCACTCGATCGATGACAGATGGAAATTAATAAAAAACTCTGTCATCGATGACTTAAAGTAGGTTAGCATAGATTGAGTTTGTCTAGAACTACAAATATATATTGAGCACGACCACAGCGGATTTTTTTTTGTGATAAAATTCATTATGCCCAGAACTATTTTTGGTCTCCGATTTCTTTTATTTTTGGATATGTGGGATCCTAAGGGGTTCTTATAAAACCTGCATTTAATGATTTGAGATTAGAGGGGGGCTCTGTTGGGGTGTTTTTTTTATTGGGTCGAAAACTACCCCTAGGCCAAATCTGTTCTTTTGGGTCGTTTTCGACCCATCGTGTGCTGTGTAAGTCAATGTTGGATAAAATTGACATAAGCGTACAACACTGTTTACACTGTTTATTTCGAGACAAAATTGAAGAATGAACCAGAAGAAGCCTTTTACGTGCAAATTAACACCTTATCTCTTGCCCTCCTTTAAAGGTTATTTTTACACAAAGCACACCGTAGTCGTGAAATAAATTTTTCAATCATATTATTATGTTTAGAATTATGTTTCCGCATCGAATAAGAGACGCTGGTTTGGATTTTTCTACTGAGCCCGGGTTCATTTCTTGCGTTATTATTTTGCAGCAAAACACTATCAGTGCTTCGGCGTAACTTCAGTGTACCTATGTCACTCCTAAACTCGCGAGTTAGGAGTGTAGTATATTACTATTATGAATAATGAACTGCGACGTCAATGAGCGAAAAAAGAACTCATTTCGATTCTGCATATGCCGACGTTACAGAGTCCAGTCGATCCACTACCCTACAATCCATATTGGGAAGTGACATTCCGCTGTGTCTATTTTAGCGCAGCAGAAAATCTTCTCGCCGTTTGCATAAACATAGTGTTCAGTCGATAAACAGTCACAATGATATTACCATGCCACCTAACAATGCATATCCCATTGTTCCATCCAATTGGTAGCCGCAGTATCCCCTCTCCTTATTTGTTAATTATTTGAAGTCCTTCAGTTGGCAGTTTTCAATGAGAGTGTTGCACACTGTACCATCAGATACCACCGCCAGGATGATCAATATAAATATCAGTACCATATCTTATCATCAAAGTTTTAATTTTCCAACAAATCTATTATATAATATAATAAATTACTAAACAATTATACATTGATGCTGAAATGTAACCAAACTTAATAATTAATAACTCAATTAAAACTAAATTATAAAAATAACAAGGTTCAAAAAACACCGCTCCCTGTCATTTCTGGTCCAAAGGTGCCCATAACGCTCGCAGCATTTCCACGTTGGATCGCAATGGACACCCTTTGTACCAGAAATGACTCGGAGCGGGGGTCTTCCCCCTTTTGCCTGAGTCTACGGCCTACGTCGCGCACAAAATATTTTGCATCTGTCCCCCAGCAACCCGCTGTCTCCACCGCAAAGGGAACAAAAATGTAGGACGTACCTAGTGTGACATATTTCTGCCGTTTCAAGTCCGCCTGATATTCGGCTGCAGCTCCAGCCGTGCGGGTGGTACGATTCACGTGGGAGGCAGCGAAGGTGCTCACACAGGTAGCGTCCCACACTAAACAACGACCCCTTTCCCATGGTAATAAAGTTAGCCCATCGGGCCGTTTGCCGTCTGTACGACTTAGACCCGGTGGCTCCAGCACGGATGGAACGCCAGCCGACCTAAGCACCCTCTGAATTATGTCATTCAGTGCGTGGTGAGGCGGGTGCCTACCAGTACATCGACGGCAACTCATTGCATGGTAGCCGTCAGAACCCACCATGGTACCGCAAATGCACAAATGAGGTTGACAAACATTGCAGCCCAGGCGGAGAGCAACGCACACACGCAGTGAGTCCCCGTCGAGTAAAGTGCCCAATTGAGGCGAAGGTAGCGCGTGCAGCCATGCCCCTGATTCTGACTGAGAAGCAGCCAGAAGTCTTGCTCGGTCTGCACCCACGGCATTATTGAGAAGTCTGTCTAGCGTGGTTTTGCAGCTTATATAATTCGTTGTAAGTAGTCGTCCGATCCTAAATATAAAAAAAATATATTTAAATAAACTTCTGCCCACTGGGTCGTTACTGACCACTACTTTCCCAAAAACTATTACTTTCAACTACTTTTTGTATTACGAGATAAATAAACTATCTATCTAACTTTATAGTAACAATAACATAACAGTTATATTTATGAAGAACAAAATATTACTTACAATGCGCTCAGGAAAGATGCACTTTTTTGCCGTCTCAAATCAAATCATAACTTGCAGTGACACTAGAGGTTATAAAATTGCCGGCTAACCTACATTTACCATTAATTTTGAAAGCAAACACTATCACAATCTCACAGATGGCTCTAGACGACGTAAATGAGCGCTTACGCTTACAAGCTCGCACGTTATTTGGTACCTCAATTCGGGACCAAAACGACCCACTGGGCATATATTAGGGTTTAAAATAGTTTGAGGTACATGTACCCTTTAGCCGACTTAAAAAAAAAACGAGGAGGATGTCAATTCGACTGCATTTCTTTATATTTATTACCCCAGAATTTTCGAATGGGTGAACCAATTTTGATGATTCTTTTTTTATTTGAAAGCTTTTGCTTCCCGTGAGGTCCGATTTCAATTTGGTCCAGTTCTGATAAAAGCATCTACCATGCCAACTTTGCCCGCTTTTTTCGTAAAAACCCGAATTTCTCTCATTTTTTCTATGACGGGATAAAGTTTTTTTTGTCTAACGCATCCATCGTATTCATATGCATGCGTTTATTACGAGAAACAATTTTTAAAACTACATTTTAGCCTTTTTTTATCAATTTTCACCTCGGGTAAAGTTATCTAAACTTTTGCAGACATTGCCCAAATCGATTATTTTCGTAACTATAGCCCCTATAACGTTAAGATAAGGATCAGTATAAAATCTGGGGTAATAATGGCGTTCTACGTAAATATCTTGGTCTTAGGTAACTGTACAAACACGTGTGCAATATGGGTGGGCAATGTTACATAGGTATTTTGTTTTACTCCATACAAGCCGAATCAAGCAGTTTGAAATTGTCAGGGTTGTCAGTTTTGGTTGAGTTAACCATCTTTACCAATACCATTATCGAAATGAAAAATGAATGCTTAATATTCGATACTAATAGTTTGGCGGTTATTTTTTTACTTCACGTTAGAATAATCTAAATAAAAATTGACATAATTCAATATTCTGTTTTTTTTTGTTTTATGGACATGACATGACATGACATGCAGCTAATGCTAAAAGTACAACGGCTTAATAAAAATATAATTTACCTTATCTTAAATACATAACCCTCTTTTATTTACGCAGTCAGGTAAAAATAAGACAAGGTGACAACCCTAACCTTTTTTTTTAGTCTGGGCAATGTTGGCATTCATAGGTTAGCAAGTTACTGGATAACATTGCCCACCATCATAACTCCGGTTTAAATAAGTATTTTTAGTACAAACTACAATAAAAATGATCTACAGTTCTTATTTTATAACAAGCAATAAGATACATTCACCCGAGGCTTCCCCATTCTGTAAAAAATACACCAGAACTTCACCTAGAATTGGCCCGCCAAATCACGCACCTTATTCGACTAGTCCCAATCCCAACACGTTACGGAATGAAGTTGCACGCAAATGTGATTCCCAGTGATACCACAGATATAATCTATTTTCCACTAAAAATAGTAGTGTTGCCATAATCATCTTGATTTTGTCTACAGTAACGTTTCTTTTTTTAAGTAGCGTTTTGGGCAAAGTTCCCTGTGGAGGCAAAGTTGGCGTATTTCACGGTATGAGAAAATCATGTAAGTCCTATTGTATGTTCCATTGCGCTCATCGATGTCGGCTATTTTTGTGTAAAAGTGATTCTGATTATAATTGAATCGAATCTAAAAATAAAAAAAATAAAAATCCTGAACAAAAAAAGAACCAACATCAAAAAAAAAAAGAAAATCCAAAAATAACCCTTTCATGTACAGATAACATTTGAATCATCTTTTGAAGTCGGTGCCAAACCTCACGTATACTTCTTTAACGAACAAATATACTTCTTGGGCTTCATGCGCGGCATCTGTGTTCATAGTAATAATTGAGTGGTTTGACACCGACTTAAAAAAAGGTGATTCAAATGTAATCTGTACATGAAGGAGTTATTTTTGGCTTTTCAGTTATTTTTTGAAGTCAGTTCTTTTTTTTATTAATTTTTTTGCATAAACAGATTATACCCTTATAGTTTCGTCATTCACCACAACGACTGTGCCAACAGTCGTAGGTATAACCTAGCACGTTCACGAATCATTTGAAAGCCAAGAATATTTAAATGTCAATCAAAGGGGAAATGTCAATTGAAAATGCTAAAAAATAATTGTACTCTAGGTAACATAGATTTTACTGCAATAACACTACTTGTAATTTTTGTAGATTTTTCGACGTCTTTTGTTGTGAGTACAAGTTCTTTAGAATGTTTACTCATTATTTTTGACATTTATGATTTTATAATTGACATCTTCTCAGATTACAAATCGCGTGGTCGTGCTAGGAAGTGAGTGCCAGCAAGAAACTATACCGACTGTACCAGAACGACAAAAGTATTAGAGTACAATAAATGCAAAAATATAATCATTTTAATGACTTTTTATTATTACCGTAACAGAAGAAAAAAAATCTTAATTATGCTGTATAGTTACAACACGTATTACCTGTATAATTATGTATGATTATAACGACCAGTTCCCCTTCCCAAAGCGATCATTTCCCCGATTGTCCACTCCCATGAAGACCAATTTTCAAGACGACAACTTGATAAAACCACCATTTCTGGAATAACCACTACCATAATGACCACTGCTCGGAATAACAGCTAAACATTACGTGTCTTATTGTGCTGCCGAATTTAGTAGGCACCACGACAGTGAGCGGGGCCGTACACCGTTATGCACATGTACTAAAGTACCTATTAAGCTTAGTGCTGTTTTCAAGTAAGCATTCGTTATTTTTTGTGTACAAAAATATTTTTTTTTGGTATTTAGTTTGGTAATAAATACATTTCTTTACTCAAATAACACCATATTTGTTTACCTGTTTAGAAAATATAAGATCAATTATATACGAGTGGGTATACGACACAAATAGTTAGCAATAAACTAGTTTATTCCGTAAAAACACATTTTTATTAACCCCTAATTCTTCTATCCTACACCCCCGTTCTTTCGTGGGTAAAGTAGTCGTTCCGGAAACTTGGCTTCAATGTCAATATGAGAAGTGATCATTCCGGGAAGTGGCTTTCTGGGAATAGGTCGGTTTAGGAAGTGGATATCTTGGGAAGTGGTCGGTTTAGAAAATAATACCTATTTTTACCTTTTTATACTTTTTTTGTTTTTATTTATACCTTTTTTTGCTTTTGATTTAACGCATATGTAAATATACCAGTATCTCGGAATCTGCTCTTTTCTTTTTATTTCCATAAGTAACAAGTAGGTTATCTGGTGCAGTGGTTGCAACATGAGAATTTCTAACTATACCTACTCTACGAAAGAGTCGTATATATATCATATACCATGTTTCAGTTTAGGACTTCAAAAGCTACTTGGTAATTAATTAAAAAGGGTTAGTATAATTTCGTCTAGAAACCAGCTGGCCGAAACAGCAAGTGGTCTAAAAAGCAAACTGCGATATGGTCTGCCTGGTAATTTGTTTAAAATCCCGCTTTGTATAAATATGCAGCAGTATTTGTTCCTTAGACCCATATTATACTTACCTATTAATAGCGAAGTATATAATATAACATACATGTAGGAAATAAGGTTATGAAAAAAATATATGCGGTGACGGCATGTTGTCCAACGAGCCTAGCGTGTGTGGTGAGTTGAGTTGAGGCCGTGCCATTACAGATTAATAGGTGTGCGTTGAGTTTGAAATATTATACAAAAAATACTGAACAAATCGAGAGGTAATATAGTTTCCATTATATCGCGACGCAGTAAAAAGTTGTCCCTTTAGTTTGTCTATGCTAGAGCATCAGCTGAAAACAGTTACGCAAATGGTTCAACACTTAAAGAGACGTTTTATAAAGGAAAATTAATTAAAACTCTTCCCAAAATAATGGAATCATCTTGCGCTGAACCTCTTCCCCGAAAATCAAAACTTGGATCTTCCAGTTGAGAGACAATATGCATTTTCTTAAGGAAACATGCTCTTTCTTTGACTTCATAGTAACTTTTCGTCAGGTGAAGTCTAGGTAAAATGCTTGCTTACTTTGCATGGAAATTATCACCAAATGAACTACTTAAAAATGCTGTAAATGGTAATTGATTACTGATCAATTATCATGAAGATAGGCACTGATCATTACGAGCGTTATAAGAAGCAAGCTGTTCCCTCGCTGAACAATTGATTTAGAATACACATGAGAAATAATAAAAATGCATTTATTATTTATTTGGTACAATAGAAATTAATACACGTCGCACCAAAAGTAGATATCAACACTATATTCACTTTTCGCTCTTACCCATATTGTATAAGCAAGAGATAAAATAATAAACGAGTACACACTTATCTTCCACTTTTCTTTTGACACCTACCTATATTTACTTTTTTTTGGTATTTCCAAGCGTGTATCAGCGACGGTATGGACACAGCATTATTGACATGTAATTAGTTCCGCTACTCACCATTTCAAGAAAAAACTGTCAAAAAAAATGACAATAACGAGTTTTGCTATTCCATACTAGAGGGCATAAGTACTAATATAAAAATAGCTTTTAAAGGGATTAAAACTTTGATTTGGATAGCATAATATAATATTAATCAATTAATATAATTAACTAACTGATTTGTGTCTACTTTAAGCCCATTTAGCGTTGTAATATAATTCTGGCGCCACTATCTACGCACTGGTCACTGTCCAGTATGAGTTAGTTAGTACCAATTTCCGCCACATGTCCCTATTTCAAACAGGAATATCTCAGCTCTGCAATGGAATCCAGCTTGGTGCCCATAATAAAAAATGAAGTATATTCAAATATCTATCTAATGATTTAACTCTCATCTCTGTTGGTTCTTGGTCCAATTTGCCCATTGTCCTTTCGCAATTCGAAAAAAATAATAGAATATAAAATCTATATAGTTAATGGAGCTACTTACAGAATGTCATAAAAATCGGTTGAAGAATGCGACTGCTAGTCAAGAATAAACGAATATCCGGACAAACGGACATCCGGACATCCAAACATCCGGACATCCGAAAGAATTTTAGGTCGAGCTGAGACGCTTCATTCGCACGGTCAATTAATATCTGTCCAATAAATGCTTTTAAATTTTCTAAGAATATTCCCTTTGAACACTTTCTTCTTCTATACTGTTATAAAATTCTAGATTTATATTTTTCTATGCCATCTGTTTTCATAATTTCCTTTGTCCACGCATCACGCCAAAACGGATGGACAAATTTTAACCAGTTTTGGTACAGGAATAGCTGGACATCCAAAGATGGTTATAGGATAACTTTTATCCGTCTCTGGCAAAGAAAAAATACGCGAACGAAGTTGCGGGCACCTACTAGTTATTAGAATAAATATATTCCTGTCTTGTACCAGTTGTTTAGTACATATTTATTGACGCAAGAATCGTCTCGAATCGTCGGAGTATCTGTGAAATGGAACAAACAAAAACAATTTACGATGCCGGGCCAAGTTTGTGCCCGAAAAGTTTTTCAATTAGATGGGGATCGCGCGCCACGTTAATTCTTTAAAAAACGGGCCAAGTGCGTGTCACACGCATTGAAAGTCCTGGAGGCGTACGCATAGAAGTTTTATTAATTTCTGCTAGCGAAGCGAACGCTTTTTATATTATTTTGCTGTATTTGGTTTGGGATACGATTTAGAAGAAAATAAATAATGATGAATACAAGCAAACTAGACATTAAGAATCCATATCCATACTAATATTATAAATCCGAAAGTGTGTCTGTCTGTCTGTCTGTCTGTTACCTCTTCACGCTTAAACCGCTGAACCGACGTAAATGAAATTTGGTATGGAGATAGTTTGAGACCCGGGAAAGGACATAGGATACTTTTCATCCCGAATAAATTTAGTGTACCCGTGGGATGAGCGGGTAACACCGCGGGGCACAGCTAGTTATATTATATATAGTAGTTGTCCGAAATCACGCCACAATATTTCGGCCGACTTCGCGATAACAGTGTAGAGGTAGGGTAAGATCGACCACAAAATCTGGGAAGAACGGGCGGAAAGGCGCACAGATCGGGACAGTGAGTGGACGACAGAGATGGGCATTAATTGATTAATTAGTCGATTAAAAAAAATCATCGTCAAAATTAATCGTGATTAATTTAATCACGATTAAATTAATCGACAGAGTCTTCGTTTAACGATTAACTAATCGTCATTTTAATCGATTTCATTTCACGATTAATTCTCGCTTAAACGTTGGAACACGCTCATTTGTGCATAAACATTCTAGTGTGCTGTGTGAAATAAACTTTTTACAGTAATTCAATGTGGTTTTAATAGTACAGTACTCTAAGATCTCCTAGGTAGGGACTTAGACTTACAAAAAATATCTTATTTCTTCCTAATATTAATCGAGAGAAAATTAATCTAATTAATTGATCGATTAAAAATTTAATCGCTGGATATTAATCTACGATTAACTTAATCAGGATTAAACTAATCGGAACTCGTACGATTAGATTAACTAATCGTTATTTTTAATCTTTAATCGCAATTAAGCAGGTTAATCTTATACGTTAATCGTTAATCGTTAATCGGTTAACTTTTGCCCATCTCTGGGACGGTCGCAGGTGGTGCGATGATGCATGGTTTAGCGCAATTACTGATATTCTGATTGCTGGTGATGGTAAAGAATATCACAACCTCCTTCGAATTGGAGTCCCGAACCGGTAAATTCGAAATATCTTTTAAATTACACATATTTCTCGCGTTATACGTAAAAATTATTACATTGACATACCATTCCTATGTTATTTTCGTTCGCGTATCCAATCTCAATGTTATTTCGTCAGGAAATTGGTATGTTATTAACTGAATTCTTCCTCGAAGGCACGTGGCCGTGTAATTTCCAGAACAGGAAAAATTGTTGGTATCCTTGTTTACTTAATTCTTTAAAAAAACACCTAGGCCTATGATGGACGCATTTATCACGCAATATATAAATGATAAAGCATTCGTGAATCTTACATTTAAATATGTATCGAAAAGTGTCAGATGCATTTTCATTTATATGTATATACTGGATGTGCCCTGCAACAGGGGCAGTAATTAAAACTTAGATGATAAATATATACTGTCTCTTAAAATTCAAAATGACTGACTGTTAAGTTTCTTTCGGCGTTTCTTCTTAACAGTGGTCTCCTTTTGTGAAATATTGGTAAACTCAGATATGTAAAAGTGCCCTTGTAGCCAACTTACAGAATAACCTTCATTATTTCGTTTCACACTGAATAACATATTTGTTCAGTAACTTACCAAAGTAATTTTCCAGACGGATTTTAAAGAAATTGAAAATTGTATTTTCAATGTACGTTATACAAAATTGACATCCCCTTTACATTAAAATAACTATTTCGCTACAAAATCTAAATATCAAATATTTGGCAATACATTGTTTCTTTAAAGAAACATTATTTTACAATGTATTATTTAATTCAAGTTATTTAACTTGCTAAGTAAATGTTGTTTAGTTTGAAAGATAAAATCTATGTTATAATTTAGTACTCTTGTTACAGGCTACAACAGGCTAATAGCTATAGTTATGTCACTCCTCATAGATCTGTACAGGACCGGGGGAACGAATTCAGTATTACATTCCATACTTTATTGTCCGTAATATTCTGTTTTTATTTTATTTACTTCATGATCTAACCAAACTATGTTGATCTCAACGAGAAAGAAAATGTCTTAACAGCTACTTCAAACAAAGCACATTGCTAAAGTAAACATACGAGTAGATGCATCCTGCAACAAGAATGCTTATTAAGTAAGGTAAAGGAGCATATATGTTAGCGCGATGTCATACTCCATAATGCAGAGCCACAATGATTCTTTTAGAATACTATTGAAAGCCACATAATATGAACTGGTGACGGCAGTGAGGTGGTGATGAGGAGTGTGAATGAATAAACGTTTATGATAACTACTTGGTGTTGTATTTCTCGTAAAAGTTCACAAAGGAATGAGCAGAGACGTCACTGCACCTGGTATTTAAAGACTATCAAAGTACCATTAAATGGAGGGGAGAAACAAGTAAGTGGTAGTCTTCAAGTAACCAGGTGTTAGTAACATTTTTAGTCTATTGACACACTGTGTAAATAATTTAACAATACTAATGTTGAATCTACTATTTCTTAAATTGCTATTATTAATTACAATATAACTCATGCACTTCACATGGACTAATAACTTATAACTGAATTATCAAGATACTCAATGATCTATTCAAATGTGCTTCTGAGGTAAAGATAATCCAATTAATATCATTATTTGTTTTCTAAGATACATTTAAATGCGAAATAATCTCAAAGGCGCTATCATATATGTTTAATTATTGTATTAAGCGGTTTACACTCGTAAAATTGTCAGGACCGGCTTGTCTCGAACTCGTATGGAGCTCTTCATCAGGGACTGCTGCCCGTACAGCCGCACGGTATCTTCGTCACTGAAACATATCCCTAACACTAGAAATTTGAGCCCAACGCTCGGTATGCATTATTCAGCTGGCTGAAATGCTCAGAAACGAACATTAACATAACATATACATTAAACATGCGACTACTAGTGTGTCTGTGTATGCATTGATGATACTTAAGTTTGTGGAAGACCAGTGGACTATTAAATATTAATTTAGTATAATTATTTTATAATTTCATTAAAACATTTGTAAGAGAAATTAAATATTGGCCCGAAATTTTCAATTCGGTATATTATATTTTTGTAATAATTGGAATAACGATAGCATGGGATCACTTTGTAGGCTTTCTGTCTGTCTTTATATATATATCAAGATAACGAAAACAAAAACTATAGGTATTCTTCTTACCATTGACTTAGAACCATGAAAGGCAGGAGCAATACCTTATGTCACAAATAAGGAAAAATCGTAGTTAACATAAAAATATTGATCAATCCGTAAAACAGCATTCCTTAAAATAAATCACTTGATAAATGCAATAAAATCATTTAATTAAAACTTTCGAGACATATATAATTATTGTATTGTGTTGGTTGAAGACTCGTAATGTAGTAACCAAATTCGTATCTCATTATAATAAGACCATATACTCGTGTCATATGAGAGACAAATCGGTGTGGCGATAAGTGTGATTTAGTGGATTTTATGTGTGATTCCCTGCTATCTTACTAATGATGTGTGATTTTTGAAGGAATGACGTTATACTGTCTCACTAATGGTCGGTATTCAACTGAACAAAACCGCATCAATATGTCTAGTTCAATATCTGCATTTCAATTCGTCGCTCTTTCAAATTTAAGCCGAGTGCTCTTCAAATAAGCAATCGTGGAATCAACCAATTTCTTATACTACTTTAAAACGATAATGTACTTATTCATTTGATAAAATTGATTCATGCTCATTATCATCAAAGGCGCTCTTCTCTCAGTAGATGCCGAACTCACTCATTTTGGAATGAGTCGTAAACATATTAAGCTGTGTTTGAAGATTTCGAAAAACATATAAAATCGTTTTCAGTACCATGATTGGATGAATTTCGCTTGATAGAAAAGAATCCCAAAGTTTATCTATCTCTTGACAATCCTCATATATTTCTGGTCAGGCTTTAAGTTAGTTTTAGTAATTACCAATTGATCTGATGTGGCTGCTTTTTCTTTTTTTATATTTATTAATTCTATTATTAAGTGTACCAATATCAAACACAATCATTGTATTGTTTTATGATTAAATGAATTGAAATTGAATTGAGCTACAAAATGGCAGTTCGAGTTCAGTTTAGCTGCAGTTGGTGTAACTGCATCAAAACTGCAAAACGACTGCGCAGTCCGCTTATAGTTGCCGTGCAGTCCTGTCAACTGCACACCGACTGCCAGCTGGTCACACGGTCGTAAAGCAGTCGTATTGCAATTGGAACGACTGCAATATAACTGTATGTAACGACGTCGCGTCAAAGCAAGTTTTGATGCAGTTACACCAACTGCAGCAAAACGGCACTCGAACTGCCATTTTGCAGTTAAGTTGCAGTTTTAATGCTGTCCATCTGTACCGGCCTGTACGTCTTTTTCCCGGACAAAACCACATCAAGATGTCCAGTTAACTGCATTTAAATTCGGGAAGCTCTTTCAAATTTGAGCCGCGAGTGCTCCCCAAACAAGCGGTCGGAATCGCCATTTTCAATTTGTACTCACTCACGTTTGCGGACGGCCTTAGATTGGATGTGGGATGGATATTTTTGGACAGTGATATATTGGATACAGATACTATTGATATTACGGGTTTTCACATCCATATGTGAAACATGTCTGTTCCTGAATCCTGACCCGTAACCGCGGTTAAGAACCATGACTTTCAATAGTATTGAATGGAAATGAATGAATTAATGAATGTCCCACGGTTTAAGAATGAATGAAATAAATGAGTCACACGGCTTAAGAATACATATCATTGAAAATGAAAATGAAATTATTTATTTCGGACATTGAGTATCCACGTCGGTTAGTACGAGTAACTTAGACTTAATAACTAAGTTATTAAAAAAAAGTATCATTACTAGGGTCAAATGTGAGATTGCGGGTGCATTTATCCTACTTAAAAGCTGATAGATAGGTACCCATATTTAAAAATATTTTGGGTTTTTGATAAATTATAGAAAACAAAATTCAATGTTATCTTTAATAATTAAAAGGTATCATATTTTTTTTTTATTTTCTTCAAATTTTAAACAGAACAATTTAAGAATAATAGATCAAAACAAGTGCGCGAAAAATAACTTTTCGACAACCTCCAAAGACACAACTTATTGGAAAATCTCAAGTTTCTTTTGTTCTGATCTTTAAAATACATTTCAAGTCTGTTATTATTTTTGTTAAATTGACAACAAAGTATGTTTACACTTCTCTTTTGTATTTCCTTGATAAAACGTTAACTTCATATAATGGATTAGATTAGAAGCTAAAACCCGTCGTCTGACAGTAAGATATATGAGCAAAATGTCAAACTAAGTTCATGAATCATGAAACGTGGTTTTCCTTACATTATATAGATTGAAGTTGCATTTAAATCGATTATACTTATCTTCTTTCAATCATTTGGAAAACGAAAACGCTCCTTTCTTTTTTCTAGATGATTGTAAACACCCATTTATGGCACAGTATAATTTGACGACGCGGTCGGCACAGTGGTTAAGCAACTGCCTACTAAGCCGACGGTCCTGGGTTCGAATCCCGGCAAGGGCAAATATTTGTGTGATGAACTCGAATATTTGTTCTTGGTCATGGATGTCATTTGTATTTAAGTATGTATTTATCTATATAAGTATGTTTATCGTCGTCTAGTGTCCATAACACAAACCTACCAGTAGAGCTTACTCTGGGACTAGATTAATTTGTGTGAGGTTGTCTGATATTTATTTATTTATAATAGGTACCCATCTCAAAATAATTTTTATTTGCGTTACGGTGCGTTGTATCTAACCTGACAACAATACTCGTATGAAAACGATCTAAACCTGCAGGTTAAGGTGATTCAATTTGATGCGGCGGTTTGCGCGTTTGATCCTTTGTAGTAGTTTCATAAAAACAACAATAAAATTATTATTTTTAACATACTACCCTCGTTCTTGAACCCCATTCAATGTCTGCTTTATGAATTTAAAAAGATGAAAGTTCCTCGCCTGTTTCTGAGTTTTGCTAATGTTATACTATCGCAACCGCAATACTTTATATCAATGCTAATTTCTCGTAGTACATCTTTGTTCCTGGCGATAGTCCAAACTGCATTCCGCGGACAAGCCTTTAAACATTAAGCTTTGGATTTCAGATTTGTGGTTCAACTGGTATAAAAAATTAATTAAATTACTAGGATTTTTACAATAAATACACCTAGAAATCTAGTTATCGCAAAGTTTATAAGTTTTTGGTTATAGCGCATCATTCACAACGTTAATGTCACAAGCAAAACTTCTATATGATTGGTTCCTAGTAATGCACACATAAGACCGCACGTGGCTTCAGCTTTCGCAAATACTTCATAAATATAAATAATTTCATAAATACGTTTCTATTACAAGTGACTCTGATTCACACGGAAGTGATTCTGATGAGAGCACTTTAATGGTAACTCAAAGTGCGCCGATAATCTGGTCAAAGTTAGATGTCGTCGATTTGATTGTTAGAATCCTCATAATTTAACAACACAGTAATTGTTAATCAACCTCTCTCTTAAACACACTTCTACACAATCAAAACGGCATATTAATATTACTTACAAAATATGTCCAACATAAACATGACGGTTCGTCTCAATTGCCATTTGTATGGAACGTTTTCAGCGCTCCGCAGGAATATGGAAATTTAACGATAATTACTGACTTTAAATAAACAATATAATCGATTGTTAGCCTAAAAAAAATGGCATCTTTACTGTACTATACATACAGCCAAATATATTCTATATCCCAAACCAACGAAACCCATTCGGAACGTATAAGACCAGACACATTTCGCCGCCATATTGGCATTCCGACCTCAAGATATTGGAATTCTGTTTTATCCTATCGATAGTAACACTTATCGTTATAATTCTTACTTCGGTTATATTGCTTATGACCGGGCCTATTGCTGGGGTTTAATCTCTTTTGTTATTGCACTACGTGGTTCGGCGATAGGTAGGGAACAAAGAAGGTTGTATAATGGTTTCGGAGAGGATTGGAAGCTCGAAACAGCAATAAGTTCGAAATTAAATCTGGATTTGAGACGTTAAGCATATTGGAGTACTTGACTTGAAGGTGTTCGTTTTTTTTTTGCGAAACAGAAATAGTTGACTGAGCAAAGTGCATAAACGGGTTTACTCACGTCGTAAAAGTTGAATATCGCTCGACATGTATCGAATCAGTACGCGATTCATCACAGGCACAGGAGCGACAGCGGCCTATCGGTGTAGCTCGGGCGTCGGTGACCTTGTAATGCCGAATCCTTCGACGAGGCATTCATGTGAATGCCCTTCACCCCCGCGCGCGTCTCGCACCCGCCCGCGCTCGCCCCTCGACCCGCTCACATAGCCGCGAGTTTTGTTACTGCACACAAGTGTCGCGGTCGTTTCTTTATTCCTTGTCACAGGAGAGCCCATCAGTCGCTGTGGCGATATTCGACGACTCGAGTCAACCCGTTTATGTAAATTGATATTGTCTAAGACACGGTAGTTTTTTTATGTAAAATTCAGCAAACAGATTTTCATTTTATTTCTGTACAAGACGATGAAAAATTACAAGTGTGGTACTTTAACTAAGACTAGTTATATGTTTCTACTCGTGAGATTGGCTTCCCTGTTTTCTATTCAATTTAGCAGCTGTTGGTTCTTCAAAATAAATAAATAAATAACAGTACCGTGAAACCGTCCAAATTAGCCTTAGCAAAGGCGATCACGCAGCAAGTTCAAATCGCAAGGGAATAAAAATGTTGGAATTATTTCATTAACAAATAGAACAACATACGTATTGTTACGCCGGTAGGTTAGGTCAAAAACTTTGAACGTCAATTTCAGTGCTTTAGAGGCGTTTTCAGCAGGCTGAAAAGTCATTTCAGGCCGTTTCAGAAGTTGCCCTATCACATATCTAAAGATCGAAATTTCACCCAAGTTGCCGTCGTTTTCAGGCGCCTGAAACATGTTTTCAGTCCGTTTCAGGGCACCCTCTATCAGATGACGCCATTACCTGAAAACCCGTTTTCAGGCGTTTTCAGGACCCCTTATGGGCCTCTGAAGCACAAATCGTTATATGGCGAAATATCCCATAGGAGTGACAGAGATAGCACTAGTAGAATGAGATAGCTATACTCGGAACATTCGAGAAGTGTGTGACAGAGATAGGACTACTAGAAAGAGATAGCTATACTCGGAACATTCGAGAAGGGAGTGACAGAGAGTGCACCATTAGAGAGAGACATATATGGCCTCGAATGTTCTCGGCCCTCACACTGGACCTTACTAGAATATTCGCGATATGTGTGGACAATGCATCCAGAACGGTTCCGCGGGATATATAAGGCGCCGACGGCCGGCATGAGTTAGTTACATTTTATCTGCGATCGAGTGCTAGTACAAGGATAATCGGAGAGAAAGACTTGAGTGATTAGTGCGTTTAAGTACAGTTCGTGTGAATAGTGAGTGCATAATTTGTGAAATAGTGTGTGTGTTTTAATTAGCGGATTTTAAGTACAGTTCGTGTGAATTGTAAGTACGTAATTTGGGTAATAAAGTGAGTGTTTTATTTAGTGGTTTAATTTGTGCTTTTCTATCAAATACGAACCCCACGCTCGTAACATTTGGTGTCAGAAGTGCGGATAGAAAATGCCGTTAATGCCACGAGAAACAGAGCCGAAGGGAGTGACGACGCGAAGCCAAACGTCTGGATCTGGAGACTCGACGCCTGGTACTTCAGAATCACCTGCTCCGGCTGCACAAGGAGTAGACCTCAACGCCATTTTTGTACTCCTAAAGGAACAGGCCAAAAAACAGGAGGAACAGTCCCGAATCCTTCGGGAGCAAAAGGAACTCCAGGAAGAACAGGCAAGGAAACAGGAGGAACAGTCTCGAATCCTCCAGAATGAGCTTAGGGAACAAAAGGATCACCAGGAGGAACAGGCTCGAATGCTTCGTGAGGTACACGAGTCCACGACCGAATGGAAGAGAGAGTTGTTCGAGGTCCAGGAAAAACTGGCCGATATGGATGAGAAACTGGAGAGTCGAGTCCATGAGGTCGATAAAAAAATTGAGACCTGTGAGAACCGTCTCCAAAAACTTGAGATTAAAGTGGCTAATGGTCCAAGTACCTATGTACCCGACGCATCGGTGTCCGGAGGCGGCAGATTTAAGGTGCCCCCCTTTGATGGTAGCTCATCATGGACTGCCTACAAGCTACAGTTCGAGTCTGTTTCCCAGGCTAATGGCTGGAGCAAGGAGCAAGCCAGGACAGCACTGACGTTGGCGCTGCGCGACGAGGCCCTTACCATACTCGAAGCTCTGGGAAACGACCGGACGTACGACCGCCTTCTAGAAGCTTTGGAGGCCCGGTACGGTGACAGTCATCTGGAGCACGTATACCGAGCTCAATTAAAGGACAGGACGCAGGGACGTAATGAGTCCTTACAACAGTGGGCCCTTGAAATCGAGAAGTTGGTTAGGAAGGCCTATCAACGTACGTCCGCATCCTTTGTGGACAGTATGCTGGTGCAGGCCTTCATTGATGGAATCCGGGATCTGGAAGTGAGGGCAGCCGTGCGATTGGGACACCATGGCAGCCTGAAAGATGCTGTAGCCCACGCTCTTGAGGTGGAAGCTGTACGACAGGACTCATCCAGGCCTTTCAGGGTGCGAGAAGTGTCGACTACGAAGCCAGTAGATTCCCGCCGCGAATTTGGGCCACGTTGCTACCATTGTGGAGAACGTGGTCACCTGCAGTCAGGCTGTCCGAAAAGAACTAGGAGGGACAGAGACCCCGCTCCAATGGTGAGGACAATAGGCTCTGTGGAGTCAGAGCCCCAACAGGGAAACGAATAAAAGCCAGGACTATGGGACGAGTGCTGGCTGGTGGTCGAAATGTCCCAATTATGATCTCACAGGCGAACGACGGGAATAGTCTGGCTGTCAAAGGAGAAATTTGTGGAATAGCATGTCTCCTGACCATAGACACCGGAGCTTCTCGGACTGTGATCAGCTCTCAGCTACTGAGACACCTGACCAGAGATCATCTAGTCCGACCTAGGCATCTCCAGCTGCAGACTGCTACCGGCCAGTACATTTCCGTCCAAGGAGAGCGAGAGTTAGTTGTAAAAATAGGTGAAAAAGAATACTGGCATAAAGTGATCGTTGCTAACATCGTGGACGACTGCATTATTGGATTGGATTTTATGAGGAGATATGACTGTAAAATCGACTTGAAGGTTGGAGTTCTAAAGTTTGGAGTTGATGAGATTCCTATACAAGGTGGAGTAAATGGAAATGTCTACTGTACCAGGAGAACTATTCTTCAACCAAGGTCGCAGGTTTTAGTTCCAGTGAAATTGCCGAACTCCACAAGGCCGCAATCTCACCGCTGTGTGGTGGTGGAGAGGTTGGATGCTGATAAACCGTGGATAACAGCCCGTACAATGGTAACCACGGCATCTACAGCATTTGTAAGGATCCTTAATCCAAGCGACACAGAATGTGTCCTCAATAAAGGAACGCTGGTCGGATCATGCGAAGAAATTTCCTGGTTACGAAGCTGTCGGGAATCTGAGGTAAGCGCCAAACCTAGGCATGTTAAGCCTTCAGTGGATGTTGAAAAGTTACTAAACGACTCCAGGGAGCACCTTACCGAGGAGGAATTCCTTAAGGCGCGTAGCTTACTACTACGATATCGCAACGTCTTTTCTTCGCATGACGATGACATTGGAAGAACTGGAGTGGTTCAGCATGAGATCGACACTGGGGAAACCATGCCTATCCGACAGCGCCCTCGAAGAGTTCCTGTAGCTCGGGAGAAGGAGGTTGAAGGCATGATCGAGGAAATGCGAAGAAGCGGAGTTATTGAACCTTCAACAAGCCCGTGGTGCTCTCCCGTAGTTTTGGTTAAGAAGAAGGACGGCACAATGAGATTCTGTATTGACTACCGTCGACTTAATGATGTGACCAAGAAGGACAGCTACCCACTTCCTCGAATCGACGACACCTTAGACACGTTGAACGGAATGAAATGGTTTTCAACGTTGGATCTGAAAAGTGGCTATTGGCAAGTCGAAATCAAGGACAAGGATAAAGAGAAGACGGCTATCTCTACTGGCAAGGGACTCTGGCAGTTCAATGTTATGCCATTTGGACTGTGTAATGCACCAGCCACATTTGAGAGATTAATGGAACAAATATTAGCTGGACTTCTAGGAGAAACTTGCTTGGTCTATTTAGATGACATCATTATCGTTGGTAGAGACTTCGATGACCACTTGAATAAATTGGAGCAGGTGCTAGCCAAACTACGAGGGGCAAATCTGAAACTCAGTCCGAAGAAATGCTCGTTTTTCAAACGTAAAGTGAATTACTTGGGACACGTGATTTCAAAGGACGGCATCCAGACAGATCCTGAGAAGATTAGCGCCGTGAAGGATTGGCCGACGCCAAAAGACAAGACTGCAGTACGTGCCTTTTTGGGGCTTTGCTCATACTACAGACGTTTTGTGAAGAACTTCTCGGATATAGCAAAGCCTTTGCATCAACTAACGGAAGAAAAACGATCATTTGACTGGAACGAACAATGTGAGTCAAGTTTCAACGAGCTTAAGGGAAGACTTTGTGAAACGCCAATATTGGGGTATCCAGACCCGGAAGTGGATTTCATTGTGGACACAGATGCTAGCAACACTGGTATTGGAGGTGTCTTGTCGCAAAAGAAAGGAGACAACGAAGTTGTGATTGCATATTTCAGTAAGTCACTGTCGAAACCAGAGAGGAATTACTGTGTCACTCGGAGGGAATTGCTAGCAGTTGTCAAGACGTTACAGCATTTCAGCAAATACCTGCTGGGAAGAAAGTTTCATATCAGAACTGACCATGCCGCTTTAAAGTGGTTGCTGGAATTTAAAAACCCCGAGGGACAAGTGGCAAGATGGATTGAACAACTGCAGGAGTATGATTTCATCATAGAACACCGTAGTGGGAAATCACATGGAAATGCTGACGCCCTATCACGAAGACCTTGTGCGGACGACTGTAAACATTGCTCAAGACAAGAAGACAAGGAATGTGTTCGCATGATAAGAACTGATACGGTTAGCGACGAGTGGAATGATGAAATCATGCAGCAAGCGCAACAAGAGGACCCTGACGTGAGACCCATTTTTGATTGGATTAATGCTGGTGCGCCTAAACCAAGATGGTGTGATGTAGCTCCGATGAGTGCAGTAACAAAAAGCTACTGGGCACAATGGGATAGCTTGGTTATGCATAATGGCGTTCTATGTAGAAAATGGGAATCAACAAATGGGAAGGATGCTCACCTGCAAGTCGTTGTCCCAAAGAAAAGGGTGAAAGATGTTTTGAGAAGCTTTCACGATGGAGCATCCGGTGGACACCTTGGAGTAAAAAGGACTCTAATGAAAATTCGGCAACGCTTTTATTGGATTCACTGCCGAGAAGATGTTGAAAATTGGTGTAAACGATGCACTAACTGTGCATCAGTCAAGGGACCGCATACCCGTAGCCGAGGAACACTCAAGTTGTACAACGTTGGAGCCCCTTGGGAACGGGTTGCATTAGACGTCGCAGGACCGTTTCCAGCATCTGACTCCGGAAACAAGTACATTCTTGTCGTGATGGATTACTTCACGAAGTGGCCTGAAGTATTTGCGATTCCTAACCAAGAAGCTGTCACCATAGCGGAAAAGTTAGTGAACGAAGTGTTTTGTCGCTTTGGAGTGCCACTCGAAATCCACAGTGATCAAGGAAGAAACTTCGAATCTGCGGTCTTTCAGGAGACTTGTCGCATAATGAGAATTCATAAGACGAGGACTACGGCGTATCATCCACAGTCAGATGGAATGGTTGAGAGATTTAACCAGACACTGGAGAGACATCTAGCCAAGGTCGTTGAGAGCCATCAAAAAGATTGGGATCGGCATATCCCCCTCTTCCTGTTGTCTTATAGGTCGGCAACTCATGAAAGTACGGCGGTTACTCCATCGTATGCGAACTTTGGAAGAGAACTCCGTTTGCCTGCAGATCTCCTGACTGGACGTCCGCCTGATACACCGAGATCTATCACAGAATATGCGAGTGATTTGAGGGATCGGATTGATGATGTTTACAGCCTGGTACGTGAACACGAACTCCATGCTAGCATAAAGATGAAAACCCGATATGACCGGAAGTCTTATCAAGTGGGTTTTGAGGAAGGTTCGTTGGTGTGGCTACATAACCCTATGCGACGAGTAGGAAAGTCCCCGAAACTGTCTCCAAATTGGGAGGGGCCTTACAAGGTAGTCACCAAAATAAACGACGTCACGTATCGAATCCAGCGGAATCTTCGTAGTCCGAGCAAGATCGTTCATGTTGACCGGCTGGCCAGATACCACGGAAATAATGATGCTCGGGACGAGCATGTCTTAGGAGGGGGCAGTGTTACGCCGGTAGGTTAGGTCAAAAACTTTGAACGTCAATTTCAGTGCTTTAGAGGCGTTTTCAGCAGGCTGAAAAGTCATTTCAGGCCGTTTCAGAAGTTGCCCTATCACATATCTAAAGATCGAAATTTCACCCAAGTTGCCGTCGTTTTCAGGCGCCTGAAACATGTTTTCAGTCCGTCTCAGGGCACCCTCTATCAGATGACGCCATTACCTGAAAACCCGTTTTCAGGCGTTTTCAGGACCCCTTATGGGCCTCTGAAGCACAAATCGTTATATGGCGAAATATCCCATAGGAGTGACAGAGATAGCACTAGTAGAATGAGATAGCTATACTCGGAACATTCGAGAAGTGTGTGACAGAGATAGGACTACTAGAAAGAGATAGCTATACTCGGAACATTCGAGAAGGGAGTGACAGAGAGTGCACCATTAGAGAGAGACATATATGGCCTCGAATGTTCTCGGCCCTCACACTGGACCTTACTAGAATATTCGCGATATGTGTGGACAATGCATCCAGAACGGTTCCGCGGGATATATAAGGCGCCGACGGCCGGCATGAGTTAGTTACATTTTATCTGCGATCGAGTGCTAGTACAAGGATAATCGGAGAGAAAGACTTGAGTGATTAGTGCGTTTAAGTACAGTTCGTGTGAATAGTGAGTGCATAATTTGTGAAATAGTGTGTGTGTTTTAATTAGCGGATTTTAAGTACAGTTCGTGTGAATTGTAAGTACGTAATTTGGGTAATAAAGTGAGTGTTTTATTTAGTGGTTTAATTTGTGCTTTTCTATCAAATACGAACCCCACGCTCGTAACAGTATTTATATTCAGCTTAATAGTGAATTTATAACCAATTATTTTTTTTTATAACCGCGGGTACATTTACCCGCTAGGGCAAAATTTGACCTTCTTTATCCGGGGTTAATTAATGGTATAATTACATAAAACCAGTCATCAACCCAAACTACGAATGATATGACGTCATACTGTACTGAATTAAAGCGGCAACTTTATTATTTCCCAAGAGAACTTTGGGGACAGAAGATTGCTGATTTTAATCTAGTTGCTATAGAATTCGCGGGAATTAAACTATATGGGTCACTTTAGCGAGCTTGTCAACTGAAAATGGTTGGTTTGGGTTTTGTAACAATAGCAGTCAGGAGCATAACCTGTAAAAAACTATTACAGGACACTAAAAAACGCTTTCCATATATCCTCAACAGATTACCCTAAGACGTTCGTCTCCAGAAAAATAAACGTGTATTTAAAAGAAAGCTAAAAAAGCATTTATTAGATACACTGCCTTAGATATATATTTTTAAGAAGTTGTTACTGATTTTAAATTTCAACAAATTAAAAAGTCTTCCTGCAGTCAAACTGTCATAACAGTTTTGCATTTAAAAATTCAACAGTTAGTATCTTTTTCGTATAATGTTTTGAAGTTTCTGAACAGTTTTATGTACAATAAAGTGTTTACATTCACACAATATGCTCTTATAGTATCTATATATCGTTACACCCACCGCAGATTATTGTTTTAAAATTAAGACAGAACGGAATAATCCTAAGTAACTTTGCATGGTGTATTAAATGCCCCAACAAAGTGAGCCCTTCCGAAGTTAGCCTGTGGGGAAATCCGTTGATGACTCGGTGACAGGTTTTTATTACGTTTTCAGGACAAAATCCCAAAGTTTGTAATGCTCTTCTGTCCCGAGGGATCCGATTATGTTGCTACGATAAAACGTGTCCGTTTTAAGGGAGGTTTTTGTCTGTTAAATATCTGAGGTTCTGATTGCGTGTGAGTGTGACCCAGATAATTTTATCTAGTGCATAATAATGTCAACTTGATATTACAGGAAGCGCATTTATTATTATCACCTCCTTTTTTAATTGAATTCTTAAGTTTTCTTTCAGTTTTTAAGGTTTTTTACAATAAAGTTATATCAAAAGTAAAATACAGTCAGATAGTTAGTTAGTTGCACTGGGCATTTTCCGCAAGTCGACATCCAAACGTGCCTATTTTGCGTGAAAAGGGGGTAGCGCTACTCCAACCACCCCAACTCCTCGACAAACCTTATCAAAGCTTTAATGTTGCTTGTGGCGTCGTGTACGGTACTTGGGGATCCTAGGTACTTAGTAAAATACAGTAAAGAAATTATTGTCTTATGGCATTAAGTCCGCCATTTGTACTTTTACTTTTGTATTTTGTGCAATAAAGTTTAAATAAATAATAAATAAATAAATTACAATATATAAATACATTAAAAAAAATCTAACCTAGGGTGCCCCAGCAGCGGGGCAGGGCCCAGGCTACCGGTGGTAAGGGCTGCAGAGAGAGGAACCTCCTGACAATGCGCGCCGTGTCCAGGAATACCGCCTTCTGTATCTGGCCCTTGATCCAGCCATCTAGCGAAAGTCTTTTAAGGTGTTAGTCGAGACTCATTTTTATTAATAAATAAATAAATAATAATAATATTATTATTTATTTATTTATTTATTAGATTACCGTAATACATACTTTGTACACTGTATTTAGATTTTAGGAAATTGCAACAACTTCCTTAAATCTAAATACAGTGTCCCACAAAACCAGTGGCTGTGGGATCTCTGTTAGGGAATGTCTATTTTGAGTACAAAGTAACTATGTATTACGGTAACCCTGTTTAACCCTGTTCTTCTCCTTGTGTCGTATTCCTCTTTTCCGAGGGTCGTGCCCTCTATTTATCACTCTTCTGACGATCGCTCTCCACTTATTTCGATCTACTGCAGACTGCATGGCATCGGGAAACTTGGTGACCATTTTGTCTTGAATCTGATCGATGTAGCGCATGGGACTCCTTCCTCTTGGTCTTCTTCCTTGAATCTTTCCTGTCACTAAAAGCTTTTCCAGGTTGCTATTTTTCTTCCTGGCTATATGACCGAAAAATTCAAGGATTCGACGGAGGCAGATGTTAGACAGTCTCATAGTGATTCCCAAATCCTGAAGGATGGGTTTATTTTATTTTTATTTTATTTTATTTATTTTATTTTATTTTATTTATTAATTAATTTACACGTAAATTCACAGTATAGTTACACCAAAACATTTACATGAAAACTACAAACAATCACTTCACAACTAGCAATAGGTACACATTTAAAACATATCAATATGTACATGAAGTTAGGAAGGCCAGAACCTTCCGATAAAAGATCCCTGGACTATCGGCGAATACGTCAATATCCCCAGCGTCCACTGTGATGCGGTTTAAAACCGCGATCGCTCGGGATGTGGGAGCGTTCGCGCCACGCCGGGTGCGCGGGCGGGACGCAGGCGCCGCGAACAGACGCCGGCGCCGCCGCGCCGCCACTGCGCCGCCGTCGGCGTCCTCCGCCGGAAGCCGAGCCGGCACGAGCAGCCCCATACGCTCCAGCACCGATGGGTTGTCGACTTTATTATTTAAAAGGTCGTAGTAGTGCACTATATGCAGTAGTTCACGCCTAGCTTCGAGAGTGTACAACCCTACCATGCCGGACACGAAAAGTGATGGGTACAAAAACGGATAATATCCATACAATCGTTTGTAAATATACCTGGCGAACTTTTTCTGCACTCTCTCTAGCATAATGGTATACTTATTCTCGTGGGGGTCCCATACGGCGGCACCGAATTCGAGCCTACTACGGATATACGCAACGTACAGCATAACTGCCACCCGTACAGTAGAGAACTGTGATGCGATCCTCATGATGAACCCCAGAGTTTTGGACACCTGCTTACATGTCGTTGCTACGTGTTGGCGAAAGTCCAGTTGTTTGTCTAGAGTCAGTCCTAGGTCACGTACTTCATCAGTTCGCTGCAGTGTGACACCTCTAAGGGTGTAGGTGGTGGTAATTGGCGAGCGCAGCCTGGAGAAGGTAACAGAAACGCATTTGGATACGTTAAAGTACAGTCGGTTATCCTCACTCCACTCAGCTATGGCGTCGATGTCACTCTGTAGTTTTAGTCTGTCGTTGTCGTCACCTATTCTATGGTATAGTTTAATGTCATCTGCGAACATTAAACACCCAGCCGTGTTGACGACACCTGGCAAGTCATTTATCATTATCAAAAATTGAGTAGGCCCTAGGGTACTCCCTTGACTGACGCCGGAACGAGTATAGAAAGGGCGCGACTCAAATCCTGCAACTTTAACATATTGCATTCGATTTTGCAGATAACTAGCAAAGAAATGCAAGAGCTTGGGTGTAAAACCCAAGTCCGCGAATGGGTTACATTACCAGGCCGATAATTCGAGTGCACTTTAAGATATCGCCAAATAAGTGCTGTCTCAGTTATATCGCCTTTAGCTGTTGAAACGCGGTTTTTGGTTCGAGCTGCTTAAAGTGAAATGACACTTCACGCAGCAATACCCTATTCGCCGTAGTAACCGGATCGAGTTAAGTATACGCCTGATATCTATGGCGTTGTATATAAATCAGGCGTAAACTTAACGCGATTGAGTTGGCGAAGTGGTGATTTCAAGGGATCGCCTTTCAAGATCTCTCCGAGATATCAGAGACATATTTAAATGGAATTAATAGGCTTCAGGAATTAGGAAACGCACAAAAACCCATTAACGAATAGTAATGAATGTATCAATATTGACACAGCTTCCTAGGGTGTAAATAGAAAAAAAGTTTAAAATAATGATCCATTTTCTTTTCAGGGACATTTTGTGTGGCAATTACACGTCGCTAAAAAGTATGAATGGAATTGAATGAATTAAATATGAAACTGGCCAAATTGAAATAACATCACGCCACCAAATGTACCTATATGTGCCATACATAAATACGATTACGACTCTCGGCCCGAATAAAATGCCGTTTAAAAGGGCACTGGGTACGGAGATCCGCGGGGCGGGCCATTAACGACTGGGCGATGCCCGGAGACTTTATTTCACTTAGGCGTAAAGCGTGTGTTAAAACTTCATCGCCGGACGGTAATGTGGTGATTGTGGCGGGGTTGAATTTCTGAGGCGGCGGTAATAAACAGACAGTAAAGCTGCGTGCACTGAAGCTGAGAAAATCATCCAACCAGGCTGCGTTTTTGTGAAGCCAAAAAGAAGAGTATTTCAATCTAAAGAATGAATTGAGCCTCAGAAGAAGGGTCAATGTTACTCTAAGGGCAATGGGGCGAGCTATAAATAGAGATACCACCTTAGTGAGCATTAGCAGTCCGCAGTAGTATGCATGTCTTGTCCACAGATTTGCTCGATGTACCTTATGAAGTTAAGAAAACGCTTTTTGAAGCTTATTGCTAATCATTCTACAAGAGCAGTCTGTGAGTAAGGTATACGAAGCGGACTTTCAGCGCTTTGCGAGTCCAATATTACAATGCGGAATGGTGATGGGACCCTCAGGATGGTGTAGTGTATCGGGCATATTTTCTGAAGCTCGCACGGATATAGTTTCCAAGCCATCCTAAGAAAGCGGATAGCTTCAATATGGAGGCACGTGAGGCAAAGTCCCAACATTAATACGTTAAGATTGTGTTGGCAGTTGTTTCTGCTGTAATAAAAAATCTAAAATCAAGTTTGATAACGCGGTATTTAAATACATACAAAACTCCTTAATTCCTTTTTCTTATAGAACAAAACGCTCTACTTATCTTACTACAGTCATGACGCTATAGCAGTACAAAACCCTTTGTACAGCATAAACAAAAGATAAACGTCTTCATTCTAATTCACAGAGGTTTGTGAAAAAGAAATTAACGAACACCTAACAAAGAACGGATAACTATATATTCTGCTATCAGAATTGTTTGGTTTTAACTGGCGACGTGAAAAAAGGGTTGGGTCCGGTTCTAACCCTTTTGGAGTTAATAATGGGTGAGGGCCGCGTGGTTTGACTGTTGATTGTTTTACCTTTGGAATCGATATTGACACACAAATACACGTGGAACGATTAGAAGATTTGATGTACCTCCCGTAGAATGTTTTGATAAATGAATTGTTTGCGAAAATTATATGGATATTCCAAATACGCGGATAATTAGACAATGTTCATCAACATACATTTTACCCGATAGGTTTGTTGAGTATAGGTAGGTACTATCTTTCAAATGCCCGAAATGGTAATCCGGCAAGAAATAGGAGCGTCGCGATAGCAATGAAATAAACTACATACTATTGATGAGGGACGGGGAGAACGGTTTAAATGGCTAATGTCGATTTCACGAAGAGGTTTTCATAAATTAGTATGAACAATAAAAAAAAAACTAATCTTTTTTTTTCTATTTTTTTAGGTATATAGTTTATTAAATTACATAGAAGAAACTGGTATGCATTAAATATTTTGGAGTTAAATAATATACCAAGTAATTAAAACAGGTTGTTTTATTGAGGCAAATAAGAATATTAAATAGACATGTTTAAGGTATTTATTTATTAGTTCCCCGATTACATTCATTTATTGTTTTACTCCCAAGTATGTTACGGTGACGTAGTATATTGTGCTGCAAAACGGTAATAACAATAACTACTGAAAGTCGAACAATTTAACCATGAGTAACTTTTCACAGGTACAGGTAGGCACTATCTATTTGCTTATTGCAGTATAAGAACTTTAGTCCTGGAAATCGATTCTGAATTTTACATAGGTCGTACAAAATTGGTATACCTTAATTTAGCCTACTTTAACATAGCGAGCTAGTTTTAAAACTGTCATTAGGTTATTCAAGATCTTGAATTTGATTGCATACATACTTTATTTTCTATTTCTGGCTGTTCATGTTATTTTCGTTTGATTTCAGGTAAGTACTACAATGCAGCAAAATAATGGTATTGTATTTACTGAAATTTTATACCTACTTATTCACTTGGTGAGTATTTTTTTTGGAAAATGATTGTTTTGTTTTTCAACTTTTGTAACTCATATATTTTTAAAATATATACCTTAGTTTAAATACCGTTTATCACACTCGTATTTCGTTTTTGGTCAAATGACAGAAAACGTTTATTTTTTTTTATCCCCATATCTGTAATCAAACCAAAACATAACAGAATTCCGTAAAACCTATCCGTTTTCACGTGTCCAATAAAATCGTACACACCAACGGTTTTTTTTTCAAAACTCCCAAACTGAATAGACTTTTTCTAGCAAATAGTTAAACATACAAAACCTAAAAACATTTGATATTCGAACACACGCCGTGTTTCGGCACGTTCGTTCCAAATTTAAATTCCGGAGCGCTCCTCTACTCGTCTTTTGCCACGTACTGACCGAAGTTAAGGATGAATTTTAAATTGTATTAGAACAACCGTAGTCTATTTAAAAAGTAAACTTTGTTTTGCGTGCCGACAGTTTGCACAAAATAAATAAAATGTTTGGTGTTTTTATTATTAAGTACCTAACTTTATTTTTTTCTATGTTTTACAAAAATATTTGTTATATAACGAACATCTAACAGAAAAATTACAAACAATTTGTAATATTCTATAAAAAAAGTACTTACCTTATTTAGTTTTTTCTTTTTCTGTAACTTGACTTGCCAAATGTAACGTCTTTTGTTGCTTGGCCAAATAAATGAAACTGAAACTTAAAATATCCAAGCTACCAAAATCAAATATTCGGACACTTTATTTCGAACATATGAAACGCTTAAAATATAAATCTAAGAAAATTTCAAACTAAAATGCAGACATTTCGCCTTACTAGACTATTCTAGTGTTCCTATTGCTAGTATTTCACTGCGATAGTTCTGCAATCTACAACCGGGATTTATACGTATCAGACGAAACAGATGGGTTCCTTATAAAATGAGAATCGTGTTGGATCCATGACAAGGGGTCTCTGAACTTTCTAGATTGAAATGAAATTTGAAGCATTTAAAGGCATTTGATTTTGGAACTACGCAAAAGCAAATATGAATGAATGAATGAATGAAAATTTGAATGAATATACGTTTTTAAAATAGTTACGCTATGTATAGAAATGTCATACGACGTATAGGTTTTGAACGTGCCTCCATTTTGTAACTAAGTTTAAGTATTAGTTTGTAACAACTAATGTAATCAAATCTTGGAAGTCAGTTTTAACCTACTTATAATTAAACCATTGATACAAAATCAATAATTATAATTGTTCCAAGTGAAACTTTGCATGAATGTGCAGTTTACGTGATAATACAATACTTTGGTGTATTGGAGCTGATCTGATGATGGGGGCGGCAGGTGGGCTTAGGAACTTCTAAACACCATCGTGTTTGGGCTCATTTTTTGCGCTATGGGCAATACACGTCGAAATTGACAAACGTAGGCATACAGAATTTGGTTTCAGATTCCCGAGACCGAATTCAAAACCGCTGCTTTCTGAGCCATTGTGGAAACAACCAAGCTAAACGTATTAAAACAAATATGAAACTGGTCTACTCACATCGTATAAGTCGAATATCGCTCGGTTTATTTCAAATCGGTTTGCGATTCATGATCAAGAGCGTCGGTCTGTCGCGACGGTGGCCAATTGAATGCTGATCGGCGCTCCTGATGATAAAAACTGACCGATTCTAAATAATATTTCAAGTGAAATTCGACGTTTCATATGTTTTTATTTTAATATATCTAAGACTCAGACGTTTTCCAAGCTACACGTGTCACTACATTACATTGTGCTTTCTGCACGTCTAGCATAACTTTGACACGCGACACTTTCTCGCGCGAGATACACTACCTGTCTTTTTCTGTACAGTACTATGAGATAGTGACGGATGATGCTATGTCGCGCGACATGAGTCGCGTGTCAAAGTTATGCTAGACGTGCTGGTGTCACAACGATGGAGCAAAACAAAGATGCTCCTTAGTTACAGCCACCCCCTAAACAATTCCAATACTCCAAAGTTTCAAATTCAAATTTAAACTGAATACAAAACAAAATATTTCATTACGAGACACCTCCTGACAATAGAATGAAAGCCACTTTGCGAGATAGGTACACATATCGAAAACCGATACGTATTGAACACGTTGTGCAAAAGGTCGTAAGTGGTTCAGTTTCCGAAGTACAACATGTCTTTTTACTGACAGTGTTCTGGTACGTATTGAAGCCGTTCCTTGGGAAAAAGGTCGTAAGTGGTGTGTTTCCTTTGCACAATATGTCCTTTTGCTCACGGTGTCTTGGAACTCGTTGGAAATAGAGGTTGCGAGGGCTGTCAAATTTGCTTGTATTCGAGTGTAAGGTGTTGTCAGCCGGTATATATATATATATACCCACTATATAAACGTATACATTGTCGTTCTTTGTTTGGATGGGTTTGCGAACTTATTCTGCTTATATTTATTGGATGTGATAGACCCGAATGCAAGAAATTGACGCAGCTGAGTCTTATGTTGATATGGTTAAGGAATTTGGCTGAAACCAAAATATGCCTATGATAATGATTTCATAGTGTTTTCTCTCGTTTTTAGGGGGCTTCTAAACGGGCCATATTTTACTGCAATTTGTGGCCGGCAACTATGGCCGTCTCTCTCTGACACCCTACGCTAGAGCAAGATGCAAATAATGGCCGGCCACAAATTGCAGCAAAACATGGCCCATTTAGAAGCCCCTTTAGGGAGGCATTTGACCATGATCAATGTTTGGTTACTTATCATATCATAAATCCGAATTTTGTTTCCCACATGTAACGTTTCGCCAAATGTTCATTTGTACGAAAGCCATTTTATTCCAAAACTGTTTATATTTCAGAATAATTATAAAACAAACCTAACCTAACCTAATGGGTCCTGTATAGCGATGTTTATAAAACCCTGAAAATATAATGAGTTTCAGAAAAAAATATTTAAAAAAACAAAAAAGTGTTATGAAACGCTTAAGTAAGTATCTGACCCAGTTTCAGACGTGAAGTAATTGGGAAAAATTGTAACATATTTACTTGTTAAAACCTCCGAACAACGAAAGCCTCTGAAATTATGCAAACTGAAACCGGTCTTTCTAAATAGATACTCATTTGGTTTAATTGTCTGTACGTTGCACTGAATTTAATTTGGCCAAAACTTTGCAGTTTAAACAGTTAACATGGTTTAAGCCCCTTTGGATACTCGTACAACCGAATGTTACGGTTTTAGGGAGAGGAACTTCAGGACTACTCATTATGTATTAGGGCCATTAAATGCTTATTTTTACACTACGACGGTAACAAACAAGCATGCGGTCCGCTTGATGTTAAGCAGTTACCGCCTATATACGCTTGCACACGCGCGTTGGTAACCCCTTATAAGAACCTATTCATTCCCCTCTTGAAGAACACCATACTGTAGCCCCGGGGAAAACCTCGGCAGGGAGCTCACTTCACATGCGGAGCGTTTGCAGTAAGAAATTCCTCTGGAACCGCAGTTCTCGACCATTTAAGCTCCAGTGTGTGAGGACGAACACCCTGCCGATGGCGAGCAGTGCGATGATAGAAAGTAGTCGTGGGTACCAGATCAAACAATTCCTCAGAACACATCCTATTATACAGACGGTATAACACACACAAGGAGGCAGTCTCTCCTCAGACAGAGGCCTTCAAACCGAAAACATAATAACGAGACATGGCATCGTATCGTGGTAGGACGCAACATCGTGCCACGAGGCGATGAATAAATGATATGAAACTTCCAACAAAGTAAACATTACATTTTTCGGGCTAGATTCTTCGCTCTTTGTTCCGTTAGAGTTTTTTATTATCACAATAAGCAATATTCGTATACGCATTCGTGAATGTTCCATGATATTCATTCATCGCATCCCGAATACCTACACATGTATTCAAACGTAATGCGATTCAGCTATTATGTGCGCTAGTAGCTTCAGCATTCTGAGCCTGTATCATAAAGCATAATTACAGATCTGAGCGAATCCATTCAAGATCCTGAGTGACAGTGGATTAGAGGCAAGACCTAAGTGGCATACTAGGATATTCACGTAGCTTCATCCGTGTACACTGAAAAAAAATAGCTCAACTAGTTTAACTAGGTACTTGAGAAATAACTAAATCGTATTTAGTAATAGTAATCAAAATTGTGGCGTTATCTGGGTAAAGGGACCTTACTGTCGGTATTGAGTTATGTATATCCCCATAATCTACATACATTGAGCTATCGAACCATGTAAAAAACATGCATGTAGGTTCAATGGATATTTTTAAAAAAATAATTGAAACTCAAAAGTCAGAAAAGGTGATTATGAGAAAATTGAATTCAAACTTCTACACCCCATTAAAGTATGTTATTGTTGGAAGTTACATAGATAACATGCTATTTGAGGAGTGGATTGTATGGGCTTTCAGGTTTCAATTACAATTTTGTATTTGTATATCTGTTTTCGTATAGTTTACCTTGCCAAAGTGCATACAGTAAAAAATATATTTTGATGGATTTTTTACTTAAATTTCTATTTATAGTGTATTTCCGTTAGATATTATAGAAGGAATAAATATTATATGTAATTAGACACTCAATAAGAGCTACTTCAATTTGAATCAACGTTGTTTATTATAAAAAAATATTTATTTTAACAAAAATAGCTTTGTGTTTATAAATCTAATTAAACAGTCAAAATCAACAAACATATACATCTACTACGCTAAAACATAGCCAAATGAGATCAAATTAACAGAACAAATATAAAAAAGTAGTTTTTTAAGTCTCAAAATTCAAGATAAAGTTTAGTAAAAAGTTGGTACAACCACTTTATATTTTCTAAAAGGGACCTTATCGTCGGTGGTAAAATATTTAGTGATATCATCTGATGTCGACTATAAATTTATGTTTAATTTTGATAGTCTTAATTTTTAGAGCACTTTAGTAATAAACTCTTACCAAAAACCTATAATTTTGGTTCGGCAAACACTAAATGATTAACGTATTTGAAAAGGGACCTTAGTGTCGGACGTAAAATGTTTAGTGACATAGTTAAGAAGAAGTCTTGAAAAATAATCATAATCATAATCATCTTTATTCGTAAGAAAAGTTACATGTCGTTAAATTAAAATACATTAAATATATAATTCATTATTTCAATAAAATACATTACAATTTATTATTTTATGTACGTACAAGTAGTAATACCTATTATTTATCCCAGTTTAAAAATTCTTCTATACTGTAGAACGATTGCTCAACAAGCCCTTTTTTTAGTTTAAATTTAAAACTGGCAAGGCTTGGCGTGTCTTTTATATGTGAAGGTAGTTTATTTATTGTATATGACTGGACCCATTACATGCATTGTTTTGGAGGATTTTTTTAACGAGTGCGGTATTGCGGAAAGTTTGTCGCTATTGCGAGTTACCCGTCCAGAAACCTCACCCCATGTCTTATATTCAGCTCGGTTTTCCCTCACGTAGACGGCGACGTGCAGCACCAGCAAGCTCGGTAATGTTAGGATGTTAAGGGATGTAAAATGTGGTTTTGCTGATTGATCCCAAGGTACACGTCCCGTAATTCTAACGGCTCGTTTCTGCAAGCGGAAGACGCGCTGCCAGTCCGCAGCGCGGCCCCAAAGGTCGAGTCCGTACTGTACGAGCGCCTGCACGGTGGCGAAGTAACACTCGCGGACTGTATGTGGCGGGAGTGTCGACGCGAGTCTTCCGAGGGCGAAACACGCGCTTCCTAGCTTCGAGCACAGACTGTCTATATGAAGCTCCCACGTCAAGGCCTGGTCCAGGTGGAAACCTAAGAAAACAGTATCCTTAACCTGCTCAATTTGCTTGCCGTCAAAGTGTACTTGCAGTGGACGTCGCCAATGCCCTGTTAGGTCAAATTGTATGAATTGGGTTTTTGTTAAATTTAGCATTAGACCGTTAATATTAAACCAGTTAATTAGGTTGGCTACTACTTGGTTTAGGCGGATCTCCAATTCATTCAATGATTGGGCAGAGACTACAGCGGCAACGTCGTCCGCATACATATAGACGTCAGCATGGTTTACCGAGTCAGGCAAGTCGTTAAGAAGTAGGGAGAAAGCCAAGTTTGACAGTGACGAACCCTGAGGAACACCTACCTTAGCTGATAGGCCGTCTGATTTTAACTCCCCTCTCTGGCCAACTACGTATTGCCTTCTGTCACGGAGGAAGTCAGTTAATAGGGACAATGCTGGTCCACGAATTCCATAGTGTGACAATTTAGAGCAGAGAGTCGAGTGGTCGACCACGTCGAAGGCTTTGGAGAGATCGCAGAAGAGCACAGCGACCTCAAGCTTTTTCTCTCGTGCCGCCAGGATACTGCGCACGACCTCCCGCGCCAACATCGTGGTCGACCGACCGACTCGGTAAGCGTACTGTCGTTCCGACAACATCTTATTTTCGTGTATGATGGTAAACGCGTTGTCAGACCATTCTCGAACACTTGCCATGGCAGGTATCACACTTATGGGACGATAGAAATTAGCGTCCGTTTTGTTGCCCTTGCCCTTGTACAGAGGGCATACTTTGATCTCCTTAAAAGCCTTAGGATATGTGGCGTATTTTATGCACATGTTAAAGAGCAGTGCGAGCGGAGTAGCAAGAGATTCGTTTGCCAAATATAGTAGTTCCGTTGATATGTCGTAAATATCTTTAGTGGGCTTCTTTGCTATCTTATTCCGTATAAGTTGAAAGACTTCGAACGGTGAAAAGGATTTAAACCTCAAAGAACGGTCGTAAAATACTTTTAATTTGTATTTTGCTGCGTCGCCAGCCAAATTGACGCCAGATTTACACATGAGGCATTGCCGGACCTACCATCTGATCACCGGACAGTCCTCATGTGTATCGAAATGGATCCATTAATGGGAGTTAGGAGACCCAAACACCGAGTCAGCTGGGAGACATTCACACAACAACTAGAAGAGACCACCACGTGCCACACTACTCCGGTCTCCACAGCTGACGAAGTAGAAAAAGCGGCAGACCTGGTCACAGCCGGACTACAGGCGGCGCTATCAACAGCCTCCCACACCATCCCCGCCACAGAGAGGCACACGCCCCTCCCGGCGAGGATTAGGAGCATGATCGAGGAGCAGCGCCGCCTGCGCAGAAAATGGCAGGCTACAAGATGCCCAACGATCAAGGCAGAGCTCAACGCCATGATCATAAAAACTAAGAAGGCGCTCACAGAACACAAGACCGAGAGTTGGGAGAGCCACCTAGCGTCTGAAGAGGGTGATGTCCCCTTCATTCACCGTATCTGAAGACAGCTAGCGACAAAACCTGAGGCAATAGGACCACTCTACGACCCTGTAGACAACACTCCACGCTACAAGGCTGAGGATCGCGCAGAGATCTTCGCCGAGTACCTGGAGGGACAATTTAGGCCCAACCCGATGCACAATGCAGAACACCAGCAAAGCATCACAGAACACCTGGAGAGGTACTTCGGAGGCACCAGCAAGAGCAGAGGAAGACGCGGTCTTCTTCTCCCCCAGCCGGATGCAGCGAGCCCTCCAACGTTGCGACCCCAAGAAAGCCACGGGCGCCGATTCGATCCCCATTGTTGCAGTGACGCGCCTGTTCAACGGGATCATGCGCTCGGGTCACTTTCCCCAAACTTGGAAGACTGGGAGGGTAGTTATGCTGCCCAAACCTGGCAAAGACTGCCGAAGACCGGAGAGCTGCAGGCCAATAACTCTGCTCAGCACCCTCTCCAAGGTGTTCGAGAGGCTCCTGTTGGGGAAACTTCTCCCCCACGTCGAGCCCCGTTCGGAACAGTTTGGATTCAGGCAACGCTACAGCTCACTCGCGTGCTTCACTTTATGGCCAATGCAAGCAACAAGAAGGAGCATGTTGTGGCTGTCATGCTCGACATGGAAAAAGCGTTCGACTGGGTATGGCATGAGGGGCTGCTGTACAAACTGTTGAACACCACGGCCCCACACAGCATCATAACGGTGATAAAGTCAGATAAAGATAAAGTCAAAAACAGGCACTGTCCTCGGAGCGCCCAATCCTAGCAGGAGTCCCTCAGGGAAGCTGCCTTTCACCAGCATGCTACGCAACCTTCACCGATGACATCCCAGTGGTAGGAGGCGACGTCAAGCTGGGGCTGTTCGCGGATGACGCGGCCTTTTACACCGCATCCGTCAGCCCCACCCATGCCATCAGGAAGATGCAGACCCAGTTAGACGCCCTACCAAGATGGCTTGAGGACTGGAGGCTTACTGTCAACGTCACCAAGACTCAGGCCTTCATGACCGGAAGAAAACAGACTTCACCTCCACTCCGAACTAACTCCCAAAAAATCTCTCGAATTTTCCCTTATGCTTTGTGTGTCGATCTTTGCATTGTTTATTTGAAAGGCTTTACACCTTAGCGACCTCTATGTGAATACGTTAGTAAAATTTTTTTGAGCTTTGATCTTTGTATCAATGGTTTAATGTAGTACTTAATTAACTCTAATAGCTCCAGTATTCTGAGCCTGTATCGTAAAGCATAATGAGAGATGTGAGCTAACCCATTTAAGATCTCGAACGACTGTGAGATTAGAGGTTTGAGGCTAGAGTAAGATCCGTGCGGCTTACCTGGGACGTTATTTCAAGATAGTTGTATGATTTCTACTCTATCTACGAAGATAACAAAAGAAAACAGAAATTGTGTTGTCATGGCTGATATTTTCCTCTCCAAATAATCGTGCAGTGTGGGCTGATGTTGAATTATACAACATAAATAAGGGCTTTGAAATAGTTGACATGAAAGCTACGCAAATTTTATTTTCTTTTTTTAACCCAAAAGCAAATTTGAAACAGTTATCTGAAACCTCATTATTCAACAAAACAATAATTTGTATGACAACTTTTACTTGACTTTTTCACTGTCAAAATGGTAACTTAGTTATTTTTCCATACATAATATTGTTACCTTTCCAGCGTGATGACGTCACGGCTCGCTTTCAGCGTTTTCAGCGCTCTGTAGGAATGTCGTAATTTAACAGTAATTTCTGGTTGCTTTTGTATTGTGTTGTTGTCTGGTTGCAGTTGCTTTTTAGAGCATTTTAAGTATATAAAGTTCCATAGAGATATTTGATCTCAATAAAAAATAGGATCTAGGTATTGACATTTTCAACAAGTTGTATACACGCGTATTCTACCACCGTGAAATGGAATGAAAGTAAATCTTTTATTATTTATTGAGTATTAAATTTAAATAATAATAACATTTGTTATTTTTATTATATTGTTTACCCTCGAAACACTTTATCACTCAGTATTTGGAAGTATCTTTCTCATCAGTTTAAAATACTTATGACCACATTTTTTCTTCCATTGGTGATGTATAGGAAGTTTTTTCCGACTACAGATTATTTTCTTGAGTCACCATCAAGTTTACAAATACCAAATACCTGTCGTTTTATAGCCTGAATAGCTTTCCTTATTCTCGAAGTCCTCAAAAATCTCAGAGAAAAATCTATAATCAATACACGAAACACAATAGCATTAGCACACTTACTGAATATCCCTCAAACGCAGCTATCTCTTACTTTCCTTACCAGGTTATTTCAACATCGATTTTATAGCTTCCAGGTAAGGTACAGATAACAGCGGAAACTTGGTTGAGATAGGAGGGTTTGAGAGTTGCTCGAATCCGTATCTTCGGTCGTCAGACGTCCGCTTAAGCTGCGCTCTCGATATTACTGCATTAATGCCGGGAATGTACGGTTGCTGGTCTATTGTTGGAGTGTTAGGTATTTAACCGTATTGTATCGACTCGATTCTCAGACTGCCGGTGAGATACCTGAGATGTTATTAATTTTAAGGGGTTTTTGGGTTGGGTTTGGGATTGCGGAAGATAGAGAGATATATTATAGAGTCAGATAGGGACAGAAAAATACATATAGAGAGTGATAAGAAGAGATAGATACAGATAGAAAAAGGAAAATACATAGAGAGAGCTAGAGAGAGAAAAAGAGAGATAGAAAGAGAGATCGACAAATACATAAAGAGATAAAAAGAGATAGATTAGGTATTTGTGGGGATTTAGGATTGTAGCGCGGTTTTTCTGAGTAGTTTATAATACGATGAGATTCCGACAATAACAAACGATGAAAACGAAATAACTGGTTTTTGCATGGAGCTCTTTGAAAGCTTCTTTTATTCAACTTCGAAACGTTGTTCGCCAAATTTTAATTTATCCGAAAGTATTTTTTCAGTTCGTCTACGGATTTCCTCATTTCTGATTCGATCACGTAGAGACACCCCGAGCATAGCCCTCTCCATTGCACGTTGAGCGACTTTGAGCTTTGAGATAAAAGTGACCGATATAGCTCACCGGATTAGCAAGTTGAAGTGGCAATGGGCAGGCCACATAGCACGCAGAGCAGATGGCCGATGGGGCCGAAAAGTGCTCGAGTGGAGACCTCGGACCAGCAAGCGCAGCGTAGGACGTCCACCTACAAGATGGACAGATGACCTTATAAAGGTCGCCGGAAGGCGCTGGATGCAGGTCGCTTCCAACCGGTATATATGGAAGTCCAAAGGGGAGGCCTATGTTCAGCAGTGGACGTCCTATGGCTGAGATGATGATGATGATGATGATGATTTTTTCAGGATTTTATTAACATTCTTTTGAAGGTTAGTATTGTTTTATTAAAAAATTAACAGTTTTAAAATAAAATAAAATACAAATGGGAACAAAAATTAGTGTTTCCGATAGGTAAACTTAGTAATGAAATAGACAATGGGGATATCTCGGATAGATGCGATTAGATCGCTCAGTTCCGCAATCAGCCCCCTCAGCTCACCTCTTCGATTTCATTAGCTATTAAATGTAATAATTCCGAGCAGTTGGGTGCGCTATCATAGTCGGTCCGTACCGGCTGAGGCGTGGCGGAAAATCGAAGTTTCCGTTGAAGACGATCGCAGTTTAAAGATATTAAGCTACGATGGATGTTTGTTTTCTGTACTGTCCTTGCAAGATACGTAATACATGTTTTGAACAGGTACACCTTTTTTTAAAGTTGTTGAAATGCATGCATGTGATGCATCCCACCGAGAGTGAGACTAGAGCGAGTGATTATTAAAACTATGGTGAGACATCTTTAACACTTACAAAAACGGTTTAAGAGGCCTTATTCCTTATAAAATGCTGATAGTTATTCCTTTTAAAATGCTGATAGTTTGCGATATTCTTCTCTATGATCAAACATGTTTCTTAACTTGTATTGATGTTACTACCTAGAACAGGACTATTGGGATTTATTGGTTTATATTTGAAACCTACAATTTGAATTTTTCGTTGATAACTTTTGTTTCAAAAACTACTCGAAATTTACGAAATTCACGCGGAAAATTAGTTTTTTATCATATTTTCGACTACACGCAATGTGAGCATGAAATATCTATGATACTACCTAGAACTCGGGGAAAAGTAGTATTCACTTCAAAAATTGGTGGAAATTATCAATATATTTTTCATAATGAAAAAAAAATTTTTTTAAAGGAATAAGGCCTCTTAAACTCACGTAAAAATTGTCAGGAACGGCCTCACTCAACTCATATAGAGCTGACAGCTATCCATGATTTTATTAGGTATATGATACCGTTACTGCACTTACTCGTAGGTTATGTTCCGCCTAATAACTAAAGAAAGTTTCAACCGGGCTGTCTGGAAGAGTGTTTTTTTAGCGATAAGACCACCCGTTGTTTACCTCTAATTGTAATTTATTGCATTGCATTTCTACTATATGTTTTGTGAGGCGTGCCATAAATATTGTATTGTTACTGCCTTAATAAAGTTTATCAACCGTTCTGGGATAGGTATACCTACATACCGCGCGATATCTAGCTGTACCCTTACCAGGAGTGAACGAGACCGTGCTCGCTATCATTTGAACCAACTTTTTGGTGTGAATAATACTTTTCCCTGAGTTTTAGATAGTTGTTACTATGTTGATAGCTATGTTTAGCTATTTCATGCTTTCATTGCGTGCAGTCAAAACTAAGTTGAAAAAAAAAAACAGTTGTCTGCGTGAATTCTAACAATTTCGAGTAAGTCGTTTTTGAAACAAACATTTACAAAATTCAAACTGATGATTACTACTTAGAACACGATTTATATTTATTTGAAACCTTCATATTGAGAAACATGTTTGATCATATAAAAAAAATTGGGCAAGTGCGAGCCCGACTCGCGCATGTAGGGTTCCGTACCTATACATATATATAATTTATAACAAGTTTGTTGTATGGGAGCCCCCCTTAAATATTTATTTTATTTTATTTTTAGTATTTGTTGTTATAGCGGCAATAGAAATACATCGGGTACCCCTTATCTTGCACAATCTCTATTGTCCGAAATACACTTCGCATAATCGTTTTCGCACAATCATTTTTAGCCGAATGATTAAATCGCATAATTATATACTTACCACAATTGTTATGTCGCATAATATTCATTTGGCACAAATTTTAATAGCAGAATACTAATATCGCCAACTTTTATTTCGCAGAATTTTATGTAGCACAATATAAGTTTCGCCGAATTTATTGCAGCATAATTGTACCATAGCAATTACCCACAGAACCGAATCGCTGCCAGAAAACTAGGTTAGGTTAGGTTGAAACTGCGTCCCTCACCGAAACGAAGGCAAGTTAGGTAAGTAAGGCTGGTCCGACTTGGCTTAGGTTAGGTACGACGACGAGCGAAGCGAGGAGGAGTGTTAGGTTGAACTGCGACCCTAACGAGCGAGCGAAGCGAGCGAGCCGCGCAGGTCCGACTTGGCTTACGATTCCTAACATTACCTATTTCACCTTAAGGCAGATCCAACTTGGCTTAGGTTAGGTACGACGACGAGCGAAGCGAGGAGGAGTGTTAGGTTGAACTGCGACCCTAACGAGCGAGCGAAGCGAGCGAGCCGCGCAGGTCCGACTTGGCTTACGATTCCTAACATTACCAATTTCACCTTAAGGCAGATCCGACTTGGCTTAGGTTAGGTACGACGACGAGCGAAGCGAGGAGGAGTGTTAGGTTGAACTGCGACCCTAACGAGCGAGCAAAGCGAGCGAGCCGCGCAGGTCCGACTTTGCTTAGATAAGGTAGGTATTTTGATGTTTCGTATTAATATTGAGTCCGACTTTTAATTTTTCGGTGTATTAAAATAATCATGCAAACGGAATATTATGCCATATAAATTTCGGCGACACAATTATTCGACCATAGGAGTATTGTTCTAATCAACATTATGCCAATGTACTATTCTGCCAAAGAAACGTGTGCGAAATGATAGTATGCCAAGAAATTTTGGCAAAAAGCAATTGTGCGAAGTGATGATTGTGCCAATGGTTGCTATGCGAAACGAAAATATGCCAATCAATTTTGTGCAACACATTAGTAACCCAAATACATCATCTGTGAAAATTTCAACTGTCTAGCTATCACCATTGTTGAGATACAGCCTGGTGACAGACGGACGGACGGACGGACGGACAGCGAAGTCTCAGTAATAGGGTCCCGTTTTTACCCTTTGGGTACGGAACCCTAAAAACGGTCAAGTGGTTAAGTTAAGTTTGCACCTGGTATGTATAGCGCCCCATACAAATGAGGTGCAAAGTTAACGCAACCAATCCCGTTTGTTGTATGGGAGCTCCCCTTAAATACTTATTTTATTTTATTTTCAGTATTTGTTGTTACAGCGGCAATAGAAATACATCATCTGTGAAAATTTCAGCTGTCTAGCTATCACCGTTCTTGAGATACAGCCTGGTGACAGACGGACGGACGGACGGACGGACGGACGGACAGCGAATTCTCAGTAATAGGGTCCCGTTTTTACCCGTTGGGTACGGAACCCTAAAAATAAAAATAATCAGCGGTTTTGAACGGATAAGAAGCCTTACAGCTCTATCACAGCTATAGTTTAGAGACGTGCCGTTCTAAAAGAACGTCTCCTGATTTGTACAGTCGAGTTCATTTACATCTACACACTTACGAGAGCAAAAATATCTGAACACGACTTTATGCTCCTGACAATAGGGTCGTGTTCAGATATTTATGTTCTCGTAAGTGTGTAGATGTAAATGAACTCGACTGTATAGGGAAAGAACGTTCTCAATACAAATCTCAATATTTAGTCTTAGCACATGTTTGAAAAAAGTTTGCACGTCCTTCCTAAATAGGGTCATACGATTCAGGTGCAAACTTAATCAAGTGTAATGGCTACCCCCCTTTTCATTGGTAACATTTTTATAGCCTATAATATGACCAGGGATATTCTCGACAGATTAATGAAGTTTTCATCAAAATCCGTTCAGCCGTTTTCACGTGATGCGCGTTCAAATAAACAGACAAAAACAGACAAACGGACAAACAGATAAACATACAAAAAATCTAAAAACTGTTGGAACGTGTTCTGTTATCGATTCTAAGTATCCCCCGTCAACTTTTTTTCGAATATCTTCCATGTACAGACTTTCGAGCCTCTTCAGCTTTATTATTATGTATAGATTTATTTAGTTTTTCGTGCAGTAAAATGTAAAGTAAAATTTGAGCATATTCTTCACTGGCCCATTAGTCAGTAAGCCTTGATCTCATGACTGATATTAAACCTATTTGTTGACGCCTGACGGCTCGGCTCCTAGCCACTGTTTGTTTGTATTGAGGGTCATTGGAGCGCAGTTCCTTAGAAAATTGATTTCTTGTCTTCAATGTTTGAGGAAAAACGGTCCAGCAACTCTGCTTCTAGTTCTTAACTGAGTCGAACCGTGTCTTCAATTTGTTTGATGGCGAACGGTTGGACGAGTTTGCTGTAAGATCATGGTTTTAGCGATTGTTTTGTTCTAACTTTACTTGTTTTGGAGATACGGTTGAATAATACTGGTGTAATCAAATTAAGACAATAAGTATTAAGATTTGTATTGTTCTGATTTTTGGCGTTAAAATGAGGAGGTTGATTGTGCTTTTTTTATAATGTAATCGATGTGTGTGTGTATGATTGGCTGCCGCCGTGACTGACCGGTGCTTCTGACGATAAATCGCGATCCGATTCGGGACATGTTGAGCGGTATTCGACTTTTACGACGTGAATAAACCCGATTCACATGCATTTAATATGTTTGAGCCTTGGGAGTTTTCTATATAGATTTTTATTACGTACGTGTCATATGTTATATTATATTCTATATTCTACTTTCTTTGGTTTCCATTACTATCACATATTAAAATAAAACAATTTAAACGTATTAATATCGCGTACCTATATTCATTATTCGAGCCTGCTTGACGTTTAACTGGAAAGTTGCCGGAACATCAGGGAGACTCAAATAACAAAATTAACGCGATATAATCCGTTTAACTTGTTGAATTTAAATATAATAATCGAACGTATGTCAATTAAATAAGGGAAGACTTAAAAAATCATTAGGTATTATAAAACTGCATCTGTATGTGTGTGTGTGTGTATGTGTGTTTGTGTATTTGAAAGTGTTGGCGTCACCGCCCTCAACGTCTCTTTGCAACTGAAATGCTTCAGTTAATTACTCTGAATCCAGATCGTTGATAGTGTACCTAGGGCTCAATTAGTTGAGTCTAGCAGACGCGGTGCTCAGATTGCTCAGCCATTTGATGTGAAGCCGACTGTGCGCTGAGCTTGGCAACTGTTTACATACACTTATACGTATATTACACACATGTTACGTTAGGTATATGCTTTTACAAAGCTCTTTTATTAAAGCTAGCTTGTGTATCCTACCGACTGCGCCATGTCAGAGATGAAGATCAGGTGCGTGAGTCAAACACGATCGTTCAGCTAAGACTGGTTTATTTATATAAATGTCATGCTACACACATGTAAGAATCTGAAATCACCTACAGTCCTTGTTAAAATGTTCTCAGGGTTCAAGAAGGAAACCTTTTGATCTTCAAACAGCACACAGTGCAATTTTAAGTCATGAATATGAAATGAATAAAGTAAAGATAAAGATATTTATTAAAAATTACTTAGATTGTATTTGCTGCTACCCTCTCGGAATGACTAGTAACAGTATCTACATGAACCTAATCTAAAAACCGTTAGGGCCTTATCGCACTTGCGATTTGTGAGCGAGTTTTCTATCCACACTATAATATTATAAATGCGAAAGTGTGTCTGTCTGTCTGTTACCTCTTCACGCTTAAACCGCTGAATCGATCTTGATGAAATTTGGCATGTACCTAGATAGTTAAGATCCGAGAAAGGGCATAGGATAGTTTTCATCCTGGAAATTATCCCTAAAAATATTGAAATGTGAGTAAATAATTCATGATGGCATTGATGACCCTATAGGAAGTGTAATGATTAGACCAAAAGCACAATTGCTCTTACATTTGCTTAGGCGCTTTAAATAATCCCTTTTATTAGTTAAGGTGATTAGGTGGATACGGATATCTATCGTGTTGTACGAGGTTGCTGCCATACTTTCAAGTTCCACGCAGACGTAGTCGCGGGCAAAAGCTAGTACTAAATAAGCGACTCGGCAAACTCGCTGCATGTTCGCCTTCATAGAAAACTCGCTCTCAAATCGCAAATGTGATAAGGTCCTTAAAATATTGTTTGGTATGAATTATATAATCGAAATGGCAATAAAATGCAGAAAATGCTTAGATTCCCCAGTACCATTTACTTAAATCACAAGAATTTTCTGATGTTAGAAATAACACGACCCAGCTGTGGAATCTTATGTGTAAAAATTACAAGATTCCTTTATTTACAGAATGCGATAGTGGCGCCTCAAACGCCATAACTTGGCAAAAATATCTTATTCAAAGATATATTTTAGCAACTCCATCGAGTGTAGCCCATAAATTGTAGCTCCTTAAATTTAATTACCGATGATTTATCAAGTGCAAATTTGTCTGAATACATTTATTTATGAGCCACTTGGAATTATTTACACGATAACTTATTAGATTCTATTTAATTATGCCGTTATTTTATCGGAATAATTAGCTCTTATTCGGAGCGAAATTTTCAAATTTTGATAATTTATGGGCAATTCCTGTTGTAGGTAATTGCTTTTTGGATGAACATAGGCTTTTAATATACTTACTTGCTAAACTACTATAAACCATTATTACTTTTACACGTAAGTTTGACGACGCGTTTGGCGCAGTTTGCAGACATCTGCCAACTGAGCCGGCGGCGGTCCTGGGTTCGAATCCCGGCCGGGCCAAATATTTGTGTGATGAACAAAATATGAACTCACACAATACTTTCTTTAATCAGGGAACACTTCATCACATTCGAAAATAATACAACCACAACAAAAGTAAATTGAACTCATTTGTTCGCACGTTTGCCAGTAAATGAGACATTTAAATATAATTCCAAGCGTACGTCAAACTCTCACAATGCAATTCATACATACAGAAAGTCTTAGCATAACTTTCCAACAAAGGGTTCGGCTCCGACCTCTTAAAAATTCCATTCAAATGAAGTTCAAATGCTATTGATCTGTGTAATTGAAAAAGTTTCTCAACCGAGATGTGTTGAATTAACATCAAGATGCTTCACCATCTACTGAATAATTGATAGGGAGGTTTTTGTTTGGTTCGCAAAATATGGCGAACATTATTAAATTTTGATGTTACGATGGAAGCAAACCGTCTCCCAAGTAGCTCATAGTCTTTGTAAGCACTTATACAGCTGTAATAAGCTGAAGAGTTGTATAAGCTTGGCTGCCAAAATTAGCTAAACTTCATTGGTAACCTTTGTTTGTGTTACTCATTAATTGTTAAAATGATATTTTATTTTATAAATTTTGGAGATCAGTAGCTAGGACTGGTCCGGAAAATGCAGCGTGGGAAGGCTCCCAACAAGGTGGATCGACGAGCTGGTTAGTATCGCGGCCAGAAATGGAAACTTTGGGGGAGGCCTTTGTCCAGTCTTATCATCATCATATCAGCCCATAATTATGATAAGTTGTCCAGCCGTTTTCGCGTGACGTGAGGACAAAGAAATATTTACCAACACACAGTGCTGTTCCTCTGGGGCCGCAACTTCGCACGCGTATTTTTTTTTAAACCGTAGTCTGTAGTCCGTAGTTTGGGTGTTCAACCATCCCTGTACCAAAATTCATTCAAAATTATCCAGCCATTTCGGCGTGATGGGAGTACAATGGAAATTGTGACCAACAGATGGGCGCCCATACAAAACAAATGACGATCCTGCATCACACTATTCAGATTTTTCCCGAAATCATGACCCTTCTCCATAGAAAACTGTTTTTTAATACTAATCTAGAATATTATAGATATAAGTGGAGGGAACCAGATCACGTGGAAGATCACCCATGCGATGGACCAACCAGATCAAATCGGCTGTGGGCGGACCTTTGCATGAGTGCACCAGAATGTCTGTGAATCGCGAGAAATGGCGTAAAATCATACAGCGAACAATATCTGCCTCTAATAGTACTACCAGTTGATCACGACCGCTCTGTAAAGAGTGAAACGACTAAGAAGAAGAATAGATATAAGTCATATAAGTACCATAATCAGCGAAAGAAGCAAATCTTGTACAACTCGTGACATAGCACAGTTCTTAATTATTAATTAACATCTCAATGCCGTGCTGAGCGTGAGGAAGCGATCCCCGAGCTCCCGAAATATGTAAATTCTTTACGAAAACGCGTATAATTCGAGAAACTTCTATACGAGTTAGGATTCGCTAATCAAAGCGAGTGTTACCGGATATTATAATAGTATTACGGCGCGCTTCCAATTTGTTCGAATCGAATTTTTCTTGTTCAGCGGAATTTATATTCTTTCGACTTAATGAGGGCTTATTCTGTTCGCAAGCACAATTATGTATGTTTCATCAATCTGGTATTAGATAAATCTCCTCTATCATTTGATACTGATTGTAAGATCTTCAAATAAAAGTTAGTCTTGCAGTCTTCGAGGAGAAGAGACAAATACTTCATACAATAGAAACTCGAAGAGGGAAAATGATAGGTCATTTGATACGACACGACGATCTAATACAAAAGATAATGAGGGGAAAATTGAAGGAAGGAGAGGAAGAGGAAGGCCGAAGATTAGCTATTTGGACCAGATCAAGAAAAAGGCAGATGTCGGGTCGTATCAAGAAGTCAAAGAACTGGCGTTAAGTAGAACGGACTGGAGAGAACCTGCAACGACAAGAGTGAAACTTAAATAATAATAATAATCGGTTAGGGGGGTTAGGGGCAAGAGAGCTGTCAAAGTGACATTCGGATGGCTGTCATTTGGGTGCGTTCATGCTACATGCTATATTACTCTGATAACCTGGATAGAAAACATATTGTCTATTCGCTGGGTGCGCGATGACAGCGTCAACTAGCGGCTACATTTACGGCGGGCTTTTTAATGTCAAATGGCTGACTGTCTTTACGAATAGTAATTTCAAAACTTGGCATCAAGCAGAATTAAAACGCGCCTCTGCATAACTGACATTGGCAAAAGCCTCGAGCTGCCATTCTCGGCTTAATAATAATTAGGTACGAATAGTAAGTAAACAAACAAATAATTTCAATGAAATATCGTAATTTTCTTTCATTTATGTTAATCTATAGTGTCGATGAAACGTTGACCTTCTTTATTTCCCGTCTAAAATGGCAAAATCAATAACTTTCAGATGTAATTCACACGGACCTTTTCATGGCTGTCTTCACGAGAAGTAAGTTACAAAATAAACAAATTTAACCGAAAAACGCATTTCATGCATAATGCAACCGATCATTTATGACTAATAATACAGATTATTTTGTTTTTTCAGTTAAACAAGGCCAAATTAATTATTATAACTGGATTCTGCTCAATCAAACACAACATCGCTTTCAAATCCCAAACTACAATAAAATGGGAAACAATTAGTTTTTGCTCAACATGTCCAAAATGTAAAAGATAATAAACGCATAAACATGCTACTCCCTACAAAATTCAAGATATAATATTAAAAATGTTGTTCTATAGGTTATACTAACTTTTTCCTCTTGATAGCGATTATCCATTTAATTCGTTGTTCTCGTTTCCAACTTGCTGGTGGAAATTTATTTATTTATGATTACTGTTTTTGCCACTGTTTTTGCATTTAACTACGCTGCAGGTTTCGTGGCGCATATTTATTTATTTTTAGATGCCTTAATTTCGCTAGTAAAAAGTGACAGTTGGCCTGACGAAAGTTCCTTTTTTGGCCACGGCGCGCGCTGCGATCGATTCGTGGTTCCCCCACCACCTACTTCGCACCCAGCAAATACGTAAGACTGGATAATATGCATTTATCGAAGCCGGAAATATAAACCTAATTTGGCAATCGGATCATTGCCATTGTTGTCGTTTATTACTAGAACACCTGTATTTTTTGTGTACTTATATTTAAGTATCTTATACAGGGTGTTTCTTGCTACCGGAGCAATACATTAATTAGATTCTACCTTGTAAAAAAAACAATATTTATTTAACAACTTTTAAACATAACTTGTCTAGATCGCGCTGGGCCGACGACTTGAAAGCGGTGGCTGGCGCAGACTGGATGACGACAGCTGCAGACAGAGAGCATTGGAGGAGCCTGGAGGAGGCCTCTACCCTATAGAGGGGTTCTCATCGCCACCATTGAATTATATTGTTTTTTAATTTAAATGTAAAGTTTTAATTCTAATATTTTATAATTAGATAAGTAATTTAATTAATCAAAACTTAATATGTCAATGTATTGTGTCTTCTAAAATTATTCATATCAATTATTCTATAATTATTATTATTTTTATTGCTAAATATAAATATTTCTAGATCTAGGTTATAATTGTTATAAAGAATACTGACATTTGTTTAATTAATTATTTACTATGGCATGTTAATTGTATTTGCAAGCGATTGAGAAATTAAAAGGCATTTTTTTTTTTTATTTTTTTTATTTTTTTTTTTTTGTTTAGATCTATCTATCTCCAAGGGGATGTCAATATTAAACGGTATACATTGAAAATACTATTCAATTTATTTGAAATAATGAACATCTGAGAACTCTATTTACAAGTATATATTTTTTTAAGAAGACACATTATAAGCACCTTTACAGCCCTGTTAAATTTTAACATTTTCGCGCAAGCAAACTGATGGCGGCATGTATCACAAGTGAAGAGAAAAAAAAGTAGGCTATTGCTCACACGAAAGTGTTAAATTTAGAGATGTCCTGATTTGTATGGAAAAATAAACATTTCCCATACAAATTGGGAGACGTTCTCGAGAATAGCACATCTCTAGTTATTTAACTAGAGATGTGATTTTGTTTACTGTTATCGATTTATGAATCAATTTTATTTACTTCCTTAGTTATTAAATATCTCTTGAACTATACAAACAATGGTACTTATTCAAACCTATTGAACCAAACGAAACTGCTTCTATTTTGTCATCAACACGTCCAAAAGTCACCTTCCAAATTAGTCAAGAGCAAAACTCAAACTAATTTGTTATTCAAATTGTAAAACGCGATACAAAAACATGAGCGGATATTTTCTCCCGCCCCTGCCACCCTCACGCAAAACTATTATAACTTTTCCTACCCTCTGATTAATTAGTGAAACTTTGATTAACACCTCCCATTTAAGGCCTCTGTCATGTTTGATGGGTATTTGTATGTATGTACATTATTGTATGAAGCTAATGTTCGCTCAAGACATGTTGGTGAAGTTTGGGAAATTAATTATTAGCTAAATGGCGGGTGCTTGGCTGCTTCAGTCACTTGATTTGATTAGGTCTTAGAGATCTTTCTTGATTACGGTTTAGTTGAAATGGGGTTCTTAAGCGACCACGCACCGGAAGACGCAGCGAGGGTAGGCCGTATCAAGGTGGATTGATGGCCTAGTGAAGGTTGCTCGAGTGGTAGCGTTATTTTGAGGAGGAGCAGCGGGCGTCTTTTTGCTGTTTGAAGATGAAAGTTGAAAACCAATAGCTACCTACTACTTAAAGAAATGTTTAAATTCTCGCTGACATCTCGGAGGGATCTTGGAAGTGACTATAAACCTAGCATAACGCCATTTCGCCAACCCGGATACGTTAAGTTTGCGCCTAATTTATATGTGAAGCCGTCGATATCAGGCGCAAACTTAACCTGACTGGGTATTTAGTCACGTGAACTGTCACTTTATTACGCTTGAATAGAAAACATCGCGTTTTAATGACAGTTTTAATGGCGATGGGTATATCAAAGTAGCGCCCTGCATTGAAATCCTTTAATACATCATGATATGATCTTACTAAAGGAAAAAGATACAAATAAAATTCTATTTCAACATTTACAAGTCCCAAGTTTAAAAATCGCAGAATAAAATTAAACTTTAGTCCAATAAATTCCCTGATTGGACGGTTTTTCTCCACGAGGCTAGATATTTCCATAACTTAACCTCCCAAGCGCCCCGAACATTTGCTAGTATGAAAGTTTTGCGCCAATGGGAGCCACGGGCGCTGACGAGCAAAGCATCCAACTTTCTCTGAATCTATAAAGAAGAATTCCAATAGATGTTATCGAATTTCGTAGAAATATTCGGCTACTGATCTCGTTATTAGAATGGAGTACTTTAGTATTATCAAAGGTTAATATGTAGGTACTTTATTAAGTTTTGGAAATTGATTTTAGTTATATTAAATCAACGGCAGTATGGCTAAATCAATTTATAAAGCAAGTAATAGGGATGATGACATTGATGACTTATGTTAAATTCTACAACATACTGTAGTTTATAATCATAAAAAGAATTATTTTTTATTAAAGCAGTAACGTCTGTTAACGTAAACCAAATGTTTACAATGAAGCGAAAAATTGAAAAATTTAATGGTTCAGACAGGATTCGAAGCTGCATAAAAAGAGTAACTATCTTGTCGGTGGAGCAACCATGCATCCCGTTCTTGAGCCTTCTTCTTGACAGCCTGGTACGACACGACATCCTCAGTTTCTCCTTCATTTGGTCGATGTAAGCTCTTCTTGGTCTTCCTCTCTTTCACCTCCCTTCAACCTCATCATCCTCCTAGCCTTTGTCCCATTTTTTTGAGAATGAATTCTCAATCGCGGTCGGCTACCTAAATCCCGAGATGTGGCGTAGGCACTAGTTTTTACGAAAGCGACTGCCATCTGACCTTCCAACCCAGAGGGGAAACTAGGCCTTATTGGGCTTAGGTGGTTTCCTCACGATGTTTTCCTTCACCGAAAAGCGAGTGGTAAATATCAAATGACATTCCGTACATAAGTTCCGAAAAACTCATTGGTACGGGCCGGGTTCGAACCCGCGACCTCCGGATTGAAAGTCGCATGCTCTAACCACTAGGCTACCACCGCACCTCCCTTCAACCTTTTCTTTTATAATAGTCTTTAGATATTCGATATATTCGTCGTGTCGCAGCAGGTGTCCAATCATTTTTCCTCTTCGTTTTTCTATTGTTTTTAGAATACCCTGCCCTCCGTCAACATTATGAGCATCTTCTCGTATGACCTCTTTTCAGTCCAGCTGATCTTCTCCATTCGTCGCCAGCTAAACGTCGTAAACTTCGATTGACGTAACTAACGTAAATAACGACAGCTAATAATATGACAGTTAGCTATTGAATTTGCGGAAACCATTAGGTATACATATTGGGACTGTAATTATTTGTTTTGTAAGAAAAATAACGATACCAGGTACAAGTTAACGCATCCTAATTTTTTTTTATCATTTCTTTGACACAATTAATGTAATTATGTTTTATACTCACGTCGCGAATACATGGATTTCTTTCCTCTTTCTTTTCTTTTATAATCTAAGTGTGTGTACTGAATACAAGTCATTTACTTTGTCAACAAAATGTAACCACACTTAAAGCAAATAAATATTTTCATTTTTCGTTTTCATTTTCGTTCCAATCGTGCAAAAATTGAATTTTAAATTTACGCCCGTTTTCCGCGCGACGTGTTTTGACTTTCGATTAATTGGAAAACTGTCCAAGTGACATCCCCGCAAAGATGAATTTAGGCGTACCTAATGGTAGGAATTGGTTATTGATTGGTACAAGCGAATAGATTTAAACGTTAAGCAATTTGGTTTGGTGATTTCTCCTCAGTAAGCCTTATAGTGAACCGCTGGTAGATATTTAATGCCATTAATACAAATAAAAAATTTAATGCCATTAAGGCCCAACAGGCATGTATGTACCTTTATTTTAAATTCATATTCATAAAATAGGTAGTATGCACAAATATAATTTTAAAAAGAGAAAAAATCTGTTTTTCTCAGTCAATCTCTGACAACGGTATCTGCAAAGCTACCGAAACACTGCTGTTTGAAATTAGAAAATAATTAATATGTAGGCGATAAAAATAAATTTTCTTATTTAAATGTGTGAGAGTCGCGGAAACCGAAGAAAATATAAAGTAATTTGGTATTTTAAACGGTGTAGACACTAGAATGTGCCAGTGAACTTCATCTAGGTGGATGTAAATGTCATTACCCTCTTTTATACTTCTGCGTAGTCGGGTAAAAAGTATCCTTTAAGCATATAACTTCATAAGATAGGTTTATCCCGGTGTGGAAGTACAATTTAATTTTTCTTTGCATGTTGATCTTCATATTTGTATCTATTAAACTAACATAAGTACTTATTAGGTTAAATTTACATTGCTGTAAAAGTTAAGTATTTATTACGTAAAAGTAACTGACTGATGAGTTTCTTTTGTCGTTTCTCAACGGTGGTCACCTTTTATAAAATGCCCGTAGACTCAGACCTAAATAGTGCTCTCATAGCCCGCTTATCTGTAAGTAAAGTTCATTATCTCAAGTAGTAGCGATAGTACATAAAAAATACACCAATGAATTGAAGACTAGGTGGACAGATGACCTCATTAATGTCGCAGGGAGTCGATGGATGCGGTTTGCACAGGATCGCACCTTGTGACGAGTTAAGGGGGAGGCCTATGTTCAGCACCGGACGTCTGTGGCTGATACATAGATAGATAGATAGATAGATAGATAGATAGACAGATAGATAGATAGATAGATAGACCGATAGATAGATATAATTGAAGACCTCCTATTTTAAAGTCGGTTAAAACAGCACAATAGCCAACCGGTTAGGGTTAATTACACCTCGCAAAATGACGTTTAATTAAAGTCACAAGTGGCCAGAGGTGACAAATTGCCCTTCACGTCAGTCGCAGGCACTGGTCGTTTTAACGGGCATTTAGTTCGCAGCTGAACGTTACAAAAACTTTGTGAAACTGGGGCTAAACGTTGACAGTTGTCCGAAATCCAGTATTTTACCAATGTATACTTACAACTACCAAATTCTATAAACATTATAAAATGAAACATGTTTATGTCTCATTATTTTTAAATGTGAGTACACAGTACACACCACAATCTTTATATTAAACCATTGATACAAAGATCGAAGTACAAAGAAAAAATGAAATTTGAAATGAAGGTGTAAAGCCTTTCAATTAAACAATGTGAAGATCGACACACAAAGCATAAGGCAAATTCGAAACAGGACTCGAACCTGCGACCCTACGTTTCCGGCGTAGTGCTCTGCTACTGAGCTATTAAATCTTTACGTCAATCTCACCAAATCTTTGATTCCATAATTCTACGCTACTAGAGCGCCCTTTGTGTCATATCAAAAATAAAATATTTTATTTCATAAAATTTTATAAAATACTAGCTTGTGTTACCCGCTCATCCCACGGGAACACTACATTGTTCGAGATAAAAAGTAGACTATGTGTTAATCCAGTGTCACTCAGTCAACTACCTTCATACCAAAGTGTATGAATATTGGTCCGGCCGTTTGAGCTTGAAAAAGTAAAAAACATAACACACTCACAAATTTTATTTTCGCCTTCATAATATTAGTGTGATTATGTTTTATTAAAGCTGTAACGTCTGCTAGCGTAAACTAAATTTTTATATAGAAGCAATAAATTGATTTTTTTTATCCCGCTCGAAGCATAAAATTCTATATAAACATTTATAAAATATGTTAAATCACGTCCCAAAAACCACTCTGTATATCAAAATGTACAGAAACGTGAAACTCTTTAGCATAACACGCCAGTTTCGCAATTCCTAGACTAGACAGGATCAAGATAGCCGGGCACTTGCATAAACTGCTATGCCAGCACGGATTTATGCTTCCTACTGTCGTCTGGACACAGACGACGTAACAGAGGGTGCACTTAGCTAATAAACTGCTGGAGATTTGCGGAATATACGGCCGGCTGAGCAATTACTGTTTCTCATGTTGGTAGAATTGTATTAGTAAGTTTGGCAGCGCTAATGTTATGACTTTTAGTGGTATTGGTAGTGTTTATAAATTGTTATTGGCAATGTTTAAGGTAGGTAACTATAGGTGGTGAGAGTGTAATTGAGAGATTGAGAACTTCGGTGAACATCTCGAGTAGTGTGGCTTGCAATTCCGGAATTGGCTTGGATGGGCAGTATCGAACATTTTGGAATGTCCGATACTGCCCATACTAATCAATTCCGGAATTGCAAGCCCTATGTGGCGCAATAGTATTTGAAAACTACATCAATACGTTTCGATCCCCGATATGTTTCGAACTCGTATGGAGCTCTTCACCAGGGACTGCATACCGTACAGCTGTATACAAGTTCGAAACATGTTAGGCCGTTACTAAAAATTTCACGTGAGTGTTAACCGCTTAATACATTAGCTTAAATTAAATGTCAGTTACCGATAATTTGATGTTACTAATAAACTCTACAATTTCAGAAGAATTCCCGGTTTTATATCGACAACGTAATGTCAAGTACATTGCTGCGAAATGGTCTTGTCACCTTCCGTTGTTGTCTCATTTGTCACGATTGTAAAAATTAGATCTGATAAAACACCATATAATAAAATGACTACTTTAGTTTAAGTTGTGACGTCTAACATTGCATTCATCGTTATTTCAGAGCGCTGGATGGCGCCGGATGCGTCGTTTTCAGTACTAATATATTATTTCGCATTCCTCAACGTTTATAATTCGAAACTGCGCTTCGGTATAGTAATAATGAAGTTAAATATATTTAGTACCTGAGTACCAACCTAATAGATATGACGGATGTATAGCTGACAAGTTGCGGTTTAACCCTTGGTGTGTCGAAGCACTGATCAGTGCAAAGCATTTAAAGCCTATGTAAACATATATCATTGAGATTCAATTTAATTGCCAAATTTTTGACATAACATATGACAAGGGTTAAGGAAAGGAAGGGTGTCTCGATTATTACATAACCAAATACTGGGTAGAGGTAGTTATTGGCAGGGCCAAGTAGAAAAAAGGTTCTGTTTGCTCCTGTGACTACCTAGCTGCTTTAACGTATTTATTTATAGGCATTTTTTTATTTTATCTGAGCAATCGTGTACAGTTAACATAAATAACATAAATATTAAGTTTTGAGGTGTTACTAAACTTACTATGGATCGTTCAGGTCTAAAAAGAAACTATTTTTATTTTTATTTTAACCCTGGAATAATTGTGGCGCTACAAACAGCTTTCAACTTTTCTTGCTTCGCTGTGGCTATTTTTGGCTTTTCTTCTCTTTGTTTATATCAGTAACATTCGATGACTTTCATCGTCAGTTTACTTCTTACCAGTAAAATAAATAAGTACCACTTAAAATCCGCTATGCGAGGGCTGAAAATCATATTTATTATATTATATTTTTACACATACATATTATATTTTTTAGCCATACACGTGTTTATCAATAGTTTGACAATGCCTGCAATGACTATTAAAAACCTCTAACGCTAATATAAATGTACTGATAATTAGCTTATTAAGCTTCCTAGCGAGCAAAGTGGACGGAGCCATCCGTTTAAACTTAGCGAAAAATTCTTTCGCATGTCCGAATTCCGAATGTTCGCTGTTCTTGCCCACATGTTGCGTTTCTAAACCAATTCTCTTGTAATTTAATAAGCGATTCGATTTTTATATTTTTTTTTGACAATTAAATTTATCTTTTTTTTGTGGCGGACATTTGGGGGCTGATAAAAAACAATTATTTCGAAACAGATTCGCGAGGTTCACAGCTCACAAAGCCACGTTCCACAAAGTCAGTTCACACGCATAAAATGTAAACATTACATTCTACACTTTACATACTTACTGAGAATTCAATTTGTTTGCGACTTCGCTTCAAAGTAGTGCTTTGAGCGTCAGTTCAATTTATCAATCAATCCTCTAAGCTAGACTTTATTCACAAATAGGAACAAACTTACACAATCGAATCGATTCAACCTAGTCTCGAACTTGGCTCTAATCTTTCACTACCTCCATTAACTGACTGTATAACGTCGTAGGTATATAGATATTACACATAGTCAGTATACATAGTTTAGGTATACTACTTATGTGTATTTTTAGTCGTAGTGACATATATTATATTTCTGTTTTATCTGACATTGCATTTTATGATTGTGTTTTTATTGTTGTAGCTATTAATAATTATGGTGTATTTAAATTAATTGAATGATTATTATTTAATTTTGTTTTTTCTATTAACGATCACGATATCAATTCATGCTAAAATAAATGCTAAAAAACTTAGGATAATTTATAATGTAACTTGGTTTTTAAGGTTCCGGGTCGAAAGAATGCTACGGGTTCCTATTGCTAAGCCACCGCTTTCTGTCCCGTCTGTCACATGCTCCTTTTTTAACCTTAATTGATTGAGACGCCAAACTCGCCACAAACGGTATAAAAGTCTACCTAATTATTCTTTATTAGCAATCTTTTATAAACGACTTACAGCTATACTTACGAGAAAAGTAATTTAAGCGCATTTTATAACGACCGATGTGTTTTATGGTGTAGCGTATCTAACAGCTGCAGATTGATGAGACTGTTGTAAGCTATGGCATGATCTATAACAGGATCGTCAGCTTGCTGCATAATCAAAAGACAAGTCTTAGCGTGACCAGGCTATTGTAAGCTGTTGGTCACTGTACAGAAAGCCGACGTGTTAAGGATATAGTGGCCAAGCTGATTTAAGCTCCGGCCGCTATTTGTAAAATTTACAGCAGGGAGGCGAAATGTTGAGAGCATTTTAGAGTGACCAGTCTGCTGTAAGTTGCGGCTGACATAGCGGCGAGCGCTTGCTTTCAATACGGCCCGTATTTCTCGATCGGTATCAGTTAGAGCCAACTCTGCCTGCAACACGCGGGCCGATTCATAGTGAATAGCCTATCCAATATACATAAATAGATAGATCAGCTGGACTGAAAAGCGGTCGAACAGGTGCTTGATATGGTGAAAGGGGAGAGGTGTATTTAAAAATAATGGAGAATCGTTCCCTACTATTATCTGTAAGTTTGTTGTATGGGAGGCCACCTAAAAAAATATTTTTTTTTAGTATTTGTTGTTATAGCGGCAATAGGTATACATCATCGGTGAAATTTTCAACTGTCTAGCTATCACCGTTCTTGAGATACAGCCTGGTGACAGACGGACGGACAGCGAAGTCTCAGTAATAGGGTCCTATTTTTACCCTTTGGGTACGGAACCCTAAAAATGATTGGCTACCTAATGCGACACGATGAATATAATAAAGACTATAATAGAATGATTGAAGGGAGGAGAAAGAGAGGAAGAACAAATGAAGGAATAGGTGAACGTCGTGTCATACCAGGCTGTCAAGGCGCAAGAACGAGATGCATGGCTCTTAAATTTATGATGATCAATATTGGATAGGATGGATATGAAAAGTTCAGGGTCAATAAGATTGAAGGGTCAGTTCGACCCGCGATTAACTGTCAGTAAGTCCCTCTATTTTTTCTAATTTTATGACACCAGCGGGTGGATGATCGCCCACGCGATATTTTCTCAGCGACTTTCCCTGCTGCCACAGGCAACTAGTATGACTAAGTTCAGGGTCAAATCCTCAAACTAATAGCGCCCCTCACTTCACCTCTAATAATAGAAGATACTGCTGCTTCAGGGTCAATAAGGTCGTCGGGTCAGTTTGACCCAGGATGAACTGTCCGATCCTTCCCAACCCCAAGATCAATGACATGTGATAATTAGATTATATTTCTTGTTCACCCTATGTCTCTAGTACCCTTGTGCAGAATATTAATTATTGTACTGCCTAACCTAACCCGAAGAACAAAGACCTATTAACATTGTTCCAAACATCCATCTTAAACGTAAACAAACACCCGAAAACACCTTTGAACTCCAATCTTCCTGTTTCCGTCCCTAACAAAAGCTCCCATGCATACATACAACTACATACAACTCCATAATGCCGAAAGGAACCCGATAGAGGCGCCGGAAATCAAATGACGCGATCCTCGTCCAGACCGGAAGCTGGGATGATGTCGTTCCGCCGTGAGATGGCGCTGGAATACGAATAGATTATAGGTTCAACGTCTTGATAGGAGCAAGATTTAGAGAGTTCTAAGTTCTTTTTTTATACTACGACGGTTAAAATCCGGAACCAGGAGATCCGACGGAGAACCAAAGTGACCGACATAGTCCTTAAGATATGCAAGTTGAAGTGGCTGTGGGCGGGGCATATTTGTCGTAGAGCCGATGGTCGATGGGGCAGACGAGTTCTAGAGTGGAGACCACGAACAACACGCCCTGTAGGACGGCCTCCCGCCAGGTGGACCGACGACCTAAAAAGAGTGGCGGGAAGCGGTTGGATGCGGAAAGCTGAGGACCGGGTATGGTGGCGCGAACTGGGGAAGGCCTATGTCCAGCAGTGGACGACTCCGGGCTGATGATGATGATGATGATGATGACTACGACGGTGGCAAACAAGCATGCGGCTCGCCTGATGTTAAGCAGTTACCGCCGCCTATGGACGCTTGCGATGACAGGAGCATCGCATATCATTTCAGCCACAGGACGTCCACTGCTGAACATAGGCCTCCCCCAGAAGCATCGCACGCGCGTTGCCAACCCTTTAAGAACCTATTTACTCCCCTCTTAAAGAACCGCATGCTGTAGCCTCCGGGGGAAACCTTGAATGAGCTCCCATTCCACATGCGGAGCGTTCGCGGTAGGAAAATTCCTTTAGATGAACTGTTGAACACCCTTCCGATGGTGAGTAGTGCGTGCGAAAGTAGCCGTGTATATGGGGCATATTCAAATAATAAAGAAATAAATATCAGACAACTTGTAATCTCATTAAAACTTTCGTGAGACATAAATAAATAAATATTAAGGGACAATCATACACAAATCGACCTAGTCCCAAACTAAGCAAAGCTTGTACTATGGGTACTAGACGACGATATACATAATATATAAATACATATATAGATAACATCCATGACCCAAGAACAAATATTTGCCCCGGCCGGGATTCGAACCCGGGACCGCCGACTCAGGAGGCAGGTGTCTACAAACCGAGCCAAACGCGTCGTCAAATGATACTATTATTTAATAAGTAACGTGTCGGGTCGTCTCTGACAATTTCGCGTGACTGTAAACCGCTTAATACATACGGTCTAAATCTAAACACTATAAGAAATTTAAATAAATCTTCAGTTAGGTACTTTTTAGTGGTTCACTTACTGAAATAGTAACAGTAAGCAACAATATATCGGGGACCTAATTCGAGAATGCCGTTTGAGAGATCGCTAAACGTCAAAATTCTATGAGATAACAGTGATATTGCCTTCGAGCTGGCATTAAATGCGATGAGCTTCATGTGACATATCTCATCTCAATTTTAGAAATACGAAGGCGATAATGATTTTCAAAAATGCTATTCATGCATGTGAATTTTTGCTTTAAGCGAAACGTAACTGACTAATTTCACGCACTACACGGTCAAGTTAAAGTATGCGTCTGTTATTTATGCCGTCACATACAAAGGAAACGCAAATTAAGCGCGATCGGATTGACGAAGTTGCGATTTTCTAGGGATATCGCCACTTATCAAGTAGGGACAAGTCAAAAGTGATGGATGGCGATGAAATGGAGAGATCTCCATCAATTTTCTAAGATTGGTAGAATTACCCCACAGTATGACGTACCTTTCAAAAGAAATCAGTCGTCGTTCTTGAATAACAATGTAGAAAGATCCGAAATACTTTAAGTGGAATACTTAGATAACAGCCATAAAACTATACCAAGCTAGTCTTATTCCGTTTAGTACCTGACGAATAAAAACTCACGTAAAATGAAACTACAGTCTCTCTGGTTTATAAAACAATCTTTCTTGCAGTTACCATAAAAAGTGATGATAAAAATTGTCCCAACTCCTAAGAGCGAAAGTTTCGCTGTCGATAAAACTACCAATTTCTAACGTGTGAGAAAAATAACATCTTTATCGTTTGGAGTTTGGATACTCGGTCAAATGTTTGACGAGACTCGCAACTTTTTCTGGGGTAGTTTTTCTTGCGGGTAATGAAGTAGATTGTGTAATAGACGAAGATCGGTCAGAGATGCGACCTTTACCGTATTTTGTTGGTATGTTCAAGAACTAGAAGCGGTCATTCGGCCAGAGATCTGTATAAGGGTGGGGCCAGACGAGTGTAATTTTTTGAGTTCTGGGTCGCGTAATTTCGGTCGCGCCATATATCATATCACGTGATAGTCAACTAAGTATGGCGCGACCGAAATTACGCGACTCAAAACTGAAAAAATTACGCTCGTCTGACCCCACCCTAAAATAGCTTCTTGAATAGATAATAAGCAACTGCCTGTAAGAGAAATAGGAAGTATTACAGTACCATGCTCTTTCTCTCGGCTATATCACGGCCATGAAAAATTGTTATTTAAGATAATACTTAACAGTCCCCATACAAAACAAAAAGATTGCATTGCGCTGATAATATTTCTCACAATCATGACATCTTTCCATCTGTATGCTAGCTATCCCTTCTAGTCTAATCAATCCAAGCAACCGTTTCTTGAAAAGAAATTTTTATTAAAAGATGGTAGAGTTAGATTCCTTTTTGACCAATGGCCAGAAACTGCACAAAATGGAAGAAATGGGGAAAGCCGTTGCCCAGCAGTTTTAAACCTATCCGCGAAAAAAAACAAACTTTCAATTAAATAATTTCAAGCTCAATGTCATTAGTTTTTTTTATATTTTAATAGACTACCAGACTAACGTGACCTACATTATGTCATAATTTTGGAGTTACAAAATGTTTGAATTAGTAATTTTAATAAATTAATAAAAAAATAATAAGTGATCTCAGAAAAAACATAAAAACAATGATTTAATCCTCTTTCTAAGCGGAATAGAGAAAAGTAATAATATTGTCGTATTAAAAATATGAAATGTTGTCAGTTTCAATAAAGTTAAGCACATCAACTCGGCCTGTATCGGTAAAACCACACCAAAATGCAATACAAAAACCGCATTAAACGTAACCGTTCGAAATCCCGGTACTTATGTATCCCGTTGGATAGTTCGGCCTTTAGAATTATCCGTCAGTGTTCACTGGAGACCCCCAGAATCTCCGAAACGTAAGAATTCAATATAAATCGCTGGTCGAATGGTGCATTGAAAGGATTTAGTTGTTTATTTACTTTGATTGTGTGAGTGTAGGAAGTGTGAAGGATGGGATAAGTGCGGGATATTTTTTCTCGCGGACGTAAGCTGTGGGATTATTGAGAGTTGTGGATTTAATATAACGCTATTGCAATATTCAACGATAAGAGTTATATTAAGAGTAAACTCGAGAAAATATAGAAAATTCCTTTACAGTTCTCTCTAGTTGTTCCGCCCAAAATGTGATTATTCGGAGCCTGTTATAACGCACGTTATGGCGACATTTCGTTGCATGTTTGAGTAAATAACATTTTAAAACCTTTTAAAGAATCTCCGTGTCGAAATCAAATTGTAGTAAAAATTCCGCACTAGCAACTCAATATCGTAGGCTTTATCGGCGGCAATTCAATTTGCTTGCGATAAATTACGGACGATCTGGCCCGAAGCCATTGTCTCGATGGAAATATTAAAAGTGATTAAATAAAATACGAGTAAATATAAAGTAATAAATAAAAACCGGCCAAGAGCATGTCGGGCCACGCTCAGTGTAGGGTTCCGTAGTTGCTCATCCTTCACAATAAACTGCTGTTTTAAGCCCGAGGTTTAAGTTAAGAAAGATTTTAAGCTCTATAAAAAGGTCGTAAACGCCCTAGAAACTGTAATCACTTATTACCTTCTGGAAGTCAACTTACGACCTTTTAAAGAAAAAATATGAAATTTGGCGATAACTCAAAAACGGCTAGACCGATTTTGTTCAATATAGTTTTCATTGAAAGTAAGATAAGGCCTCATTAACATGAATTTTTCCGATTTTTTTTGACCCGTGGTTGATAAGTTAGAGGGGGGGACACTATTTTTTTTGTTTTTTGAGCGAATATTTACAATACTGCTGACTTTATCAAAAAATAATGTTAAAAGACCCCTATTATTTTTACAAAAACTATTCAACGACACCCCATACACCAGTGTTGAAAAGAAAAAAATATCACCCCCACTTTAGGTGTTCGAGAGGTACCCGAAAAAAAAAGTGAAGGTGAAGTAGAAGGTTTTTCTGTAATATTGAGAATTTGGAATATGATGCGAACGTAGGCAATTGATAACAAGAGGAGGAAAATGGCGTATCATCTTTTACGTATAATTCTTGTAAAAATAATCTATGGGAAAGGGGGAATCAAAAAATAAATGCTTCAAAAATTTGTATGAAAAGTTATTTTTCCAGTGCGTCACGTTCGTATGAATAAAAACAATAAATTGGACGATCTGGAATAGAAATAGGCATGCTTTTTCTTGTATAAGGTTCGAATGTACAAGCAATTTGAGTTCGATGAGCTTAAGATAAAGGTTCTTTAAAGAAAGTCACCGGAAGGCCCCCAACAAGATGGACCGACGACTTGGTTAAGATCGCGGGCAGAAATTGGATGAGAGCAGCGCAAGACCGATCGTTGTGGAGAACTTTGGGGGAGGCCTTTGTCCAGCAGTGGACGTCTATAGGCTGATATGATGATGATTAAAAAAAAAATTGGGCAAGTGCGAGCCCGACTCGCGCATGAAGGGTTCCGTACCTATACATATCTCTAAATATATAAAAGAAGAAACTGACTGACTGACTGACATATCAACGCACAGCCCAAACCGCTGGTTCTAGAGAGTTCAAATTTGGCACGTAGGTTCCTTATAAGGTGTAGGGGTGCACTAAGAAAGGATTTTTCAAAAATCACCCCCAGAGGGGTGAAATGGGGTTCCAAAGTTTGTATGGGGAAACAAGATTAGTTAGACTATTTTACTCGAAACTTCACAGGAGTATTTCTAACAATAAATGAGTAAACACGTGTTTCAGGTTTTTTGAAAATTCAACCCCTAAAAGGGAGAAATGTGGTGACAAAGTCTGAAAATCAGCATGGGTATTGTTTTTATGGTTTATCGGGTCGCTGATTACGAAAACCGCAACGATTTTAAAATCCAACGTGGCGGGCGTGAGTTACCATCTCCCCTGTTGGGGTGAAATGGGGTTGAAATGTCTAAATACTAAACCGCTGGTTCTAGAAGGTTCAAATTTGGCACGTAGGTTCCTTATAAGGTGTAGGGGTGCACTAAGAAAGGATTTTTCAAAACTCACCCTCTAAAGGGGTGAAATGGGGTTCCAAAGTTTGTATGGGGAAACAAGATTAGTTAGACTATTTTACTCGAAACTTCACAGGAGTATTTCTAACGATAAATGAGTAAACACGTGTTTCAGGTTTTTTGAAAATTCAACCCCTAAAAGGGAGAAATGTGGTGGCAAAGTCTGAAAACCAACATGGGTATTGTTTTTATGGTTTATCGGGTCGCTGATTACGAAAACCGCAAAGATTTTAAAATCCAACGTGGCGGACATGAGTTACCATCTCCTATGTTGGGGTAGAAATGTCTAAATGCTAAACCGCTGATTGTAGAGAGTCCAATTTGGCACGTATGTTCCTTATAAGGTGTAGGGGTGCACTAAGAGATAATTTTTCAAGTCATCCCCCAAAAGGGTGAAATGGGGTCCAAAGTTTGTATGCGGAAACGAGATTAGTTAAACTGGAGGAAATGGAGTTGAAATGTCTAAATACTTAACCGCTGATTCCAGAGAGTCCAATTTGGCACGTAGGTACCTTATAAGGTGTAGGGGTGCACTAAGAGATAATTTTTCAAAAGTCACCCCCCCAAAGGGATGAAATGGGGTTCCAAAGTTTGTATGGGGAAACAAGATTAGTTAAACTATTTTATTCGAAACTTCACAGGAGTATTTCTAACAATAAATGAAAAATTGGGCAAGTGCGAGCCCAACTCGCGCATGAAGGGTTCCGTACCTATACATATATATAATCTATAACAGGTTTGTTGTATGGGGGCCCCCTTAAATATTTATTTTATTTTATTTTTAGTATTTGTTGTTATAGAGTCAATAGAAATACATCATCTGTGAAAATTTCAACTGTCTAGCCCGTTCCGAGATACAGCCTGGTGACAGACGGACGGACGGACGGACAGCGAAGTCTCAGTAATAGGGTCCCGTTTTTACCCTTTGGGTACGGAACCCTAAAAAACACGTGTTTCAGGTTTTTTTTTAATTCAACCCCTAAAAGGGAGAAATGTGGTGACAAAGTCTGAAAATCAACATTGGTAATGCTTTTATGGTTTATCGGGTCGCTGATTACGAAAACCGCAACGATTTTAAAATCCAACGTGGCGGACGTGAATCAACATCTCCCCTGTTGGGGTGAAATGGGGTTGAAATATCTAAATACTAAACCGCTTTATTCGGTTCATAAACTGAACCTTACCGTACTATTGTTAAGTTGGAAATGCTGTTGCTCGCTACATATCATAGCGTCAAGTCAAATATTTAAGTTTCAAAGAAGACAATTATTATTTATTTAATTGAAAATGGCACCAAAACCGACATGCGCTCGTTGCAAGAAATCTATTCAGGATAAACACTTTTTGACGTGTTCGGTGTGTGGGCGATCCTATGATCTTGTTTGTTCAAATACTGATAAACTCTACGACTTGATGGACAAGGAACGTAAAGCGTCGTGGTGTTGTATGAAGTGTCATAAGCTCAAAGAACAACCAAGAAAAGCAAGTACGCCTATAAATTTACAAAAAGCTGTCGCTAAGCCGTTAATGCCAAAACAAGTCATAACAACACCCACAGAACTGTCACCTACACCCGTGCCACACAGCTCGTCCGTCCCGCAAATGCTGAACTATTCTGTGGACAACGTCACGGTAAGGAAATACAATATACCGGTACACAACTCATTTGACTCTTTAAGCGATGAGGAATTCGACAGCTCGATACTACGGAATGACACGCTCAATAGAAGTTGCCCAGATGTGACTATTAATTATAAAAATGAAGTCGATGACTTCAAAATTAAAATATCCCAACTACAAGAGAAACTCAAGTTCGCCGATAGTTACAGTACTAAACTCCTGATCGAAAACGATAAGGTGAGCAAGCAGTTATTGGATTGCAACCGGCAAATTCAGCAGCTGAAGGAGATTTGTAAATCCACATCAAACGTTATAAAACCAGCGAAAACCAGAGAGAATAAACAAAAATCTACGCAAACCAGTTTTAGCAGTGAACATCTAAATGTTGGAATAGAAAAGTCTGTCCAAACTTCACAAGGTTATCCAGATATAAATCCGGCTCTCACATCTAGCGCCAAACACGGGCAAGAATTAACTGAAAATTGTGAAAACTTGCCAGGTAAAATAAACATAATCGGTGGTGAACAATGTAAGGGACTGGCGACCGCACTATTGAAGTCAAGACAGGAGTCTGTCTATGAAAAATACGCAGTAGCATCGACCATCAAGCCCGGCGCACGTTGTGAGGATATGCTTCACTCACCAGAAACTTTAAATGCTACCTCCAAAAATGTTATCATCATAAGTATTGGAGAAAATGACAGTAATCCTATAAAATTACTTGTGGAGCTCGGCGCATTTATAAAATCTCGCCCCGAAGCTTTCATTATTGTTACCGGTGTAAAAAATAGTCTGCACCTAAATGAAAATAAATTGAACCACTGTGTAAATGTGTTATGTAATAATTTTGACAATTGTGCATATTTGGATGTATTTCACTTGAATAATTATTATAAATTATGTTCAAAAATAAATTTTCTAATTGATTCCTATGACTATAAGAACAAATATTTGACTTATAATAAATTGAAATGTAAAATAGCTAATAAGCAGATTAAAATAAATAAGACTTTAAAGCAAAAATATATCACCGATTACATTCCAGAAAGTAGTCAAATGTTGAAGCAAAAACGTATCACCGATTATTTCCCGAAAGAGACTGGCGTAGGTATGTTAAATCAACAGTTTTTTCGCTCCTAATTGTAATTTGTTTAATATATTTCATCAAAATATAGCGGGACTGGTAAGCAAAAGAAATTTACTGGAAATAACACTTGATGAGTTAGAGCGAGACAATAAGCAATTTGATGTCTTATGTTTTACAGAGACATTCTTAAAAGCTGGTAACGAAAGGAATTTACGTATATCTGGGTATCGTTTGGCGGCATCATATTCTGGGGCTCATCAAAAGAGAGGTGGAGTTTGTATATTTTGTACAAACCAACTCCAAACAAAAGTGTTATCTATTTTAGAAAACTATTGTGAAGATTACGTTTTTGAATGCTGTGGTATAGAGATACCGGCACAAAAATGTATTATTATTTGCATTTACAGAACACCAACACCTTATTCGTCACTTTTTCTTAGAAAGTTAGAACTTGTTGCTAACAAACTCAAGCACAAATTAAAGTATAAAGTCGTTATAGTCGGAGATTTTAATAAAGACTTACTTAAGACCACAGTGCAAGCGAAGGAACTCACACGCATCGCAATAAATAATAATTTCAAACTGCACGTACTTGGTCCCACGCGTCGAGAATCGTGTTTGGACCAGATACTATCGAATATTCCCGAAACTCGATGTGAGATTCTTAAACTAGGCTTATCAGACCACGAAACTGCACAATGTCTCTCATTTGCTGTAAAAAATAAGGAAAAACCAGTTTCATGTCTGTATATATATATAAGAGAGACTATAGTTCAGAGAATATAGCAAAATTTTGCGTTTATCTCCGTAGCTTATTGTGGTCTGATGTTTATAGTGAACAGGACACAAACATTGCGTTCAGAACATTTTTTGACACATTCATTCTTTTCTATAGGCTGTGCTTCCCGATTATCAAAATTAAAACTAAAGTCAATACAAAATCGACTGGTTGGCTTACGCGTGGAGTCAAAAAATCAGTAATAACAAAAAGACGCCTACGTTTTTGTTATTATAAAAATCCAAAAAACAATAGCAGTAAAATTAAATATAACACATACAGTAAAGTTCTAAAGAGATGCATATATCAGGCTCAAAAATTATCCAACGTCAAATACATTGCTCGCTCCAAAAATATATGTAAGGCTACATGGGACGTAATTAAGAATGTGACTGAATGTAAAAATGTTGATACTCAGATAGATAAAATTATTAGGAATGACGACATATTAGTAAATCCCTCTGACATAGCAAATACTTTTAACGACTATTATATAAATTTAACTGACACAAATTCTCACAATATAGGTAAACCTGACACTTCACTAGTTCAGGATAATTCTGCTAGTTTATTTCTAGTGCCTACAGATGCAAACGAGATATGCAAATTAATTAGTTCCCTAAAACCTACAAACTCGGCCGGTTTTGACGAGATACAAACAAAGGTTATAAAAGAATCTAAAAACGAAATCGCAACGGTTTTAAGCTACTTGGTTAACTTATCCTTCACGAGCGGTACTTTTCCGGAGCCACTAAAGCTTTCCCTAATCAAACCTCTCTACAAAAAAAAAGGAAATAAAGAATGTGTTGAGAGCTATCGACCAATATCGCTTATTTCAGTTCTCGCTAAGATATTTGAAAAGGCGTTTCAAAACCGTTTAACGTCATTCATTAATAAGTATAAGATTATTAAACCTGAACAGTTTGGCTTTCAGAAAGGGAAATCGACGTCATTAGCTGCTTTTAACTTGTCAAATTTAATTCTAGGCTACATGAATCAAAGCTTACCTGTAACTGCAATCTTCTTCGACATGAGCCGGGCCTTTGACTTTGTCTGCCATGAAACACTCCTGGCTAAATGTGAGCTCTATGGCCTAAGAGGGGTAGTCAATAAATGGCTTAGGGACTATCTATATGCGAGAACCCAGTTTGTAGAAATAACCCAAATCGATTCTGCGAATACTGCATCTACTCATAAGTCTTCTACTAAAATCAATAAGGTTGGTGTACCGCAGGGGAGTATTTTGGGCCCCCTACTATTTTTACTGTACATAAATGACTTACCTAATGCGATAAATTATGGTTGCACTTTATTTGCAGATGACTTATCCGTGGTTGTGCCATGTTATGACATTGATACATACAATGATAACATAAATAATGTTTTATGTAGCATTGTGACCTGGCTGCGCAAAAATAATTTAAGTGTTAATATAAGCAAAACGACATATATTCAGTTTATAAATCGGAATGCAAATAAGCAGTCGTTAACTGTAACGTTTGAAGATCAGACAGTGACAGAATCTTGTGAGACAAAGTTTTTAGGTATACTCTTAGATGATAAATTCTCTTGGCACGAGCATATTAACCAATTATGCAGTAAAATTAACTCATTTGCGTATGCCTTATGGAGGCTTACTAAAGTTAGCACCAAAGAATCGGCAATACAAGCTTATCATGGATATGTTGGCTCCCTGATAAGATATGGCATTCTCCTTTGGGGTAACTCTTGTCACGCTAAGCGAGTGCTGGTAGCACAAAAACAGTGCATCCGGGCCATGTCAAAAGTTGACATCCTGACGTCGTGTAGACCCTTATTCCAGGAGTTGAATTTGTTAACAGTACCATGCATGTATATCTACGAAGTTTGTCAATTTGTTAAAATGCATCCTGAATTGTATAAAACAAATAAAACTAATTGTAAATTTCTAACAAGGTACCCAGATCGTCTCGTTTTTCCAGCAATAAAGACAAAACTGTATGGCAACAGCACCTACTGCATGTCAATAAGTATTTACAATCGTTTGCACAATGACATAAAAGAATTGCCAATTAACTTATTTAGAAAGGAACTTAAAAACTGGCTAGTGCAAAAATGTTTTTATTCGGTGGATGAATATTTCCAATATTATAAGAAGTAAATGACACCATAAATTGAACAATCAAATGACATTATATAATTTTTTAGGTTAAGATAGTTTTATAAGGAATTATTTAGTATGCACTGACATTTGTTTAATATTTTATGGTCATAAATATGTTTAGATGTGAATTCTGTTATGGAAATGTTTAAGGTATAATTGCATTATTAGTTATAGACGCTTTATTATATATTAGTGTCGTATTTTAAAATTCTGATTTGCATGCCAGTTGCTGGCAAAATGTGTGTGTCTATATTTATTTGAAATGTACCATCTTTAATACCACATTTTACGCAAATAAAGATATTTGTATTTGTATTTGTATTTGTATTTGTATTTGTATTTAGAGAGTCCATATTTGGAACCTACGTGTCCTTATAAAGTCTAGGGGTGCAATAAAAGAAGCATTTGTCAAAAATCACCCCCCAAAGGGGTGAAATGGGGGTCGTAAGTTTGTATGGGGAAAAAAGATTAGTTAGACTATTTTATTCAAATCTTCCAAGGAGTATTTCTAACGATAAATCAGTAAGCAGGTGTTTCATGTTTTTTGAGAATTCAACCCCTAAAGGAGGAGAATATGGTGACAAAGTCTGAAAATTAACAAGGGTAATGGTTCTGTGGTTTATCGGGTCGCTGATTACCAAAACAACAACGATTTTAAAAACAAACGTGTTGGACGTGAAATACCGTCTCGCCTGTTGGGGTGCGATGGGGTTGAAATGACTAAATATGAGTATGGGTGTAATTTTTATGGTTCCTTGGGACGTTATTTACAAAATGCCACCGATTTTGAAATTTTATATTGTGGACATGAAAATTCTTGAAAGCATTTGCGCCAAATTGCAATTTAATCGGTCCAGTAGTTTTGCAGCAAATCGGTTGTCAGACAACTGACGGACTGACAGACAGCTACACGTGATCCTATAAGGGGGTTATATTTTTGCTTTTGAGGTATGGATAGAGACCCGCGTTATCCTAATAGATAAAAAAAAAATATTTGGTGGCATCTCGATCGTTGCGGCGCGTTGGGACGGGAGGAGGAATGATCGGGAAACTTCCTGCATCCGTAATAAATACATTCAAGCTTTTCAATATTTATGTTAAGTCAAGAATTCTGAATTACGTTTATCTAGCTCAGAATAATACATTTTTCATTCATCAACGATGAGAACCTCAATATCTTACAATAGAACATGACGTAACTTAGAACATGGCTTAGAATCATTAAACCAATCTCGAATATCCCAAGTCGATAAGCGGAGGCTCGGGACATTATAAAAGCTTTATACAAATAAAATGCACGCATATCCCGGTGTCTTAGCTTCACTTCGAGTTATGAATTTTGAAGTGAACTTTATTTGCATACAGTAAAAGCTGACATCGCTTGATTTGAGTGCTTGAGTTTTCGGGTTGATTTGTTAAAGTGGAGTTGTGATAACATAAAAAATTGGGTAAGTGCGAGCCCGACTCGCGCATGAAGGGTTCCGTACCTATACATATATATAAATCTATAACAAGTTAGTTGTATGGGAGCCCCCCTTAAATATTTATTTCATTTTATTTTTAGTATTTGTTGTTGAAGCGGCAATAGAAATACATCATCTGTGAAAATTTCAACTGTCTAGCTATCACCGTGGTTGAGATACAGCCTGGTGACAGACGGACGGACGGACGGACAGCGAAGTCTCAGTAATAGGGTCCCGTTTTTACCCTTTGGGTACGGAACCCTAAAAAGTATTTCCCAGTGATATTAGAAAAGGGAAAGTCTGTGTATGTTTGTTACTTCTTCACGCTAAAACGGCTGGATGGATATGCATGAGGGAAATGCAGATTGCAGATTATACCCTAACTTAACAAATAGCCTACTTTTAATCCTGAAGAAAAGAGCATTTGTTCCCGTAGGATGATGTATATTATAAAGGCACGCGGGCGAAGCCGCGGGTTAATGCTAGTGTATATATAATTTATAACAAGTTTGTTGTATGGGGGCCCCCCTTAAATATTTATTTTATTTTATTTTTAGTATTTGTTGTTATAGCGGCAATAAAGATACATCATCTGTGAAAATTTCAACTGTCTAGCTATCACCGTTGTTGAGATACAGCCTGGTGACAGACGGACGGACGGACGGACGGACGGCGAAGTCTCAGTAATAGGGTCCCGTTTTTACCCTTTGGGTACGGAACCCTAAAAAGGTCACTTTTTTGGAACTCTCTCATAATAATCAGAACAAAAAATCGGAATGTAGAATAAGCACCGACAAAAGGAGCTTAGATCTCGTTACTTAACCCAGATAGCCCGACCAGGTGTTATAAAACCGAACATTTTTTTTTTAATGCTTGTTGCGATTTCAGATATCGCAAAATTTACCCAGGTTCCAAAAAGTGCGTTTAGGGCTATCTGGGTTAAAAACAAAAGCTGATTATTACATTATATAAGTCGCATGCAAAACTTAATAAACGTAGTCAGAACACCCTTCTTATTTGTAATAAAATAGCACATTTTTAATATATTCTAATCTCGAATGATGCCATAACGTGCATGCATAACAGCTCTTCTTATGTAACATAGTATTAGAATGCATTGAACATTGGCCCGTGTATCGCGAATTTTAATTCAGAGCGAGGATCACGGGTCTCCGGGTACATCGTTTCCATTACCTACGTGAGAGGAGGCGGCGACGCAAGTGATAAGCGAATATTGGTTTGGTAGAAATATGTTTAAGCAATTTCAATCACAAGGGTAATCACCAGAGCCTCTAAACACCAGCGTGGTACCTAGGTACACAGTCACCATAGCCAAAACCGGCATGGGAGTATATACATAACCGATTTCAATAAAGAGGTCCTCAAGTCGACAAAAATGGTGTTCATTGCTGCTGAAAAAAATACAATCCTCTACAGACCGCATTCATTGACTCCCTCCGACTCTCACGAGGTCGTCCGTTTACCTAGTCGGAGGCAAACCACGTTGCGCTTTCTTATACATGGTCGCCATTCCAGGACTTTGCTGCTCCAACAGCCGTCCATTATCCGAGCTACATGGACCGCTCCAACCATGCAAACTTTTGAGAAATTGTAATTTTATTTATTCTTTAAACTTTAAACGATTGATCGTTAGCCGTTTTTGTCAGAATTTAGGTATGATAAGTATTCCTTTGATGGTACTCATAAATTTCTTGTAAGCACGCGTATTTTTTACAACTTTGTTTTTAAAGCATGCATTACTTTTTATAAAAAATATAATGTAAATCTAACCTAACAGGGTAGGACCCCAGCTGATGTTTAGGGCTGCAGGGATGAACCCCTTTCTACTGTTTTTTGTACGCAACTCTTAACCCAGCCATTTAGCAATAGTCTATTAACGTACATGTCGAGATTTTTCGCTATGAGACCATTCGCCTAAACGACTGTTGGGACAGTAATCAAAATCATCGAATCAATATCCTTCATGCCATAGCATGACATCGCCCTCGAATACTGATGAAAACGAAACAGAACATACAACTATCGTCATTTTTGTAATCGGTTACGTCAAATTTGAATGTAAGTCTTAATAAGGTACGTATGTGTATATTTATAGTCCACAGTTGCCTGAAAATAAATTATCTTATTTATTTATACCTTACATTTTAATCCAGCCGAACTGTGTGAAATCGCTAAATCTTTTCCCTTGCACCACAAAACAAGCCCGCGGTGCGTCTATTCGTATTTAATCTTGAACTAAGCCGATTTTCATTTCAGTAATCCCTAAATTTCAGCGACTGCCTAAGCCAACAGAGGTCGTTATTAACAATAATTAACGTTCTACCTTCAAGATGCTTATTTTGGTAGTTAATTAGGTGTTTATTAATTCGCTTTTAGGAAAAACATGAATTTTAACGAAATGCTGAGCTAAGCTGTGTAAAAAGGTTTTTAAATGACCTAGTCGTCTTTGAAGTGTTTGGATGTACAGTGATGTTGTCTAAATTTATTTTTATTTTTGGTTTCGTGTAATGTTACCGATCGTATTTATTGTTATTGTATGTCTACTACAACGTAATAATAGTAATAGTACATTTTTGAGGCTGGAAAGTAAGAAATAGACGAACGAATAAGATCGAAAGCCGACCCTTAGGTTCATTCATTTACCTATTGTACTTTCGGTCGAGAATAAACAGAGCAAAGAAAGAAAAATCCATTTAATAAGGTATTGACACATAATCGCAAGATTGGCAGCAGAAGGTTAGTTAGTCAAAATTATTATTTTTAAATGTAAGTCGTATCTTACTATGAAATCCATGTAAAGATACGACTTTTACCGCAGCATGGAATTGTTGTCATGTTTGCTAGGCTCATAGATGGACAGTTTTCAAATAAATAACAATACGCAGATATGAGTACTGGATTTGATCATTCTACAACCACATTATTGAGCGGTGTCGTGAAAATTACTTCAAGATGATGTATATTAATGTCCTAAATGCGTCTTCCTTAGATCTGCGCTCTATTTCGTTTTAATAATCAACGTACTAATGCAGCTCGAAAATAATTAATTGAGGTATATAATATACGCCATATCACTACCATAACTCCGATACATTGTTTAATGGCTATCGAAGAAGGCTTTATCTTGATACTTATTTGTTAAGAAGCAAAGTCTGAAGTATTCAGCAACCAAATATTTACATTAAAACGAAAAATAAAAAAAAAACATCATTAGGTCATCGGTTCAGTGGTCTAATAGGTAAGAGGACCGTTGGAAACGCGGGTACATTACATTTTAAAATTTTCGCTTCAATATAAACATTTGGTTTACGCTAGCAGATGCTACTGGTTTAACAAATATTGATCTAGTAACCATCTGGCTAATTCGAGCTAATCATCAACCATTTAATTCATAAAATCGCCACAATGTTCACTAAACTGACGCCACTGACGACACAGATATAGCACTTACCCACTAATAATCTTCAAATTCAAAAATACTACAAACCCCTTGAAAAACATTTCACATTTCCCGTATAGGAAAAAGAAATTTAATCGGGGTTTGAACCGCGAGCCAAATAGAATTCGGTTTAGTTGGTTCTGTAAAAATAAATCATGAGTCTTTTAAATCAGAAATCCAAGTTACCTACCTCTTTCCGTATAAGGAATCCACGTCATCTGAAAACCAAACGTATTTGTATTGTCGAAGAGCTGATTCTAGTTCCTGTCGTTTGTTCTTTTAATTTTGTCTGCATTCGTGCTAGTTATTGCAAATTGCACCTAGAATGGTTCGTGCCAAAGTGGAGTTTAATGTTAAATTGGGTGCTTATCCCGTTGAGTCTTATTTTTTGAATCACATTTACCGACAAACGAAGACAAAATGCATTTCATGAATAGTTTTGAATGTGTGATTAAAGTAATTGAAGGGGCAAGTGGAAAGAACTGGCTAAGTCTTATAAACAGACCAGCGACCCGCCCCGCCCCCACTTCACACGGGTGCAATGCTGATACTAAATGAACACTATATTATGCATGTATACACATAAACCTTCCTCACTTCACTTCCACCCTTCACTCTATCTATTTAAAAAAAATCGTATCGAAATCCGTTGAGTAGTTTTTAAAGATCTAAGCATACATAGGGACAGACAGGCAGAAAGCAGGAAGCGACTTTGTTTTATACTATGTACCTAGTTATGATGATTAGCCAGCACTCGGTGGCCGCAAAATTTACAAAGTCATCACTATGATTATCTCAAGAAGGGGTAAAACTCGCTGGGTCCCATTTTTTTTGTTGACCGCGCGAGCAAAGCGTCTCTGTTCCAGCTTGGTCCAAAAGAATTTTGTATGTTTGGATATCCTTCCAGCTGTTCTCGCCTAGAGTTTACATTTCTAAACCGATTCTCATGATGTGAGTAAGTTTGATAAGTATACCTATATGTATATAGATTATTTTTGTCGATGCAGTTTTTGACATATTTTAACATGGCGGATATGGGGGCTAAAAACGGGTGGGGTCATGTCGTAAGGAAACCAAGGAAGTGGTTATAGATAAAGTTAAGTGGGGACTGCTAGCTCATCAGCTACACGGACAAGAGTTAGTCTCTTATATTTGTGAATTTAGGTAGTTCTTCAGATAATCCTAGTCCCTGGTACATAATAAGACTCGCGTTTTAGTGGTGTTCGGTAAAAATACCCAAATATACTAATCCGTCGTGAAGATTGTTAAATTCCATGCTCATTAATTACTCTCAAAACGCTTCTTGGAGAAATTATGCAACAGCGCTACGAAAACCTTTTAGGAGTACTTTAATTCCTATCACTTTTTAATCGACTTCAAAAAAGGAGAAATTATTATTAGCTACCTACAATTTGATTAAGCAACAGATTAAGAAACTATTTTCAATTATTAGACACTATTTGGTTATAGAGTACGAGTGTTTTGTTTTATAAAGAAGTTTACGTGATGCTTGGCACCGACTTCAAAAGGTAATTAACATTTATTTCATTTATAAGCGGATTCTTTCTGGCTTTTCAGTGTATCTTAGAAGACGGTTTAATTTTTTATTTCAAAAACTGCAGCAGCTCTTGAGAACATTTTACTGAAACCAAATCATAACCGTCGCAGAATTCTATTCTGTTTTCCTTTCTTCTAATTATCTCAACTTCAACAAAGATTACTTAGAAATCCCGCAAAGCAGCCATTGCATTATGATTTTTATTTAAACGTAAGTCTAAATCCAAAACAATAGTGGGAAGTACTCGTATCATAGCTGCGTCAAAAGCGTAAGGTATTTTCTTCCATTAGCATAAAAGGCCCCGAGTCCCGGAGGGACTGCCCTGCTTTTGGAAAAAAATTGAATCTTTGAAGAGTTACGCTTTTATATTTTTATCCGAAAATGTGAACGTGTTCAGTCGGTATTTGTCTTCGAAAATGGACGGCTGGGTTGTTGCTATTTACCTTAGAATAAATACGCCTAGAACGAGTATTCATACTATGTATAGGTTTGCGAAAGACGAAGCCGCTTTTGGTTTTATGTATGCATGTCTACGAACCAATCATAGAGACGTCTTGGTTTTGACATTGCCGTTGTGACTTGTGACAGATGCTCACACTGACAACTTAGCTAAGTTTTATCCGTATAGTACTCAACTCATTATTATTACAATCTCTATCATCAAAGTAGCATGATATGATAGTGACTTGGCATTTATAGTTTAACTCGAGCATAACAAAGTGGTAATGACTCCGACTCTTATGTATAACATGGAGCCAGTGTCAGTAAAATAAAACTCACATAATACCTGAAGCTATTTTGTTTGCAAATCATTTTAAATGAGAACCGACTCCTAATTTAGCATTCCTTTTTTCGAGGTTCGTATTAATAACGCACCGTTTGTAACCACACTGCCCACTACTGTTTTATTGTGCTCCCCAGATTGATTCACGAGGGTTCCACTGGGGCTTATCTGGGCCTTATCTCTTAATTAAGTACGACTCGAACGTAATCCTAGCGGCTAGTGTCGGTCCAACGTTAGAGGACCAGTGTGGATACGTATAATTGTATCTCTTACTACAAAAACATCACAAAAGCTATCAGCAACAACATGGAAATCAACCTTAGTTTGTATCACATTTGTTCTGTTTAGCGATTCGTAAAAGGAGTTGGGATCTTTTGGAAATGAGGCGGGCTATTGTTTTCTTGAATTAGTATCTTATCTTTTGTTCTGGCAGCAAAAAAGCAATATGTAAACAGATACATTAAGATGTTAGATTAATTATGTTTTGAATAGTTTGCTTTGTGCTGGTAGTTGATGATAAAAGTTTTTTGGTCTTCTTTGTATAATTATGTAGCTACCTTGTGTGTAAAGTAGATTCCTGGGTTTATGAATACTATATTATTCCCGAGTAAAATAATTTCTTCCACGTATTTTCTTCTTTATAGGGTAAAAGAGAGATCGCTCTTTAACGATAAGACCGCCGGTTGTTTACTTCTAATTGAAATTTCTTGCGCTGTGTTTCTATATACTGTATGTTTTATGAGGTGTGTATTTAATAAAGAACACTTGTATCGTATTGTACCGTAAAAGAATATTTGTAAGAGTCTCAGGATGTTTATCTTTGTGCCAGCCTTGATTGTTTTTTTTTCCTATGTTTTGACGAGTGGGACTGCAAATGTATTTTAATTGATAGATGGCATTAGCATCAATGCCCATATAAAGCAAAAGAAACTGCAAATTTCAAATTATAAGTTCTTAATTCAGGCTAGCGAGACTTCAACTTCACTACCTTTAGGATGATTCAAAATGTAAATCAGTACTTATTCTATGGAGATGCCAAACCAGGGCGAACCTCTCTGCCAACAAAGCACATTGGTCAACTTGGTCAAGGCGTGTATATACGTGTTTATTTTTGTCCGGTGTGCATTCATCGTAACAGCAGACTTTGTGTCTGTGAGAGTGCATTTATATTTTGGTGCTGCGTATTTACCCTATCCTCCGCTAAAACTGCCGAAAACATATGTTCGGAGAAACGTTTGACATCTCCATTAGGTACTCAAAGGAATGTAAGTGCCACATAACTCCACCATCGTTCTACGTGACAATTCGTTCATCCCCACCACTTAGATAGTTTGCAGTCCATAACTGTGCGTTTTTCTAGAAATCTCCTGCCTCGCATTGACTGCATTGTGGAATGAATTGTTGCTTGCAGTATTTCCGGACCGATACGACGATCAAACCTTCAAGAAAAGAGCGCACTCCCACCTGAAAGACCTGGTGTCTCTCTGGTGTCTGTGGGCGACGGTAATCGCCCCCAGCTATGCCATAAAAAAACTAATGAAATCCTCTCATTGTTCCAGGGGTGGTGTTAGCCTAAGATGGTGTTGGCGTTGGTGGTTGGACTCCTGTGCGTGTGGGGTCGCTTGAGCGTCGCCAATCCTGAAGCAAAGCGGCTGTACGACGATCTCTTGTCCAACTACAACCGTCTGATCCGCCCCGTGGGGAACAACTCGGACCGGCTCACCGTCAAGATGGGGCTTCGGCTTAGTCAGCTCATCGATGTTGTAAGTACTGTACACTTTATTTTTAAATCTATGGAAATCTGCGCTATTGAGCAGTTCAGTTTGTTGTGCTGGGTGCGTTATGAGCTACAACATGGCCACCCCACGTTTCGCGTCGTAGGTCGTAGCGCTCGGCCTGTGTCAAAAACGTTTTATTCTTAAATTATCCTTTAAAACAGGGTTACTGGTAAGATTTTTTTACGTTTATCTACTTTAATACATTCTTGGCTGTCTTAGTTAAGAGTAGGAACAGGAGTTTAAGGTCCTGTTTTCTCTTTTAAAATACCTTTATTTGGAAACTTATCTCTTCAGGCTTACTTAGTTAGATATTTTACATTATTATATTCAATAGAAATAATGCATCATGAAATTCATGAATCATCATATAAGATTCTGTTCAAAAAATTAAATCTGTACCAGACGCAAAAACTTCAAATCAAGGTGTTACAGAATGCTTCTATTTATACACGTGTTACAAACGTGTTGTAAAAAATACTCGTGGCTCCGTGAGCTGTAGACTTCGCGAGTCTGTTTCGAAAAGGCTGAAATTATTGTTTATTTTTACGTTTATACCCCTTCGCCATTTGAAATAACGAAAAAATTAATCGACAAAAATATAATTTTGAAATTATCAAAACTTCCAGTAAAATTTAACGACCATCGGTTGAGGAATGTAAAGTGCAAGCAAAAATCTAGACAACTGTAGGTAGACCTTCGGGAAAAAGAAAGAATTTTTGGAAAAACTGAAACGGAGACGTTCGCTCGGTCGATAACTAATTCATCCCATACACATATTTAAACTCTAAGCAGCCAATCACGACTTAACACCCAAAAAACCACTCACAGGATTAGGTGATACCCAATTACTTACCTCGACAGTTCGGATTTCATTCATAATTCGTTCACGTGCGACCCCGTAGTTAGAAGTTGGGATTATCCCATATATATCTTTAAGCCCTTCATTAAAAGGGTTCGCCTCGTGTCGGGCTCTTATTAAAAACTTCTGTGCATTCGGGTAACGAGGTTTGCTTACCTGAACGAGTAGTTTAATTGTGATGTCGTAGTTGGAATTCAGTTTATACTTTCGGCTAATGGATTAGGAGTAAGTGCTTTATTTAGTTTTCACTATACAAAAGTAATGTCTAATATTATTTATAATATAATACGCGGGATTTTACCTTTTTTGGATTATGTTATGCCAAATTTCACTTCGCAATCAAATTTTTGGAAACCACCGTTTAGGAGTTAAAGAGTTGCCAAAAAATTATTGACAAAACATTAGTAAACCATAACAATCGTATGTACAATTCTTATTTTGTATTTTAGTAATGATCGGTTGACAATTTAGCTTATTCAACACAAATCATCTTGATAGCAATTGTTTTTAGCGGATTATCGACTTCAAATAGCAGTATCCTCATATGTAAATTTTTTTATTTAAGCTCGGATTTCGATGTCGCTCAACCCCAGTCAGATAAATTTCTATTAATTTTGCTTGAAAGCGAAGTTTTTATATGAAAAAATATGATATACATATCAGAATCAGAATCAGAATATTATTTAATATTATATGAAATATTAAGGGGATAATCAAATGTTGATGACATCAACATCAACTTGATGTGACATCGACACCATTACAAGGTCAATTTGTGAAAACTAGTGAGAATTTGTGATTTGTGAATTTGAGAATTTTACAAAACTGACGTCCTATACTGACGTCCATCGCCTTTTGCATCACCTACCTACTCAAGAAACGATTTTTAGCATAAACTCCACAACCCAAAGATTGTCTGGAAGAGATCGCTCTTTAGCGATAAGACCGCCTGTTGTCTACCGTTTTTAATTTGTTTATATGTGATTTCTTGTGTAAATGTTTTTTTGGTGTGCAATAAAGCGTACTTGTATTGTATTATGTATTGTATTGTCCTAGTAATACTAGCGAAGGAGGAAACTGACGAATCAGGAAAATGCCTAACTAGCGAAAATGTCGGCTTAGCGTAACTGTCAAATGAGTAAACTGATGAATCAGTAAAATTGATTAGTTTCAAAAAGTGACCAGTGGTACGTTACCCAATGCTCCTCAACTTAGACATCCCATACATAATGATTATCAATGTCGATGGAGTTAAGCCCTTAATTTATAAAAATAGATAAAATCGAACATTAGGACCTCCTTCTTTTTTGAAGTCGGCAAAAACCAAGACGAAAAAATAAAAGTATATAGGTACTTTATTTATTTGTACTTAACAAAAAATTGTTTTAGTAGCGAACTTTCTAAATTAGTTTTCAAAAGTGTCTAAGTGTAACTATTGGAATTACAATACGCAAAGTGGGTACTTTGCGTACTCATCGGTGGCTTGGCAAGTGCTGTGGTTTGGTTAATTATGTTAATTAAATACGATAGTACACCGCCGCTTCAAAATGTTAGTAGTTTAAAATGTATCTTAATTGATTAAAATAATTATAATAATCGTTTGTAATCAAATGTTGTCACCTCTATCGTATAATACCGTCCATATTGTTTTATTTTTGTTAGTTCGACTATATTTTTTTTTATATTACTGTTCACAAAAAAAAGAAAAATGTGATGATCCCGAATAAACATTTCATTTGGTTTTTTTCCGGTATTCGCGTAGTATAGCCCGAATTTGGTGCCTCTATTGTGATTTGAGATCAGTTTACATGACTGCGGTTGGGATTAATCACAAAAAAAAAACATTCTGGAAGATTATTCCAAGATGTGCATTGTTTTTTTTTATTTCGTTTTGGTGGGCCATAAATCATAATCGTATCTTTTTTGTACCCTGTGGTTCATAGAAGCCCTGTTGACGCAAACTTATTTCGCGTCCATACATCTATGAGGCGTAAAAGGCGAAAAAATTCGTCAGCAATCAATCACCATAATTATTTGCTCATAATTTAGCGCTTGTCAAATCGAGGCTCTAACGTAACAGCTGTATTTTCACGCACAAATCCCAATTAACAACCCTGTAATTTGTGTCGTGGCCCGGAACATTATCATAATTGCGTTTCCGATGACGTTTTGCAACAATCGCGGGCTGATGATATGCAAAACAATGATTTGCGTCACTTATTGAAAACAGGGCGTTAATTAGACGGAGCTTTACAATATCTTCAATTTAATGTAGCAATATTTTTTATTTGGCAATGTCTGGACTTTATCATTAAGATTAGTAATAGATAAAATATTGGACCTGGAGTCAAAAACATGTACCTATAGCATTCGTAGACTTGAAAAAGGCCTTTGATAAAGTAAGCTGGAAAGAAATGATAATAACCTTAAAACAAACAGGATAACAAAGAAAGAAAGAAACATTTATTGCCACACCAAAAATAAAAAAGGTACATGAACTGAGCAATAAATGAATTAAGAATAGCATTAGATTATAGAGACAGGCATCTAATATTAGAGCTAATCTTAGAATAAATACGCCTAGAAAGAGAGTCTTTATACAACAGATTAAAGATGAACCCGCTTTTGGTTTTATGTGTGCATGTCTACGAACCAATCATAAAGCCGTGTTGTTTGTGAGCTTGACGTTGTGACAGACGCGCAAACAGATGAAATTTAGCCCGTTACGCTGATTCGTTTCTAGGCGTGTAAGTGTCTAATAACCTCGAGTCTGTACTCGATTTTAGGCAGAAGTGTCCAATTACACCATCCAAACCGCATTCAGTAATACGAGGTAACTTCATAACTATTGGCAAGCTTGGTCCAAACTCGTTTAACTAAGCCGTAGGGGATTGAAATGGCGATATACCTATAGTAATACATTGATAAATACCGGAGTGCAACTTTGACGCGTGTCGAAAGTTTAATAGAGTGCTGCGGGCGTGAGGTTTAGTTTGATTTAATTTTTAAAAGAAGAAAAAGCTTCTCAGGGAAGCTTGTAATGATTTTGCTACAGCAAATTGATAGCCATTGTCAGATGTAATTCTAAGTTAACTTCAAAATATCCGTGGTAAAGTTAACGATACCTACAAAGGTATCTATAGTTTCTACACTCGATACAAAAACGGTCGATTGACATTATGGTCCCTATACATGTGCCCCTATATAACACGAAGAAAAGGAAACGTGTATCGTGTTATTAAAAATCTTCCTAAAATCATGACCCCTACATAGAATGATGTTTTCAAATATTATGACTTTAGCATTAAAATAATTGTTATGTAATATCACTTGCTGATAAACATCCGCGTAAGTCCTCGACGCGACAGTTAACTTCATAACTATTGACTTGTTGTAATATAGGACACTGCAGCTCGATCCAAACTCGTTTAACTAACCCGTCGGCGATATCGCGTGCATTGATAAATAAATGCAGAGTGGCGAAACTTCGATGCGTGAGGAAAGTTTGGATGGCGTCCGGTGCAATTCAGTTTGAAATCAATTTAATTTTGTTTTTGATATATTTACACTGGTCAAGTTAATAAAGCTCGAGTTACTGATTGTATTATGTATTTATTAAATGATACGGTGATATAATATTTCGTTCTTCCTGATATTTATAGCATTTTTAAGCAGGTATGCATCGAACACAGGATATTAATAGATGTTTTCGCTCGTGTCACAATGACAGTAAATGTCAAAAGGGTACGCAATTCAGTTTTTTTATACTGTACGGTTACAGTAAAAAATATGCTGTAAAGTATAATTTTATTTTCTATTCTCATAAGAAAAGGTGAGACCCGTCTGCACGTTTATATGTCATAATACAAAAAGTACCTACTTAAAAATATTTCAGCGTCATAATTAGTACTATTCTTTCTTCATTTCACATTTAAACACAAATTTTAAACAAAACGATGGGAGTATCCAGTAAATTGGCGCTCGACAACAAAACTAACCAACACGTTGGTTTATTCCCATTTACATAATTGCCATATTACATTACTGCACTAGTGCAACAGACACTGCATTTGCCTTAATAAGCCCGAATCCGCTTTTATGTCCCGACTGCTCAACAAAACGTTTCGTTCCTCCTAATCGAGTTTATTCACAAAATATCCCGTGTCTGATAAAAATATCTGGAAAATTGGAAAGCCCCGAATCAAGGACCAATCCGTTTCTTGTTTACTGACGATTTAACACAAACAAAAGCAAGTCAACCTTTAACAAATGATCCTTCCTTTAAGCTACGTTGAAACTCGGGTCGAAAATGTTCACGATAAAATGTAGACTTTATTGCACTTGAGGAGAAAGCGATTTCGTATACGGATATTTGGAACGTTTCGCTGTAGCTTATCTGTATAGTACCTTGGTAGTGTTATGTATCAGCTGTTTTTTTATGTATTCTGAATGTGGCGAATGGTTAGCTGGCGCCGAGTCGAGTAGATTAGTGTTTCTTGTTTCTGTTTGTTGATAATTACTATAGTCAAACGGAGCTGAATGAAATTAGCTTTTTTTGCTTGTTTTACGTAATCCCTTGTAGTCTAGAAAAGGATAAACGGTAGATTTGGGACAACATGTGATATTTCTAGTGTCATATGCAGGATTCGTAAAATGCAAGAAAATTTCATTGAATTGCTGGTCACATACGTCATACGTCATTTCAATTGATTTTGCTCGCATTTTACGATACCTGGTCATATAAATCTACGTTAGTGATGTACTATTTATCTTATTTAGCAGCTCAAATAGTGACAATCGACACATTGACATACATTGTCAACATTAACTATCATTGTGGTGATATTTTGGACAGATATCATTTGAATCGTTGAATTTAGCTGAATAAAATTGCCCCTTTGGAGATCTCGGGATATCATTGGGATGCACATGGAATTAGGGCCTTGGGTTCAAATATAGCACTTAAAATTAATGAACAGTTCAGTGTCAATGACCCAACGCTAGGCAAGATAAACCGCAAATTAATTAATAGTTAAACCTTACCTTTAATCCGAGTTTAATTAAACATTAATTTATTCTGCAAGTCTGATATTACCATGCATGAGATTTCCAGATTACTGACGGTGATATCTTGATTAAATTATAGTTCAGGTGTTTTATTACTGGTTAGTTTTTGGCCGCAGAATTGCTCACATTACAAAATTACACTTGGATTCATTGCGTTTGTTCTCAAATTCTAAATTAGTATCGATAATCGGTTTCTATAGAGGGTCATTATTTAATTAATGTATTAATCGGTTTACACTTACGTGGAATTGTCAGGAATGGCCCGAAATGTTTCGAACTGTGCCCTTACCATGAGTTTACAGTGACAGTACTCGCTACTGACTGCGTAAAGGATTTGTATGGAGAATTGACGTTCTACAAAGTAATCGCCAGGAGCGCTGTACTATTCTCCATACATATCGTTTACGCTGTCGCTAGCGAATATGGTCACGTTAACTCATGGTAGGGGTACTGGTATGGAGCTCTTCATGAGGGACGCTCCGTTTAGGGGTGATTATTTCAGGAAATACTTAGCAGGAAATACCATTGCTCATTTTTTCATACAAATCGTGGTTTATTTAGTTCTCGTCTGTTTCCTCCTACAAAACTTAACGAATCTTTACGAAATTTTAGGAACAGGATGGTAATTCGACCAATTTTAGAGAGATGATGGAGATCTCTCCATTTCATCGCCATCCGTCGCTTTTGACGTGTCCCTACTTGACAAGTTGCGATATTCCTAGAACATCGCAACTTCGTCAACCCGGTCGCGCTTAATTTGCGTCTCCTTTGTATGTGACGGCATAAATAACAGGCGCATACTTTAACTTGACCGTGTAGTGCGTGAAATTAATCAGTTACGTTTCGTTCAAAACAGAAATTCATATGCATAAATAGCATTGTTGACAATCATTATCGCCTTCGTATTACCAAAAATTGAGATGAGATATGTAACTTGAAGCTCATGGCATTTTAATGACAGTTCAAAGGCGATATCACTGTTATCTAATAGAGTTTTGACGTTTAGCGATCTCTCAAACGGCATTCTTGAATTAGGTCCCTGTAATGGGAAGGAAAATGGTCCGTGTTGGTTAAGTTTTGGAGGTAGAAGAAGACGAGAATACGCCTCTTTTGTCGCTGTTTAAAAAGTAATGAAATTAATGGAACTTAAATAGCAGTCGACACTTGTCGATAAGCGATTAATACCGATCATTTCCAGATTTCCAGATAGTAAAACATTATTATCAAAAATAAACTTTGTATGTTAAATAATCAAGAGTTCTGAAAATAATCATTACAATGTAGAAGTTAATATGTTCCTCAAAGGCTATTCGCATTTTCGTGATCAAAGATAAAAGTCCGGCAAACTGTCTTTCTTATTTTAAACGATCATATTTTTCGTGAAAATCGCTCTCGGGCGAAAATAATTTAGGCACACTCTTAAATTGTCTACTTTGTTGCAAACTCAAATCGTAAAAAGAAGAGTCGGTGCTTTTTCTGAAAGTAATCTTTATGAGTTCACCATCAAAGTAATGACTCAAAGTGAAGACACTTTTCCATGAGGAATTACTATAGTTAGATTCTTCTTCAATTTAAGAGCTGCGCTCTTGTAGGTGTAGCAATAGCCAGTCGTTTCTTTCTTGGGCGTTCTCCTTCACTTCTTGGTAAAGCGTGACTTTAACCTTTTCTTTTATTTGCTCAAAGTAATTTTCATCTTGGGCTTCATCTACCTCGCTTTTGCTCGATTTTTACTAGTTAGGTACTTACTATTATAGAAATCAGTTTTCTATAAAGAGTGGTAATTATTTCAGGAAAAATCTAGGATTTGTATGGTCAAGGGATTTTAAAGGTAAATATGTAGACAAAGATATTAGAAACCTAATTTCCGTTTTAAGACTGCTACACTTGTCTTGTCTTTCGATGAACATTACGCTTATGTTCATCGAAATAAAAATCCGTCGTTTGTAATATATATTTCATATTACATGCAATCATTTTGCATGTTTTAATTTTGATAAATGTGTAATATTATTTATTTATTTAAAAAAAAAAAGGTGGTACGTTAACTGTAGGTATACAACTGAAATTGACTCGCCAAACTGCTAAGACAGTTTGTTCGCCAGATCGCGCTCACATACATTATTTTCAGCTATATACATCTAACACTACATATCTACGATATGATTATTGACGTTTACTTAATATTTATATATAGTACCTGTAATGTAAATGTAACATAATTCTACATTTTAATGCGTTAAGAAAGCGCAAATTTTAAACTCCAGTAAGAGACACAGACGTGTTTTATTTCACCATGATTCATAGGCAACTTTGTGTTTTATGTGAAAACGCAGTAAAGTTTTTTGGCAGCGGCTGCAATTTATGCGTTTGCCAATATAAACGATATATCATGTTCTTGAACCGTGCTAGGTGCTGTTCTTATTACGCTGGCTCAATGACACGATGGAAATTTGGCATCAGCTATACAAAAAACCGACCAAATGTTAGTAGAACTCGCTTTGGAAGATACAGATACCCTTTTTTATGTATCTCTAGTTCGCCTTTGTATATATCTATCGGTAATACGTGTTCGTTATTTGCCTTTATGTACAATATTGTAGACACAATAAAGGATTTACATACCATACATGTGATGGTATTTGTTTTAAAACTACAATTATTGGTAAATTTATGAAACATGTTTCAGTGGGTACACCACATTTTTTTTTAAACCTATTTTGTTGTTGAACCCGAGGTACCGGGTTATATAATAAAACTTACTTAAAGGAACTTATTACGCTTTGGGCAAATTTTATTCGAATCTTATTCTTGGATCCTATTAAAGTCAAAGTTAATATATTTCAATATGATATTTCTTTTCCGCTGCTGTACATGCGCAGACACGAATGCACGGCACGTGTTTTCTCGAATTACTCGATCAGAAAATAATCGCTCGTCAAAAATCCACCAATTACAAGCCGGAATTCACAGAATAGATTAAAAATGACAAGGAACTTAATACCTTTCAACTTGTCTTTAAGCCGTTCCAAGGGCTTTCGAAATTAGATTTTTAATTCGGAGACATTTCATTAAGTTAGTGCTGGTTCCGAACTTAATTTACATTGGAACTTGGAGTTTTAGTTGCGAAGAACCCAATAAGAAGTGAAACTATGCTGACTTATCCTGTTCTTGTGAAAGTTGGCAATTTGGTGGCTCCGTTGTGGAAACGAATAACTTAATGAGAAAGACAAGGAAACTTCTCTCTTGACTGTAATTCGTTTTTTAGACGATGTTGTCACTTTAGTACCATCGTCACTTTTCAACGATAAGGAAAACGACAAATACTGACTGAGGATTCAACTATTGGAGTCTCGCCACAATGTGAACTTTGTTTCATTTGTGGTTAGAGCCAACTGTCAAGCTTTCGATCTTCATGCAGGAGAAATTGTGGCACAAAGGTGTTGTGTTCCGTCGTTTTCGTGGCCGGTTACGCGACACTAGGGCTTACAGAACCAGGAAATATTACGAGCACTGGGAATACCCGGTACTGCCATACAAAAAAAACTAAAATTGCAAGGAACGACACGCAGAAGTTGCATCACACGTCGCCAATCTAACTTCTTGATTCAATTGCTATTGTTTGTATATTTTATATATATGTTAGTTTAAGGTTTTATCTATGGGCTACAGTTGCCCGAAAATAAATGTTTTCATTGATTCAAAATTTAAATCTTTATTCTGCAAGTAGGCCTCAAGGGCATTTTTACACGTCTGATTCCATTTCATTGTATAACAATGATAATATAAAATTCAATATAATAGTATATAAATGCAACAGACATATCACTGGGCATACTTTACCCGGAGATGACTCCGTGCCCATTACTACAATACTCTTAACCTATGCTAGGCATCAAAATTAAAATACGATGAAACAAAAATACATAATAATAAGCTTTTTGATTGATAAAATCCAAATAGAAGCACGTTTTCTTAATTACACTACTGTAACACAAAAATTTACATTACTATTAACAACAGCTATCGAACGCTACTGAATACTGTATCGTACTCGTAACTGCATGCATAGGTCAGCACCCTTACCATGAGTTTACAGTGCCAGTACTCGCTAGCTACTACGGAAAATGGAGAATTGTAGTTCTACAAAGTAACCACTAGGAGCGCTGTACTGATCTCCATACAAATCAACGCTGTCGCTAGCGGTACGGTCACGTTAAACTTATGGTAAGGGTACTGAATAGTATATCGTAAGTTCATGCATTTTAGGTTAGTTCACGTAGGCAGTGGATACAGCAAAGTGCATCGTGCCACTTCGTAAGAACCTATCGCTTAACGGTTTTCTTGAAAAATGTATCTTAGCTGTAGCTCTTGAAGTCTAAGTTACGAGCGAGATCATGTTGTAAATGGTATGTGCGGAGATTAATAGTGCAGTGTCAAGTGGGTAGACACTGGAGACAATTTGGGGGCACTTCTCTTGTGCTATCTTTTTTGGGTCTAAATGGATCTCGCAGAACCGTATTTAGAGAAGTAACATATCAGGGTATTTATGATTTATAGCCGTAATTTATATCATGTATATTTACTTACCGGGGTGTATCGTATGGTTATGCATAGTAACGTTTTGGATATTTGCGCAATTTCATTTTGTTCGTATGTCTATTAGTTTAATGACCAGTTTTCCCTCTCATTTTGCTCAAGACTAACGCAAAAGGTTAACGCAAAAATGGATTGATTTTTGCAGCTCCACACTACTCTGATATAGTTTGATTTTATTTATTTATTTATTTAAACTTTATTGCACAAAACAAAAGTCAGTACAAATGGCGGACTTAATGCCAAATGGCATTCTCTACCAGTCAACCATAGGGCCAAACAGAGATACTAGAAGTGGGCTTTCATGTAAAATGCCAAATTGTTAATTTATTGTTCTATTGTTAAAATGTAGATTAATTTTTATATTTACCACTATTTCAAACACAATTTATATTGTTTATTGAATAAATGACTATTGACTATTGAAGTGCCTCTTCACACTAACATATTCGCCCAACTTCGCGAGTAGTGTGGAGCCGCAATTTCAGTTTTCGGCAAAAAGTTTTTACGTGCAATACGGATTAAAAGTATGCAAATTTTGATAGAAGACTAGTGTTGCGACTCGTTGGATTGTGTCGGGAAAGCCGCTATAAATGCGCTAGTTGGAATATTTGTTACCTTTAAGCCTATTTGTTATTTACGACAGATTAAAGAAAAATAAAAGAACACTTTTTGCCATTTATTTAACGTAATTTCATACATCAAATGTACGATTAAGAACTCTATAGTCATCTTATGTCAAAGGGATTATAGGCTTTTAATTACTCACTTAACTGGCGGTTGTTTCGCTTTTGGCACAGCGGTCATGTTCGATTGTCCACTTCGGTGGTAAAAGCGGAGACAGCTCTCTCCATGATCTCCTGCCATCTCTCTCTGTTGACACATTATATGGCGCAGTCGAATACACAATCCTACTTATGCGGATTTTGTTTTGCGACCTGGTGCTTACTGAGTCGACGGTCCTAGAAGTTATCTATCTACGTATACATTTATATTATCTTTATCGTCGTCTAGTACCCATACTACAAGCTTAGAGCTTGGGTTTGAGACTAGATCGCTTAATACTCGTATTTATTTCTTTGTACGACCAGTTTTATGTATGCCTTACCACAACGGGCATCTCACTTCAACTTTAATCTGGCCTCTTAATGGGATCATACAAGAGATCCGTTAACGGATCTAATACGGAACCCTAAAAATAATATTTAATCAAGCGACCCCAGACAACGCAATACGTCTCGCGGCCAGAGCTCATCCGGTGTGCCATTACTCACTTAACTGGCGGTAGTTTTTCACGGGAACTCGCGAATTTCGATAAACGAGTGGCGGATGTTGAAAACGGGGCTAGGAAATCGGCGGATGCAAGCGCATGATACAGTTAAAAGTGCGATAAGGTTGACATGGAAAATTATGGCATTAAATACTGTAGTTCATTTATTTTGAGCGCATTTATACTTTCTTTAGAACAGAGGTTAAGCAGGCGTATGATATGGTTAAAAGTGCGATTAGTTTGACATGGAAAATGATGGCAGTAAAAACTGTAGTTCATTTTTTTCAGCTCATCATATTTTATTTAGAACAGAGGTTAAAATGCAACGTTTCTAATGACTTTGTGTTGTGTTCGCTCGCCATTATAAATGCTTACTTTAGTGGGGTGCTCTATTCGGTATTACCATCATTCTCTTTTTCATTAAAATTAATGATTGTGTTTGAAATGTGTGAAATACGAATGCGTTTTCCTATATATATTTTTATTTTTTTATTATTCTGATTTCTTCTCTCGTCTTACTCGGAATCGGTTGCACATCAAACCCAATACAATAGAGAGTATCCTAGAACTTTTTTATTTCTATGAACGTGACGTACTGGAAAAATATTCTTTCATACATCATTTTGGGAGACTTGTAATAACGTTCGAATGTTCAAAAAATTATTTTCATGGCCATTCTCCTTTTTAAAAGTAGCTCACTAAAATATAGAAATGTGCAAAAAGCCGAAACTCAATACCGGTTTTTATTATGAAACGAATACCGACATTCCCTGTTTCAAATCGCTATTCTCATGGCCCGAACTAAGCTAACACGGCATTGCTATTCCCGAGCACGCGCCCGAAGAAAGCTTTCGGCGCTCCAATGCGAACAGAATACGGATCCAAGGCATTGTTTGCCATAAACGTATTTCTGGGCTTAATAGTTTTAAAGTGTACGGGTTTGAGATCGCGGCTTTAGGAATTATCTTTTATACGGCGCATGGAAGTTTGGTATAACAGTGACGTCACTCCATTTACAATTATCTCATTTCGTATCTTCTTTTATCCATCACTCATCACAGCTTCTAAACAACATTGATAAATAAATATCGTAAAAATAAAAGTAACGACGATGTCTTAAATAAAGTAAACGAAGAAAGAACTGTGTTGAACATGATTGAAAATAGGAAAGAGAAGATTTTTATTATTATTATTAGCCTTTATTTAACAATCTTATAAAATATGGTTTGTGTAATTTACATTTATATGTATGTATGTATTACATGTTATTGACATTCCTTATATATTTTATATTTATGAGCTAGTTTGACGATTGTCTTGCGATTTCGCAAAGGCCTCCCCTTAGAGAAGATTTTAGGTCATGTCAAACATACGTCATGATAACTACATCAAGGCGATAATAGAGGAAAAGTAGAAGGGAAAGAGAAAAGAGAAAGACCAAGACGGACACCGACAAATAAAAACTTCATCATAATTATAAAGAAGTAACAGAAAAAGCGGCAGTAAATAAGCTGGAAATTGATCCACCGACAAGAATCTAGCTCTTAAATATGATGATGATGAAATATCGGACAGCCTCAAAGGATGGATTCCCAAATCAATATTTAGTAGACGTGTGTTATGGGTACTTGTCAGGATGCAAACCCAGGACCCCCGGATCCGGTTGCAGACTGCATTATCACTGCGCTAATTGCGTCGTCTGGACTTTTCTAATGCTAGTAGTGCTTCTATTGAAGACTTCAATGCGAAAGATCAAGTAAATATTAAATAATGATGCCATAAGTGTAAATCACACTAATAATAAAAGGCGAAAGGTTGTGTGTTTGTAAGTTTCTTACTTCTTCACGCTGAAACGGCTGGAAATTTGCAAAGGCCAAAACGATCGGTGTAGGTGCTTACAAGAAAACGCGTATCCACACGATGTAAATAACAAAATCCATCAATCGTTGCTTAAGAATAAAAAAAAAACGTTTGAGAACGCTATTCATGTAGGTCCTTTTAAATTAACAAAGCATTGTTATGCGATTCCAGCTACTGCTCATAAAATAGGTCGATAAAAAATCTAGGAAATACCGGTATTCGCCAGTTCAAAGCGGTTATTACGAGCGGCTACCCCTTGTTAGCTGAGGTAATCGCATCGTCGCGTACGCCGCCTTTGAAAGATTATGCGCGATTAACGTAAGAGTATGTAGTGAATAATATGTACTTACACAACATTTAAAATGAATGGTGGCAATAGAGTGAGCTACGCTTGGAATCTCCCAGCGTGATCGAATCAGAAATGAAGAGTTGCGCAAGAGAACTAAGATCGTAAATATAGTTCAAACAGTAGCCAAATTTAGTCAAACGTAACTTACAGTTTTTTAAACTAATCTTACAATTTCTATAAAAGTCTTTTTATTTATAACGATACAACTTAGTGGCTCCACTTCGCCTGATGGTAAGCAAAAAGGAAAGCCCAAGTCGCAATGGCAACTGAAAATAAACCAGCGGTGCCATGTCAGTTGACACTGCCAAGCTGGCCCGAGAGATTCTTCACGCTTATATTTAAAGGGTTATAAAAAAGAGGAATCACCTGAACCGACAGAGTTTCATTTTTTAATAGTTATCTTAGAGACAAAATGTTTAAATTATGACAGCGTCTTCGGGACCATGCCAAAGGGATTTGATTTTTTAAGTCATTTTTAATTTGAAATTCATGCCTTTTTAGCATATATTCTAGTTAGTTAAGTTCTTAGTTTTTAGTTAGTATTTTAATATCTATGTACATAATTGTTATTTTTGTTTTCAAAATAGTTACGACAACTTAACCTTCATTATTACAATTTTATTGTAAACATCATGCTGTTTTGATCAACGTTCACACAAACTAATTGTTACGTTGGAAATTACTGTATCACCATGCCATGCTGTATTGCCAACCCCACCACATTATTACCAATTTCAAATCCTTTGTGCTCATGGCATGGCATATGCATAATATACATGTATCAAGCACATCACATCCTCCCCTAATAGCCATCGCCCGGCATGCAAAGTGCACGGAACCATCTTCTAATTTTAGAACAGAAATGAGTTTTGAATTTGAAATAGATCCATTGTTATGTTGGTGCAGTAGTAAAATGAGCTTAAAAGTGCTGATATAGAAAGAGATGTTTACAAAAATGAGTGTTGCGGACTTAATTATATTCCAGCAGGAACCCAATCACCTACTGAAGCGACTTCCTTCTATTCTAGCAAAATAAAATGACAATGAATTGTCGTATTTGAGTCTCTTTTTTGCTCTTCTATATTTGGATACTTTTTACCCAGCTACGGGGAATCAAAAAAGAGAGTTATGACTTTTACCTCCTGAAGAGACGTCCTTCTAGTCTAGTAATTATAAAATGACAATGATTGTCAACTGCAGGTTTGCTAAATCATTAATTACCTACTCTAACTGACCTAACACCTTATACTATTTCTCGATAGTGGAAGTGATTTCGTTGGTGTTAAATTACCTGTAAAGCTTCACGGATTTACCCAAAAAAAAAGTGCATTTTTGTAATTTATATCATTTATCTTTTGCCTTGTTCTCTTTCTCTTAAAGGGTCTTCAAATAATATTTTCTAAACCTTAAATTACTTAGAACCCGACTACGAAATTCCTTGTCTAAGAGTTTAGTTACTGATTTAGCCAACCACGGCGTTTCTTTAACACATTAAACGTTCCATCCATATGCATATTTCTCTACGATATCTTCGTTTACGTTTCGTACATCTCCACTCGCCCAATTACCGTGGAGTGCCATCTCTAATGCATTGCTGATGCATTTTTAAACCAGAACGAGCCACTTACTAGGATCACGGGCCCGCACGAGATTCGCAAGATTGCAATACAGACCACGAGTTCACATGATATATTCAAGATTTCGACATCGAAAGAACAAAGTTTTTAAGGTATCTACTTATCTCTTTTCACTGTCATTATCCCCGTTGTATTCTGTTTGTTGTATTAGCTATTCCTGTGAAAAAAATCCAATGAGCTTTAACACACTTGAATTTATGTATCATCCGTGTACGTATAGGTACACCATTCAATAAAATTATAAAATCCAATTGCCATATCAGAATCAGGACTTCCATAAATGGACTGAATGCATTAAAAATAAACTATTATGGCTTATTTTTAACGCTTACATATTGATTGTAAGCCTTTAGTAATGTATTACCTATATTATATCGTTGACGTGATTAAAGGTGGAAAAGGCGATATCAAAGCTAGTTATTTTTAATGAACGTATGTAAAACGAACGATATTATGCGACCGGCTTAAGTCAATAAGACTATCTCGAAGACCTCCTGATGATGACAATAATTGTTGGCGATCCTAACTTCAAAAATATTTACTCACTTCGTGAAGAGTACTAAACCTTTTCAGGCCAATACCAACCCGTCAAAAAAAATATTACGTTCAACTTTTGGGCGTAAAAGTCAAATTGGAATCGATTCCACGATTTGAATCGCCAAAGACGAAATTACAGGAGTGAGCAATATTTCTAATACAACCATCTCCTTTAAAATCACAACTTGTTACGAGTAATTGACGTTAATGTCAATTACGAGTTCTCTTTCTCAATCTCAAGTCTTAATTATCGAGGATATCGCAAAACTCATTACGATGTAATGTTTTCCCCTAAATAAACATCTTCCTAACTCTAATACACCTGGCTTGTCCAACATTATAACGGAGGATCTAACAATGCTTGTTCAGCAATCTTGTCAGATTAGATTACAAAATGGCGTCGCCGATATATCATGCACATTGTTCCATTTTCAAACCCTAACCTATTCATAGGATTACCCCCACTTCGGGAAAGTTCGCGACTTGCTAACAAATTCCTCGCAACAGCCCCACAGTGGCTGTAAGATGGATATGTACCTGAATATCGGCGAGTGCTCGGGACCCGGGGGTGCAACTAAGAGATGCATCGTGTTGCATGCAATTTATGAGTAAGGTCGTTTTGGAAGTAAGAAAAGAGGGAATTTGCTGACATGCTGTGTTCTTTGTAAATATCTTGGAAAATAATGACATCGTTATCTTCAATCAAGGCCTCAATTTAACGTTTTTAACATTTTAGTTATATAGAGATGCAATTGGCGGAGTGGCAAGTGAGTCGTTTTCAAAACACATGTACTAAGTTAAGGGCTTTAAGTAAAACAAAACTTAATTGATTCCTTTGTGTAACGATAGTTACCCATATCTTTTTTATGAGTAACTTACGTTACACAAAAGACACGATTGTAATTTTGTTTTTGTTAATCCTTTAACTATGTACCTACATGTTTTTTGAAAATGACTTAATTGCAGCTGCTTACTGAGCCGACGGTCCTGGGTTCGAAACCCGGCAAGCGTAAACATTTGTGAGATGAACTCGAATATTTGTTCCCGGGTCATGGTTCTTTTCTTTGTATTTAAGTATTTATTTTATCTATAGTCGTTTAGTATGTAATATAAACCTACTAGAGATTGATTTGTGTGATTTTTTTATTTATGATTTATGATATTAGTTTCCACGAAACGGGGTGAAGTCGGAAATGAACAAGTTGCGCAATTTAATCAATTTGGTATAATTATGTATATGTAGCAGAAGGACATACTTACTATAGTTACATTAATGTGAACTAAGAAATTCGAAATAGTTTACATATATCAAAGTAATGAAAATCCTATTCCGGTTGATTCAATTACGTTTTTATTATGTTCCGCGTTCCCGGATCCAATCCTTGATAATCTTCATGAACCCGTATAAAATCACACATGGCCATTCGATTATCCTTTTTAATCCAGTTCCCGATTAAATTCGGTTGGAAATCGAGTCTCACGGCAAAGGCCCTATTGACTGACAACTAGACCCCGTTATCTTGTCGCATAAATATTGTTTTTCAGTAGAGTGTGAATGATTTTTTTATCGACCTTCTTGATATCGATGTTTATATAATGCAATTGAATTTTCGCCTTTTAAGTGTATACTCAATTTCAATTAAAACTTTTTGTTTACAAATAAGAACATAACCTTATTAGCCTTATAAAGATTTACTTAAATACTTGCAATTGCATGTCACATTAACTATAACTTGCAGTTCTTTGGAATAGTGTTAGTTTTATTGTGGAATTTATTTAATTGCTTAGTGTGTACGTACCTAATAATATGCTACAATGGAAGATTTAAAAACAAAATACACTAAAGATTTTTCCCTGCTTGATAAAAGTAGGAAACGAATTGTTTTGCACATGGTGCAATTTACAAATCTCTCCATAAAGAGACACCATAAGAAAACATCTTAATTCCAAGAAACACAATGAGACAGTAGGCGGAAAAGCAAACCAAGGAGATTTTAATATGGATCTGACAAAGTTGGAGTAAATTGGATAAAACAGAATTTCGATTGTTTATCCAAAATTGCATGAAAGGTAAATATGCAGAATCAGTATCTGTTCCTTCTGAATCTACACTCCGATTGCAGTACTTACCCAAAGTATATCAACATATATACAAAGCAATTCAAGATGAACTGCGTGACGCATACATCTATATTTCTGTTGATGAGACACAAGACGCTATCAAAAGAAAAATAGCAAATGTTATAATAGGCGGTATGTACAAAAATAAAGAGAGTAAGCCGCATATTATTGCCACCCAAGTTCTAGAAAAAACTGACAGCAAGACCATTTTCTAAACTGATAACTGATCCTTAGACTGTTTTTATAAAGGCGTCAATAATTATCAAGAAAAAGTTTTGCTTTTGTGTACAGACGGAGCTGCGTATATGTTAAAAGCCGGAAGAGAATTAAAACAAAAATAAACATGATTCATTCAACATGCGTTGCTCACGGACTAAACAGAGTAGTTGATGTTGTGCAGAAGCAATTTCCAAATGTCAATGAATTGATTACAAATCTTGCTTTACCCCCTGAACCTATTTTAATTAGATGGGATACATGGTTAGAAGCCTGTTTCTATTATTCGAAGAATTTTGATGAGGTAGCAAATGTTATCAATGCACTGCCAGATCAAAACGGAATAGTTAAAGAAGCAAAACGAAACTTGTTGAAAGATAACATCCAAGAAGAATTGCTGTTTATAAAGGAAAACATGTCAATTTTATCCCAAGCTTATTCACTTATTCACCCCGTTCAGGCTTTTCAGTGGGTAAGAAACTAATAAGAAGTACCTAGTGACTCCTCTTTGAAAGTGACAGACACTATCGACATTTAGATAGTCGATAGAAAAAGCATTCACGCTCTAGTGAAAAGTAATGTCAGTGCGACAAGATAACGGGGTCTACTGACAACCGTTGGCGATGGAGCCAAAATCGATTATAGGGCGCGAATATTTCCGATGAAATCGAACCCCGACGATCCGGTTCGACTGGCGGCGTTTTCAGAACTGTGTTTTAATCTCCTTTCGACTGTGGTGAATAAAATGTATCCGATTCTTGTTGGGGTCGATCGGTGATCACTTTGATGTGTCGGGAGTTTTTTGATGGCAAGATTTAGAAAAAAAAATATCCTTCTTGGGAACGAACCTTTGCCCTATTTGGATAATTCTGAGTATTACGGAAAAGTGTTACGGAAAATGGATTTTGCGTTTAACTGGAACATACATTCTCACAACACTTCACGTAGGTATTTAATAATTACTAGCAACTTCACGCGCGTACAAAATTTTTCAGTCCGTAGTCGGGTAAAAAGAATCCTAAATCCATCTTTAGGTGTCCAGCTACCAAAATTGCACCAAAATTGGTTGAAATCTGTCCAAACGTTTCGATGTGATGAGAGGATAAATAAATTAATGTTTTACCAACAAAATGGAGCTATACGGCTGGACCCATATATAATTCTTCACCGCATTGTTAAGACTTTTCCTTAAGTATTGAATGACCCCTCGCCATGGAAAACTGATTTTTATAATAGAATAGGGATTTCATATATCCGACAGATATCAGTAAACGTCTAGTTTAATCCCAGCAACCCGTAGTAAATAGGGCTGCCACAAAATACGTCGCGTAGTCGAATTCGTTTGCATTTATATGTCCCTAATAAATCCCAGTTTTTTCTACAGTTTAATTATTACGCAATACCCACATAAAACAGGCAACCCGAAACGTCAATAGGGTTGCCCCAAATTAACTTGAGTCATTAAGCGAGCATGGGCCGTGCATTTGTCACGCCCAATTACCCGCGAAAGGGTAACCCGGATTGATCGCGCACCTGTCCGGTTCGCGTTCAATCAATGTTGCGATGGGTTCATTGCTGTTTTATGCGTTTACTATAGTGCGAGTTCGGAAATAGAAGGCGTAATCGACGTTTAACATTGACATGTAGCCGAGACCTCGCTAATTTTAAGTGTTCACAGTTCTATTTTTAACACCCGACGAAAAAGGGTGTTTTGAATTTAACGTGTTTTGTTGTATCAGGAGGGCCCTAATTTACGTCTTTTTTGATTGATTGATTGATTGATTCATGAAAGCTACACAAATAACCACACTAATATTATAAAGGCGAAAGTTTGTGAGTTTTTATGTGTATGTTTGTTACTTCTTCACGCTCAAACGGCTTGACCAAATATGATAAATTTTGGTGTGAAGGTAGCTGGTACCCTGCATTAACAAAGGCTACATTTTATGCCGAAAAAATGTAGTATTTCCGTGGGATGAGCGCGTAACACCGCGTGGCGGAGCAAGTATTATAGATAAGATACAAAAATCTAATCCTACTGAAAGTCTGATCCGGGAAAGAGGCAAATTTTTCATCGTGTTCGATCTTTGTACGTATCGTATAAACACTTATATGTATGTAAATACACGCGCGCATCCACAAACACATAACCGTAGAATCACTTCTAACTGCACACAAACCATCTCATATCTAGCTGCTTTGCTGACATTACTATTCCGAGTCATGGAACAATATTCATCTCTGAAATGCATGCTGACTGTACGGGTTTAGAGAGGACGCGATTCTAACAGAGGATGCAAATGTTGTGAACGGTTCGGTTTTACACTTTTATCTCGATTAATAATAATAATTATCCCAAGATCCTTAATCCTTAGATATCTGTCTATATTTATACATGTATGTTGATATGCATGTGTATATTTACCCACATGCTTACTTGTTTTCTCTTGGTATCTAATTATGTGTCCCCTTTGCCTTCTGCTGCACCTAGTTTAAATAAAGTTAAACTTTTCATTAATTTCATTACCCAAAGGTTATTTGGAAGAGAGCGCTTTTTAGCGACAAGACCGTCTGTTGTCTACCGCTGTTTAAAAGTTGTATTTGTTTTGTTTCCTTTTGTAAGCTATTAGTGGTGTGCAATAAGGTATTGTTGTGTGGTAGATTGTAATGTAGGTGCAACAGATACAAAACTTTTGATAACGGTGGACAACGGGCGGTGTTATCGCTAAAAAGCGTTCTCTTTCAGACAACCTTTGGGTAGTGGAGTTGACCCGAATAAACCACACAGTGAGTAGGTGATGCAGAAGGCGATGGGAGCACAAAATATATATCAACAGATAAGCAAATAAACGTAACTATAGATACATAGATATACATAAACCACATATACATACATAAATATAAACAAGATAGATACGCAGTCAGAAGCAAACGTAACGAAAGCAGTTTAAATAGTCACAAAAACAATTAATCAATTAAAGAATAGGCTGGGTAAAGAATTTCCAAGATCTTTAATAATTTTTTTTCGATAGATCTTCCATTGAGGATCTACAAGCTGCAGATCATTAATTTTTCTTTACCATTGTTTTTTCCGAAATGTTTTTTTTTAATTGTCATTTTTGAGAGTTCTCAAAAGTATTAGCAGAAGGGATACCTTCCAAACTTATTAAAAAAAAGTCGATGGTTGACACTTGTCAATATCGAAATTTCAACGGTTTGACACTAACATTTGTGTCAGAATTTGAATAATTTGACACTAACATGTGTCAGAATTTCAACGGTTTCACATTGACAAGTGCTACCCATCATCAATATTTTTGGGGTCTGGTCGGGGTTGATTAAAACATTGAATGTAGGTATTAACAATTTTGACAATTGTAAGATCAGAAAAATGCCTAAAAACGTATTCCTTAGCCTCAGACGTTTAATTTCGCTCAACGATTAGGGTTTTCTATTTCTATTAGTCTAGACGATCAGTTGTGTTCATATAACTCTAACGGCTTAATTGACCACTTAACCCGGCTTCGCGAAGCTGAAATAAAATAACGTTCTTTTAGAACAAGAATTATCTTGCTCTAAAAGCATACATTTTATATGTGACTAGCTTTTGCCCGCGGCTTCGCTCGCACAGGGTCTGGAAACTGTGCAAATTTCTTCCCGTTTTATTGTTTCTTAAAATAATAGATCCCGTTTTATTGTTTCTTAATATAATAAAAATCTGCGCGCATACGTATATTTTGGGTAGTACATTTATTATATTATTGGGTAGTATACATGGGACAATTTATTTTCCGATGAACCAAACGAAATCATAGTCAAAAGTTTAATCTCCTTAAGGATAGGAATAATACATATAAATCAGTATTCTCAGTTAATAGTTAATACAAACAGCCAGTCAAGTGCGAGTCGGACTCCTTACGAACTTTGAAAACACTGCATATTGCTAATGAAAAGATAAAATGTACTAAGCAGCAAACTTAACATTACCGTTGGAAAACTGCTTTACGTACTTTAAATACAGACTATTTTTTTTTATTTAATTAGAAATGTTCATAGTTTATAGTTTTCAGATTTTTCTCTATAAGTACTTGTAGTGTACACGGCATTACTTGCCAAATTCATAGTTTTAGATCAACGGAATATACCTATCTTATAAATTTTGGTTCCCTTGTGAGTATCGAGATGTACGTTTTTTGGGGTATATACAGCGGGATCTTTTTTTTACGTTTTTACTTAAAAGTTTGGTTTTTAAACAGCTTCAAGGGACTATAGTCCTAAGTACCTATATGGTTTTAATTTCCATTTAAATTCGATAGACGGACGGACAACTAAGTGATATTTTGAGGGTTAAGTTTCTTCCTTTTGGGGCATGGAAACATGAAAATACCTAAAAAAAAACGTGAAATTTGGCACTTATCCACAGCATCCTACGTTTTTCACGTAGTCAAAAAACTTTCCAGACATGAATTCAGAGTTTATACACGAAAATATTCCTAACATGAACTTTTCATCTTCCCCATTTACGTAGACATTACATTTCAAAAATTTCTAAAAATAGTATTTTAGTGACACACAGAATATGAGCAGACTTACGAAAATAATCTAACTTTTTCTCATCCAAACTTTCACCTCCCATTAGACCCATTTTGGAGATGAATGTCTAGAGGCTTAAGTTTATTTTATCAGTTTTAAATTAATATTCTACAAAAAAACCCGCGTACCTCTTTATTATCACATGAAATTTAACCTATTTAGGGGATGAATATTTTTTTTTCTTACTTTGTAATTTCGTTTAATCGTGTGTTGCAAAGTTAGTTGTGGTGATGTGATTTGTAATGATTAACCTATACCCGAAATATTATGAATTTCCAAAATGCTAAAACTTGTTTTCTTACTTTGCATATAAACGAAATATTTACTACTCATACTTAAAGAATCTCAAGCTTTTCATAAAAACATTCATCTCCCTCTTTACCCCATTAGGGATTGAACTTTCAAATACGCTGGAATCAATATTCACAGTTTTTGATGAACAGTCTACACGCAAAAGAATTCACCCCTTACTCAAAAAAGCCCCGTTTCTCATAGAAAGTTCCACTGTCCATTTAACCCTTTTTGGAGGTTAATTTCCAAAAATGCCAAAATTTGTTTTCTTACTTTGTATAAAAAAACTATGCACGAAATATTAGCCACTCTTATACTTAAATAATTCCAAGCTCTTCATAGCAACTTTCAAGTCCCTCTTTACCCCATGAGGGGTTGAATTATCAAAAACGCTGAAATATATGTTCTCAGTTTTTAATGATCAGTGTACTCGCACAAGAATGCGCCCCTTACTCAAAAAACCCCGTTTCTCATAGAAAGTTCTACTGTCCATTTAACCCCTTTTAGGGATGAATTTCCAAAAATGCTGAAGCTTGTTTTGTTACTTTGCATAGAAGAATCTATACACGAAATATTACTACTCCTACTCAAAGAATCCCAAGCTCTTCATAGAAACTTTCACCTCCTTCTTTACCCCATTAGGGGTTGAATTTTCAAGAACGTTGAAATGAAATACATGTTCTTAGTTTTTGATGATCAGTCTACACGCAAGATAATTCACCCCTTCCTCAAAAAGACCACGTTTTTCATACAAAGTTTCACTGTGCCTTTAAACTCTTTCGGGGTTGAATTTCCAAAAATGCTGAAACTTGTTTTCTTACTTTGTATAGAAAGAGCTATACACGAAGTATCACCACTCTTACTCAAATAATCCCAAGTTCCTCATACAAACTTTCACCTCGCTTTTAACCCCTTTAAAGGATGAGTTTTCAAAAATCCAAAAATTAGTTTTCTTTTATTTACATGGAACATCTGTACACAAAGTTTTATGTCTCTTACTTAAAAATTACACGATTCCCATACAAACTTTCAACCCCAATTTGACCCCCTTTGGGGATGAATTTTGAAATATCCCTTCTTATTCCTTGCTTGCGTTATATATTTGATCTATTCTAAAAATTTGAAGGTCCTGGGTTCAGTAGTTTCGGCCCTGCGTTGATATGTCAGTCAGTCAGGACATATCCGTTTATATATATAGATAGATTATTGGTCACTGACAAGAAACGCTTGAAGCTAGGTATTTTGAAATAACCATAAAATACAAACTTGTGCAAATTCGATATTCGAATGCATTTTACTTTCCAAGAGTACCAGGGTCTCATCAATGTTAAGGAGGCGACGAAATGATATGCAAATATGGCCACGTCGACAAGGTCATTTACCTTGAGGTTGGCTCGGCACAACCCTTAAGTCGGGCAAATGTTTGGTTATCGGATCATGCTCTCCGAAGCGGTTATGGCAGCCTGGTACCTGAATATGGAAATGTGTTGGATATTCCGTTTTCAGATATCGCGGACATGTTTTTTTCGACGCAAACGTTATTAAAATTCAATAGAAGTACGACTACGTAGGTTTACTGCCTATATTTTTTTATACAACAGTTTCTATTTACGTTTTTTCAGCATTCCTTTTATATATCAGTGTCACTAACAGTTACACAAAACATGCAAAAATAAGTGAATAAAATCAAACAAATAAAAATTGTTTACACAATTTATGTATGTTTGTTTTGAAATATAGCGATTGTCACAAAAATATGTCAATACCGAAATATTTTTTGTACTATGCATGTAGCGATTTTGCCTAAAAACATGCCACAAACACACAACGGAATTGTTCCTAAAACGTAACTCTTCAAATTGGTAACGTCAATATTATTTAGATCAATGTCCAGCAGTGAACATCCATGGCTGATAGATAGAACAATTTAGTTTTTTTTAGAGTTCCGTAGTTTCCGTACCTCAAAGACAAAAAACGGAACGGAACGGAAAAAACCCTCATAAGATCACTTTGATGTCCCTCCGTCCATCTGTTTGTCAAGACCCTTTATCTCGGGAATGGGTGACAGTATCAAGTTGAAATTAAAACAATATAATAGAGACTCCGATCTACAGGCCCTTGAATATTTAAATCAAACTTAAGTCCACGACATCAGGGTGCAATCGAGGTTAAATGCATGGCTATTTTAAATAAAAAAAATAAAAAACGTAAAAAAAAAGATACGGCTGTTTATGTTTATGCCGCATAAAACGGAATTTTGACACTCTCAAGGGAATCAAAATTAATAGGGTAATTTCCGTTGGCCAGGAACTATGTAATTTGGCGAGTACCTAATTACCGTCCTATACTACAATCGTAGAGAAAAATCAGAAAAAGTTTTCAGATTCTATACATTTGTAATTAAATCACTAAAAAAATGTCTTTATATAAAGTATGTATAAACAGTTTTCCAACAGTAAAGTTAAGTTTGTCGCTCAGTAGGTATGTACAATTTATCTTTTCGCTAAAGCAATATACAGTGCTTTCATAGTTAGAACGGAACCCTCGGTGCGTGAGTCAGACTCATTTTTGACCACCTTTTATTTGTTATATTTTAATGACGAGATTTAAAATGAAAGCTAAATAACTTAGGTACTTAATGGACTTATTCCTTTTAAAATTTATATTTTTCATATTATGACAAATAAATAATAATTTCAACCAACGTTTTGAATTGAATAATACTTTTTCCTGAGTTCTAGATAGTAACATAACTCTATTATATATCATGCTTTCATTGCGTGCAGTGCAGTTGAAAAAGAATAGTTTTCTGCGATAATATTATAAATTTATTTTTAAATATATACCTATAAATTGCAATAGCCCTAGATAATATGTTAAGAAAGATGTTTGGTCATTTAGAAACATGTCTAAAACAATCACCATTTTTGAACGAATAAGCCTTAAACTAATCCGAAAAGCGATAAGTAAATTATTTCCCATACAAGCAGACCCGCACTTAGGTTAAAACGTTTGATTTGGGTGAGAATTTAATGTGGTTTTCCATTTAGTTTCGACCAACTTTAACTTTTAAACTAATTTCTGAAACTTAACTTCGCTATCAGCCGCTACATTATTTAATGTATGGAGTTTTGTTTAATAGTTCGATAGCAGTGTTCATAATAGTAAAGTTTTTATTTCATAGTTTTGTTTAGTCGCTTTTGATAGTGGAATTTGCAAGCTTTACCACGCTTCACTAAAATCATAATGTAAGTCGTATTTGTATTGGTCGTTATGTCAATTATGTTTTGTGATACCCTCTACAAATGTATGAAATGCTTTGAATTGTCTTTGTTTTTTTTTTAAACCAGTAACGTCTGCTAGCGTAAACCAAATGTGACAATCCGTCAGAAAAGGGTCGTTTATGTTAAAGAGAAAATTAAAAAAAAAATGTGACTCAGATAGTATTCAAACCTACGTCTCAAACGGCTTTCCGAGCCAATTCAGACGCTTTGTCTGCTAAACTACCGAGTATGAGTATGCATGTGGCATTGCATTTTTCAACCAGTTGCTTTTTTACATGCCCTTAGGTGGCATCGTAGTGCCATCTACCGTAAAGAGTGTACCGTGTTGGTCCGGAAAGCCATTATAGATGGGGTTAGGGTTAGAATCCTGAATGAGATGTAGCGAACGCCACGTAATGTTTCGCGAGTATTCCGAACTCCTTGTATCGGAACGTTTTGGTGACTGGCCGCTGCGCGCGACTTTTAAAAAGTTCACTCTTGACGGCTCTATTATTATCGGTTGGCAATAAGAAATGTTATTTTATGTTATTTTTGTTACCTAATTATTGTGACAAATAATAGTAGTTTATGTGACTGTACATAATGAAGGGTATTAAACACGAGTGTGGGTTTATGAAACGCGCCGAAGGCAAGTTTCATAATAGCATCACACGAGTGTTTTAATACCTAATTATGTACAGTTACATACACTACTTTATCTAGCCACATATCATAGGCCTCCATGATGCATTCAGGAGTCGCACATTACGACAAATATTACCCGGTAATGGCGGTAATGAAGTTTTCTGGCAGCTGTCATAGTTTTTCAGCTGTCACAGTTCAGAGACAAACTAGAGTTGGCCCCAACTATCATATCGTTCGATATCTTACTTACGTGCGACATTTGTCAAATTTGATGCAAATTTGACAATTCATTTCGAACTAAACGTCATCTCGACTGATATTAGAATAGAGGTCAAATCAAATTTCTTTGTTTTTCAAAGATGTTCGAAATTTGAATAAATAATATTATCGAAATCGATGATATTATTTAGCAATAATAACATTTTCACAGATAAGAAATTTGTTCTAATAAAGCAGTCTATTTTTATGGTGGTCATAATGTGCGGTTCTTGAATGCATCATGGAGGGTTTATGATATTTGGATAGATAAATATAGTTGATTCATTACATTATGTTGTTTGTTCAACTTCGTATTTCGACAGAGTCATAATCGTTTTCAATTAACATTTTAACATAAATATAGACACAGGTATTTAACTATTTTGTACATGCATATTTTTTTCTATTTTTAACGAACTTCAAAAAAGGAGGCTCTGCGTTTCACTGTACTAAACAAGTATAGGACAGGTATAAAGCGTAACTTAGGTACACTTGTTTTTATCTTTTGATTTCGTCTTCAGTTCAGTTAATTTGCTTGTATTATTCCATTCAATTCAATCCAGATAGCCATACCAATAAACAGTTAATATACCCCGTACCATATTTAAAAAAATGTTGTCGATAATTAATTGATTCCTGTGGCACCCAATTTCATAGTTGTGGTGCTTGGTATTTGTGGTTGTGCCGCTTTCTCGCAATCTCATTTTCATCGGTTGTGGTCTTATCTCATTTATATTTTTATGAAAATTCACCATGCATCGTGTTAAAACGGCTTTTGGCTAATAATTAGGTATGTTAATTTTTCAAAATTGTGTAAATTTAGTAGTTATTAATAAGTACATAGGTATTTATTTACAACACAGTAAAACCCCGCTTCGATTGTAGTAGATCGCATTAAATTTTTCTTTCTTAATATACCTTTGTGTCATTATTTATAAAAAAAAAAAAAAAAACAGTAAAGAAGGTTAAACTAAATTATAAATCAAATATTTTCATAACTAAAATAAATTAAAAAAGGTGTGAAAAACTGTGCCCTTGCGGCATGGTCCCGAAGACGCTGGCAGCATTTCGTCGCTGAATCACAATGCTAAGGCGTTGTACGAGGAAGCTGCCAGCTCTTCGGTCAATGAAAATGACATTAACTTTCGAGAAACAGGTCCGCCATACGGACTACCGGTATGTACTTGATTGGCACGTATTTCTAAACACGAAAAGCGCTGTGTTCACTTCGTAGGTGTATAGAGGGAGGAGGTATGACGTCACAAATGTTTGTATGGGTACATTTTTGGTCTGTTCTGAGAATCGTTTCACGCTAAGCTTTATGCTTCACATTTATATGCGACGCTATGATTATCAGGCGCAAACTTAACCGCATACCAACGTGAAATGCTCCCGTCACGTCTCCATGGTCCGTAAGCGAGATATTTTGCCCAAGCCTGCCCAAGGCAAGACGTAAAACTTGAGGAAAATCATGGGCGGTAATTCCTAAAGCCCCAGATCGCATATTTTTGGCCCTCCCTAGGTTCAGGCCATAATCATCTGCGATCTAGGACATTCACGAATCCACTCCCCTAGTTATGTAATGCAGGCGTATAACAAATGCATCGCGAATCCCAAACATCGCTTATAATGACAGTTAAAGGCTTATTTGGCGAAATTTCAAAGTACACTGATTTATCCTTCCACACATTATTATAACAAAACGGGACTCGATGTCTCAAAGGGACTCGATCGACTATTTGAACCCGATTAATTTCCGTTTTGTTATTAAAATATCTCAAAGTACCTACACTCAAGTTAGCGCCATTCTATGGCTGTAAGTCCGTTACATGGTTAAACTAACCTGAATCTATTATATCGCTAGTTAATGTTAATAACTGTAAGTCAGTTCAGAAATTCCATTACAAGTGACTTAAACACTATTATGCATCGTTCCATACACCGTACACTAGCCAGCCTATAATCCAACTATTCTTAGCCTTATCAAGATCAATCCAATTTCCGGCTCATTCGGCGTTCATTGTTAAGTGCTTGTGCACTTAATAGACGTGTATCTTCAAAGGCCCAGGGCGGTGTAAGCGCTAACTGACATGTCCGGCCGTGTTGTGGGGATTTAGGTTTCGTTGTTGGGGAGCTGGGGAGTGTAAAGCGAAAACGAAGTGATTTCTAAAATTTTTGCTGTCAAGTGACATATTTTTGTCGCACACTTTTACTTTAAAAAAGCATACAACACTGCTGCTGTCACAAGTCAGGGGGTTAATTAGATTAACAATGATTTAAATTGTATATAAACAGCAATGACCTTCAAAAAGCATTCTACATGGATCTATTTTGAATAAAAATGTTTTTGATTTTGATTTGATTTTGAATAAAATATTACTAGTGGAGCAATGTTGCGATCGATGTCAGTATAATAATATGTTGTCATTTAACGGAAAATAGAGCACATCGCTAAAGTTAAAAATTAACTCAGTTGACATGGTAACTACATAACAAACTACGAACTACAAAAAAGAGTTTTTCTCAAGAAATATCGTCATAACGTGCGTTAAAACAGGCTTCGAAGTGCCACGTTTCAAGCGGAACAATTCGAGAGAACTGTAAAGAAATTACATAGAAAATTTAAGGCCTAGGCCGGGAAGTATTTTTTTTTAACATTGCGTCTGTGTTCATGAACGGGATAAATAGCTGAATTACGTTTTTTTGTGTGGTGTATTTTTTTATTTCATTGCATATGTTTGAGAAAAGCACTATACATGCCTTAGCCGTGAAAAGGGCTTCTATTATCTACTCAGCCGGCAATCCCTTATTTCCCGGCGTCTGCAGTAATGTACCTACTATTAATGGCTGCATAGACTCTTATACAGTATGATACTTGAGGTAAACAAAGATCACCCTTACGTTACCCATGGAGTGTAAAGCTCCACGCCACAAACAACCATAATCCAAACCCTGGCACGAATCAAACGGCACGGATAAGCATTGCCCCGGGCCTTATAACCCCCCCTGATCGCTATGATAAGCCTCCATCCATCTTCGAGACGATTTAAATCCCCTGAGAAGCGGAAGAATAATGCTTTCCTCATATAAATACGTTCAGTTTTGTTCTAATTTGTGAGCTATTTGGGAGATTGTAAATTTGATTGAGAATGTCACGCAATCTATCAACCGTTATGAAGACGCCGTTCCTATAATGACGTGTAAACGTTTTCAACCAAAAAAGGCGACTTTGTCGCTTAACATCATCATAAGTTTAAGAGTCAAACTCTTGTTGGTGTCGCTGATGTAGTATATAGTTGTCTCCTTCTAACTAGCCAATTGACAATGGACAGCCATTGAGCTACTTCCTTAATTTCCAAGCCTGTTAGTACGATGTATGAGAGGGAGAATGAGTGGACTTTTTGAGTTGGATGTTCTCTGTATGTATTCAAGCTAAGTTCGAAAGTATTCGGATCCAAAAAAGGGGGGTTTTCTATCTTTAGAGATACGAACGGGAGTGCGACTTCAAGTTTACCTTCTTTTTTATTCGCTTACCCTAAAGACGTGTTTGTATCTTTATACCAGTAACCTGTCACCGCGTCCTTATGGTAAACAAAGTGGAATCTTTGAAAACGTTATAGTTATACAGGGTGTTTTTTGGGTCGTGGAGCAGGAGTGAACGGGGTACTGAGGAGGGTCACACTGAGCAACTTTCACTATGGGGACAACCACGAAATCTCGAAAAAATACTCCTAATTAAGAGTTAATTGATACTTAACTAATTGATTTGATGTTATAAATGTTTAATACTTATCAATAGAGGACATCGTCAAAGTACACACATACTCCCAAAACTCGGATAAGTATCATTAGAAACATCAAATTTAGCTCTAGGTCAATGCATGTAAGTGACAAATAACGAAAATACATGTGAGTGACAAATAACGGAATTCACTTCGCTTTATTTTAAGAAACAGGTGGTACTCAATGGGTATTGCGTGCATTATGCACTGCGGCCACAAACTGCACTTATCACACTTTTCATTTCAAATTATCAGTTTCTGGCCAGTTTATAATGCACAAGTTACAGTAGTTTCAAATGCAGGCGCTACTTTGGAAAACTGTTTTTACGCCATATCCTTATTTTTACTATCTGTGGCAATGCAATACCTACCTTCAACAATGCCCTAACCTTTTAGTTCATTTGTTCAATCGCACTATGAATATTTGCGTTTTTATAACCATTTTAAATCTATCAAAGTAGCCCCCAAATTTTCCTAAAGTATCCCCGTTTTACGGTACTCATTGTCATTGTTTGTTAGAACAAAGCGAAGTGAATTCGGCTTCAAAAAAGGATTCCTGCTATATAAAAGTCAAATCTATTTCTTACAAGTATCATATGCTATCATAAAAAGAGCAGTTGTTAAATAATTACATGGTGTGCATGTATTTCTCAATCACTTTTATGCTTCTAAGTCTAGACTATTTGCGATACGAAAAAAATCTATCATTCCCCTGTTTATTGTTTCGGAATGAGACCTAACTCTTTTCAATCCCGTTTTCAATCGTTGCTTTGAAGCACCTTGAGCCCAAAACACGGCAACTGCAGTTTACTTAGAGGCAATATCGCACATGCAGTATGTATGAGCTGTTTAAAATTTGCAGTGACTTTCTGCACTAGGGAAGAAATAGTGGGATTGTCAAAGGTTCATGGGTTTTACTGTCTTACTTGAGAAGACTCTTGAATGACTACGTAGCTGAAAGCTTTTCCGAGTACGATTTATTTATTTATTTAAACTTTATGGTACAATAGTACAAATGGCGAACTTCATGTCATAACCATAGGACCAAACAGTAACTAGCCGTTTGTGCAGGATTGTTAAAACCCGTGACAAAAAAAAATATCCAGATAAAAATAATTAAGTTACTCATATTATATTACAACATAATTATACATTTTTAATTTCCAAGCTGTAAGCAACTAAATAAATTGGATAAAGACGAGTAAAGGTGTTATCTGTATTTGTATTTCTTTCTTCTTGAGGTGTGCAATAAAGAGTTATATTCTAAAGAACAGAGGAAGGAGGATTAGATAGATGACTTTGAATCAATTTCAGTAGTGAGAAGTCATTTTCAATAGCCGCTATTGCACTGCTAAGTGGCGCATAGTATAGAAAAACAAACAAACGAGTGAACTATCTAACTAGCGAGAGAACTATCTGGGGGCACGGTAGTGCCCCCGCCAAAAGGAACAAAAAAGAAGTATTCATTCGGTTTTTTTTTTTATAAATTTATGAAACATGTAATGTCTCATTTTGTTTAATGTGGGTACACCACAATTTTAATTTAAACTATGAATACAAAGATCAAAGCTTAAAGAAAAATTGAAAAAGGAGCTACCTGGTGGAAGGGACCGGGATCCCGGTCCTTTTTCAATTTTTCTTTAAGCTTTGATCTTTGTATTCATAGTTATTCATTCTGTGTTACCACAATTTAATCTTGATTATGCAAAAATATTGACTGATTACTTAAATCATGAATAGACATTCATACTAATACTAGATGAATGTTATTCAACGTCAATTCACCTACTTTATTTTAGTTACGAGGCGTCTACACTGAAACACTAAGATTTTTCATTATTTAGTGTTACACATGTCTTCACTTCTAAGAAGTTACAAAAATATGCTTTTTACATATATCGGTTTCCAATATAAAAGTAAGATCATATATCCATTAGTCTAACAAAAATTGGATCCGATAAAACAAACTCCGACCAAAGGATTCCAAGAATAATTTCTTCTCCTATAAAAATAATTCAAGGCACCCGTCTGATAAATTTTCCCTGGTAATAGCAGAGGAAATATGATTATAGTGAGAAAGAAATCTTGGTGAAAAATCAGTTTATAAGGAAAATATTTATCTTGTACCACCGTGTCGCTCTCTAGGGCAGAAAAGACTTTATTTCCACACCGATGCGATGGTAATTAGCTGAACTGTAGAAAATGTAGACTAACTTTGCATGTGCAATATTGGTGCTAGAAGTGGCTTTGAAAAATAAAATAAAAACTCTTTGACACGCCTTTGAGAGATTTTTTTACTTTCTTTTTTAATGTGTCAAATGGACGGACAACGAAATCATACTACAAGGGTCCCTCATTGAGTGAGCAAAATGGTGTAGTTATTTTGGGCCCAAGCGTATGCTATGAGCAGATTTTACGGCTACGGCTCTCCTGCTGTAAAACTCACTTGTTCGTTTACCACTTGACTGGCGAACCTTTTTCATTAATTACTTCTTGTTATTCCTGCTACCAGTTATAATTTAATGTATAATGTATATATAATTTGGCGTGTGACTCATGTTTTATTAAATAATAAACTGAATTAACAGGTAACGCATGTTAAAATGAGCGTTCAATAGCTAGTAAAAACACAACTTGTATTTAAATGTTACAGATAAAAACTTAAAGGACACACGCTCAGAAACGCTAACATTATGTAAATTGACATACGAGTATAGATAATAAAGTGAATTTGTTTCGTACAAGAAAATCTCTATTATTATTGTTGCAATGAAAAAATCCTACGCTCATACGCATTGACATAAACCTAAATTTACACCAACACAGCAAAGCCTTGAATACGAAATTCCCCATTTATTTCACAAACAAGCAAAAGCCTCAAAATGAGGTTATTTAGAGTTACTGCAGCACATTCAGCATCGTTACAGTACTAGGGCCACATAACATAACAGGCCACGTCGGAATCACCCCCCAGTGAGCAGTTCTAGCGTTTCTGTCTCCGCGTCGCAACGCACCGCGCTAGTTTCCTTTACTTGCTGGACTAATGAGAAAATATACGCCTCCTCGCTAACTTTGCTTTCCTGGTACCTACTTCTCTAGTTTTTAATGGCGACTCTGTACAGTTTTAAGTTAACGAAACGGAAATGAGAATTGTAAGTGTGATTTAATATTCAAGGCGGTATTGTTTTAGTTAGGAGTTGTTTAAGTTTTTGTTTAAATTAGGAATTTTAAAGTTTTCGTTTTTAATTTTTAATGAGAATGGTTGACTTATGCGGACTAACGCAAAGTTGTTACTAACGTTTGAATTGTTTCATTTATACAGTGACAATTAGCAACACCTTTTAAAAACGGTTTGTCGATAGGTTATATTAATCGGGAAAATCTTATACTAGGCGCTAATTCGAGTAAACTTTGAGATATCACCATACAAGCAATGTCTCAGGTATATCGCCCTTATCTTTCATTAAAACGCGATGTTCACGATTCGAGCTTCATAAAGTAACATTCCACGCTAATACCCGGTCAAGTTTTGGCGTCGCATGTAAATAAGACGTAAACTTAACACGGCGGGTTGCCAAAGTAGCGATATGCTAGGTATATCGCCACTTTGGAGATCTCAGAGGGGTCCTGTGTTGGAATAGCATTTTTGTTAAACATTATCGGCTTCGTATTTCCAAAATTGAGATGAGATTAGGTCACTTGCAGCTCATCGCATTTTAATGACAGTTCAAAGGCAATACACATGAGAGATAACTGATATAATCTAATGGCGAACTGACGTTTGGCGATTGACACTCGAATGAGCGCCTTCCTTTCTTTATGTCCATGGTCTCAAGATAACTTTTTATTTACAGGCGATTTCTCAAAATCGTGTAAGATTTAACAAATTATAATCTTAAACCATTGATAACATACAAAGATCAAAGCACAAAGCAAATTTGAAATACGTAATCTGGCGGAAGAGACCGGGAATCGAACCGGGAGGATTACCGGTCCAGTGTGTCAACCTCTTCACCATCCTAACGCCAGATAACCTTTCGATTTTTTTCTTAAGCTTTGTGTGTCGATCTTTGCATTGTTTATATTGATGGTACCGATCGATCCCAGGTCCCTACCGCCAGATTTTTTTAATCTTTGTATCAAAAATTTAATATCGAATAAATGTGGTGTGTACCCACATTAAAAATAATGAGACATTATTTTCCATTAATTTATAATTATAATCTTGTTTTAATCCCTAACGTCCCGCACCAAATAAAATAAAACCATTATTGACTATCGATCACTCGACAAGTCATAAATTGCGTACCTACCTATCTTATTCAAGAGCCAGAACAACTTATAAATATACATGAAGCAATAAATAATACAACAACAGCGAATATAACGTAGAAGTTGCCAAATTCTGAGTCAGGCATTGTAGCTGAAGTACATGGTGAATATACAGCTATACTTGGAATGTACAGGCGCGTTGAAAACCAAACATGGCGAAATAGTCGGGGCGTTGAACTTGCCAGGATCAAGTACAGTCAAGCACGAAGCGGGGAAAGTAGATATATATACCTACTATTATAGGTAATTCGGGTGTCGACTGATGTTGAATAATACTATAATTATGTAAACTAAAAAAAAAGTGTCATGAAATAAGGATAAATCAAAAAACGACTTGATATGTCTTCAAAACAACACAAATATACAAGAATTTAGAAGCAAATTGGAAATTGTTATCAGAATTCTCATAATTCATTAACATGACAATCATTCACTTAAAGCACTTTTTCACGGTTAGAATGGCAATTTAGTTAATTTTATACATTATATTGTTACCTTTCTGAGTGATAATAATAATAATAAATACCTATCCTAAGAAACATGATTAAATGAGTGACTAATAATAATAATAATATACTTTATTTCGACCAACATGGATGACGTCACGGCCCGCTAACCATTTGTATGAAAAGTTTCCAACTCCCTTTGACAGTAATTTCTGACCCTTACTCTAAAGTATTTAGTCCCATATAGATATATTTGATCCCACTAACAAATAGGATTGATTGACATCTTGAAAAAAAGTGTTCACATTTGTATTGAAAACCAATTCTCCATGGAGATGGGTCATCATTTCAGGGATAAATCTTAATGAGAGGCATTTGAACAGGGAAATAGGAAGTGACGATCTTCAATTAAAGGCCAATTTAAGGCCAACTTTTACGGTGTTATAATTTTATCAATTATAGTCTTAAGCCATTCATATTGGGGTAAATACCCCTGACAAAAAAAGGGATGTTTCAAGTTTAACGAGTGTATCTGTCTGTGGTATCTAGGGGATCCTAACAGGTCTTATTGTACACTAGCTGTACCGCGCGGTGTTACCCACTCATCCCACGGGAATACTACCTTTCTTTCGGGATAAAAAGTAGCCTATGTGTTAATCCAAGGTTTCGGCTACCTTCACACCAATTTTTTTTCATTGGTCTGGCCGTTTGAGCATGAAGAAATAACAAACATACACATAAACACACACAAACTTTCGACTTTATAATATTAGTGTATTAATAAAATCGTTTTCAAGCCGGTTTTACAACGGCAAAAAACCGGATTTGGATCCCCTAGTCGTAATCCTAGGTTCTAGTTAGATGGATTGTAAAAAATGAGCACAAAAGGCTATCAAATATTCCTGATTTAAGAGCATTAATTATTTATACCAAAGCTTTTATCGTGTCTATTAAATCTTGAAGCAGACTACTTAACAAAGATTGGTCAATTATTCTAGAATTTTCTGTAAAAATATAGGACACGTATTAGGCCAGCTAATTCCGGTTTAAAGTGGTTTAGCGAAGATTTCAGAAGTGGGATTTATGATAATTCATTTCATAAGTAGGTAGAGATGATATTTATTTTGGTTAAAGTAGGTAGTTAGTAATATCGTGTTGTCGAATCGTGGGTATAGTTTATGAGTAAGTTTAAGCAATATCGTTCGAATTAAAGAACGGTTACGGATCGATCATTAATTTTACAATATTTGTTGGTATTAAATTATTTTACTGGCAACGACAAATTTTTGGCAACTGAAGTTGAAAGTAGCTGAATGTCACTGATGTAAACAAAGAGGAAACTGGACTAAATATTCCGCAAATTTCAAGTATTTTTTGATAATAAAGCGAAAACTATTGACAGTGATGAAAGTCAAGTTTTTTCAATAGGATTCAGTATTTATTTCGCAAAAAGAATGAAGGGTTGAGCAGCATTCCGGTAAAGCATATTGAATTTTGATAACTACAAATCCTTGACTGACGTTTAATAATGCAAATATGTAGTATGTACATTATTGGCATATGAAAGCTGTTTGTAGCGCCACTATCCCTGGGACACACAAAAGAAAACACAATATCGCATTCTAAAGGTATTTTTTTATAACAGACACTATCACACAAATCGATCTAGTCCCACAGTAAGCTATAGAACTTACTGTGGGCTTGTATTATGGACACGTGACGACGATATACGTATACTCATAAAGATAAATATATACATAAAAATGACCCAGGATGATGTACTCGAATGAGTCCATCACACAAATATTTGTCTTTACCGGGATTCGAACCCAGGACCGCCGGCTCAGTAGGCAGGGTGCACTAAAACTGTGCCAACCACGTCATCAAAAAAAAAATTGAAACACTTCTAGAGTTATATAGTACAGATACAAGTAAGTACCGTAAGGTCGGGGTACTTTGACCCTACAAGGTTACTTTGTCCACCCATAGAAAACCATGACTTGATTTGACTAATCTACCACTGTACGGAACCCTCGGTGCGCGAGTCAACTCGCACTTGGTCGGATTTCTTTTCAATTTATGGTTTCGATAAAATGCATGCATTTTTATGGATAGACAAAGTAACCTTGTAGGGTCAAAGTACCCTTGCAGTACTTCTGTCGCCGACTGTACTCTCGGTCAGGGGGTCCCAAGCCGAAGAAGTTACTTTTAGTACTGAGAGTGAACAATAGATGGCTCTACCGTTAACATTTGTAAATTAATAAAATATGAATCAGCCAAATTAAGCAGAATTTTCGTGATCAAAATAAACTATAGCATATTTTATAAACAAAACGTAAAATATAAACTGATTTATCATCTTATTTAGAAGAAAACAATAATCATAAATAATCAACCGAGGACACGAAAGTGTTAGCTATGTTTGAGCATCCAAGCATTCGTAGTTGTTTGCAGTGGTAACGCTAGATGGCGTTGTATGTGTATCTCATTGTTGCGCTCACACACAGCCTACGACGGGGTGGCCATACCACTAAAACAATTACAGTTTCCCGGCTTTTTTTAACTCCAAACCGTACCTTGAGCGCCCGTTTACAATCGTCGTCTCTTTTAAGACTTTTGCAATGGAGACTCCTCGACCTTATTATGATTGGAGGACTAGTTTATTTTAAGCTATGTACGCTCAAAAAGATGAAAAATAAAGAATATATCGATAAATAAACCAATATTAATAACTTGTACCCAATCCCATAGGTAGTATTCATTTAGATCTTGTTAATTTTTTGGATTTCGTCCGATTTTGCTCAAAACCGTCCCTTTATGGATTAGGTATGCACTTTGCGAAATTTCCGAAAACGTAAATCCGTTCTGGCAACAGTATGAATCTGTCAACTGGGCATTCCATTCCTTCCAGACCGTTCCGATACTTCTGACAGTGCTGCAAACTCTCCTGATTTGTCAGATTATAAATATATTTATATGATTTTTAAGAAACTTTAGAAGAATTACTTTTTGGAATCGAGCAAATCTCCTGATTTTTGAAAAGTGGTGTAAATACACCATATTTAATATAAGTGTGCGGTCATTTGGCAACGTTGAAATCCGATAATAGTCAACCGATTTGTGAGTGGAACGAAACGCGACTGATTTTGTCTTTGGATTTTGTTATTTTTAGTTTGAAAATTAGTGCTGTCCCGTTTACCCATATACTTCGACAGAAGATCGAGAGGGACGGCACTATACGACGGTCGAATTTTGAACATCGGAGTTAGCCCTACTGGTATTTATGACTGGCTCCTGATTTTTAGGACCTTGTTTATTACATGTCGGAGTTTGCAGCACTGACTTGCGATTCGATTTGTTCTGTTATTGTTTAAGTTGAATGCGATTTTATTTAGCAACCTTGCTTTAAGTTGTTTAAACTGGTCAACGCCACGTAACACGGACTTGAAGCGGATTCTAATAGAGATATGACTTCAAAACCGCTCGTAGACATTGTTTGCATCTGAATACCTACGTCGACTTATCTAGTGAAAACCAACAAACGAAATGTCTAATTGCGGTAAGTTTTTATTTTCTATATATTGTCACACTCAGGTATATGACTTAATGTCCTATGTCCCCTGGATGGGACTCGGGTATATAGGTCCACTTAAGCATATAGGTAGGCGAGTCCACTTAGGTATATTTGTAAGTGTTGTCCTTAAGACGAACTAAACATTTGAAATAAAGAAATTACATTTATATAGTCAGCCTTTATTCTATATAGAAACAAAGTGAATAATTAATTAGTCCCTAGTCCAAAATTATTGTAATTTGTAAGATAGTAGAACATCATTCAAATAAAACAAATTACAAAGTCACTGAGATAATGTCAGTCATAATATTATAACTTAATACTGCCTTATCAATTTGTAAAGAATGAAGTTAAAACTTCATTGTTAAGTCTATTGGTGTTTGTATGTGAAATATTTTATCTAAGTACATTGATATTTCTCAGGACCGCGCTACAAAAAAGTTGTGTTCCTAGCAAATTCATTGTTAGGTATTCACATATTATGTACCTGATTGGAAACCTATTTTTTTTTTTTTTTCCCAAGTTTATGAATTGTGAATTCTTTTAGAGAAAAAAGTGATCCTAAAGCCTTTAACCATTATAACATATGTTGATTTAGACCTGCTCATATAGAAAAACGAACTACTAATAATAATTATTATTGTGTTTTATTTATGTTAAGATACTCAATTTTCTGTTTTAGGAAGCATGACCATTTGCACATTTGAGCCATGATGAACTGCGTAACAGATATCAGTGCATCAATCATTTTGAAAATAAAGTGCATAATGATGTTGGAAAAGGACCCACATTACAAAGAAGAGGACACTATGGCTGGAAGCTATGGGACCAATTTGAATTGTGAATCAGATGAAGATAATTTTTTGTCGTCGTCAGCCAATGTTTGTGAGCAAAACACACAACCGTCAACTTCATCTTCTGCAGTGTCAGTTGATGGTCCATCAACATTGAGTGGAGTACCTTCATATCCTAACACTTCTGAGGCCAAGTCCATAACCTCGTCATAAGACGTAGCTCTGGAAGCTTGTTCGGTTCTGCATTCTGGGCTGGCGGGGCAAAGTGTGATTAGAGAAATTTGATTGGTCTTTAATTATGAACATGTATTTTGCTCAATAATTAAGTTGATTTGGCACTTTTGGCAGATAAAAATATTTTTTTGTTGATTTATAACTTATTATAATTTTTTTTTGAAACAGTGGCTTACTGATTTTTTGTACAATATTAGTTGATCAAATGCTTGTTTTTTTTTTTTATAATAGCATTAATATGATAAGTTATTAGAAGTAAAAATTCACGATTTTAGTAAAATTACAAAAAAACACTAGATGGGAGATCCAAATTGAAAGCAAAACTTTTTGGTCTTAATCATATAATTAAACGTTAAGATTTCCAATAAAAAAATACTTACCTAAGCTAATTATGACTTAGGGCGTAATTATGGCTTGCCGCCCGGTCTTCTAGCATGTATAAACCTAAGTTTCGATTTCGTCCTAAAAATCATGTTTCACCAAAAAATAGCTGAACGCCGAATCGTACAGCATTCGGTTAACGTTGGGGCAATTATGGTGTCGCTCGCGTGCTGTGCTCGCCGACTCCGCCGGCCACTGAATCACTCTGATCAGTGAAGTAATAATAATAATAATAATAATAATAGTGAAGTAACGCTTGTATTTTGTTCCCCGTATAATTGTAAGTAACAGATCGAGGGAACGAAGCGTTTCAGTTTCAGCTTGGTCCAAAATTCTTTTGTATATCCAAATGTTTGGGTGTTGCATTAATAAACCGATTCTCATGAACTTTTCTGAGTAGAATAGGTTCGATAAATTTATAGTATTGTTACGTTGATTTAGTTTTTCGATTTTACTCAAAATATTGTAGTTTAGTTCCTAATATTTTAATTATTTTTGGGTATTTTCATTTAGACCTAGTGTCACTTATGGGCTGAAATAATAATAAATAAATAAATCATTTATTTTCAGACAGAGAAGTCCATAGTTTGTTAGGGCTTGTGTTTAAACGCCTACCAAATATGTTAGGTACATAGTATAAAACAAAGTCGCTTTCTCTGTCCCTATGTCCCTTTGTATGCTTAAATCTTTAAAACTACGCAACGGATTTTGATGCGGTTTTTTTTAATAGATAGAGTGATTCAAGAGGAAGGTTTATAATATATGTATAATTTATCAGCATTGCACCCGTGCGAAGCCGGGGCGGGTCTCTAGTATGTTAATAAATTACTTCCAATAAATTCTTAATACTTGCCAAAACGGATGAATATGCTCACCAAATAGTGTATCACAAACTATTGTATAAATAAAGCTAATATTTCTTTTTCTTACATGCTATAAAAATATAATATAATCTATATTATTGTTAAATAGATGTCACCAATATTTTATATTATTACTTCCATTCCATTTTAGTCATTTTTGCTGAGGCAAAAAACTAACTGTTGGCCGTGATTTTTTTTGTTATACCAAACATATTACTACTTGCCCCAAACACAAGTAACGTGTTTATCGCTTTATGTATTCAATTAATATATGATATAGTACTTAAATAAACATTCACTTCACTCGGCACATATTTTATGGCCTTATAATCTTTGGTCTATTGTTTTTTAAGTCGAAAATTGTTTGGCTGATATTGTTTTACATATATTTTTATGGCCGGAAATTGTTTAGTCTAACTTTTGTATGGAATAACATTGTTTAGTCGAATGTATTTTAGGCATAAAATTGGTATTCCAAATATTGGGGTCACTTATAATCGCATCCAAACTGTCGCATTTATTTAATTAATTCTAACCTAACCTACTGTTCTGGGAGCACCTTATTTTTGTTGAGGACGCAGTTCTTCTAACCTATCCTACTGTTCTGGGAACGTCTCGAGCTATAGACTGAACGTAAAATTATTCTGATGTCTGTATATTGATTTTGGAATACAAAATTATTTAGTTTAGGGAGCTCTGTATAGAGTGGGTTTATTTTATATGGAGGCAATTAATTTTACTTTGAATTTAGTTTTAGGGTAGAAAAGCTTTTAAATTACTATTTAAAAGCTTTTCTACCCTAAAACTAAACGCTACTGCGGTTTGTTAGTATTTACAACTATATTCTCTGTTAGTAATATACGCGATATAATCCGTTTTAATTGTTTTATTTAAACAATATGATATTATTAACATTTCTTTGAATTAAAGAACCCTGTAATACAAGTGCCTCCCTGAGATGTAGATCTGGCGAGTTAGTTTTGGAATTGCTGACATTTGTTTTCTTTTTACGTTTTCAACTCGCATATCCTTTAACTTTTGGAAAACTGACTCAACAAAAAAATGGTTGCCTGTAAAGTCGGTTTTACGGGCGAAGGAAGATTTTACGTGACAACGTCTTTCTCGGTAGAATATTTATTGATATGAATATTATTAAATTGCACAATAGGAAAATGTACCTTTAGTTTTTTTTTTGGTTCGGATACCTTTGTATCCGACCGTTCCCTCTTCCCTCTTCCCTCTTCTTCCCGGAGAACGGATGGCCGTTGGGGCAGCAAAGTCCTAGAGTGGCGACCACGTATAGGAAAGCGCAGCGTGGGTCGGCCCCCGACTAGATGGACGGATGACCTCGTGAGGGTAGCGGGAAATCATTGGATGCGGTCTGCACTGCACAGGATCGCACTTTGTGGCGAATCATGGGGGAGGCCTATGTTCAGCAGTGGACGTCTGTGGCTGATAGATAGATAGTCTTTGTATCCGACCGTTCCCTCTTCCCTCTTCCCTCTTCCCTCCTCCCTCCTCCCTCCTCCCTCCTCCCTCTTCCCTCTTCCCTCTTCCCTCTTCCTACATTTTAAAGTTTGAGAATCTGTGAACAGCATGATGACGTAGGCTTGTGTCAGTCACGTGGTTCCCCTTCCCTTCCACGGCGCTACAAAGTATTGCTACAATGACGTCATCTTAAAGTATTACTACAATGACCTCATGTTTTTCGTATGTGCGGCCGGCGTTCATCAATTTATTAGACGTTGTCACGTCAAAAATATATGTATATTTATATTTATCAAACTTACTCCCAAAATTGGTTGAGAATCAATTAAGAAATACGACCTTTAGGGGAGAGCAGCCAGAAAGCATTTTGACATCCAAATATCTTTACATACGAAGTAATTGTAGGCCAAGCTGAAACGGAGACTTCGCTCGCGCCGTCAATTAAGCCAGCGAGATATTTATTTCATTTTTCAATAATTTGTAGAAAAAATCATATTTCGGTTTCGGCAAATAAAATCATATTTCGGTAGGACACAAATGTAAAAACCCTTGATTTACGAGCAAGTATGTTGAAAAGTAATGTACGATTGTACGCGATATAATCATGATCCGTTTTAATTGTGCGACAATCATGTACTTAAACAGAATAAAATACTATTTTTTAGTTAAGTAGTGTAAATATGACATGTGATGATTATTAAGAAATAAATCAGACGATGATCCTGTACCTATTTGTTTTTATTTAATATTAAAAGCAGTGGAGGGTCATTCTTATTGTCAAATTTAACTTTATCTTTACCGGTCCCAAACATTATTGTGCATTATAAAGTTTTTACAAGGTCCCTGAAGGTTTAAACATAAACCCGAAAATAAGGCTTAAATCTTAACAGTTATGGCCCGGTAAGGATAAATTAGAAAAAAGTTACATTTATTGATGATAATGACTCCGACCGAATACCGCAACCCTTCAACTTCCCACATTACTGCACAGAAAAATACAGTCAATTATCTCGCCCGAGAAATAGTAGTTTGTTTGTGACTGCTGTGCTTACGAAAAAAGGTATAGATACTATAATTTATAGATAGGTACGGCCCGTTTGAAAGAGATGACGATACGATTCAAGGTCAGTGCGCACAAAACATCAAGAATGCAGAACTGCATTGACTTGCGTCCGCGCGTAACAGAAAAAGGCGCCATCTATCGATCATGTGATGTTCTAGTTAGGCTATAGAACACGACAACACGCACATCATGTTCCCATTTCTTCATTAGATGGCGTGACCGGGACGCATAAATCGCAGTCTCACTACTACCATCTGTTGGATAATCGAGGGAAAGAAAATAGCCAGTTGAATAGCCAGAGTTAGGGTCGTTCGATTTCCTTGTACCGCTTCGTCAATCTGTACTAGTATAGTATTATATAATCTGTGTCTCGGTGCAATGCATTCCTCATTTCCCTGCTGTTGACATTGCCGCTGTAACGCCGCTCTTAATAATCGGGATATTAATACAGCCCACTTCTGTGTCCCGACCCCCGTGTTGGGATCATTTTATTGCTTGATGTCGTAGATTTGTTAAAGCATACTAAAAGACCTGCCGTTTCAGAAATTTTCCGGAAAGTTACCTCATTTCCTATAGAAATATAAATACCTCATTCTCCATACAAAATAAACCATGGTTTGCTAGAGATGTGCCGTTTCCGAAAATTTTCATTCAAAATATCAAAATTAATGCAAATATAATTCTCATCTCTATCCAAATTCTAAATTATAAGAGGTAGAAAATTTTGTTAGTAGTAAATTAATTTAATCGTGTGTTTTCTTAGACAATTTAACTTTTGAATAGAAATACAACAATCCGAAATCCTAAATTAGGTATTTTCCTTATTTTTTTTTATCCAAAGATACTTACCGTGATTTTTTTTAACTAGTACCTGGACTAGTTCTTAAACAGATCCCAATTATTCACGAAAATTTATTGTTGAAGAGCACACAGGGTCTATGCTAACTCAATATTCATTAAACACGAGCCCCCGCCATTTCCGCACATGTGCAAACCACTTAGCGACGCGGAAATCAATGCGACGGGTCTTGGCCGGTGGCCGCTATCCGATCCGTGTGGTGACCCTAATTAAATCGGATAGCCCGTGAGTGGCAGCTAGATTTATTCGGCAGGGTCAAAAAGATTCGGTTAGGGTTGACACATATAAATAAATTTATGTCGAGTATGGCCGATTGATTTTAAAAGGGTTAGCTTTGGTCTGATGAATGATTTGAAATAATCTCACAGTATATTTCAATTATTTGACGACGTTGGTTAGTTGGCGCAGTGGTAAAGCTACCTACTGAGCCGACGGTCCCGGGTTCGAATTCCGGCAAGGGAAAATATTTGTGTGATTAACTCAAATATTTGTGCCTGGGTCATGAGTGTTTTTCTATTTATCCTATATAGGTATGTTTATCATCGTCTAGAGCCCATAACACAAGCCTATTGTGTGCGATTGTCCGATATGAATTATCCATACTATACTATATACTATACTATATACTATATACTATACTATAATATTATAAATGCGAAAGTGTGTCTGTCTGTCTGTCTGTCTGTCTGTCTGTCTGTCTGTTACCTCTTCACGCTTAAACCGCTGAACCGATTTAGATGAAATTAGGTATATAGATAGTTTCAGTCCCGGGGAAGGACATAGGATACTTTTCACCCCGGATAAATTGTGTTCCCGTGGGATGAGCGGGTAACACCGCGGGGCACAGCTAGTTTGTCTATAATTTTTATTTTTTACTATGTTCATCAAAATATGTCATAAGTAGCTAGTTTGTTAATATGAAGAATATTAATATTAATAATGTTATGATTATAATTCCAATATTACTTCTTTTAACTCAAAAGTTATAGTTAGTTGACACAAATACCTACTCGTAAGTTAAAAGATTTAACGTCCTAACGTCGTCGAAAATCCAATGCCTAACTTATATTAATATATACTAGAGGCCCGTTGCGGCGTCGAACCGCCGCTAGAATATGGAAATCCGGTAGTGTTACAGAAAATAACTACTTTATCGATAAGAAGTTTTTGGCGAACGAAGAATTAAAATGATGTTTTAAAAACGGTAAAACATGGCAGGCTAGAGCTAGGCCTGGTAGCCAACTGCCAGCTTCATCGTGCCAACTTTTTCAACTCTTGTAAAAATAAGTTGTGCATTAATGACATGTGATCTGCTGATCTGTTTCACAAATAAAATGAATGTTATTCGATTTATGGAAAAATTTAACCCATAAAAATAATTCCATATCTTAAAAAAATAATTGACATATTTTCATAGGACCGAACATAAGATTGGTAGAATTTAATTTGTTGTTCTTTCTTCAGGACATAAATTTATCGATTTGATCGATTTCTATCAATTTCCAGAAATAGCACATGAATCGAAACGACAGATTTGGGCACTCACTACGCAGGTTTTAAAAAGGAAATCATGTAGTGCGTAACTGTTTATGTATTCATTTATAATCGTAAATACTTAAAAATAGTGATAATAAAAAATGTTAAATAAACTCAATTGTATGAAATAGAGAGTATAAAACGTTTATAGATACACGAAAAACCACTACTATCAATGCTTGTTTTTTTAATGAAATTCAATAGATCGTCCAAATTTTCTTAATATGGGTGCTGCCATGTCATCATCATCAATCATTTATGAGTCAAAATCCATGTATCAAATCTGCTATTCGTCATGGCTCCTATTCGTCAAGCTGTCTTTTGGTCAACTTAGATTTTAAGTCAAATTTTCTTTTCGTCAAGTTCCTCGTTCGTCAAATTACTTATTCGACATCCCCAGGTACAGTTGTTAAAATAAGAAATAAAATCCTTGATCGTATAGTAAAGTCAGACATATTTTTTTCAGTAAATTTAGAGCTGAAGGCCTAATACCCGAATTCCAAATTCAAACTTTCGTCTTTCCTCTCATTGAAATAGTGTCTGACAGAAGAGTGAGGGAGATGCTATCTATACTCTCAAGTCTATGATATAAACCTAATTTTAGGGTTCCTTACCAAAGTCGGTAAAAACGGAAGCCTTACAAAATCAATTTGTTTTGTTGACAGCAGAATTTGTCAAATTTTATTTTGAATGAGAATAAGAATGATCAGCCAGACGTCATTAATTCAAATATGATTTATCATTGAGGGCGTCAATTTTTTGAAATTTGCATCATATGTAGGTTATTTCTACCATCAAGTTTCGCATGTTAGGGTAATATGTTAATTATTCCACATTGCCAACTGGTCCACAATGTCAGCTCGTCTATATTCCCATCTGGGTCACAATGCCAACTTGTCCACACACCCAACACGTCCACATTGCCAACTCGTTCATACACCCAACTCATCTGCATTGCCAACTCGTCTATATTACCAATTCGTCTCCATTGGCAACTCGTCCATATTCCCAATTTGTCCACAATGCCAAATCGTCCACATTGCCCACTCGTCCATAAACCCAACTCATCTACAATGCCAACTCATCCATATTACCAACTCGTCTTTATTGCCAACTCGACCATATTGCTAACTCGTCCATATACCAACACCACAATTCCAACGCGTCCATATTTCCAACTCGTCCATATTTCCAACTCGTCCACATTCCCAATTCGTACACAATGCCAAATCGTCCACATTGCCCACTCGTCCATAAACCCAACTCATCTACAATGCCAACTCGTCCATATTACCAACTCGTCTTTATTGCCAACACATCCATATTGCCAACTCGTCCACAATGCCAACTCATCCATATTGCTAACTCGTCCACATTTCCTACTCGTCCATACACCCAACTCGTCTACAATACCAACTCGTCTTTATTGTCAATCTCGTCCATATTACCAACTCGTCTTCATTGCCAACTCATTTATATTCCCAACTCATCCACAATGCCAACGCGTCCATATTACTTGCTCGTCCACAATGCCAAGTCGTCCACATTACCAACTCGTCCATACACCCAACTCATCTACATTGCGAACTCGTCTTCATTTCCAACTCATCAACAATGCCAACTCGTCCATATTGCTAACTCGTCCACAAATACAACTCGTCCACATTTCCAACTTGTCCATAGGCCCAACTCGTCCACAATTCCAAGTCGTCCACATTTCCAACTCGTCCATATTCCCTACTCGACGATACACCCAACTTGTCTATACAAACTCGTCCTTATTACCAGCCCGTCTTTATTGCCAACTCGTCCATATTCCCAACTTGTTCATTTTGCCAACTCATCCACATTCCCAACTCGTCCATATTCCCAACTCGTCCACATTGACAACTCGTCCATATTACCGACTCGTCCATATTACCAACTTGTCCGTATTACCAACTCGTCTTCATTGCCAACTCGTCCATAATGCGAACTCGTCCACATTGTCCCCTTGTACATGTTCCCAACTTGTCAATTTACCAACTCATCCACATTGCCAACTCATCCACATTTCCAACTCGTCCATATTCCCAACTCGACGATACACCCAACTCGTCTACAATACCAACTTGTCCTTATTATCAGCTCGTCTTTTGCCAAATCTACCATATCACCAACTCGTCCGTATTACAAAGTCGTCATCATTGCCAACTTGTCCGTATTACCAACTCGTCTTCATTGCCAACTCGTCCATAATGCGAACTCGTCCACATTGCCCACTTGTCCATGTTCCCAACTTGTAAATTTTACCAACTCATCCACATTGCCAACTCATCCACATTTCCAACTCGTCCATATTCCCAACTCGACGATACACCCAACTCGTCTACAATACCAACTTGTTCTTATTATCAGCTCGTCTTTATTGCCAAATCTTCCATATCACCAACTCGCCCGTATTACCAAGTCGTCTTCATTGCCAACTCGTCCATATTCTCAACTCGTCCACATTTCCAACTCGTCCATTTTACCAACTCATCCATATTACCAATGTAGAAGATACATTCCCAACTTAGCTACATTGTCAAGTCGTCCATATTCTCAACTCAACCACATTTTCAACTCGTCCATTTTACCAACTCATCCTCATCCATATTACCAATGTAAAATGTCGTCCATATTCTCAACTCGACCACATTTCCCATCCCGTCGTCATGCAAGCGGAAGGACTAAGTTTTTTCTTGTAAAATACCATTTAATTTACCATAACTCATGCCATTTTCCTTGGTTTTTTTTTATGAACTTATATAATCATAATAATCATATTTATAATAATCTATCAGAAATTTACTTATTTGAGTGACGTTTAAATTAGTTTTACTACATTTTTTCTGCTTTGATTTATTGTAAAACTCGCCTATAAAAATAATCTATTCTTGAATGACGGTTAGTTTTAGTCTTGCGAGCACCAGTCCTGTTCCTTCACATTTTTAACAGTTATGCGAAAAAAGTTTTCATATCAACATTTTAAAAAGAAAAACAACCTGGCAATTTAGATCATTGACATAATAACCCCCAATAAAAAATACATTAAAAGTTGTCAGAATATGGTTACTGTCATTCATTGTCAACAAACTGTAAAATTATTTTTGCATATTCGTACATGTTTTAAGTGTTGCGGATATTATGTTGCCGACTCAAAAATAATATTTCATCATGCTGAACAACTTACTACAGGTTTGTGAGCAAATCATGCTTGTTATTATTTGGTCATCTTATGTCAAAATAGGGATCACAGGTCACGTGGTCAAAGTCACGTGGTTAGCGCACAGTAGTTTTTTCAAATCCATTTTTCAGTACTTTTTAAGGAAAAAATTAAAAATCCAAGAGTTTTATGCACCTCTCCAGCATGAGACAAATCTAATGACATATCATTTATCAAAATCGGACCATAACTGTAGATCTGATGGGATGTACAAAAATCGGCCTCGCGTAATATATATATAGATATTGACATACAAAAAAGCTATTTTTTAATTATATTTAAACAAGAAACCTATATAGGTACCATGAATAAACAAATGAAATTAATGTAAACGGCCGTCTCAAATTCATATTCAAAGAAAAACTCATGCCATACGCGTCGCTTTGAAGAAATTACTGAAAAGGACCCCAGATATGCCGAAGCCGATAGCATACCCTTAAATAGGAATGTCGTAAAAACCTACAAGTTTTAATGGAACATAATCCTTTTGGATTCTAGCTGTGACCGTGTCCGAGAGCCTAACGTGAATTTATGTGGTTGAATTAATGGAATTTAACATTAAGCCCTTTGTAAAAACGCTCCAGAAATTAGGTGAGGGACGGGAGGAAATCTGAGTCTTGTTGATAAGCCGTAGGTTGGCTTTTGTGTTTAATGTTATCTCGTTTTTTTGCAGATATTAAAAGCTGAGAGCAAATCTTCAGAATAATACAAAAAAAAATAAACGTTTTTATAGATAACTAGCTTTTGCCCGCGACTACGTCCGCGTGGAACTTGGAAGTATGAAAGCAACCTCGTACAACACGATAGATATCCATATCCACCTAATCGCCTTAATTAATAAAAGGGATTATTAAAAGCGCCTAAGCAAATGTAAGAGCAATTGTGCTTTTGTTCTAATAATTACATTTCCTACAGGCTCATCAATGTCATCATGAATTACTTACTCACTTTTCAATCTTTTTAGGGATAATTTCCAATATGAAAACTATCCTACGTCCTTCCTCGGATCTTAAACTATCTCCATGCCAAATTTCATCAAAATCGATTCAGCAGTTTAAGCGTGAAGAGGTAACAGATAGACAGACACACTTTCGCATTTATAATATTATAAATATGGACTAAAACATAGTTGCATTATATACCTACTGATTTAAAGTTTGTACCTAGTTAATTGGTGATTAGGTACATATTATTTTAAACATACAACATTCCGATAAATTGGAAACCTTCCTCTATTTTAAAGTTATTAAGCGTAATATAATGATAATACGTTCGAGTTCCAAAAAACGAAATGTAACTGTAATAGGTAAATCTAGTTAAACACTATTTTTCCGCATTGTAACATTAGTAATCCATTCATTTTTTTCCTAAAGAAATAATATTATTGTGTTTTATCTACGCACATATCATTAGTGCTCTAAAATGCGTTCAGAAATCGTAGGAAATGACCAGCATTATTACAACCAATTTTACTATGAGATTTTTTTTGTCTGTGGTAGTAGGTAAAATCTGTACTGTAATGTTATTACAGTACCGATTTTTGTAAGGTTATGAGTTTAAATTAGGAACAGCTGTCAAAACACAAGTTGGTCTCTATTCTAGTATCCATAGATATTCATATTGTTATCGATACGAAACGTCAATTCAGTATGTTTTTTTTATAAAAACCGCACGACATTTGATCTCGAGTGACATGAGAATATGGATACATTCGTTTGTATATGATTTAGAAGAAAAAAACATTCGTCTTGACGGAGGTTCGAATTGCCGCCATTATTGTTGTCATTTGTTTGTTGGTTCTTTGCTGTTACAAAAGTAGAATTGCGAAAAGTTTATTATAATTCACATTTTAGTTGAAAATATTGTTTCAATGTAAATGTAAATTACAACTATTACAATAAATAATCTGTTTATGTATTTGTTCAGATTTATTTCTTACTGCATTAGTATATGTGTTAGATATTTTACTGGTAGCGCTAGTGGTGCCGGTCATTTCCTTATGGCTTCTGAACCCATCTTAGAGTACTTATGATATGTGTGTAGATAAAGTAGTGTATACAACTGTACATAATTAGGCCTTAAAACACTCGTGTGATCCTATTATGAAACTCGCTGACGCTCGTTTCATAAAACCACACTCGTGTTTTAAGGCCTCTCATTATGTATCAGTTGCATAAACTACTATTACTTACGATTTGATTTTATTCTATCATAAAAAAACCTACAAATACCCTTTTACAATGTAGGTAAGTACAGCAAGGACTTCGTTTCTTTGCAACTTCTGCTACACCACCAATTTTTCATTCAATAAAGGTTTCACCTACAGCCATCGCAAAATACAAATCACGACGCAAAATATTCCCTTCACATCCAAAATCTCGGTGCCATTACGCGGAAACATCCAAGTTTTTCCTACGCTCCGGCCAAAATGGCGGCTACAGTACCCTTACCACGAGTTTACGGTGACCGCTCGCTAGCGACCATAGCGACAGCGTGAACGGTTTGTATGGAGAATCGTGGTTCTAAAAAGTAACGTAATAAATTGGTGCATTGCACGCCTTTATCGGCAGCCAGAAAATCTCTGAAGAGGGCGCGTCTGGCTGTGCATAGAGCTGTTTTGGTTCTAGCACTCAATGTATGGAAGTGAGAGTTGGGTGTGGCAGAAGAAGCACGAAAGTAGAAAAAATGCAGTAAAAATGAGAGCATTGAGAAGCATGATTGGTGTAAAGCTGTGCGACAGGATAAGAAATAGTGAAATAAGGGAACGCTTTGGTATGAGTATGAATGACGATGTAGTCACTAGAATTGAGAAAGGGATGCTTAGTTGGTTTGGGCATGTAGAGCGGATGCATAAAAAAAGATTCACGAAACAGATCCACAAGGCGAATGTGAATGGAAATATTGGAAAAGGAAGGCCTAGACGAACGGTTCTTGATCAGATTGGAGACGTTCTGAAGAAAGGGCAAGTCAAGAGTACTTACTTTAAACGGACGAGCATGCTTAAGGAGATTAATGAATGTTGATGAAGCGAAGTATGTCAGGACCGTAGCAGGTGGAAAGATGTGGTCTCTGCCTACCCCGTTGAGAAAAAGGCGTGATTTTATGTATGTGTATGTATGTACAAAGTAACCTCTGGGGGCGCTTTTTATTCTCCATACAAATCGTTGACTCTGTCGCTAACGAGTACGAACACGTCATCTCGTGGTAGGGGTACAGCTATTCCAACGTTCCGCGACTCAATTGATATACTGCTCACCGGAAACTATTAGGCGTGTTATATGTGTCTTCTGTTTTGGAACGTATGAAAAGGCTTTTAGGATGGCGTGATAAAATTTTAATGCACGTTTTTTGCAATGTTTATTGTGTTTGAAAACATTAAGTGCAGTTCTTGATGTGGATTTTTATCATGCTTTCGCGTTTATCAACTTTCCAATTAATTGGGTAATTTCATTGCTGCGTTAAGATAATTTAAACTTTAAATAGGTAAGTCGTAATATAGTTTTTGAGGAAGTCCACAAATTTGAAATGCTTTCTTAATAATTACCTATGTTGTTATTTATTGGGCACATTGCTCGTAGAACCGATCGCCGTTGAGCCAGTAACGTTCTTGAGTGGCGACTACGTACCGGAAGACGTAGCTAGCCAATCAAGTGCACCTGGTTAGGATCGCGGTAAGCAATTAGATGAGAGCGGCGCACGACTGATCATTTGACTGTCGACGACTTCGCGACAACTTTTGGAGGCCTTTGTCCAGCAGTGGACGTCCATCGGCTTATAAATATGATGATGATGATGATGATGATGATGATGATGATGATGATGATGATGATGATGATGATGATGATGATGATGATGATGATGATGATGATGATGATGATGATTAGTTATTCCGATTATATATTGTTTACGTTGTTCGTGATAAAACTTTTTTTTTCAAAGGTGGAATTTTTAAATTGTAAAATGTTACTAAGATGTTAACTATACTATTTTTTGAATGACACTCAATGAGCACATGTCCTAACGCATCGTAAAATGCCATTTAAAATTCAACTTTGTCTAACCGGGTTATTTTACATCGCAAGATCTCTAAAACTTTAAAACCATTTGCAATCGTCTCTCTAGAGAGGGAACCTAGTTTACAAATTTGAAATGTTTACGAAAGTCTGTTTAAAAACTTAAAGCAAATTGTACGAATAAACTTGGATGAGAAGTTACGCAATACTTTTACTGCGATGAAGTTACTTGTAACTTTTGATTCGAGTAAAATGTTACTTCTATACTTAATGCAAAATTCTTATTCGCAGCACGGCTCGAAAATAGATGGTCTACTCGTAAAAGCAGTACTGAAAAATGCGCATTGTTTTTCATCTGAGAACTGTCCAATTGTCCAATTGTCAGTCTAGCAAACACTACAACAATATTCCATTCACACGATTTAGTATAAATAATTAAATGTTTGTTTTTTCTCGCAATAGTGGTGAAAAGCACTATGTTTAATTTTGTTCCAAAGTGCAATAGAAGAACTCCTATAATCTAGGAACTCCAACAAACTCGTTCATCTATTGCTTACTTTCCAGACTCTATAATCAATGTACTATATTCTATAAAATACAAGCTTATCTCATGTCATGCCATCGCCCATGTTCATCATCATTATAATTATGTATTATAAAATTCTAGATATCTATTGAAAATCAGATTTCTATGATATGATTTTGCGGAAAAATCTTAACAGGATCGCCGTTTGATTTATTTTAATGAGCTTGCGGCGCCATGACAGTCCTGCGCAATCTGTTGGTAATAATTTCTTAGTCCTCACATTACGCTGGGACGGCTGGACGATTTTTTTACAATTTAAGAGGCCTTATTCCTTTTGAAATTTATTTTTTTCATATTATGACAAATATATTGATAATTTCAACCAACTTTTTGACGTAAATAATACTTTTCCCCGAGTTCTAGGAAGTAACATAGCTTTTTCATGCTTTTATTGCGTGCAGTCGAAAATAAGTTGAAAAAACTAATTTTCAGCGTGAATTTTGTCAATTTCGAGTAGTTTTCGAAACAAAAATTATCAATGAAAAATTCAAACTGTAGGTTTCAAATATATACCAATAAATCCCAATAGCCCTGTTCTAGGTAGTAACACCAATAAATTGTAAAGAAACATGTTTGATCATATAGAAAAATGTCTAAAACGATCACCATTTTAAAAGGAATAAGGCCTCTTAAGAACAAGGATGGCTGGACATCCAAAGATGGTTAAGTAATAGGATAATTTTTACCCAACTACGGAAAAGAAAGAAAACACGCCAACAAAGTTGCCGGTACCTTCAAGTTGTGGAATAATGTTTTGGTATTCTATGCTCTTAAATCGTACAGTTTACAAGACAGTTTGGATAGTATCTCGTATCCTTTACCGAAAGAAGTGGCATTTCCAAGAAGGCGCGGCTGCAGTATATCTCCTTGTCACCCACAGACGGGGCTGGGCGGGGCTAACTATTTTGTGAACTGCTTGTTCGGGTGCCACGTTATGAGGTAAAGTTTTTAGGTATGTACGCGATAGAGCGGCATGGACACTGAGTTGTGTGAAGGCGGACCCAATTTATTAAATTTTGTTATTGTAACTACCCGTCCATTTTATTGTTACTGTATCTTTATTATGTATCTAAATTAACAGATTTATACTTACTTGTGTAAGTGAGTCTTGTATAAGGGATATATAGGAATTTATATTTAGGATAAAATATTTCGTAATAATTGAATTAATTGCAACCTACCTTTAAAGTGCCCTGAATTAGTTCACTTTATTACTTAAATAGTATATTTAAATGTTAGCCTAATAGAGTTAATGAAGAAATCCCAGGATTCATTAAATTAATTCGAGTCCGTCTCCATACAGCTCCAGCAACTTCGGCGCTGACACCGAAGTTTAGGTAGAAAATCGTCCGAATATCCGATAAATAAATAAATAAATATTATGGGACAATCACACACAAATCGACCCAGTCCCAAACTAAGCAAAGCTTGTACTATGGGTACTAGACGACGATATATATACATAATATATGAATACATAGATAACATCCATGACCCAAGAACAAATATTCGAGTTCATCACACAAATATTTGCCCCGGCCGGCCGGCTCAGTAGGCAGGTGTCTGCAAACTACACCAACCGCGTCGTCAAATGATGCCTGATAATCAGTTGCGATTGTTTTATTTACTCGTGTGACAGCCGCAGAATCGAAGATACAATTTGTGTACAATTTGTTGAAAGATCGAAAGCATCCAAATATAGTAATCCTGCCATGATTGGCCCAAATCGCATGTTTGCAAAGACAACAAGCCAATCGGCCTCCAAATGGGCTGTTTTCCTATAATATTTGTAAAGTAAATAGTTGGCGTAGCGTTTAAGATCGCTCAGTGCACATACTGACAGTCAACATCAAAAGTAGCTGTCAATTTTGGCATGCAATTTGATAATATACGCCAGTAGTAAAATTGACACTTTGCTCGTATGGCTGTTGAGGCAGAAAGGTTCTTGAGTGGTGACCACGAACCGCCGGAAGCAGGAAGCGGGGGCCGTGGGAAGGCCCCCAACAAGATGGACCGACGACCTGGTTAGGATCACGGTCAGATATCGGATGAGGGCGGCGTAGGACCTCTTTGATCCATTTTTAGGAAATCTCTATTTTAGTCACATAGGTATTATACGGTAGTAATTTAAAATTTTTATTTTTGCATTCTATCGAATATTTTCTTATTTGGCTCTAGTCTTATTTCCTCTGGGAAAATATTGATTATGAACGGGATGCGTTTCTTTAGGGATCTATTTAACATCTTCTAATCAACAGCTTAAACTAAAAATTTACTTTGTTTATAAGCGAAACGAGCTCATTTTTAGTATGAGGTGGCCAGTTATTGAACGGTGGCCAGTAATTGACGTTTTACCCTAATTTGTCAAAAACTTATCCAGTAACTAAACTACTCTAAAGTGTGCTCTAGTGTTCTCTGTATTTGTTTTTATTTCTTGTCATTGTATTTCTTTGTTGTGCAATAAAGAGTATTCTTTTCTATTATATTCTAAGTACTCTGTTTTACAATAAACTGGTAAATGCGCGGGTAGCCTATCACAACTCCGAAAATGTGTTTCTTATCTGTGACGTTTCGCTGAATTTTCTTTTGTCCGAAAGTATTTTTTTTCTGAAACCCGTTATATTTTCAGTATTTTATAAACATCGTTTTAAAGAACCCATTAGATTTAGGTTAGGTTTGTTATATAATTATTCTAAAAAATTAACAGTTAAGAAAAATGGTTTTCGGACAAAATGAAAATTTGGCAAAGCGTTACAGACGGGAAACAAAACTTAGTGTTTCAGATAGGTTACCAAATGCGCGGACTGTAAAAGTTTGGGCACCTTGCTCTAAACAATGTATTTTTCAGCACAGATAGCCCAGTTAATACGTCCGAGGGCGCAGCTGCCGCCTAATGGCGGGGCTGACGCGCCATATATCTGCCGGCTAGAGCCGTGTTCGTTTCGGATTTAACACAACATTCCTTTTAAACACGAAATAGAAGATTGAACTAGTGTACGTTTGATTTGGAAAAACGAAAAAAGAACCTTGATTATCACTATCACTACATCACTACATAGTATAAAACAAAGTCGCTTTCTCTGTCCCTATGTCCCTTTGTATGCTTAAATCTTTAAAACTACGCAACGGATTTTGATGCGATTTTTTTAATAGATAGAGTGATTCAATAGGAAGGTTTATATGTATAATACATGCATAATTTATCAGCATTGCACCCGTGCGAAGCCGGGGCGGGTCGCTAGTAGTCACATATTATAAAGACGAAAGTTTGAGTTTGTTACTTCTTTACGGTCAAATTGCTGGACCCAATTTTGTAAATTTTGGTATGAAGGTAGCTGACACTCTGGATTAACACATATATTAAATCTTTCCGGGGTATAAGCGGGTAAAACTGCGGGAAACACCGAGCGGCACAGCTAGTAAAAAATAAATGTCGGACAACTTCACATAAATCGATCTAGTCTGTGATGGTACGGCTCGTGAAGTGATCGTCTAAGTTATAGCTGTTTATGTAATTGAATAAATTTTAAAGAAATTTTAAACTTACTGTATGGTTAAGAGAATTCGCTACTACTTTTACATACATCCAGGCTGAAGCAGTCATAGCTATCTGGCTACTAGAGGCCGGCGTTAGTGACATCGATTCCGTTATTAGGACAAATGAAGTAGCCTCCATTGTACGGGTTTTGTTCCCGTCGTGAACAACCGATCGCCCGCAATCACAGGGGAAGCCTACGCTTGACAGACCAGATGCCAAGCCTCGTACTCGAGTTATAGGGGCGCAGTTGACCCTCTTTCGCTGAGAAGCGATTATTTGCCTCGTATCCGAAGATGAGGACTTAGTTCAATGGGCTAAGAGCCCGCCCCAAACGACCCGGGTCATAGTTTATTTAGGTGTCGGTATGCAAATGAGTTAGGTTTTGATTTGGCCAAATCAAAGGTCGAGGGTCAATCTGCAAGACATGGCGTGTAGTAGAGTGACCAGCAATCGCCGCTGTCACGCCTTTGTAAACGGAATAGTTGTCACGCTACCGACTGCTTCGAGTCAGTTTGGCTATCTAGACTCAGCCTGCATTGTCCTACACTTAAAGGTTAGGCCTTACGATGCCTACCTTAGAAAATATCACCTTTCTCTGCCAATACGCCCTTCGCCTCCAACTGGTCCAGTGCTCGCTGCCCTCAATAGTCAACCGCAGCCAAGTGTGATCCATAGTTATATACTTACGTAGAATGAGCAGGTAAATGTGTAAGTATTCTCCTTCAGATGTCACCCCGCGTTTCCGCGTCAGATCAATAAGTAGTAACGAGATGTCATGATTTATCCTAGCAAATACCTCCCGACTAATTTAGCACAAATGTCTGACCAAGGTCCATCTCCCATTATCTCTAATTTACTCGACTGACTGCCACACAGTCTAGAATTGACCTAGGTCCAACTAGGTCTCAAGGAAATGATTCGACTGATATCATTTTAGAACGGAAATCGTAATTGAGTATAAGATACGGGTTTTGATATCGGAGGTTCAGTCCTAGCGGTCGCTCTGGCTGTAACAATTATTAAACAATCTGGCGATGTACTATAGGCTTTAAGAGCCATGACCTTAGCGCAAAATCTCCGTTATCAATCCCTAAGGGTGCCTAACGATGGGGTAAAATAAAAATATGAAGTTGTGAAAAATTAGATTTATTTTGTCAAAATTAGTTCATCTAAGTCTTTTTTCCACTTTTAAATAAATTTGCAAAAGAAACTGTCCAATTATTTAGACCATGGTTGATGGGTCACAATCAACCATAGCCGAACATTTCATTCCTAACAGCCATGCTAATAAGAGGGAAAATGAAATGTTCAACCCCAAAAACCCTCTTGGCTCCTAAATCTAGTTTATACACACATGCACACAAAGTTTACAGTTTAAATACTAAGAGTTGTCCCTAACTACCAAATTCAAGAGGAACAACAGTAAGAGAGGCTAACCTTCAGTCTTTACTTAAATCTAACAACACAAAAGCACGTATTTACAGCTAGAGTGATTTCACGCTTGCACTCCTCCTTTGATTCTAATTAATAACGGACCATTTCGATTTCTATAGTATTATCTCCACCCGTACGCGGAGTACTGAGGGTCCCACGACACCAAGCATTAACCCTCACACAAAAGTCGGCGCAAAAAAATCACAATTAGGCATGCTACCTGCCTTTCAATAAAATTGTTAGCTCACAAATCGAAGGTGGGTCCAGCCGGTGGGGTTTATTACGTCCTTGCTGGTAAAATTTATCTAATGATGCTCCCGCGTCCATGTTTGCTACTTTTAATGTAAGGCTCCACTGAGTTTAATATGAAAGTGGGATGCAAATCTGAATCACTCTAATCGTTGCGGACAATGATGGTATTGAAGTACATTACCAAATAATTTGCAGTCTATTCGAGCTGCTAGAGTTCGCCAATGCGCCAACTCGTCTCCTCTCGCAGGTCGGGTTGCCTTCCCGCCTCGCTCGTTCGACACAAAAGTTCCTTACACTTTTACACTGAACTAAATTAGACTATGACTTTGGGAATACAATTTCTAAGCTAAAAATACAATAGGTACGCTTAGTAGATAAGATCCCGAGCGCGCGCTGTGATCTCCAGACGTAAACTGCCCCGAAGCCTCGCTCCAGTCCGAGTCGAGAGGCCTCCTTCCTTGTCCATGCCACACCTCCTGCAATCCAAAAATTCTCCCGCCAGTCAATATGAACAATGTTCGGACACCACCCCGAATTAGTTATGTTTGTCCATTGGTCATTGATTTCAGAGTCAAACGACACGCCCCTAAATTCATTAGAATTATGTCGCTTGCTTGTCACGAAAGACATTAAGATTAATGTCTTAGCAGATGTGCGTAGTTTCAAATTTCTTCCCATTATCCTGGAAAGGTTGCGCAATATAGTTTTATGACGCCCCGTGGTGTTTGTATCTTGAATTGTCTATAATTAACTCCCCTTTTTTCTAACTTACTTCCTTAGAAATAAATTTAACAACCCGTGAGAAAGCTTGACGGTTAAGAACAATCAATTTCGTAATAAATTTCCGTCACCCTTAAGTCTTAGTGACAATTTAAAATTCCAGCGAAATTGTTTTAGTATTCTAAATAACATCGGGTTATTTATGAGCAGAACAGTATCTATTATATTTTGAATTTACGATTCCCAGACCCTTGCACAGATGCGGTCCCGCTTTCACAATACCAAAAAAAATTATAATAGCCGAATTGACCATCTCACACTCCCCCAAATAGATTTGAATTTGGCCAGGAATTCTATGTTCCCACACATGTCCTAGACCAAATTAAAATATATTTCCAACTCGTTCGTGTGAAACGGCAAGTCTCTGGTTCGTTAGTTCCCACGACTATTCCTTATTCTCCCACACTCTTCATAAAACTACTTCGTGGTAATAAAACCCTAAACAGTCTAAGTTCCGCATTGTTGTCCGAGTCGGTTATCCTATTGTGCTTTTTTTTTTCTCCAGGTGGCGCTTGCACTTCGCAACCTCTTTGTTAGTCAAGTCCTAATCAACCTTCTACCTGTAGGCCCTACGTTTTTTTGTAATAACGAAACAGGTGGATTGCATTGTAATTTCCTTCGACCCTGTTAGTGCGCGTGTCTATTAAGGTGTATACATTGTTATATGGCACGGCCCCTATTGTGAAAGGTCCCTTATACAATCGCATGAATTTTTTCGTTAATTCCTTGTCCGCGTCCGATTTAGCGAAAGTTTTAAGTTTCACCAAATCACCTATTTCGAATTGTATCAATTTATGGTTTTTGTTATAATGGAGTTCCCTACTTTCTGCCGCTTTCATTATATTCTGTCGGGCCTGTTGTCGAATATGTTCGAGATCCTCCGGTGGTTCTCCTACCCCGCCTAAAATGCCGTTTCTGATGTCTGTAGACAATAAGGTCGTTTTTCCCCATACTATCTCATTCGGTGAATAACCCGTTGTGGTGTGTACCACCTGATTATAACAATCCTCTATTTCCGGTAACAGATCTACCCAAGAACGGTGTGATTTGTCGCAATAGGTTCGAAATAGCCTACCTAACTCTTTATTCACTCTCTCCGTCGAGTTCGGCCGCGGATTCCTAACGGATGTATGCGTCAATCCGATACCTAGCTGCCGCACACCTGCCTCGAAATCCTTTGAAGTGAAGTTAGTGCCCCTATCTGAACATAGCGTCCTAATCCTCATCTGTACATGAAACTTCTTTATGCATGCTAACGTCGCCCTTCCACTTGCTCGACGTAACGGATATAGTCTAATCCATTTGCTATAGGCGTCCTGCACCACAAATATGTATTTGAACCCGAAACGTCCCGCTGGTAATGGTCCATAAATGTCGCAAAACACTTTCTCCCCTATTTCCCTTGCTATTACAGTCTTAATCGGTCCCGTATGCGTTTCCCTCGCGTGCTTCGACTTCTGACACACCTCACAAGCTCTTACGATTTTACCTATTATGCGAGACATATCGGAAAAATAATACCGACGCTTCATTAGTGCATATACCTTGTAACGCCCAAAATGACCTATCTCCTCATGTATGCTAATGATCAAATCTTGTTGTAATTCCTCGGGGACGTACAACCTAAATGTACCCTTATGTATGTCCGTTCTATAAAGAATTCCCTCTTTACGCACATAATACTTCGACTCGGAGGTACCTATAGTCTCCATTCGATTAATTATTTTCCTAGCCGCCTCATCGCGCTCCTGGTAATTCCTGATCTCCTTCCACCTGCTCTGTACCACCCGTCCTAAAGGTACTACTCTGAATAGGTTCATCTCAGGTCCTACTGCCTTATTAGTTAAAATGTCGGTTGTCCCTTTTATATGCCGGGATAGCACGTCTGCTACCGTATTGAGTCGACCCTTCACGTGTTCAACAGTGTAATCGAACCGCCCTATATAATGTACCCAACGTATCATCCGCGCGCTCAATAATTTACATGTTTGTAAGAATATCAAACTTTTATGATCGGTTCTAATGATTAGTCGCGCGCCCCTCAGGTAGGTCTCGAACTTTGACAAGCTGAATATGATCGCTCATAGTTCTTGTTCCGTAACAGTCCATCTACGTTCAGTCTCCGATAGTGACTTACTACAGAACCCTATTACCCTCTCTTCTCCCTCGCTTGTTAACTGATAAACGTAACCCGAAACTCCTAGATTACTACTATCGGTCTGCAGATAATAAGTCTGTTTAGGATCCGGGTGTGCGAGAAGTATCGTGTCTACAAATAACCTTTTAACCCTTTCAAAACAGTCATTTATTTCAAATGTCCAGGACCATTTTGTGTTTTGTTTCAATAAGTCACACAATGGCCTAATTTCCTCACTATATCTGGAGATAAACTTTCGAAAATAATTTATTAAGCCCAAAAAACCCCGTAATTGTTTCGCCGTCTTTGGTATGGGAAAACTTATTATGGCCTCTACGCGTTCGGGATCCATGCGCACCCCGTCGGTGTTTACTATGTGCCCTAATAATTTCACTTCTACACATAAAAATCGACATTTCCCTAATCGGCCCGTAAGTCCCGCGGCTTCTAACCTGCCTAGTATTTGGTCTAGATGCGCTAAAGGCAACCCTATATCCCCTGTAGTAAATATGACAATGTCGTCTAGATAGTTCACGTAAAATTCCCGTGTCCCTGCCAATATCGAATCCATCGCCCGCGAAAACCTCTCTTACAATAGACATGATTGTCTGAAATTAAACGTCTTTATTTCTTGAATTCTTACTTAAGTAATCATAAAAAAACATGGTACACAAGAGTCGAACTTGATCCTTTAATCCAACGAAACCCGAAGCAAAATTTTGACAATTTTAGAAAGAAAATGGGAATCGAACCCATTTCGTCGTTCGTTCGTCGAACCTTAAGTAAGAATAGAGCCTGCGCCCTCGCACTCTCTGTGATCAGAACTCTTTAAACGGTTATCAAAAATAACACATTGATTTAATAACACAGGGATTGAACCTGCTCCTTCACAGTCCTACAACTTGAATGTCATATAATGACAATAGCACTTAGTAATTAGACAAAAAGTTTCTCAGGGATCGAACCTGTATTCTCGAAACCTTAAAACTTAAACCTAGTCAATTAATTCCCACAGGGATCGAACCTGCAGCTCCACATCCATTGGCTAAATATCCTCATGCTCTTAAGTTTTATCCTCATGTTTATAAAACATAACCAATAAAAGTACAGCAACATATGTCAACACTTCAACAGGGATTGAACCTGGTTTTCTTTACTAAATTGTATTTTAACGCTTATTCATTTTGATGTAGATTTGTTGGGAGTCGAACCCACCCAAACCACAACACAATTTATTTACTATAACTAAACTCTTCAATAATGTATCCTACCTCTCTTACAACTGAGATGGCTAACCCTATTAAATAAACCCAATTACCAGTAATCCGACGCAAAACGATACATACATACTTGCTATTGCATACAATATATGCATAAATTTTTGTTTTAGTGATGACTAGCACTATCGAATATATTTCGTTTATATATTCTTGGACAGACAGACAGACTCTAGTTCCCTTTGTTTCAGCATGAAACATGATGCTAAAATATTTTCATCAATCCAAATATCCTAAGACAGACAGACGTAGTATGCGTTCTTAATCGTCTCTATGTGATGAAGTATTTTTCGTTAATTAATATTCTATTAAATATTCTAAGACAGACAGACACATAAGTACTAGTTTCTTAAATAATGTCCGTATTATACCAAGTAACCATTACGGTTTATTCTTATATATTTCGGTAGAACCCACTCTTACAACCGTAAACACTTATTATATTTGAATATGCCTCAACCAAATATGCAAATATAGTTATGATGATGATGGTGGTGATAGTACCCATGTACTTAAAATGATTAAACTACGTTAAACTTGTCTCTCATTCTACTCTAATCGTTGTAACTATTTTAACTGAGCTACGTCTTCAACCTAAAAATAGCGTATGACTATTAGCGACCTTCTTTGATTCCTCAAAATCAGCGAACGTGGTCCAATCTTTCGAGTATAGGTCCATTACCTTACTCGCGTGCCCAGTAATGTACCCTAGCGCTATCATTTATCTCTCGATCCGACCCATTTACCGCCCTTATATACTTTTACCGCTTTAAGAATGCAAAAGAGTTGTCGAAAGACTTCCCGTCAAAATTGGATTGCTAACCGACGGTTGTACCACGTATAAATTTCGCGTTTCCCTTCCTTGTATGCATGTTCCGATTGATGCTAATTTACTTCTACTATGTACCGTCCTAACCCCGTCACCCGTCAATTTCCCGATACCAAAGTTTTGCGCAACCTTCCATACAATAGGGATAAATTCAAACAATACACAAGCTCAATAATAGAAAGCAGATAACACAGTAAATGGTTCAATTGTATGCAATTTCCAAAGCACATAGACAAACTAATCCCAGAAATAGACAAGGATTAGTGTCTCTTCCGCCGCAATCTCCTTCTAAAATCCCTGTAATTTCCATGTTAGTAATTATATAGCTCTCCCCCGCTCCCCCAGACCTAAAGTAAATGTAATATAATTCTCACATAATAACATGCGCAATGTCTCTGCTCTCCCTCGCTCCCCCAGACCTGAAGTAAATGGAGTATAATTCTTACATAATAACATGCGCAATGTGTCTCTTAACCTCTCTCCTGAAATTCCTCTTATATACTCAATTACGATTCCTACGTTGTGTTTATTTTTAAGCTAATATAAATCCAGTCGTATCGTTATTCGCGAATACGTACATGGATCCTTGGTCACGCGGCATCAAATTCTGTGATGGTACGGCTCGTGAAGTGATCGTCTAAGTTATAGCTGTTTATGTAATTGAATAAATTTTAAAGAAATTTTAAACTTACTGTATGGTTAAGAGAATTCGCTACTACTTTTACATACATCCAGGCTGAAGCAGTCATAGCTATCTGGCTACTAGAGGCCGGCGTTAGTGACATCGATTCCGTTATTAGGACAAATGAAGTAGCCTCCATTGTACGGGTTTTGTTCCCGTCGTGAACAACCGATCGCCCGCAATCACAGGGGAAGCCTACGCTTGACAGACCAGATGCCAAGCCTCGTACTCGAGTTATAGGGGCGCAGTTGACCCTCTTTCGCTGAGAAGCGATTATTTGCCTCGTATCCGAAGATGAGGACTTAGTTCAATGGGCTAAGAGCCCGCCCCAAACGACCCGGGTCATAGTTTATTTAGGTGTCGGTATGCAAATGAGTTAGGTTTTGATTTGGCCAAATCAAAGGTCGAGGGTCAATCTGCAAGACATGGCGTGTAGTAGAGTGACCAGCAATCGCCGCTGTCACGCCTTTGTAAACGGAATAGTTGTCACGCTACCGACTGCTTCGAGTCAGTTTGGCTATCTAGACTCAGCCTGCATTGTCCTACACTTAAAGGTTAGGCCTTACGATGCCTACCTTAGAAAATATCACCTTTCTCTGCCAATACGCCCTTCGCCTCCAACTGGTCCAGTGCTCGCTGCCCTCAATAGTCAACCGCAGCCAAGTGTGATCCATAGTTATATACTTACGTAGAATGAGCAGGTAAATGTGTAAGTATTCTCCTTCAGATGTCACCCCGCGTTTCCGCGTCAGATCAATAAGTAGTAACGAGATGTCATGATTTATCCTAGCAAATACCTCCCGACTAATTTAGCACAAATGTCTGACCAAGGTCCATCTCCCATTATCTCTAATTTACTCGACTGACTGCCACACAGTCTAGAATTGACCTAGGTCCAACTAGGTCTCAAGGAAATGATTCGACTGATATCATTTTAGAACGGAAATCGTAATTGAGTATAAGATACGGGTTTTGATATCGGAGGTTCAGTCCTAGCGGTCGCTCTGGCTGTAACAATTATTAAACAATCTGGCGATGTACTATAGGCTTTAAGAGCCATGACCTTAGCGCAAAATCTCCGTTATCAATCCCTAAGGGTGCCTAACGATGGGGTAAAATAAAAATATGAAGTTGTGAAAAATTAGATTTATTTTGTCAAAATTAGTTCATCTAAGTCTTTTTTCCACTTTTAAATAAATTTGCAAAAGAAACTGTCCAATTATTTAGACCATGGTTGATGGGTCACAATCAACCATAGCCGAACATTTCATTCCTAACAGCCATGCTAATAAGAGGGAAAATGAAATGTTCAACCCCAAAAACCCTCTTGGCTCCTAAATCTAGTTTATACACACATGCACACAAAGTTTACAGTTTAAATACTAAGAGTTGTCCCTAACTACCAAATTCAAGAGGAACAACAGTAAGAGAGGCTAACCTTCAGTCTTTACTTAAATCTAACAACACAAAAGCACGTATTTACAGCTAGAGTGATTTCACGCTTGCACTCCTCCTTTGATTCTAATTAATAACGGACCATTTCGATTTCTATAGTATTATCTCCACCCGTACGCGGAGTACTGAGGGTCCCACGACACCAAGCATTAACCCTCACACAAAAGTCGGCGCAAAAAAATCACAATTAGGCATGCTACCTGCCTTTCAATAAAATTGTTAGCTCACAAATCGAAGGTGGGTCCAGCCGGTGGGGTTTATTACGTCCTTGCTGGTAAAATTTATCTAATGATGCTCCCGCGTCCATGTTTGCTACTTTTAATGTAAGGCTCCACTGAGTTTAATATGAAAGTGGGATGCAAATCTGAATCACTCTAATCGTTGCGGACAATGATGGTATTGAAGTACATTACCAAATAATTTGCAGTCTATTCGAGCTGCTAGAGTTCGCCAATGCGCCAACTCGTCTCCTCTCGCAGGTCGGGTTGCCTTCCCGCCTCGCTCGTTCGACACAAAAGTTCCTTACACTTTTACACTGAACTAAATTAGACTATGACTTTGGGAATACAATTTCTAAGCTAAAAATACAATAGGTACGCTTAGTAGATAAGATCCCGAGCGCGCGCTGTGATCTCCAGACGTAAACTGCCCCGAAGCCTCGCTCCAGTCCGAGTCGAGAGGCCTCCTTCCTTGTCCATGCCACACCTCCTGCAATCCAAAAATTCTCCCGCCAGTCAATATGAACAATGTTCGGACACCACCCCGAATTAGTTATGTTTGTCCATTGGTCATTGATTTCAGAGTCAAACGACACGCCCCTAAATTCATTAGAATTATGTCGCTTGCTTGTCACGAAAGACATTAAGATTAATGTCTTAGCAGATGTGCGTAGTTTCAAATTTCTTCCCATTATCCTGGAAAGGTTGCGCAATATAGTTTTATGACGCCCCGTGGTGTTTGTATCTTGAATTGTCTATAATTAACTCCCCTTTTTTCTAACTTACTTCCTTAGAAATAAATTTAACAACCCGTGAGAAAGCTTGACGGTTAAGAACAATCAATTTCGTAATAAATTTCCGTCACCCTTAAGTCTTAGTGACAATTTAAAATTCCAGCGAAATTGTTTTAGTATTCTAAATAACATCGGGTTATTTATGAGCAGAACAGTATCTATTATATTTTGAATTTACGATTCCCAGACCCTTGCACAGATGCGGTCCCGCTTTCACAATACCAAAAAAAATTATAATAGCCGAATTGACCATCTCAAGTCCCACAGTTAGCTCTAGTAGACCTAAATCTTATTTATTTAAACATTATTGCATATTATAAAAAAACACAATTAAAACTAAGTACAAATGGTGGGCATAATGCCTTAAGGCACACATGTGCCTGGTCGAACAGTTACAAACAAAAATGTTGATCTAAGGTAAATTTCCAATATAGGTAATGTCTTCTTCTTAGTCGTTTCACTCTTTACAGAGCGGTCGTGATCAGCTGCTAGTATACTATTAGAGGCAGATATTGTTCGCTGTATGATATAACGCCATTTCTCGCGATTCACAGATATTCTGGTGCACTCGTGCAAAGGTCCGCCCACAGCCGATTTGATCCGGTCGGTCCATCGCATAGGAGATCTTTCACGTGATCTGGTTCCCTCCACTTTGCCCTGTACGACGAGATGCTCTATGGAGTTATTGTTTCGCATTGAAACGTGGCCGAAAAATTTGAGAATACGTGACTGGACCAAAGCGGACAGATGCTGCTTGACGCGGGCTTCTTCACGGATGGAGACATTGGTCCGAAATTCTGTCCATGATATTCCCAGCATTCGTCTCCAACACCACATTTCTACTTCTAAAGCATCTTTTTCTTCTCAATGTCTTAAAGCGTCCACGTCTCTGCAGCGTATAAAAATGTGGGGAATATAAGGGTTTGCACGAGCCGGATTTTCGTGGTACTTGTGATGTGTCTGTTCCTCCATACTTTCTTCATCTTGTCCATTGCCGTTCTAGCTATCCCCATACGTCGCTTTACTTTATCTACGCAGCTGCCATTGTTAGATATTAAAGCTCCAAGGTAAATGTAGGATTGTACCACGTCGCCATTCGCTATTCTTGTCCAATCGATGTACATACAAGTAAAAATCTTGAATGTGCCAAAAATATCTTCTGTTTCCAGAACATTTTCACGCCACTTTAACTGCCATAAAGGTTACCCATGTGATGCAATGAGTAGGTAAGTGCGAGAAAGTTTATCAGATTTCATTCTTGCGACAATCCTAGCTACTCGTACATCGCGCCACGGCCACAATCACAAAGTTTAATTAGTACACAGTCTCTGTACTATGTACACGGTCGCATTTAATTTGCATCGCAGCGTGTGAGCAAATTTCACGAGTTTTAAAGGTTGCAGGTATCAGGGTTGACAACTGTATCAACTGTAGATGCTTTTGTTAGTTGATCTCTCTCAGAATATTATATTATTTTTTCCAGAGTAATTATTTAAATTATATGAGTATTAATTTGTGCTACTTTTATGTTGTTTTTCTGCTGATTCTTAGGAAAAATATGGTGTATATTTATCAGTACCTACATGAAATTTAAAAATAATTATAATTTCTACTTGTTAATCATTTTCTATCACATAACTAATAAATTTTATACATATAATAAATTGTAATAAATTTTATTTGTCCATGAATGACTTTAAGCTGATAATTTGGAAACAAAGGACTGTACCAATAAAAAAAATATTTCTTATTATGATTTAAGGTAAAGTGAGGTAAAGGCAAAGACTGCCACAGACTAACAACTAATTGTTAGTCTTACCCCATTAGACAATAAACTATGTTTACCCTACCCTTCCTTACCTTACAATTTCTTTTGGATTTCTTAACAGCGGTGTCCTGTTGTGAAATGCCAGTAGATTCAAATAGAGACATGTAAAATACCCCCTCGTGGCCTACTTGCAGATAACGTTTTGAATTTAGATTTTTGTCACTTTCTTAATTGAAGTTGCAAAACAATCATTCATTCTTCTAACGTCATAAGCAAAGCAACCTTTACTCGGTCACGCCTCATCTTATACTGGTCATAAGTCAGCCGTAGGTCTCATTAAAGTGGTCGCTTCTGACCCGATCCAATTACAAAGTTTAATTACTCGACGGAGGCCAGATGTCGCTACAGCATATGACAATGGATGATAGTGTAGTTGTGATGCATTTAGAGCGGCCGGGAAGTTACAGGAGTGTCGATTGAGAAGTCCGCAACTTCAGAAACATTTGAATATGTGTACAAATCCAACATTGAAAATAACAATATAATGTTCGCATTTCATTCGTAGACGCTTCATAAAATTGTATTGGGTGATCCTACCAACTGCGCCAGTACAATGCAATACATTACAATACAAGAACTCTTTACTGCACACCTCATAAAACATACAGAAGAAATACAACGCAAGAAATAACAATTAGAGGTAAACAACAAGCGGTCTTATCGCTAAAGAGCTCTTCCAGACAACCTTTGGGTAGTGTTGAACTTGAAAAAAATATTTTAACAGTACGTTTTCCTTAATGTTTGTACATGATGACAGTAATTCACGAATAATTAAATAACAAACTCCTCTCTATGTTTCCGAAAATGACCTATTGGATTTAAAGCGACGATTCGTCGGTCCCACGGCGTTATTTATCACTTAGCTCTTAATGAGCTCCCCACCATTACACGACACAATCCCATTATTACCCCACAAAGGCAGCCATAAATCAAGCCAGTTGACGTCTTTTTTAATAACAAAAGGACCTTCGGTTACGGGACCCTGGTTATCGTAAACAAGCCTTATAGATGATAAGCGAAAAATGGCTGAAAATGGAATTTGTTTTGTTCAGACAGTCTGTCATAAACATCTGCAGTTGGCTGCGTGAATATCATTAATTAATACTGAATCAAAACTAGTTTTTACTAGTTTTATTTGTAGACTTTGTAGTTACATTTTCCTAACAGTTTGTTAGGTTACCATGAGTTAATGTGACTGTGCTCGCTAGCGACGCTAGCGTAAACGATTTGTATGGAATTAATTGAATCAGGCGTTACTTTGCGGAAATCCATATTAATGAAAATAATAATATTGCTTTACTATTCCGCGATATAATATCGTGACAGTTAAATTTGTGCTAACCCGTTAAAATACGCAAATAAGTATAACGGGTTAGCACAAATTTAACTGTCACGATATTATATCGCGGAATAGCAAAGCAATATTATTATTTTCATTGATTTGTATGGAGACAACGCCCCTGCGCTTACTTTGTAGAACTTTTATTATGTTATGACTAATGACATTATTAATCGAATAGGTAGTTACAGAATAATACTATTACCAGTAAAAGTAATATTGTACAAAAATCGAATTAACTATTAGTCTATTACTAACTATAACTGTGTAAGTAAACTGACATATAAGATAACTGACATAATAATATAACTGTTTAAATTGTTTTATTTAAATGTGTGAAAGTCGCGGAAACCGAAGGAAATATTATATAATATAACTACTAACTACATTGTAAATTTGTACCCTTTTGTAAAATTGACATATAATGTATTTGTGCATTATGAATAAATGAGTATGAGTATGAGTATGAGTACAATTCTCCGTACAAATCGTTTAGGCAGTCGCCAGCGAGTACGGTCACTGTAAACTGATGATAAGGGGTACTGTTCCTTATCTCATTATCTAATATTTATTTCTGAAATGTAAATAAGCCGACGAAACGGTAAAAAAAAAATTCTTTCGGGTACCTCTCGAAGTAGGGGTGATTTTTTTTTTCGTGTCGTTGAATAGGTCTGTTGAAAAATAGGGGTCTCCAAACATAATTTTTTCATAATTTTTTCGCTCCGAAAATAAAAAAATAGCGCCCCCCACCCCTCTAACTTTTCAACCACGGGTCAAAAACTTATGGAAAAATTCATGAACATGAGGCCTTATAAGTACTTTCAATGAAAACTATATTGAACAAAATCGGTCGAGCCGTTTTTGAGTTATCGCAAAATTTCATAATTTTCTTAAAAGGACGTAAGTTGACTTCATTAAGTAGTTGAAGGTAATAAGTAATTACAGTTACTTTGGCGATTACGACCTTTTTATAGAGCTTGAAATCTTTCTCGTATCTTAAGTCTATTATGAAGGATGAGCAACTACGGAACTCTACACTGAGCGTGGCCCGACATGGCATGTTAGGCCATAAAAAAATAACCGGTTTTTTTTTTTATCATTTTCATTACTCTTTCGGTGCTGCGCGTAGTAGGATAAAATAAAATATCGGCCGAAGAAAAATCCACTATTTCTTATTGAAAATTTGCACAATTTCTGAACGATATGACATTTCTCTAGCGCTTGTCGGGCAAACCGTATGCTCCAACTCCTTCGTGTGCAGCTTGTTAGTGAAAGCTGTTGCGAGTTGCGAAGTTAGTCCAAGCAGCTCGTGCCCTCACGATATTAATCCTGATTTACATGCATGATGTCTCGCAGGGCAACTTTGAATCGAATCTTCATACAGTCTGCAGTAATCGAATCGATGTACATTGAATTAATCCATGTGACTTCCCTGGCTACCCTAACGGCCTCAACTTTGCTTGTGTGGCTCCAATCTACCTTTTGCGCTTCATAAATAATTCCGTTTGGTGAGACAGGTCATCTTTGAGTCATGTGATGTTGTTGGCTAGTCATTGTCTCAGGCGGCCATCTTCCTTTTGAGGTGATTTAGATGGAATGAATGAATTAATGAATGACGTAATGTTCTCAGTTAGTCGTTTCCTCAGCAGTTTATTTCGGTGTCTGCCTTGCTGATCTTTGTTTTGCACAGGGTTAATAATTTTTGTAACCTGGTAATTTTTATAATCAAGACTTAGGTATTTTATTGACATATTTGTTTTGATTATCCCTTGTTTTAATGACACTCTTTTCATACGTATACCACGTAGGTTTACTTTTGTGGTAAGCATTTCTTTGAAACCGTTAGTTTTGGCTTTTATCATGATGACCTTCTTTTTTGTTAAACATGACTTGAACTGTATCAGGGCTGTTTAGCCCTCACTACCAGTAGTCGGATTTTGTGTGGGAGTTTAACCCGCTAATGTTTATTAAAGAAGTGAGGATGACCTTCTCAAAAATATCTTCAAACAAAAGACTTTAGAGAAAGAAAGATGTCGTTGAAACGAAAGTTCCCTGAAATGAAGCATTCTAAAACTAAAGCTTTAAAAGAAAAATGAGTCGAAAAAATTAATTCTATGATATAAAGCATTATCTAACAGAATGTTGGTCAGAAAAACGATCCCTGTTTGTTTTCTGTATTCACGTATTTACAGTTACGCTTATTTTAGCAACCGACCTAACATTCTATTGTAACAAATATAATAGTAAGATTATACCGACCAATACCCGGGTGTTTGGACCCATTATGTCCACACGTATATGGGGAATTAGGGACAAAGAGAGTCTGGGTGATTGTTTGGTTTAGTTTGGACATTGTCTATGGTAACACAGTGGAGATAATCGTATTTTTTTAGAACGGACGAATGTTCTTGTAAGTAGGCAGGATTAATAGAATTGAAACTTTGACATCCTGCAAGTATAGGCAGGATTAACAGAATTTAAACTTTGACATCTTGCAAGACCAGGCCGGATTAATAGAATTGAAACTGTGAAATCTTGCAAGTCTAGGCAGGATTAAAAGAATTAAAACTTTCCTCACATTTAACTGATATCACTAACATATGATTACAAAGGTGAACTTGTCAATTGGAAGGGGTTTCAGTTAACCTTTAAGCAAATTAGACACAACAAAAAGGTAGACAAAAGAACAACTAAGATACACAAATACACTAAACGTTCCGTACCTTCCGTGTGTACGTGTTGCCGCTATAATAACAAATACTAAAAACACAATAAAATCAATATTTAAGTAAAGGCTCCCATAAAACAATCGGTTGCGTTTAATTTTGTATTCGGCGCCATACATAGCAGGTGCAAACTCAATTTAATCCGGCCAGTTTAGTTAGATGGGATAAGCATTTGTACGAAACCCTCGGAATGCGAGTCAGACTCGCACTTGGCCGTTTTTTTTCAACTTACCTACGTATCTTGCATAAAAGTACTTTCATAAAAAAAGGTTCCAACATCGTAGTTAAACGGTTGATGAAAGCAACGTCGTCCGGGCCCTTGTACATCACGTTCGTACCCTCTTCGCGACTCCGCTGAGTTATAGCGCCTCCTGAAAGGGTAGGCATAAATAAAAAGGTCTTACGTTTTTAATAACAACCGGACCTTCGTCATATCGCCTTTGTTCCCTACGTGACCACGATAGTTTACGTCCGCCAGCGTAGCGAGACATACACCAGTCGCTCCAGTACATAAAAACATGAAATAAACGGTTGACCAGCAGTAAAACTCATGGGTCAACGTTTACTGGCCAACGACTAAAACAAAAGACGCACGGGAAAACCAGCCTGAAAATCAGAATGTTCACCGAATCGACTCTTTTGCGATGGTATTAAGGATATCAACAGATGCTTGCGTGAGGTGGTCAGATATTCCAAAGTCAGCTTTTCGAGTAACGATGTTATTGGGGATGGGCTAAAAGCATGGTTTAGGGCGGTTGTCGATGTTTTCAGTTCGATTATTAGTTATTACATGTGAGGCCGTGAAGATATATAGGTTATGGCTGACTGGTATTCCGCAACTCGACGTCTTACAAAGCTTATTTTGCGTGAAGGGTTGCTGGCACTCTTGCCAACCCAACTCTACCAGAAAGCCAAGCAGTCTCAAGAGACAGAGAGGGATCAAGATGTTGCCGACGACTTCTGGGAGTGACCTCGGAGATCCGAGGTATTGTGCCCGGTATTTGAAAGAGAAATGAATTAAAAGATGAATTGATGTTGGGCAATATTAATAAAATATCAATATAAAAGGGTTTATTATTTACTATTTACTATTGTTAATTTTTTTTATTAATTAAAGTATACCTACTTGGAGTGTTCTATTTTACATTTGAATTATTGTCTTGCTAATTGTAAGATTACTGCCTTTGTATTTATTATTTAAACATAGATATTAATTATTTTATGTACTTTTAATACATGTATATGTGTAAGTATATGTAGTGATTTTATAGTAAATACTTATATCTCAGATTTATTTATTTATTTATCGAATCACATATGTAGGTATACACGAAACGGATTTTTAAGCTGAATACTTAACTAAAACCTAACTAACTTACAACCAAGATGATTATCTCTCTCTTTCTCTAGTACTCCTGTGGCGCCGAGATAATCCCATTAGCGGGTTATACTCCCACACAAAGTTCGACAACTGGTAGTGAGGGCTAACCAGCCCTGATACAGTTCAAGTCATGTTTAAAAAAAAAACTTCCATTCAATCATCGGTCTCTTTGTCCCATTCGCAAACAAATGCATTCGAATTGTGCTAAAAGTAGAGAGTTGATAAGCAGATGCACTCATTACAGTACAATAAAATGTCTGTTCTGCACCAATTCTAGTATTTCTGTTTAGCCTTACGGTTGACTGGTAGAAAACGCCGTTTGGCCTTAAGTCCGCTATTTGTAATTACTTTTTTGTTGTGCAATAAAGTGTAAATTTTCTGTTTCGCTCTAAGGTTGACTGGTAGATAATAGCTCATAGCATTAAGTCAGCCTTTTGAACGATAAAATTTATTTTATGCAATAAAGATTAAATAAATAAATAAAAAGGCCCTATGAATAAAAATATATCCATCTACTCACATAAGAAATCCCGTGTCATCCCGTTATATACGTACGTCTATCGGCGACCTTTGAGTTTGACCAATCTCAAAGACCCCGGAGGTCGAACGACAGTCATTATTTTATATAACAAGATTTCCATTTTCCTCAACTTGTACCGAATCTCGGCCAAGCAAATGGTTTTGTTAAAACAATTTCGTTTGAACAAATTGCTTCGGTTATCGAATGTCATCACAACAAATTGATAATCGGCGTAGGCCGACCGCCGCGCCGCAGAGGTACGCCAAAACAAATGAGTTTTGCTGGATAGATGGAAGCGGCTTGTCGATTTTCAACTTAGGGAATGATGAATGAATAAATATTGGTAGAAGAAGTAAAAGTATTTGTAAAATAAGTAAAAGTAACTTTAAAAGAAGTAAAACTACTTCAAACTAGCTACCGGGCGTTTTGGGCTCAAGTAGACGTGTGTAATACCCGTACCAAATGGCATTACTGTACTCAAAATTGTATACCTCTGCATACAAGCATTCCCAATTAAAACCGAATAGTACAGCGCCCCTAGCGGTTATTTTGTAGAACTACAATTCTACATAATAGTAGTTTATGTGACTGTACATAATGAGGTATTAAACACAAATATGGGTTTATGAAACGAGCCGAAGGCAAGTTTCATAAAAACATGACACGAGTGTTTTGATGCCTAATTATGTGCAGTTACTGTATTTAGCCACATATCATAAGCCTCCATGATGCATTCAGGACCCGCACATGATGTCAAATTTTACCCGGTAATGGAGTTTTCTGGTAGCTGTCATAGTTTTTTTTTAATTCAGAGACAAACTAGAGTCGGACCCAACTATTATATCGTTCGATATCTTACTTACGTGCGACATTTGTCAAATTTGATTGCAAATTGACAATTCATTTCGAACTAAACGTCATCTCGACTGATATTAGAATAGAGTTCAAATATTTTTTTTTGTTTTTCAGCGATGTTGAATGAGTAAAATTATCGAAATCGATGTTATTATTTAGCAGTAATAACATTTTTACAAGACTGTCTATTTTTATGGTGGTCATAATGTGCGGTTCTTGAACGCATCATGGGGGCCTATGATGGTTGCATTCATTATGTCATTTAAAAATCGGTAGAACTTGACAAATTTAAGCCGTGTCTTAAGAGTGGCCTACGATGGTGCACATCGTTATAAATTTCGTTGATAAATAAGTGATAAATAAACGACGTATAAAATGATACCTTAGTTCACACTCGTACTAATTACAACTTTTTTGTCAGTGAAATTTAAACCATATGATGTTGTGCACCAACGTCCTAATTGCAACCACTTTTTCCGAAAAGTTAGTACCAGTGTGAACTAAGGTATCGACACAGATAATATAATACTATAAGATCAGTTTGAGTGTAATGTTCGGCTCTGGAACAAGCTTGATTTAATTTTAAAATAAGCGAAAAAACGTCTCAAGCTTGAGTGCCAAAATTGCCACAGCCGGTGTTACCGTTTGATGCCGCTGGTTATGTTTTTCGGAACTTACTATTTATGTTAATGAGTAACTACACATATTCATAATTTAACATCTCTTTTTATTCATTTACTTTTAGTTTTCCGAAGAACAGTGAGCAAAAATTAGTGGACAAATGCAGATTCTCTAGAACGCAGAGAACAGCAGTAGTTCCCATGCACAGTATCTTCGCGGATCTGTAGCGTTCATTTTAATGATGATGATTATTATCAAACCAATGCCGGATTTATTCAACTAAAACGCAATGTGGTACCAATTTGTATGTGCTTTATTGTCTCGTCATTCATTTAAATTTGTTAAGTCTTAAAAAAAAGAAAATAAATTATAAAGTATAAAATCAAAATTTACTTTGATTTCAGATTTTGCGACATTAAAGTTGCATTTGATAGTGATTATAAAAAAAAATACGCTGTTAACACATTTAGTAGTAAATCACAAAAGTGACATTATTTTAAATGAATGAAAAAAACTAATAAGAGGTACAGTAAGTAATATACTTCCAAAACTATATTAGGTTTGACAACTAGCCATTTTCGTGCGCCGCGCATGGACTTTGACACTTACTTTAGCCAATGCAAACTTTAACCAATCACAACAACTTCTAAGACGAGGGATGACTTCGTATAGATAGGCTAATATTTAAAACTGTTGGCAGGACAAATTCTTGTAGAGGGGATAGTTGTCAGTCAAATATTGGGACCGTTTTTGCAAGCCAAAAGATCCCGATATAGAACGACCTACACCGAGATGTTTATTTGATGAAATGTATTTTATATTTAATTTAATACGTCAATAAATATATTGCATATGGGTTGCCTAACAAATTTTAGTCCAGGGTATGTTTAATTAATAATAATAAAAAAAAATTAAACACTTTACCGGTTTGGTTATTATTAGATAAATTCTATACCAATCGAAAGTATGAAGCCCATAGAATATGCAAACGTTAGGTTGCCTATTCTTTTCCCGTCACAACTATCGGGTAGCCAGGTATAAACAGGTACTTAAATCTATACCTACGATCATTTTGCAACGGTCTGATTATTGAATTGAAATTAAATAAAATTAAGATTATTTTATTTTGAATTTATCTAATAATCAAACCGGTGAAATGTTTAAATTTATATTTTATTTAATTTTTAACAAAACATACCCTGGACTAAAATTTGTTAGGCAACCCATATGCAATATATTTATTGACATATTAAATTAAATATAAAATACATTTCATCAAATAAACATCTCGGTGAAGGTCGTTCTATATCGGGATCCTCTACTAATAAGCATTTCAAGATTATAAAAAAACCTGTTTTACCAAAAACGGACTATTTGCTGCGTAATTTTTAAGTGACGTGACCTGGCAACACCGCATGGCTGTCACTGTGATTTGTAAAAATCAAGGAATATAATACTCGCAAGGAGAAGAACGGTAACTACGTACAAAAAATAGCCAATCCTTTTTATTTAATACTACTTTGGCGCTAGTAGTATTAAAAAAAAGATAGTAGAGCTGTGAACTAAGTGACAGCGGGCTTTTTTGGCGGGGTTTTCAAATATGCCATATTCCATTCTCGACTTAATAATAATAATAATAAGCCATATTGAAAGTGTTTTTAACAAACTTTTTATTTTAAGTGCATGTATATTCAGGTTAAATCTTGCAAATCATTTGTCAACCACTTCTCAATATATGAGATTGAGCTGAAATGTAATAGTTTTATAAAAAAACACAACACAATGAATTAATTTTAAATGGTAGCCTTTATTCATTTAATATCCTAAGCAAGAACTTTTACAAAATGTCTAATAAGTTTACTACATAGGTGCACTATTATTGCATTGTTTTTAATAATATATTCTGTTGTTCCTGGAACAGAATACTTGCTCAGGCGGTTTTTGCAACTGTCAGTTTAATGGGAATCTGTAGTGAAAAAAAAAAAGTTTTGGTTGGTTACAGTCGGGATGCCTCCTGCGGACTCGCTGGCGACAGCCCAACTCTAACGTGTACCAGTAGTGATACATTACTTCACTTACTTTGTTAATAAAAATACCTAGATAGATTCAGAGGAGATGTATGAACCTTTGACGTACAAGAGTCCTCTTGGTGATGCTTAAGTATCCTGTTGGTGTATCTGGCGGGGAGATAAATTGTGAAAATCAAGTTATAAATTACACATCGCTTTATTAACTGACAATACAGCGCAAACCGACAATTGGTATGACGCGACGGTCGCCCACGATGGGCTTTAGGTTATGCGAGGCACATGTTTACGCGAAAGTGTTCCGGTGAACCACTGACTCTAATTTCTACTTGGCCAAATAGATAAAAAACAGGCGTGCACGGCGGCGCTGGTGACGGACCCGGTGGCGGGCGGCGGCCGCTAGGCGCGCGGCTTAGCATGCGCGCGCGCGTACGGTGCGAAAATAATTTTGGTCGGCTCTCGGACTATGATAGTCGGGCTTCCCTACTATATTGTTATACTACCATGCTGTATAACCACTTAAGATAGGCTACTTATACGAATAGCTTAGCTAGGCTTAAACCTATGACTTAAGTTACTCTAAGTTTACCTACAAATTATATTTATAATTGGACTATGACAAGTACTTGTGGTACTTGTCATGTACCAATGACTTAAAAGTTAAACTATACAAGCACACCTTGGGTTATGCGAAAGTGTCGTCACACTTTGCATGAAAATTCAAATATATGTACCAGCTGGTTGAAATAGGAGAAATCCTCTTAAGTTCCTAGAAAAAAAAACTTAAAAAAGCTTATTTCTCAGGAAATAATGGACCAATTTTGGTCCGGTTTGCGTGGCCTGGATCCAAGGGTTATGCAGGTGTACACGAATTTTAGCTTTTGTCAAAAAAACTAAGTTTGACAAATTTTGTCAAATGACAAAGTGTACAAAAATTGTTCTAAAAAAGTCTAATCCAATACATTGGCTAATGGCATACACCTTGAAAAATGGTTTATAGCCTGTCGCAATGTTAACGGTGCTATTTAAGGACCGTTGAATTTGTCATAATTGGGTATACATAGGGTTTTATGGCACAAACAGAACTGATGCTCTGTTTGTGTCATATTACTGTTACATGAGAGCTTCATGTTTTCTAAATTGAATAAATTTGACAATCCAAATTCATGGACGAAATCCATACCTAATATGAAACTATCCGCAACAGATGGTATTACAGTAAATGCAATTTTAAGAGATTTGTTTCCGAAGTTAACTGGTAGTGGCATATTACCAATTACCTTAACAACGGAGCCGTTAGCACAACTTGCAGAAGAATCTATAGGATATAACTGTTGACCTAACTTCTCTAATTGTTTATGTTGGTTGTTATTGTTACCTTACAAAAAAAGAAATAGTTCTAAAATTATACAATTAAATTACCAATACTGCCACTTATCAATAGTGTGCAGTTGGAAATAATGGGCTGTGTCTATGCTTACTTTTCATAGAACAAGCAGCAAAATAATAAAAAATTTAATTTCTATCGCTTGGCCGGAAACTTAAATACTCAAACTTGAATTTACAAATTTATTACAAATGTTTCAGTTTATAAATCAAATAAGTATAATAACAATGTCAAACTGTTACAGAATATCTAGCCAATGATAGTGCAAAAGATTAAATTATGAAATTTTTCCTTACAATTTTTTGTGCGAAAGAATAAATTATTTTTCCAAATTAAATTTTTAACACCATAATCTTATCACCATAGACACCAACAGGATAATATACTGTTAAATAGCTTCGGGCGCTATTAATGTAGTGAAAAAAAAAGAAAAAAAAAGTTTTTGGGTTGGTTAGTCGGGACGCCTCCCGCGGACTCGCTGGCGACAGCCCAACTAAAACGTGTACCAGTTCACTACATAGGTAACTTCACTTACTTTGTTAATAAAAATACCTAGATAGATTCAGAGGAGAGGTATGAACCTTTGAAGTACAAGAGTCCTCTTGGTGATGCTTATATATCCTGTTGGTGTGTCTGGCGGGGAGATAAATAGTGAAAATCAAGTTATAAATTACACATCGCTTTATTAACTGACAATACAGCGCAAACCGACAATTGGTACGACGCGACGGTCGCCCACGATGGGCTTTAGGCTATGCGAGGCACATGTTTACGCGAAAGTGTTCCGGTGAACCACTGACTCTAATTTCTACTTGGCCAAATAGATAAAAAAAAGGCGTGCACGCACTTACGGGAATGGACGAAGCGGCGACAGCGCGGCGGCGCGGGCGGTGCTCCCCGGCCCCGGGCCGACGGTCAGACTACGGGGTAACCTGGCGTGGCCCTGAGGGTGAAGGCGGCCGACAACTGGCCGTGGAACCCCGTGAAGCCCTTGGAATCGCCAGCCTGGCGCGGCGTAGCCGCGAACAGGCCAGCCTCCGAGCCGGGTTCCTTTACTCGGAGTCCTGCGGGCGGCGGCTAGTGGCGGCTGGCTTACCAGCACGCCATGAGGTTGAAGTCCGAAGCGGGCGGTGAAATCGCCGTCTCACGCTCCAGCAGAGAACACGAAGGCTATCACAGCGGACTAAGCTCTTCACAAAAATGTTACAAGGAATTATGAGGTTAAGCCTCTTCTGAACACACACAAATCAGAAAATATCTTCTATCCACGTTTTTACATTAACCTTCTCTAAAGTCCCTATCGAAAAACAAATATATACCGTTAACGTTATCCAGTCCAGTCCAGACACTGACGTTAATCCTTTTTTTAATCATTCCGGTCTGCATCGGCTTCCTAGCGTTTGAGCGAATGTACACACTTCCTGTATTTGCTTAATAGTTGTTGAGAGTGTCAATCGGGTATCAGGTGTCAGTTTTGACAGCTGACGGCTGCTAATTACAGGTTATGTTACTTGCAAGAAATTGAAATTATATCTGAATAATGTGTTGTGGATGTTTACAGTGTCCCGGGATTGTGTGGCTTAGTGAAGGATTCTAGTGAAGACCGGTCGTGCTTTGGCCAACAATATGTGGCCCAAAATGTAGCCCTGAAATAGGAAATTACATTTTAACAAGTTAAATATTATTTAAAACAAACAAACAAAAACTGTGATTCAAAAACATACACAAACCGTATTTCTAGGCAAGGTAACCTACAGTTTGTTTGTTTTTAAAATGTCTTTATTGAAAAACAATGTTACTATAGGTTATTAGTTAACATATTCCACGCTTGGTTATTTCCACGCTTGTATTGTTGACTTTCTTACACAAACTTAGTTAAAAGTCAAGCTAATAAAAGCGAGTTAAAATACTCCTTATTGTGCACGTGTAATCACAATTTTTACTTACCCAGAAGGAAGTACTCCCCAATGCGTCCGTCATAGAGCCGTTTCATCTCCTCCTTTATATTGCTATAATTAAATATACAGGAGTCGTGCACTCATCCGGGGTATCTGGCATGTACCGCTATTCTGGCAGTTTTCGTCAGCGATCTGAAAAAAAAACACTGTCAAAGATTTGAAAGATTTGGCGCCAATTTATGAATATCAAGCTGTGTATGTATCTATGTAACCTGCAACTCCCCGCTACCTTAAAGATCGTTTTAGTTACCTAACATCTGCAAGGTCCGCTCAAAATTGTATACTCACTGTTCCGGCATCGAAGTCAAAATTTTATTCTAATTCTTTTACTGTGCAAGCTATTTTACTGTGGAACTCGCTTCCGCTGGATCTGACAAGCTAAAACTTTGGCAATTTTTAAATATAAACTTAAAGATCACTATTTATCTCTACCGTAGCCTAATCCTTTAATAAGTCTATGCTGTCGTTTTTCATTATAAGTCTAATGTTGCTGTGATATTCTTTTCATTCTTCCTTTTTGTATGTATGTATATGTAGGTTGTCTGGAAGAGAACGCTCTTTAGCGATAAGACCGCCTATATTGTCTACCATTATTTAATTTATGATTTCTCATGTAATATTTTTCTTGTTGGTGTGCAATAAAGAATTGTTGTATTGTATTGTATGTATTACATTTCATTGTACATAAAAGTAAATAAAAATGAATACAAAAACCTGCACACATACAAAAGCGAACTTATCCCTACAACTACAAGGGACTTTATTCCAGTCATTTTATGAGAGAAAAATGTAAAATAATAATATTGCTACATCAATCTCACCTTCTATTTACTGTCTCTGTAAATTGATCTATGTAATGGCTTACAGTCGACTAAGCAATTGAAAGGCCATGATCCTGCCCGGACCCACGCTGATAATTGCCATCAGCCAATAAGTGTAAAGATGTTAGCACCTACAATACAATAAAAGAAATTAGTTGTTTTGAGCATATTCTGTCTACAGCCTTTTATTTTAGAATGATTGGGTTCTAATATTAATATTAGAATGAAAAAAATTTATTACAACATTTTTTTGTTGTACTTATCTAGAAAGTTGTAAGTATTAGGTACAAACTAAAACCAGTTAAAAGTTATTTATACTAATGTATCTTTTTAGGGTTCCATACCCAAAGGGTAAAAACGGGACCCTATTTCTGAGACTTCGCTGTCCGTCCGTCTGTCACCAGGCTGTATCTCAAGAACGGTGATAGCTAGACAGTTGAAATTTTCACAGATGATGTATTTCTATTGCCGCTATAACAACAAATACAAAAAATAAAATAAAATAAATATATACAACCCCATACTCCTCCCATACAACAAACTTGTTATAGATTACGGTACGGAACCCTTCATGCGCGAGTCGGACTCGCACTTGCCCAGTTTTTAAATAATTCAGGTTGAGTTTGTTCTAAATATTAAGATACTTATACAGCTACTCATATTGATTACTTGATATATCTACTTAATTAAACAACAAAACATAATATATGTATGGTTACCTTGGAGTGTACTGGCAAACCGTCAGCGTGGTGAAGATCGACTTCAAGGTGCCATCTCCTTGCGCACTCTGTATATGTGACGAAACTCTTCGTCTGGCATCTCAAACGGGTTGGACATGTCCCTTATTATGCGTCTATTTAGCTTCCGCCGATGCTTTTCGGCATGCAACGCCAATTGCAAGTGGTAGTAGCGCGCCATTCTACAAGTAAAATAGTGACGGATACTCATCCATCGTTCCACGTACTCACGTATAATCACAATTTAGCAAGTAATTAATGTTATATACGTTAAAATAATTAATACTAACGCTTGATTTCCGACAAATGTGATGAGTTCGTTTCTAATAATTCTAACACCTTTACGTCACCTTTTGACGGTTGCATTCATTATGTCATTTAAATAGTGACACAATTTTAAGATAAATCGTCAAATTTAAGTTTTGGCTTAAGATGGTGCACGGCACGATAAATTTCGTGGTAAGATAAGTAGATAAACAATAAATAACGACAGCTTGATTGTCTGTGTCTGAGTTTTAAAAATATACGAGATAACCTGTAAAAACGGCTCAAGTTTGAGGGTCAAACACATTCTCTTGATTTTTTTTTTTTAATTTATTTCATGACCATGGAATCAGTGTCCTTCAGTCAAAAACATAAAATATTGTTGATCATTTACATTACAATTTAAACAACGAATTAATAATTTGACAGCAACTATCAAGTATCACATAACATATTGATACTTTTCCAAGTATACAATACACACAGATATAGTTATAAATGGAAATAATGAAAACAACACAGCATATTAATACATAAACAAACAAATAAACTATTTACAATTAATTGAAACATAAATAATCAAATTTTTTCTACAGTATTGAGTATAAATTTAAATACAGGAATGAAAAATACTACATTGGATAATATATCCTGAACGCGGCGGGGAACACTTATTAAATTTTCTTTAGCAATGTCATTATGTCACTAATCTCACTGACAAGTGTCAACCTTTGAATTCCAAACGTTGGACACTGGAAAATGATATGATTTATGTCTGCGTTTTCTTTAAAGCAATATGTACAGGTATCTTCCGCAACGATTTTCATCCTGTACAGATGCGCTGGGACCAGGCAATGACCAAACCGCAAGCGGTTAATTATCGTTATGAACTTTCGGCCGGTGTACCTAAAACGATTGTACCACGGAGTTGTTGGTAAGTCCGGCTGTAATTCAGCATACCATTTCCCCTTATTCTCGGTAATAATGTTCCAGTAATTCTTCCACAAACTCTTTGATCGATTTTTAAATTCATGGTAATAATCCGTGAAAGGCACTCTAAAAGATTGGGTGTGGTCTTCGTGGTGATCTTGTCGTGTTGCCTGATCCACAATCTCGTTTCCGGCTATGCCACTGTGTGAGGGAACCCATAAGAATTCTATACATTTCCCAATCATTTGTAGCTTATCCTTAATTCTATACAATATATAATTCTGTTTATAAACTAGATTACAATTACATAAAGCAGATAAAACACTTTTAGAATCACTTATTACTAATATATTTACACTATTTACATTGGTATTTACATATGTCAAAGCAGCTAAAATAGCCCATGCTTCTGCCGTAAAAATACTGCAAGTGTTTGGTAACACATTTGGTTATTTTCTGTTGTGGATCATAGAATGCTGCTTTGACATGATCGCTCTTGGAGCCATCAGTATATATAGTGTAAAATTCCTTTTTTTCGTTTAAAAATTCTAGAAAGTCATATTTATTTCAGACAGCTTCTAAATGACATTTAATATCAAGAAAATTAAGTAATGTGTTATATGGGCATTTGTAAATAGGCCACTTGCTATTGATGTAAATATCTCTGGTCAGGTTTTTTATGTATGTTATTATTGTTGTTATTTCAGGCAATGTACCAGAAATAAGAGTATTAGCCGAGATGTTGGCTGTTCCAGCTAACTGTGAGACTTCTGCTGGATATAAAACATTACTAAGGACAGTTACATTGTTACAAGACAACTCCTTCAAGCAAAAGGCAATGGAGGTATGCAATTTTCAATTTCCATAGAAACAATGGAAGTGGTGCGCATGGCTCCACTAATTATTCTCAGACCCATATTTTGTATCACATCCAATTTCCTTAATAATGTGTTACTAACATTCATATAAGCTAAAGAGCTATAATCAAAATGACTTCTGACTATACTTTTATACATGTTGAAGCATATAAACTTAAGCACTTCAACCACTTAAATGAGCAAAGATTATTGACAATTTTGGTTATACTAAATATGCCAAGGTATACGGTGGAGATAAATAAAACATATAAAATAGTTACTTACAGTTTATATTTCCACTTCTTATACAATTTACTCACCAAATTGCATTAAATAACGCCTTAAAATAATATTGCAATGTCTATTAACAAGACCGTCGTGCAAAACTCTCCAACCTCCGTTTATTACTTTTTAAAGTCCTATATTTCTATTTTCCCGCCACAGGTGTCGACCAATCACAACGCTGCATCAGCTGAATGCCAGCGCTGTGATTGGTCAGCCTGATTGGGCAACGGCGCTAACAGTTACAGCCAAGGTTGAAACAACAATGAATCCTTATTTTTATAAAATGACATCAAATAACAACAATAAACTGTATTAAATATATATAACGCTGACATACAGCATACAGAGTGTTTTTGGATCTGATCCCCAAAAAGTTCCAGCTAAACTCCTCAAGATATTTATGCCCTTCATGGCATTTTGACATATATAGTTAATATGCTTATCGAATTTTAGTTAGTCCTCTATTATGACACCTAAAAATTTATGATGATTGGCAATAGGAATTGCATCATTATTATAACTAACTTTTATTCTAGAGTGTACAAATGAATCTTTACTAAATATTAAAGCTTTACTCTTTTCTGAACTTATGTCTAGTTTTAAAATGTTGTTATAATAATGATGCGATTGCGCTAATGCAGTATTTATACTGTTAACAGCTATATCAAAATTTTGGTTTATGTTGTATAAAAGCAAGTCATCTGCAAATTGCAATATTTTGACCTGTGATGTATCTACAAAATTATGGATCTGAGATGTGTATAAATTATACAACAGAGGTGACAGTGTTACTCCTTGCATTGTTCCTTTATTCACAAGCCTAGGTCCATGTAGCTTATTGTTCAATTTGACAAACAGGGTTCTATTATATAGAAATTTAAAAATCCAGTGTAAAATATTTCTTGGTAAGCCCAATTCATGCAGGACATTTATTAGGCATTCAATATTAACATTGTCAAAGGCACCTTTAACATCTAAAAATACACAAATAGCATTAGAATGACTTAGCTTTGCCATTTTAAGTTCTGATATTAGAGATACAAAGCTTTCAGAGCAACTTCTGCCTTTTCTAAAACCAAATTGGATGTTGGGTAATTTGTCCTTTGTTTCAGCAAAATAGTCTAGGCGTAACTTTAACATGTTCTCAAACAGTTTACCTATACATGACGAGAGAGAGATAGGTCTATATGATGAGGGATTATTTGCAACTTTGTTTAGCTTTAAGATGGGAATAACACACTGAGTTTTCCATGAGTCTGGTATGACTAAATTATTCCAAAGTTTATTATAAGTGTTTAATAATATTTCTTGTGCGTTAGGATGTAATTGTTTGATTAACATGTATGGTATGCTGTCCAACACTGGTGTTGTATCCTTCCTACTTTTGAGAGCTATGTGGAATTCATTCAATGTAAATGGTCTATTGAGAAAGGAGTAACTATCATTTTCCACAGATTGATCCATAATATCATTCAAATTATGTTCATTCAACTGTGATGAGTTTGCTATGTTGTCTAAAAAGCTTGGTATCCAGTCATCATTCAAATATCTGTTATGAGAAGAACCTATCCTTCTGAACCTTTTCATGTAGTTCCATATTCTAGAAATAGGTGTCATTCTGTTAAAGCTAGTACATAGGTTGTGCCATGCATCAATACTTTCCTCTTTTAATATCCTTTTCTTTTGAGCATCTAATTTTTTGTAATGTATAAAATTAGGAATACTTGGTGATTTCCTATACTCTTTGAGAGCCTCCTTAGACATTTTAACAGCATCATCACATGTTTGGTTCCACCAAGGTGCAGGTTTTCTCATAACTTATAAAGTTTGCTTTGGCGTTTGTTTGGGAATTGTTTCTGCTCTAATATCATACAAAATATTTACAAATAAGTTATATAAATCAATAGGTTCCGCACCATGTATATCTAAATGTGCGAACCAGGATTCAGATAGTTCTTGATATTTGGACCAGTCTGCTTTATTATAAATGTATTTTTCTTCCACAGGACGCACTTCATATATAGAAGGCTTCACATTTATAACAACAACAGTTGGATAATGATAACTGCCCATCGGGTCGTCATGGACACGCCATTCACAGAGAGGAGCTAATGTGGGACTGACCAAAGCTAAATCTATGGCAGATGGATTTCTGTTTGGATACTGAACAGTTGTGGCTTTACCATCGTTTAAAATACACAAGTCAAAATTATCAATTAGATTATATAAACTGTTACCTCTATTATTGTTAGCCATACATCCAAATAGGATATGATGAGCATTGAAATCTCCCATTATAAGGCATGGCTTAGGGACTTCAAGTAAAACCTTTCTCATTTTGTCAGTAGCAAATCTGCTGCTATTAGGAGGACAGTAAACGCAAAGAATATTCAATTTACCCATTTCAGTGTCTACTGATATGCAAATATTTTGAATAGATTCGTAAAAAGTTGTATTTACAAGACTATATTTTAAGTTTTGTTTTATTAATATACCTACTCCATTATGTTCATTGACTGAATTTTTGTGTATTAAATTATAAGGTGTAAAATCAGGAATTGTACTAGTTGTTTTAAGCCAGGTTTCATTTAGCAGACAAATATCAATATGTTGTTCAGAAAGGAATGTTTTGAGTAAGGCCTTTTTGCTCTGTAAGCTCTGTATGTTATATTGTTAAATATGTATCCATTATGTGATTAAATTAGCTAAAAGTATATCCTTAATTCTTTTATTAGTAATCGGAGTGTTACTTTTATCATTGCCAAGCATAATAAGTGATTTAACGAGAGCATTAATAATGATTTCATTATTTAAAATTTGCTCAGCATTATGTTTAGTTATGTTTACATCAATAGTTTTAGTTGGTTACAAATTTGGGAATATTTTTGGGTCGGAGATACACTCACACAGGGACACTCACCACAGTGGCATAGGTATGGTTCGGCTTTAAATACTTGCTCTTTTTCTCTTCAATCTTTTTCTGTTTTACTGGACAATCCCTTGATATGGCCAAGTGATTGTCATTACAGTTAATACACATTACTTCTTCAACGTCGCATTCTTTATAGGAGTGTTGTCCGGCGCACGAAGAACACATTGTTATTGATAGTCACCCATTTTTGCCTGCATAATGATTAGTCTGAATAAACAACACTTTATATATATATATTTTTTTTTTTCATCCGCCAGAAGAGATATACTTTACGAGCAAAATAATAAAGTTACTGTGCAAACCTTACCCTAAGCAAATGGCAAGCAGTGAGTGAGTGTTGGTAATATGTCATGTGAGTCGGCTGCCAAGCAAAGGGATTCCTAAATCTGTAATATATACATACAGTCAAAAGTGGGTAGGCGGCGATGAGATTGCGTTGTGCACCAGCCTCCGCGGTGACGCCTGGCAAAGCTGGCAAGACGCCGATGTATGGATGGAAGACGTAAGAGACGTAGTATCGACACCGTGCTAGCTATACATATAGCTATATGTCGTCCACTGCAAAGCAACATTTGCTTTGTCGCTCATGTGACGACGTCTTTGAGAAATAAAATAATAACACAAAAAATAACAGAAATAAATATTTATTATTCTCAAGTGTCTGCCGCTATATAAGCAGACAGTACGTAGATCCATCTCGAGATCATTACATAAGTGCCATCTTCTTCTCACGCGATCCAAGTATGTAATGTAACGAAATTCATCGTCAGGAAATCCGAAAGGGTTGCAGAAGCCCATTATGGTGTTCCGGTGTATTTTTCTTCTACATCTTCTAAGCTTCTCTGCATAATTATACTGCGACTTGATGATAGTCACAGCGGACCATTCTGCAAGTAATTAGTGACAAATGAGTAATATAATAACAATTTAGCAAGTAATTAATGTTATATTCATTGAAATAATCAATACTCACGCTTGGTTTTCTTAAAAAGTGAAGATTTCATATTAAACTTCCTTTGTCACCACCTTATTAGCTCGACGACAAACTAAATCAATTTTCAGTCAGATTATCACGCTTTGACATTGACATGTGACATAAAATGGACAACCATCGTAGGAAATTTGATGATTTATCTTGGATTTATGTATGTCACGTGCGACCATCTTAGGTTTTATGGATAAATACTTTGACGTTCATCTATCGTGTGATAAACGCAACCATCATAGCGTTAACACGACGGTAACCTATGTATACCGGGCTGTCAAAGTTGGATGCTTTGTTATAAAGTGGACGACCATCGTAGGAAATTTATGCATATATCATATATCTCGTGATGTCACGTCAGAATGTCAGCTTACCGTGCAACCATCTTAGGAAATATTGACAAAAGCGTTATCACTTATTTATCCCGTGATAAACACAACCATCATAGGCCCCATGGTGGGTTTATGATATTTGGATAGATAAAAAAAATTACGTAGTAAGTAGCGTGTACGGTTACTGTAAACTCATGGTAAGCGCACTGGCGTTGCTCCAAGTGATCAGTCAAAGGTCGCAAACGCGGAAATTGGCAAAGAAACCGCAAGAATTAACATTTCACCCATTCTACAGTTTTGTGCCATTATCATGCGCCAGTTTCAGTGAAATGTGTGGAGTTTCCTCTTTGTTAGTCAGATTTTTTATAAGTAAATGCGACTTTGTATAAGGTGATTAAGTACCTAATTCCTCGCTCAGTAGCCCTAAATCCGCATTTTGTATTTTATTTTTATGTTTAACTAGCTGCGTCGCGTGTTACCCAATCATTCCGTCATCCCACGGGAACACTAAATTATCTCGGGAAAAAAAGTAGCATATGTGTTAATCCAAGGTGTCCGCTACCTTCATAACATAAAAAATTATCAAAATTGGTCCAGCCGGTTGGGCGTGAAGCAGTAACAAACATTCATGTAAACACACTCACAAACTTTCGCCTTTAGGTATAATATTGATGTGATTACGATTTTGTAATGTCTTTGTTGGATTTAATTTTTTTTATGTACATAAATTATTTAAATCCTAAGCAAATAGATTGAATGAATACGTAAACAATAATTTTCATATAATACTATAAATATTACTTATTTTAAGGTACGAAAATCAGCATAAACACTGAATGCACAGAACTTTTTCTTTGTTTAAGCTGGGATTTTTTTATAGTCAAACAGTTATACACAGAAATAAACTAACCGGTCAAAGCAGCTTCACATTACATTATTAACTGTTCCGTTTTAAATTTATTTTCAACTAATTAAATACGAGCTCAAAACCTTCAAAGGGTTGCGTACCAATATAGACCAAAAAATACGTTCCTTTAATTTTTTATTTTTATTTGTTGTTATAGTGCTACCAAAACAATACATTCCATGAAATTTCAAATTTATACCTATTATACTTATATATTATTTTATCGTGATAGTATTTGTTGCTATAGCGGCAACAGAAATACATCATCTGTGAAAATTTCAACTGTCTAGCTGTCACGGTTCATGACATACAGCCTGGTGAGATACCCTCCTGACGACCAGCATTCATAATTTGTCAATTTAATTTTAGCCTTATGACAAATAGTTGACAGTTAACTATTTATTGAAGTTTATGTACTATGTGTAGGACACTGGAAGTCACGAGGATACAGAAAGTCGGACGGACAGCGGAGGCAGCGGAGGCGGGTACAAAACCCTAAAAATTACTATTTCATTTAAATAATATTAATATCATGGCCTGTCTTTATCAGTGGGGTCCTTTCAGAGCTGTTTTAAAATTTCCAACCATCAAAACAGCGCAACTCACCGATAATAATTACGTATTCAACTGCTTAGACCAAAGGCAAATAATCTGAAATCCTTAAGCGTACGTAATAGTTTCGATACATCATCATCCCAATACCGTAATAATCGACTCACCTCGTTATCGCAATCCCTCGTGACACCCGATTACGAATAGATTGGTAGATAAATAATTTTATCGTCGACGACTCGATATGGCATCTTGGATTAAAGGATTATAGGCGAATGACGATTTAAGTCGTAAATTACGCATAAAGCTATCTGTTAATGACGTTATTCGAAATGGTATTAGCGTAATGAAGGGCGCTTTAAGTATGGGAAATTACGATATAGATCAAGGCGCTAATTCAAGTTTAGGTACTTTTTAACCGACTTCAAAAAAGGAGGTCAGTTTGACTCGTATGTATGTTTGTCTGCAATTCGCCCTAATGCTGAGCTGATGATAGAAGTTGGAACTCCTTAACGGTTAGGAGTTAGGGGATTATTCAAACGAGATGCATCCAAACAAAACTTCCCCGATCACCCCGCTATATATTATTGTAGTTTATGTACAGATTACATTTGAATCACCTTTTGTAAGTCGGTGGCAAACCTCACGTAAACTCAAAAAAAAAAAAATTCTCTAAATTTAAACGAGCTCAAAACGAGCTCGAGCATTAAACAAATAGTAATCATTAAAGGCTTTATACGCGGCGTCTGTTTTCATAAAAATAATTGACTGGTTTGTAATCTGTACATGAACAGGTTATTTTTAGTTTTTCAGTTTATATTGAAGTCGGTTCTTTTTTTGTTAAAAAATTTAGGTATCGTCGCATGAGCGATGTCTCAGATATCTCAGGTATATCGGATTAAACTTTTCAGCTATGAAGTATAAGACTAAGAAGATAACTCTCGTTACTAGAAGCTCATAATGGCTCAAATCCTAATACCGAAGTTATTAGTTAGAGGTACACTAGGTACATAACTAGCCATGTTATTCTCAAAGGTGTTATTTTTAACCTCATTTCCAGGCGGCATATTTTTTTATGCATATTTTTAAACTACGTATAAAACCATATTCATTACACCGCTAGAATTCCACTATTCCAATCCACCTATTCGTGACAGATCAGACCGAAAGACAGATTCAATTCCACCGATATCCGCGGACAATCCGAGCCGGCAATCCGGGGGCGTTTTAAATATAAGGAGCCTTTCAAAGAATCCGTGTCCTGCGGGCGGAGCCGAACTCGTTCGAAGAATGCAATTTGATCCGATATAGAACATACCAGGGTATAAGAAAGTAAGGTATAATGTCCGGAATGACAGGCGAGATGTCTGACATCATCACGCTATGATGATTGGTTGGTTGGTCCTGTCAATCCGTTTCTGTGTTGCCAGTGGTGTATCATAATACTCCCTGATTCCCTTGTTACCTGTATGAATCTAATTAAATTGTGAGCGTTTTAAATCAATTATTAGGACAAAATAAAACAATTTAAACGGATCATATCGCGTATATTAATTATTTGAGCCTCCCTGACGATGCGGTACCATTACAGACACCGCTGTCAAAGGTTAACTGAGAAAAACACAATTTTTCTCTGTCAAAGTTACATTTGTGCAAACTACCCATTTTATAAATATTAATTTAAAATAAAGGTGTTTCTACATGCCAGATGGGCCTAATGTGTAAAGACAGTTACATATGTGCCAGAAGGACATTTATTATTTTATTTAAAATATCTACCAGCGGTTCACTATAAGTCTTACTGAGGTGAAAAACAAAAACGACAACGGTATCTGTAAAGGTACCGAAACGTTTGGGAGGCTCAAATAATTAATATACGCGATATAACAAATAAAAAAAATAAACCAAATTATATAAACCGTTTAAATTGTTTTATTTAAAATAAAATTTACTTAAAAAATATTTCGTTTGTCTTTTTGTTTTAAGATTTTTAAAGCGAGGTCTTTGGCTCACAGAATCACTAGTAATAACTAAGGTACTCGTGGTAGGTAATGGTATAGATGGGAGGTGCCTTTGAAAGAATCCGTGTTTCCTCCGACGGCGCAGAGCTCTCGAGTCGCGGAAGAATGCAATTTGATCGGATCGTGTCTAGGTAATTAAAGGAATCCACGTCCGATCTGGGAAGTTGTTCTTACTCGTTTAGTTATATAGGGATTAATTTGTATAACTCGTTTAATTGTATGACTTGGTGCTTGAATTTAATTCTTCGTTGCATTGCGCTATACGTTTCCAATTCAGCTATACACTATAAACAAACTGGGGCCTTCAAGGGAAACTGCTTTTTCTCAAACATGAAATGTCGTCATAACCTGCGTTATAACAGGCTTCGAAGTGTCACGTTTCGACTCGAAATATTCGATCGGAACAACTCGAAAGATCTGTAAAGGAATTTCATGCAAAATAAGCCCAGGAAGTATTTTTTTAACAGGCGTTCTTGTCCATGAACAGCCTAAACAGCTGAATTTTTGAGTGGTGTACCTAGTTTTTATTTCATTGGATATGTTTGAGAATAGGACGATAGCTATACATCTTGTTATAACTATCCGGCTTCCCCCAACTCACCCGGCAAGCCCTTCATTCCCGGCGTTGGCAGTAATGTACTATTAATCCTTAAGTTATCAAGAAAACATTCTATTATTTTTTAAAGAAACTAAACTGGATATTTAGTTGTACTAATGACTTAAAGTATTATAAGCACAAAATCAGGTCAATGACGCTCTTAAGGGATCTTCAGAAATAAAATTATCGGCTACTTTGGTTCCGATCTCAGGTCCAAAACTTGATTAGGGGTCGCCCTTTATAAAAATAACGCGGCAGACTGTAAAGTTAACAGGAGTGGAAAGTTCCCAAGTATTTTCACTTGACGGGTCATCGGTACCCTTACCAACCCTTTTTCCAAAATTGGGGTTTATTTATGTTCTTGTTTGGAAACTGGAATTTTAATACCGTCTAAGCAGGTAATGCCAAAAGTTTTGAATGCCGTTATTGTATTTACCAAGTCTTAATGGAACTTTAAATTTCGATACCCTTTTTATCTTTTGATGTGATTAATTGCTAATTGTATCTTTTCTTCTTTTCAGAACCTTAAGAATCAAATCATGACAACGAACGTTTGGGTAGAACAGGTGAGTCAGAACTTCTTTTTTATTATAATTGCATGTTAAACAAATAACTCTTCAGAACACATAATACGGTGAATAGAGACTAAAGTACTATGTGTGACCTTACAAACGGTCCGGTAGTTTTGAATTTTTGATATGTTGTCTAGGATGGTTAGTCAGTGTTTAAAATGCAAAATGCACAATTCCCCCCCCTCCGCGCCCGCCGCCATATTGAAAAAACCGGCACTTTCTTCATATTTTTGCTCATATCTTCCTTTAGGAGCATTTTAGCTAGAAGAAAGCTTCGACAATGTTATAGAGAGTTAAATTTACTACATTTTCCATTTTATATTGTTTTTCTAGGACAGATAGTTACGGAGATATCTACGTTTAAAAAAACGTAAAAAATCCCAATTTCCTACTGAAAAACAAACTTCTGGATTATATCTTCGTTTAGAAGCATTTTAGCTACAACAAAGCTTGGGCAATGTTGTAGAGAATTAAATTTACTATAATTTACACTTCAAATTTTGTTTCAAGGACGGTTAGTTACGGAGATATGCACATTTAAAAAACAGGAAAAGTCGAATTTTCCGAAAATTTCTGAAAATTCTTGGTTTAGAACGCTGTCATTCAGTTAGGGACTAGTCTAGGACAAATTAAAACATGTAGGAAATATAATTGCTTATAAAACTCATGTCCATTTTTACATACATTTTCGGAAAATGTAACTTTATTTTTTACATATCTCCGTAATTATCTATACTAGAAACAAAATTTGAAATGTAAATTATAGTAAATTTAATTCTCTACAAAATTGCCCAAGCACTGTTCTAGCTAAAATGCTCCTAAACGAAGATATAATCCAGAAGTTTGTTTTTGAGTTGAAAATTGCAATTTCTTAAGTTTTTTTAAATGTGCATATCTCCGTAACTATCTGTCCTAGAAACAAAATATAAAATGGAAAATGTAGTAAATTTAACTATCTATAACATTGTCGAAGCTTTCTTCTAGCTAAAATGCTCCTAAAGGAAGATATGAGCAAAAATATGAAGAAAGTGCCGGTTTTTTCAATATGGCGGCGGGCGCGGAGGGGGGGGAATTGTGCATTTTGCATTTTAAACACTGACTAACCATCCTAGACAACATATCAAAAATTCAAAACTACCGGACCGTTTGTAAGGTCAAAATCCTTTATTCACTGAATTAACAGTTAAACTGTTAACGCAGCCGTTATGTTCAACATCACAAAAACACCAGTGAAAACAGTTAGAAGAAAAATTTTAATACACTATATCTTTTACATCGGTTGCACTTTTGGCAGAGTGGGCGGGGTCATCATTTCAAATGTTGGTGGCAAGCTTCACAACATGTCGCCATTCTTCTCTAATAGCCGCCTTCCTCGTACATTCGTGTAGTGACGATGAGCCATTTATTGCAGCTTTTATTTTGGCCTATCCATCTCATAGGCTATTCCTCATGGTCTGGTTGATTGACCCTCAACCTTTCCCTGGATCACAACTCGTTCAATGGCAGTATACGTGGCCAAAGAAAGTGAGGAAACGGGACTGTACTACAGACGATAAACGCTGCTTGATGCCGAGGATAGACTCGTTGGTTAGTTCAGTCTATAATACTCCAAGTATTCTCCTCCAGCACCACACCTAGGGCGTCTATCTCCTTCTCGACTTCCCGCAGGGTATACGTTTCTGCAGCGTACACTATATAAGAGAAGGTTGTAACGCTATAAAGCGATGTCTAATTCATTTGAATTTATATAATCCTATAAGCGACAAGTTTAAACAACATCCACCCATGTTTACGCTTACCCGAGACATTAATCTTACTAGTTGAGACTGGCCTCTGAGTCAAGTATCAAACTCCAAATATACGACTAGGTACATTTACTCAAACGAAACTCACAAAAGACGTCAAGAAAACAGGATGTCTCATAAACCCGTTGCTTAAACCTTTGACAAATGGGAGGCAGGAAGGGCCAGCGAGCCGACCGGACGACGTCCCTTTCTAGCAAACGTCAGCTCCTTGACTAATAGGTGTCGGCTGTTTTGTTCACTTTTAGGGCTCCGATACCATCAAAGGGACTACAATGTCTGTCACGAGTCAAGAAGGCTCAAAGGACGTATTCAATGTTAATACCTTCACACTGAATTCGAAAGGAATAGAGCTCGTTAATTGATTGTATCTGTGACAAGCAAAATACCCTTGTTTCAGATAATTTGGATGTTGACAGCTTCAATTAGCAGTTTTAGAAATTGCTGCTGCGAAACTATTTGGATGAATTTACTTACAATTATCTTTTTTTTAAAGAATTGTACGAAAAACCAATCATCATCGTGTTTGGGCTCATTTGATTGGCCTTGATGAGCAATTAATGTTTGTGTAAGAAAGTCGGCCATTAAACGTGTCTCAAAAGAAATCTTGTTTGGCAAAAACTTTCATTGTGTTCAATGTTGTTAGTGATACTAAGACCAGGTGTCGCATACAAAGGTGCAAACTTAACGCGACCCGGTTGGTGAAGTAAGATCTACTAGGTATATCGCCACTTAAGTCAAAATGACATAACCTAGCAATCTCTCTCACCTTGATTGAATGCGCCCCAGTTTGCCTTTCTCAATGTTATTCCGAATATAAAAGTCTGAAATAGTATATTTAGGAGTTATTATAAGATCCGTTAATACAAGCAAAACATCTTCAATACCGATTTTTGGCAAGAAACGGCATTTACTCGTATCACAAAGAATGGAACCGCACAAACTACCCGCCTAAATCGTACTAAACAAACAAGCGAAGACGTTCTATTTATTTTGTTACAAACCAAAGTCGAGAACATTCGGCAACTATCGTCAGCCCAATAAATAAATCGTAAACTTCGCTTCGTCGATCATAATTTTATTATCACGGGAACTTTTACGAGTAGGTATGTGGACAGTAAAAAAGTTGATCTAAGAAAGAGATAGCTAGACGATTCCGGGGGAGATGAAAGGGATAAAGTTTCAGGGCCAATCAATATGCTGTTAAGAAGTAGGAAACGTGCTTATGAATAACAAGAACGGGAGATTAATATTCTTGAAGGATTAGTCGTCGTCGTGTACAGATAATGCATAATTATAGCGGAAGCTCCTTGAAGATAAATGAGGCTTTAAATTTAGTAAATTAGGAACCAACTTAAGACGAGATTAACTCAGATTAGGATGTGAGACGTAGAGACTGGAAATGAGATCTCATGCTGTATTTATAGGTGTGTTTGGGAAATGGCTGACGTTCATGTATTCTAATTAGACATTTATATGTGAATAGATATAATAACTCGTCTTCAAGTCGAGAAAGAATAGGTATTTTCTAAGCAAGCATGCTCCATCTTAGACTTTATTGTCCCTGTCGTTGTTGTGCGACCGAGGTCAAATTATTGACTACAGTAAATAAAAAAAAAAACATGCCGAACTATGTACGAGTACGTATGATTAAACGACATATTTTCTATTTACTTACCTTTATATTCCGCCGCCTCACGGAGCGAAGTGGGCAAGAAATATTTAACTACCAGGGAAAATGTAAATTCATGGGCAGATACTTTGAACTACCAATTTTTAAACCAAAAATGAAAAAGGAGCTGGTGGAGGAGACCGGGCATCGAACCCGGTACCTCTGGATTACCGGTCCAGCGCGTTAACCACTTCGCTACCCTAGCTCCAGGTAGCCTGACAAATTTTTCCTTATGCTTTGTGTGTCGATCTTTGCATTGTTTATTTGAAAGGTTTTTAACCTTAGCGACCTCTATGTGAATACGTTAATATTCACATCTTACCGCACCACTTTACAGCGATGAACGAGCAGAAATATGTAACGTCTCATTTTTTTTTATACTCATTTTTTTATTATTTATCGTCACCAGCAACATACTGTCCGTGAGCTCTCAAATTGGAATTTGGATATTAGTGAAAATTGAGAGGTTCTTATCAGGATTGCCTAAGGGCGAGCGAAAGAGGTATAAAATTCGAATCACATTCTATCAGCTCAGTCACTGTAGGTATACAGCACTTAAAAACGAAAAATAAAATTAGGTAAAATATACAGCTACTTTTTAGGGTTCCGTAGTCAACTAGGAACCCTTATAGTTTCGCCGTGTCCGTCTGTCTGTCTGTCCGTCCGGGCCTTACCTCCGTGACCATTAGTACTAAAATGCTGAAATTTGGTATGAGTATGACATGTGTATGTATCACGCCGACAAAACGGTAAAATAAAAACGAAATAAAAGGAATTTTTTTTTCGGGTACCTTTCATACACTTAAAGTGGGGGTGAATTATTTTTCGTTCCAATACTAGTTTGTGGGATATCGTTGAATAGGTCTTTTAAAAATAATAGGGGTCTTCAAACATTATTTTTTGATAAAGTCAGCAGTTTTGTAAATATTCGCCCCGAAAATAAAAAAAATAGTGTTCAACCACAGGTCAAAAAATTATGGAAAAACTCATGATTCGGTCTAGCCGTTTTTTAAGTTATCGCAAAATTTCATAATTTTCTTTAAAATGACGTAAGTTCCGCGCGGTGTACTTATACTTGGAACGTTACACATATTAGTTAAGCGCCATACTGCACTAAAACATTCCGCTCAATCTGGCGCGTATAATCCATAACTTCCAGAAGGTAATTAGTAACTACAGTTACTTTGGTGTTTAGGACCTTTTTATAGCTCTTAAAATCATTCTCGTAAAGGACTCTAAAGGGTGTATTGTGAAGGATGGGCAACTAAGGAACCCTACACTGAGCGTGGCCCGACATGCTCTTAGCCGGTTTTTTTACCTATATATTTCAAACAACAAAATATCCTATTTTATGCCGAAACTAGTCCAACGAAATTATTTTCCAATCTGAAATAATATCTTACCCTTTTGGTCCGTCTATTAATATTAATAAAGTGTAGGGTAGTTTCAGAAACATGTTAGAGGTGAGGACGACGAGTGATTTATGGCCATCCAAGAGGGAGTATTGTATGGATGTTGCAATGAGTTATGACCGCTTTTATACCCTAGTAATTGAATTTGACGTCTTAAAACTGTTTAGTGAGAAGGAAATAAAAGGTGTATAGAAATGTACCTATTGTTGTATTGCATTTGTATTGACAGAAAATTTAATGTTACGTCGGTATTTTATCGAAATCAGTGTCATGTGGAAGCCGTGTCCACTATGGTGGCGATGACTACAAACAGAAGATATAATACGACTTTGATATGTGTATGGTGGTTAGAAGACCACCATACGACTTAAATATTGGTCTAAGATTAGCTCCTAACAATTAATAAATATATTGAACAACCTTGCACAAATCGACCTAATCCTACAGTAAGCTCTAGTAGGCTTCTGTTATGGGTAGACGACAATATACATACTAATATAGTTAAATACATACTTAAAGTCATAGAAAACATCCATGGCCCAGGAACAAATATTCGAGCCCATTACACCGGTTTCGAACCCATGACCGTCAGCACAGTCGCCAGTCGCACTACCACTGCGCCAACCACGTCGTCTTCAAACTCCTTTAACCACCGAATTCATCTGCACGCGACTCTTTGACACGCGACAAAATACTACCTGTCTCTTTCCTTTCAATATCGTGAATATTTACGTCACCCTAGGCCGTAAGTGGAATTTTCTGCCCTCGGGAGTTCCTGCCTGACCAAGGAAAGACGTAAAAACTTTAGACAAACTACAGATCGCATATTTACGACCTTCAACTTCGGCTCGAGCAACAAACACCTACGATCTCAGACATTCACGAATTCATCGTTCTAGGTATGTAATGTACTCCGCGTCCGATACAGGCTCGTTCTAATGTGGAATTAAAAACACGGCTAACTCCAAAGCTCGGGTTAGGTTCGTTCAAAAATGGTATAATCCTCGTCGGAAAGGCTTTGTTTCGCTCCACATTCTTCGGCGGATTCTTGTCGAGAGCTAGGAACTTTTAAATATTTCTCGAACAATCCCTCGTATTTCTGTCTGTTCTTCGCTTTGTTGATTATATTTTTCGTTTTTGCAGGAGTTAACCATAGTTTGAATGTTTCTTATGAGCGAAGGTTAGATTTATTTTATATTTTTTCTGTTACATATTTTGCAGAGTATATGGTGTTACCTATTTCTTAATTTAATTGAAAATCACACCCTTTGACATCTGTTACAGTCACGATTATTCTGGCTTCAGTTCAGTTCTACAGTCTTGTCAGTTTTCTATAAGTTATTAAGTAAGCTACCCGCCCCGGCTTCGTACGGGTGCAATGCGGATAAATTATGCATTTATTATACCTACCTACATTTAAACCTTCCTCTTGAATCACTTTATCTATTTAAAAAAACGCATAAAAAACCGTTACGTAGTTTTAAACATCTAAGCATACATAGGGACAGCAGAAGCGACTTTGTTTTAATACTATGTAGTGATTAATTTTTAGTCTGTCGGTTTGAGAGAATCATTCCCTACGATCATTCTTTAGTTTAGTTTATATCTTATTCTGACAGACGGACTGAACTGTCGCCAAAGTTAGAGATTGATTGAATTTGAAGAATATTTATTTATTTAATCGTAGGGCGTAAAAAACATTACAAGAAATCGAAATATATAGTATCTTCGGGGTTTTCAGGGTAGGCTCTGAAGAGGCATAAAAAGAATATAATATAATACTATCTATAAAAAGTAAAGTCGTCCTTTCACGAGCGAGGCTCTAAGATTCAGCGCAAACCTAGTTGATGTTTTGTTACAGTAGATGTGGTTAACTTTAATTACGGTCTCAAATATGTTCACACTTAAAGGTTTTAAATCTCATCTTTCGTGTCTTAAAAAATGTAAAAGCTGTGATGGAATTGATTGGAAACATTCTCCTGAATATAAATAAACACTAAATACCAAATCGGTATAAATAATTAGTAAGTAGCACAATTTGGCTATTTTTCAAGTAGTTAAACTAGTTCAGCTATTTCATTTTCAGTGTAGATAGTGTATTGAAACATGGTGCTGCCGTTAAAATACTCATTACAAAAAATAAAATATTCATATAACATTCAGGGAAATTCCCACATCCCCATAGCACTGTTAGCTTTCAAAATAGTAGGTAAATAACGCGAAATCTCCCTACACACCCTACTAACCGACCGCATAAAAAATCTCATTCCACCGAAAGATACAGTTACTTTCGGCTTAACGCCTTCTATATAGCTGAGAGGCAATGTTATAAAAACATAAAAACGACCCTAACATTGAAACTTTCTATTTCCCTCACACATAAATGACCTTAAAGATCTGAGACGAGTTTTGTCCGGAAATTGTCACAAGAGAGGCGGTCAATTGAAAAATCCTGACGATTGCCAAGGGACGGCGAAGCTGAATTTTAATATCACCCTTGGTTTTTGTACAAAAATTACAGTCAGCTTGGGTAAAAAATATCGATATTTTATCGTTATTTCTTTTGTAGGATTTTACCAGTGTACTATTAGGGAAAAGATCTTTTTGACTACCGGTTATCGATGGGAATAATTTTTTCTACTGTTACTGGTTTTTCAAGTAATATTTTAAATTTACCTAGTAATATCGAAAAACCGGTATCATTTTGTTTGTGTCCATACGATGTCGCAAATTATCCGACTTTGAGAATAACGATAAACTAAGACTCACTAATATAATTATAAGTAGTGACTGTTGTGTTGGTTTTGACCTAATATAGAAACGTTTTATATAATGCGTTTTTTTTTCATTTGATTTATTTTCTTTCAGATATAGTTACTTATAAATTGTCTGATGAATTAAGTTAGGTTAGAAACTAACGTTTCCAGAAAACGTTATATATCAAACATTACATTAGATCAACTATTTCATTAGATGAAAAATTATATAAATTATTACGGATCCATTTTTTACACTAAAGTACACATACACATAAAATACGGACATGGAAATAGAATACCCTGTTCTTCATAATTAAAAACTCATAATATTCTGCTTACAATATTGATATTTTATTTTTTACTTACCCAACCCTAATTTAGGCTTACATCGATCAGATCGTGCCACTAGGGTACGCGCCCGGTCGTTTCGTGTGTGACGATTTTAATTCTTGTATTGAGCACGGATCCGATGGGATCGTGTTGAGTTACATTTTAATTAAATCGGTTGCTCCGACCACGGATCGAATAAATAAAGCCTTATATGTATTGTAGTGTTACGGTTTACATAATTCAAGAGTTCGAATAGTACTTGGTATTGGGGATAAATGGCAAAATACAGAAATGCTAATACAAATAAAGTTTACAAAGTATAAAGCATAATGTTAGTATAGAGATACGCCAGTTTAGGAACAAATATTTAGTATCTCTGTGAGCCGTGGACCTCACGATAATTTTTCGAAATGGGCAAAATAATTAATATTTTAACGTTTTCGAACAACTAAATCGACAAAATATTTTATATACCTACCCCAGGTCAAAAATTTGAAAACAGACATTAAAAGCTGTGATTTCCTTACGGAATAAATTACAAAACTGAACAATAAAAATAAATGTTAACATTCTAAAAGTCAGTAGGTAACTTAAATTCTTAAGAAAATTTCCAGGTTTTGTAGGGAGGCAATCAAAAAAGGCGACATACAACTTGTTTCTCAGTTAGGTGAAGTATATATTTTTTACAATATTATGATGTGTAAATCTGGGCCGTTTTAATCTTTTGGCGATGGCGTAATGGTTTAAGATTTACACAATGATAATTATTGGAAACTTTAAATAAATAAAAATATTCCATACTTTTGGCCTGGGGTGTACTCACAAAATTTCATGAGTATTGATTGAGCAATGCAACCTATAGGCGAGAACAATCGAACATCCAAACATCTGCATATACGAACGAATTTTTCAGACGCTCGCTCGCTTCCCTCGCCCGGCCAATTACTTAAACCTGCGCAAGAATAACAATGTAACTTCATTTGAAATATATTTGTATAGAATCTTTTTATCGATTCATATTTTTTATGTGGTAATACCACATTTCTATTTTTATAAATAATGACACAAAGGTAAAATTAAGAAAGAAAAATTGAATGCGATCTACTACAATCGAAGCGGGGTTTGAACCCGCGACCTCTGCGTTTCCGGCGCATTGCTCTCCCAACTGAGCTATCCGACCGCTACGTCAGTCACACCAAATCTTTCATCCCTTAATGCTTTACGCTACTGGAGCGCCCTCTGCGTCATATATGTTTTGAAATGCTTATTGCGCATTAGCCATACCCTAGGATGTGCGTTTCATTTGAAATATTTCAACCAAGTATTCCTCCGAACAATAGCGTGCCATTAATGTAAAGCCAACGTTTACAAACGGAAATGGGTCCCGCCCAGCCCATAACACAATTAAATTAAATTCCTTACTTCATCAAGAACATACGTTAGAAAGACGGTTGAATTAAGACTGCGTAGACAAATTTAAATTGAGTTTTAGCAACAGTAATTCCATCTACGGTACACTGGCTGTCAAATAATCCAGGGTCACTGATGTAAAATGTTATATCTGAATAACTTATGCAGCTAGCTTGTTCAAATTTGGCTTTGAATATTAATAAAGTGAAGTGCAAAAATAAATAAGAAGGTATTCTCCTTTTACAAATCATATTGAGAAAGATCGGATTATACCGGGTCGGTAGGTCTATTTTATAAAAAAAATTATCATCACTGATAAAATCACTTCAACTAATAATAATAAAATTGGTTTAGACTCACGTAAAAATTGTTAGGAACGGCCCGACATGTTTCGAACTCATATGGAGCTCTTCATCAGGGACAGAATATCCGTGCTGCTACGCGACTCACGGCCCACTGCGGTGCCGTGCTGTTTTAAAAATATATTATCATCATAGTAAATTATCACTTCCACGAAGGTTGACGTCACTAAATTAATAATAATACTTTCCAAGATCAAGAGCTGAAGTTAGTCCAGTTACTAAAAAAACAGCAAATTGCAAAACGGACTCATGCACGAAAAGAAAAACTTTACTGAGCGACAAACTGATATTTGCCGATGAAAAACTGTTGCCCCATATATCGACATAAGTCGGTTAGTTTGTCAACTGCAAATAAGTGTGTAATCACAAAAAGATATTTTTATTTTGTACGATAACTTTAATTTTCGGCCAGCGTACGCAGTAAACGGACAGACGGGCAACAAAGTCATCCTACTCAACTTGTTTAAGTTGGTTGCACCGCCCTCAATTTATCTGCTTTGCCCGAAGATTGACTGGTAGAGAATGCCTCATGGCATTAAGTCCTTTTGTACGATAATTTTTCTTTTGTGCAATAAAGATTAAATAAATAAATAAAAAAATCCTATAAGGGTTCTATTATGCCGATTGAGGTGCGGAACCCCAAAAAGATCTGCGAATTCTCTATATTTTACAAGGATCCCACGCCAAGGTCTGATCTAATGAGATCAACTTAAAATTGTGCCCTTCGAAGCAAAAACTGAATTTTCCAAATCAATCCAACCGTCTTCGAGTAATCGGATATCATGGGGTTAGTGCCCCGTGTTATTTGACCACGAGTGTATCTACAGTACAGTCGAGTTCATTTACATCTACACACTTACGAGAACAAAAATATCTGAACACGACCCCATTGTCAGGAGCATAAAGTCGTGTTCAGATATTTTTGTTCTCGTAAGTGTGTAGATGTAAATGAACTCGACTGTACGTGGGCAAAGCTTGCCAAAATAATAATTGAGTGCGCGATTCAGTCGCAACTTTCGCCTGAACATGTTGCAAACGAAAAGAGACGATTAAAATTAGTTTTGGACGTTTTAGTAAATAATATGAACATAGTTCGTTAATGGAAGCAAAATTCAAAGTGCTATGGCCATCACTGTTCTCATAATATGTCATTTCAATCGATTTTGCTTACATTTGACGATCCCAGCCCATGAACTAAGGATGGTACAGATGTACCTGAATAATAGTTTTCCCATCGTATTTTGTCGGGAAAACTCGTTTTAATATTTCCATCTCAGCTTTTTCACCCAAGTTGACAGAGAAACATGCTAAAACGAACTTTATCCGACAAAATACGATAAAAAACTATCATTCACTACATCTGTACCTGTGTTAAATTATTTTTTACTAAAGCATATATTATTTGTGTAATACATATCTAAGGCTACGAATTAGTGAATGGCCCAGATCGATCAGACCAGATCAGACCAGAGATCAGATGGTGTTTGTGGGCAGAAAATCCCACTTCCGTACGTATCCTAGGTAGTGTGCGTAAGTCCTAGAGTGGCGTAAATAATATTTCTTAATTACAGACATAGCTAAAGTCTTGGCCAAAGTCTCAAAATAGTTTGCCCTACATAGCTGGATTTTTTTGTAGAGAAATTACCTTCTTAAAGTACTCGTTTGAAATCTTTATTCAGATAAACTTAATAATTATTATATTAAACTTAAAAATTTAAAACACCCGCGAAACAGGTAGCTGGTCATCATGAGACCCTCATTCAATGAGTGATATAGAAAATGCTACTAAAACTGAACATAACTACAAAATTTAAATTATTATTTAGCTTCAATATTGGCTGAGATCTCGTCACTTGTTTCCAATTAAAGCTGCATATCTTTGAAAATACTGGTCCTATTTCCACCAAACGTAGCTAAGAAACATCAAATCGGACAAGTCCTACGATAAAAAAAAAACTCAAACTGGTATTATCAGGAGGTAGTGTACATAAGAAAAAATTTATAATTTATTGCAATGAAGTAAATGTAACCTCCAAAAACCTCAGTTTTAAAGAGTGACTTCAAGAACATCATGGCACCCGAGCAACAGAAAAAAGGATTTAGAGTTTAATTTATACCTCAAGTTGAACACTTTCTACCTAATTGTAAACTAGAACGCTTCAGGAATCGATACAGGTTTATTAAATCTTAAAGGTACATAATTCCCCCCGGTTCGGGGAGTATCGCCATGATTTCCCACAGGATCTTCGCATTGTCCACTTGAAGTGTACACTCTGCAGTTGAGACGACGGAGATAGATGTAGTGCAAGGTTACTACGATATTCGAAATTCTAATCGCGTCATAGGGGTGTTGATAGATGTTGAACAAACAGTAGTTATATGAATAAGATTTGCTCCATATGTCACTAAACAGTGTTTTTTTCGTTTTTAAATATGTGACTTTAAAGGTACGCAAGGGTCGTTCTCAAAATATTTGCACCGCCACCTGTCAACAGGTCTGTCTTAGAAGAAGTTTTTTACACCGCATTATTTTAAATATTCAATTATCATCACATATCTAAAGACAATTTTTACATAGAGGCCAAATGCTTTCAATTAAAAGTAAAGTATATTAATAGACAAAAAAACGATTTAAAACTAGGTTTTGTCGGTCACTTGCCGTGTCCCAACGCGAGGTACTCATGTTTCGTTGTAATAAAAACATATACATTACCGACTTAGCTTAAGTTCAGTACTCCATTTTATTTTCATATATGATGAAGATTGAATACTACCATATCGAATAATAATACTATGCTTATTTTGCGAATTATTTGCAATTTAAGTTTGTCCACGCCATTTTTTGTCGTTCACTTGTCATGAGACAAACATTACAATTGTGTGACTACTATTTCTTTTCCCCTGCCTAACCCCGCATAAATCGAGACCTTCAGTTGCCACCTAACACTGTTCCGAGTGACACGTCGTCAGTGTGCTGCACTAAAAAAATATGATACATACTCTTACGCGAGCGGGAGTTTGTAATGGGTATGTAGTCTATATTCTGCCTTCCATATTTTGGTTGACGTGTGTACTATTGCATTCATTTTAATTTATAACGCGTAAAGTATGATCTACTTTTATGTGTATAAATATGCAGTTCATCAACGAAATACTTTATTTGTTTTGATGACATAACTTTCATTTTGTCCATCACCTGTATGTCGTTCACTTGTCTATATAAAAACAGGTGAACGACGCATACGGCAGGTGAACGACAATTATTTAAACACTTATACAAAATTATTTAAAAACCAGGTTTTATCGGTCACTCGCCGTGTCTCAACTCATGTTTCGTTGTTATAAAAACATATAAATTTCCGAAGTAGCTTAGTTTAAGTATTCCATTTCACTTTCAAGCTGTCTTAGGAATCCTTAGCAGGCGGCGCCCGCACCAGATTTTGAAGCATGAATCCTCTGCCTGTCAGCGGCTTTAAGCGTCCAGGTCTCTGCCCCATAAAGAGATATGGACAAGACAAGGGCACAGACGAGGTGCATGTTAGTTCGGTTGGGGATGTGTCTATCTTTCCATATTTTGCCGCGTTGGGTCATCGCTGTTTTGGCCATTCCGATTCGCCTGCGAATCTCTGGTTTCCATGTGCCTCTATTTGTGACAATGGAGCCAAGGTACTGGAACTGATCAACAGTTTCAAACTCTTGAAGCAGGTTAGTACTTTGTCGACTAGTAATGGTCGACTATCATCAGCTCGGTCTTATATTTATTAATATCTCGACCCATTTTGAGGCTGGTTGTTTTGAGTCATTCCAAAAGTTGGGCCACTTCTGCTTCGGGTGATGCAAAATAGGCGATGTCTACCACGTACCTTCAAGGGCTCCATATCTGTTAAATAGTATTGGGGATATTATGCATGATATGCATATGCATCCCTGTCCGGAACTTAAAGTTCTTGTATGTGACATCTCCTACTGACACCATTCTGTATTCAGACTCGTAAAGGCTTTATAAAGTGTTACCAGATGTGCTGGCAGCTTCAGACAATACCTCCCATAACTTATCCAACCTAACGCAGCCGAAGGCTTTCTGGTTATCAGATGTGAAGGAATTCCTCGAAGATGACGAAAACAGCAATAAGTTAATCAGCGGGTAGGAAAGAATATGTCAAAAGAAGCAGCATCAGGATGCAGAAACGTTATTTAAATGATTCGCTGTTGAACCTTCATAACACATTTATAAAATTACGTGGGTATGCTTGAGTTTTGCATCTTTTTGTCGGTTATGACCTTTCTGGATAGTACAGGCTTCAAAAAACCTCCTGAGAAATGTCCTATGATATGAGAATTACATGCTTGTTTTTTTATGCAAATTACTAACATAAGGAAAAAAGAAAAACAAAAACAATCAAATAAGCACTATTTGACAGTTCAACGTAGATTTTATTTAAAATGTCACTTACCTGCAACCGTCGTCGTTAACCTGCTAACAAATTCAGTGAAGTTGGAACATATTTGTCGCAAACCTGCACCCAATTGTCGATAACTTGGTAACAAATGTCGTTTACCTGACATCGATGTCTTTCACCTGTCGACCTAAAATTTCAAACACCTATGTCTTCTAAGATATTCAATTTAACTACTTCCCTCGACGTGATATCCATTGTCTGAATATATTTCTAGCGATCCTATGAAAAATAAAAGAAGAAATCGCAACTTAAAAAAAAATGCAAAATTAACGCAGCGGTGCAGATTTTTTGAGAACGACCCGCAAACTTTGTTTTTTTTTATCCAAAATCAATTTTGTAATCGTTTTCTGAATCAAAAAAATAATTCACGGTGAAAATGACAAATTACTATTATTGTCTCTAAGTATACAAATATTGGTAATCAACCCACAGAATTACGTCACAATGTAGGTTAGGGTGGAACGAATTTTTTTTTTTTGGAAATTCAACTCAGAACGTCTCTAAAACGTTGCATTAGGCTGCCAGGTGTACGAGAAAAATAATAATAAAAATATTCAATACTACTTTTAGCCCTCTACTGTCATTTTGAATATTATGATCAAGCCCATATTGAAAAAAAAATTTTTCATCAAAATCTTGTTTTTTTTTTATGAAAGTCAAGTGTTTTTTTTCTAAGCACATAATACTCGAAATAAAAGATATTTATTGCATAAAAATATAACAATATTAAAAATATAAAATTTTTTTAAATACTGAATTTTAATTTGGGTCACAGGTTCACGTAGTAGTTGCCGTAAGTATGAAATAAGCTCAAAAAATTTGAAGTTGAAACCCTTCTTTATCAATCTAATACTAATTACGTAAAAAAAATAAAGTTTTTTTCACCAATTATGAGTAAAAAAAAAAATTCTAGCTCAAGTAGAGGGCTGAAACATATTTAAAATCAATTACATATATATATATATATATATTCATTAATATCTTATCTAAAGGCAACATATTACAAATGTTCCAGGTCGATCAGACGACTTTTTTTTTTCTCCATACATCTACGCTCCACCCTAATGTAGGTGGCCATTTTTATGGAGCATTTTTAGCGCTCTGTTGGAAAGTTGAACTTTGACGGTATAATTTCTGACTTTGAGATTCCTTTGATCCAAATAAAAAATAGAATCGATTGACATCCTCGAACAAAAATTGTCTACACGCCTATTCCTTTTGTTCTTTGGTTTAACTATATTTGAAGGAACGGCATGGTGCGACACGAACCTCAATATTCGAATTTCAGAGTAACCTGCTTGTAATTTCGGTACGAGAACGAGGTCACAAAAACAACCAGCATATAATTATATTTACTAATCGAGTTCTAATTTAATTGATATTGACACAGCAAACTGAATCGAAACAACAACATTGCCTTGCTAATCCGCCATACAATAACGTAGCCAGTCAGTTAGTGCTAACCAGAGATAGGCAAAAGTTAATCGATTAACGATTAAGATTAACCTACTTAATCGCGATTAACGATTAAAAATGATGATTAGTTAATCTATTCGTACGAGTTCCGATTAATATAGGTAATCGTGATTAAATTAATCGCCATTAATTTTGACGATTTTTTTTTTTATCGATTAATCAATTCATCGATTAATGCCTATCTCTGGTGCTAACCCGTTATACTAACTTGCGTATTTTTTCCCAAATTTAGGCATTAGAAATATACCCAGCTTCCCGCGAAAAGAAAAGTAAATACGCCAATAAATATAACAAAAAATCACCAAAAAAATACACAACTCATTTTGTCATAAAAATAAATAAAAGTAATGCTGACGAAAGATTATAAATATTTCTTTTACTTCCTCGTTATTACACCGCTCCAACTTTTTCTTCACTAATACACCTGCCAACCAGAATATGTATTTTCTTCAAAATTATACCTGTGGGAGAACATGGAGATCTTTACATAAAATACTTTAGATACATTTCCAAGAAGTTTTTGATATTTCATAAAGAGTAGCTGATTTGAGTCTTTAAGTACGGTATTGGTATTAGTTGTAGTCTTACTTGATTTCTGTTTGTCGGTCTGTTGTTTGTTTTGTATTTCTTCTTTGATTAGATTTGCAACGTCAAGTGCGCTTTACACTCTGTTTAAAAATGTCACTGTAAATATTTACACTCTGGAGTGCGCTCCGATCAGTAGATTCGACGAACCCCAGTATTTCTATTGACTCTCCGGAACTTTAATAAGACCCCGCAATTTCCTACGAATGGCCACGCCTGGCCACGAGTCTAAGCTTCACTCCTATTTCATTTGTTCTGAGAAAAAAATATATTTAAGTCTCCGAATTTAATCTTTCGGCCGATCAAAAGGAATTCCAAATTCAAATCCCCCCCGGATTACCGTTACAGTGGTGATTAAAAATAATAAAAAATGGTGGAAATAAATTCACGAAAATGCTTCGAGTTTATTCACATATTTTATACTAGTTTAGCTCGCGAGTCTGCTCATACGGAATTTTACTTAATTAAAGTCTGTTTTCAAAAGGGTAAAAATGGTACCCTATTACTAGGTAAGCCTTTGCTGTCCGTCTGTCACCAGGCTGTATCTCATGAACCGTGATAGTCAGACAGTTAAAATTTTCTCAGATGATGGTGAGGGGGCTCCCATACAACAAACGTGATCGGTTGCGTTAACTTTGCACCTCATTTGTATCCGGCGCCACATACCAGGTGCACCTTTACTTAACCCGGCCAGTTAAGATGGGACAAGTATTTGTATGGAACTCTTGATGCGCGAGTCAGACTCGTCTAAATGTAGACAATGCAACTAACTTAAGTACCCGCATGATTAACAACTAACAACGCATAATTACAGACTACAAGAGTTCATTCCTGCCAGGAAAAAACCTGCACATCGACTTTTTGACCGCTAACTTGACGTTGACGTAAAACAAACCAACCAAATAGTTAATGAGTTTAATATTAGAAATTGTTACGAACATCGTTGAAGTATATTCCAGACTAAGTTGTTTTGCCTCTTATTATTTAAACAGACAACAATGTAAAGGACTTAATCTAAGTTCAAGGTAATTTCAGAACGCTCTTAAATTAATGAGAGACCACTGTTTCTGAAAGCGAAAGCGTTTGATGTTGCTCTTATCACATTTAAAGAACAAGTCATAAATTTTAATGAAGACTATGATTATGCAATTACACTTAACCAAATTACATGATAAAGGTAATACTTATAATTATTATTACTAAATCTACATGTATCTCAAATTTTAAATAAAATAAAAACAGTACCTAACTAAAATGTACACTAAAATGGTAAAGTCAGTAAACTGAATATTAATAGACATGAAAAATCCGGTTCCTTTGCCATGGTCCCGAAGACGCTGGCAGCATTTCCTCGCTGAATAGATATACATTTAGTAGAATCATGGATAATAATATAGATACATGAAAGTAATGAGGTGCGGTGCCAATATACACTATTTTTTTCTTTCCTTTATCAGCGATCGGCTATGACGCCATAATCTGAAGTGAACGTGGTTTGACTGGAAGTTGAATGGCTGATATTCCAGCAAATATCATCCTAATAGTTAGTTTGGATGGCCCAATTCCAATATTTACCACCTCTTTATTTGGTTTACATTCCCTGTAGTATCCAAGAGCTTTTTGCGCTAGGTCGTTTATGTGAGTTTGAAGTCGGTTTCTGTATCTTATGCTTGCAGCGCTTAGTGCATCTTTGACAAAATTCACATGATATACAACCCGGTTACAATATCTGTGGAACTCGCTGCAATGTAAAGCCATCGACGCCAGGTCCACAGATATTGTAACCGGGTTGTAGCTGTAAAAATGGGGCCACTTTCCAGTGACAGACATTTTTCTATCATCACGGATATTAAAACTGCGTCTGTCACTGATATACAGCTAAATTCGGTTCAGTTTTGCTAGTTGGTTAGAAAGCTGCCAGCTCTTCCGTCCCCCGTAGTGTTGACCAGTTTTTTTACGATTTGCTTGAATTCAAAGTAGGCTCAGATACAAGTCTACAGTTGTTTTAGCAATTTGGCTAGGTAGGTTTGTCACAGTAATTTAAGGAAACAAAATTATGTTAATTACTTCTTGAAATTACGCGATATTTGAGTGAGTTTTCTGGACAATTAAATACATAACTTGACTCCTGTTCGCTACTTTACGCTTTGATGAAAGCTAAATAGGGCGCGTTTGACATGGCGAGATTTGTGTGTCGTTGAATTTACAGTCCGTGAGCTCAAACTGAGAGGTTTTTATCTGAATCGCGTAAGAGCGGTATAAAACGCGAATCGGATTCTGACAACTCATGCACAGTATGTATGTCCTATGATCATCAGATTTGTTGTAACTTTATTTTTCTGTCATTTCGTTTTGCATCGGTGTTTGAACAGTTAAATTTTGGAGGAGGAAATAGAGGAAACGAAGCCTCGATTTGTATAACCCGGTTACGTTAAGTTTGGACCTCACTTGTATGCGACGCCATAGTTACCAGGTGAAAAGTAGACTGATGGTATGGGAAAGAAGCAGTGACATAAACGTACCCCGTCTCTATGACCTTTTGTGTTCGAACATTTTTCCCTCCCGAATGGTTTACGCTAGCAGACGATCTGGTTTAATAAAAAGATGAGACTAATTAAACATAGAACAGCGCCTGTCCTCCATAATGAAGATCCAAATCCATACCTTCTTCGAACACGTGTCAAGACAGCTTTGTCCATTGAGCGCCTGGTGGTTCAGGGCAAAGTAGACGGCACTAGACCATGCGGTAGTTCTCCTATGGACTGACCAAATCAAATCGGCCACAAACTGCCCTCTGCACGAGAGCACCAGACGCGCGGCTGTGACAGAAGAATGGCGTAGTGTGGTTAAGCTTGCCACATAAGGAATGACAGCCACGACCACTCTGCTTAACTAAAGAAAAATTAAAAATGTGATTTTTTATAAATATTGACATAAAGCTCAATTATGAATGAAAAATGTAACGTGATCTATTACGTGACGTACTACAATTTAAGCAGGACTCGAACCTACGACCCTACGTTTCCAGCGTAGTGCTCTCCCAACTGAGCTATCAGATCGTTACGTCAATCACACCAAATCTTTCATTCTAAAATTCTACGCTACTGGAGCGCCCTCTGCGTCATGTGTTTTAAAATGCTTATCTGCATTAGCCATACCCTAGGATGTGCGCTTTACAAGCACGAACCTTTTACGTTTGTGTCAATATTTATAAAAATAAAAATGTCGTATTTCCACATTAAAAAAAGAAACGATAAAAAATGATTCTATGTAAACATTTAATGTGTAATTTGTTCGCAGGAGTGGAACGACTACAAACTGAAGTGGAACCCAGAAGACTACGGCGACGTTAAAACTCTACACGTGCCTTCAGAACACATATGGCTGCCAGATATCGTGCTTTACAACAAGTGAGTTCATTAAACTATTGATACAAAGATATCAAAGCTCATAGAAAAATTGAAATGAGTTACCTGGGGGACGAGACCGGGAATCGAACCCGTACCTCTGGATTGCCGGTCCGGTGCGTTAACCACTTCGCTACCCAAACTCCAACCAACCTTTCGAATTTTTCATTATGCTTCGTGTGTCGATCTTTGCATTGTTTATTTGAAAGGTTTTTTTACACTTTAGCGACCTCTATGTGAATACGTTAATATTCACATCTTACCGCACTACTTTACAGCAGTGAACGAGCAAGCGAGAGAGGGCGCTGTTATTTTTATAAATTTAGTGTGAACATTTAAAAAAGAAATGAGACATTAAATGTTTCATATATAATAAGTGAGTTCATGTTTAATCATTGTTAAAAACCACAGGTTTTTATATGGGGCAAACGAGCGAACGTTAGCTAGTTAAAAAGGCGATCCGCCTGATTACCGTCACCCATAGACACCTCTGCCGTATTACGGTAAAAGGTCGTATCTTTATACGGATGTCATAGTAAGATACGTCCTTTGGTGGCAGACCTGCACCTCTAGCATACTATGATACGCGACTCTTTCTCGCGCGGGATATACTACCTGTCTCTTTCTGTACAGTACTGTGAGAGAGTGACGGGTGCTATGTCAGGCGACATGAGACGCGAACCATAGTTGTGCTAGACGAGCTGCAACACTAAAGGAGTCACAAATGCGTTGCCGGCCTTTCAGGAGGGAGTACGCTCTTTTCTTGAAGGTTCAATAAATTGATTGAAACTCACACATTATAACAAAACTGAAATCAATCTCGTTCTAAAGGTGTTTATTTAATTACCTCAACATTTCGACCGCGATGTTCCGTGCTGTTACGTCTCGAAGGGACTGACAGTGACCGTGAACGAACGCGATTGTCTCGTTTTGTTATTATACTAATGTCTTACGATAGTTTTAATAAGATTATTTGACGTTTATAAATATATCATAAAGAACGGTTTCTTTATGATATATTTATAAACGTCAAATAATCTTATTAAAACTATCGTAAGACATTACATAGGTACGCGATATTACATTCAAAATGTTGTTTTTCAAAATGTATGTCCATTAAAATTTCATCTACTGTATTTTAATCATACCACTTAGAACACCGTATACTATAATGTCATACATTTCTTTCCCAAGAGACCTAGTTAAAAATTAAATATAAAGTAAGAACTAAGAGCTCTCAGTGACACAGGTGCATTAAAATATTTCACAGTAACTCTAAATAAAACTCGCTGCGGTTGCTACTATAGAGGAAGCCATTCTGCATAGCTCAGCCGCGTTTCAAGGATATTCTACCTTATCTAATACATTTTAACGCTGTTTTACGGTTTCGTGCGCATTAAGCGCGTTTGTTAAGGCTTTTTGGCACTAAAATGTTACATCCATGGCAAGATAAAGCATTTTGTTTATACGGTTTTATGTTTCCTTTAGCACCGCTAAGGTAGACCAAGCATAGCGTGACCTTTATGTGAATGACACGGAGATAAAAGAGTATCCAAGTGTGGTTAATAGTGGAAATAGGCTTGGGAAAAACATGTTTTAAGAGGCCTTATTCCTTTTTAATTCGATTTTTTTCATATCATGACAAACATGTTGATAATTCAACCAACTTTTAGAGTGAATAATGATTTTCCCTGTCGTCTAGAAAGTAACATTATTTCATACTTTTAGTGCGTGCAGACGAAAATAAGTTAAAAATAAGAATTTTCTGCGTGAATTTTGTGAATGTCGAATAGTTTTTGAAACAAAAATTATTAACGAAAGATTCAAACTGTGTAAACAGTTACATTGATAATATGTGAAGAATGTGATAATATGTTTGATCATAGAGATTTTTTTTTATTTAGCATTTTTGAACGGATAAGGATCCTTTATTATTTATCTTCTTCGAAAACGACTGACAAAAAAACAATAAGAAATCATCTATAAGAAATTGTGAACATAATATTATGAACAAGACATCGGTTACAGTCAGTCTGATGTCAGTACAGTCCATAATAGGGGTGTAGACTGATGTTGAATTATACAACATACTGTATTTATATTAATAAAATTAGCTTAATATGTCATGACAAAAGAAAAAAACCAAAAAATTATAATAGTTTTTGAAAAATGTGACTTCATAGATACGCAAATTTTATGTTTTTTTTTAATCCAAAAGAAATTTTTAAATTGTTTTCAGAATCTTCATAATTTAACAAAACAATAATAGTATGACAACCATTTATTTATTTATTTATTTATTTATTCAAATTAGTTACACAGTATTACAGTATAAACCAAGGCACTGTGAACTACAAAATTACATTTTAGAAAAGCTTAAATCTAGTTTGATGTAGGCGACGTAACTGAACCATGAAGTTCAACGCACTTTTTCACGGTGAAAATGGCAAATTACTTATTGTTTCCATACAAATATTGGTACCCAACCCACAAATGAAGTCATTTCTGGCTTTCAGAGCAGTCTAAGTGAAGTTAGTCCCAGATAGACATTTGATCCCAATAAAAAATAGAATAAATTGACATCCTTAAAAAAATGTCTACACGTCTAGACAGTGTGCCTAGCATATAGCCCCGACTTCGTTTTTCGCGCGACTTAGCGACACATGTCGTGCTCGCATAGTATTGAAAGAAAAGTGACAGGTCGGATTTGTCACGCAACAAAGAATAGCGCATCACAGTAGGTAATGCTAGACGAACTGGACTGTTATTCATTAATTTTCACAAGTCCGATCAGAAAGAGTTTTATGATCATTCTTTCGTCATTCTGAGACGCCAGACTGAGCGTGCTACCGTCTTAAGCTGTAAAAGGTTAAAAGTCTATCCACTCTCATTACCAAAACAAAGTTAACCTAACTTAATCCCAAACATTCAGGCCTTATCCACCAACACGTCACTTACACTGGAATTACGACATCGCCTCTTAAAAGCCATCCAAGTTCACCACATTATTAAACAGCGAAAATTGTCTCGTGAAATTTGGGTCACGCTGTCTTCCATTAGGTGAGGTGGCATTAAAAATAAACTTAATATTCGCTAAAAATGAACAGTGCTTTTAGGGCAGGTGCAAAGCTTTGGACTAGCTTTTAGGAAGCTGATAATTTGGAGGAAAATTCGCTATTGCTAGATGTATCTAGATGTCAAGGAAGAATACCAAGAGAGCAGACCATGAACTTTATGAGACCTATAAATCGAAATTAACACAAGATCTTGAATTTCTGTGATAAGCGTCGAATTTTGCCTCAGTTATTCCCAACTCATATTTATCGGTTAACCAATATATACTGTCATTAACAAACCATTAATAAACAGTAGCTTATGCAACTGATACATAATAAGAGGTCGTAAAATACGCGCGTGGTTGCATAATACATAGGATCACCCACGTTTGTTAAGACCTAATTATATACGCATACACTTCTTTATCTACACCCATATTCATAATAATTACTATAGATATTATTTTACTCGTATGTAGATATGAAGTATTCGGTACCGTCAGTCAGTCCGCGGAGCTGAGGAATGAATGAGGTGACTTCGCGCAGCGGCCCGCGTGCTCACCTTAACAGTATCATATTTGAATATCATATTTGATACTGTTAACCTCATATTTGATACTGTTACTCACCTTAACAGTATCATATTTGATACTGTTAAGGTGGGTATCCTATGGCAACTCTGAAACATTGTTTCCCATCTGTAACTTTTCGCCAAATTTTCATTTGTCCGAAAGCAATTTTTTGCTGAAACTCGTAATATTTTCAGGATTTTATAAACATCGTTTTCAAGAACCCGTTTTAAGTTAGGTTGGTTTTGTTTATTCTGAAAAATTTACAGTTTTGGAAAAAAATGCCTTTCGGACAAATGAACATTTGGCGAAACGTTACTGACGGAAAACAAATATTACTGTTGAACACGCGGGGGATTATGGTACTGTTATAAAATGACATCTCTGATTTTGGTCGCTGCCAAGTTTATCGACACCCATATTGTTAACTTAAATTGTTAACAATATGGGTGTAGATAAACTTTATTTCCAAACATTTGATGCTCTTTAATCATTGCTAGTGCGTCCTGAACTGTCCTGTCTCTAGGAAAAACCAACCCAACTTTAATTAATAGTGAAAAGTTTTTGTTGACATCGAATCTATTGGACGAACTTCACTAGCGTCCAGAGGCGTTTCCAACTCCATTTTTTTCAATCTAAGTTAACTTTTGTTGCGAAGACCCGCAATTCGGGGTCTTATTGGGTCTGCTCTTATTTCCTCGTCGGGGAGACCCATAATTCTGCGTTATCCTGACAACTCGATGAGTTTATCTCGTAAAGTTTAACCCTGACTTGAGCAAAAAGTTATCGGCCACCGCAACCGAAACGGGGAGTTATAGTTCTTGTCGCGCGGAATTAAATTGGCTTTACTGGTTTTCTGGAACTTACAGTCATAGATAAAGAACTTTAACCTTTAAACGCCAAGTGGTGGAGCTATTGACAGTGCCACTGACGCCATATCAAAAAAAACTTAAAGACACTTGCAGTCATTTGGGTTACAAAGTTATTGATCCTTGAAGTTATGTCGTCGACATTGGCATTCGCATAACTGTGGCGATCAAAAGGTTGATTGCTTTATTTTAGCCTGTGCTGTCCCACTGCTGGAAAAAGCCTCCCTCTCTTTCTTCCAGACGTCTCTGTTCAAGGCAGCAACAGACCAATTTTTTCGGAATGTGTCTAGGTCATCCCGCCATCTCCGTTGTGGTCTGCCGCCGTACTCTATTAGGTGGGATCCAGTCCCTGTCCCTTCAAAAAGGTTGATTAGAATAATATAAATAATAATGACAATATTAAGAGCCGGCAAGCTTTTGATATTCATTGATTGTGATATTCCCAACAAGCAATAACTTGGCTTTATCACGAACCTACGAACGATCATTTGTTTAAAGTTAATTTATTTTAAATATTCCTGTTTCATTAAGTTTCGTTGACTTGTTTAGATTAAAACGAGTAATAACTAAATGAGCCATAAGATCGCCTGTTATCTGTCTTTATTGTAATTTTAAGACTTTCTGTATTTGTATTCCTTTCTTGTCGAGGTGTGCAAAAGACATAATGGCTTGCTTCTGGCAATTGCACTATGTCGTGCCTACCACAGTAGAGTGCATGCATCTCATTTAGCCACTCAATTGCTTCGAATTTGGAGTTGGACTCTATTTATATAATAAAATAAGAGCGGTGACAGGTAGCCGTAGTTACCAAAAGCAATCTAGTGGTTAGAAATAAAATGCTATTAGCTTTACTTAAAATAATAGAGTATATCTAAAGCAGACATACCAAGAAAGGTAATGGCGAAATCTCGAAACAAAATTCTTCCCTCCGATGGTCAAAAGTTAAGAGCTTGTATGAATCTAGGTTATGTTGCTATTACATCGGATTATAGAACAGGGAACGTTCTTTATTCTCATACGAATTGTATCAAAGGCCCTGGAATCCTTAATTTCGCATATGTCCACCGGAAAGACTCTAACCTAAATCTGACATTGACCCAGAATTTAGCTCAAATTATTATAATTGCCATTATTACAATAAGACTCAGTTTTAATCTAACTTTTATTTTATTATCACAATAGAATGTGTATTGACTCGAGCGTAAGATTTGACTTAAACGTCGCACTAAATTCCCACAGTTTCGCATTCCACGGCGTCACGGACCTTCATTCCCATCACGCCTCAAATACACCCAACACTACACCCATTCCCCAAAATTATCCGCCTCTTACACCCTTTACCACCACAACGCTAACTACCTCTCGCTTACCGGAACTGAACGCTTTTAGCATTATAATATGCCGAGATAGCTCCCGTTTAAACTTCGTATTTTCGCTACGTCACCCATTATCAGCCGTGGCCACATTTCTAGGCATTAAGCACTGTCAGGGGAAAACTGGGCTTTATTTGAGGTGTCGGAAGGTCTGTTGAATGGGGTAGGTGAACCAAGAGAATGCGCCCAGAGTTAGCCAGGCGGAAGGCGTGATAAGTGCATAGCGTAATCTAAATAGCATCAGCGAAACATGTGCGATTAACGGGGGTTTGTTGTGTTTTAAGGGCTTTTTATAGCCTTAGGTGCCTTTATTCATTGTAGTACTAGTGTTTGACTCTAACCGTTGCAGTTCTGATTAGCGTTTTCTTTTAAGAGGCCTTATTCCTACTAATTTTTTTTCATATTAAGAAGTCAATAATACTTTTCCTGAGCTATTTCATGCTATCATTGCGTGTAGTCGAAAATAAGTTGACTAGTTTTCTGAGTGTTTTTTTTTTCAATTTCGACTAGTTATTCTCGTGTCGCGCGACATAGCCTCACCCGTCACTGTCTCGGAGTACTGTACAGAAAGAGCTAGATAGTATATCTCGCTCTCTATATCATATTCGGCTCGAAGGACCAAATATGAATGAGATATGTTCATGTATGTGTACGTGTATAAATGAAATCACTATTGTGACGCTAATATTGTTGTATATAAATTTATATCAAAATTATAAAAATAAGAGTCAGTTTGAATACTGAACAATAGGATTTATTCAATTAATAAGATATCTTCAATTAAATTGTTTATAAACAATTATTTTAATCCTCTTATATTCAGTCCTTTAATGGTCCTGGTATAGGAAAGCGATATTCTTGAGCCTTTTCTAAATCTTGAAGCTTTAAATTAAATTATCTTTATGACGACTCGGTTGGCACAGCGCCAGAGGTGCAACCTACTGAGCCAGCGGTCCTGGGTTCGGATCCGGCAAGGGCGAATATTAAGAGTGAGAGAGGCAAGTGATGTACTCGCATATTTATTGAACAAGAACTCATGTTCATATATAAAATGCAATAAAAATAATGCAGTTATTACAAAAAACCGGCCACGTGCGAATCTGACTCGCACACTGAGGGGTTCCGTACAAATACAATACAATACAATACAAGTACGCTTTATTCCACACCAAAAAAACATTTACACAAGAAATTACAAATAGACAAATTAAAAACGGTAGACAACAGGCAGTCTTATCGCTAAAGAGCGATCTCTTCCAGAAAACCTTTGGGTAGTGGAGTTTATCCTAAAAAACGTTTATTGAAAAATAAATCCTATCTTGACTGGCCGGGTTAAGTTACGTTTGCACCTGGTATGTATAGTGCTATATACAAATGAGGTGCAAAGTTAACCCAACCGTTCCCGTTTGTTGTATGGGAGCCCCTTTAAATATTAATTTTATTCTGTTTTTTAGAATTTGTTGTTATAACGGCAACAGAAATATATCATCTGTGAACATTTAAACTGTCTAGCTATCACGGTTCATGAGCCGCAGCCTGGTGACAGACGGACAGATAGACGGACAGCGGATGCTTAGTAATAGGGTCCTGTTTTACCCTTTGGGTACAGAACCCTAAAAAGTGTGTGATTATATTTAATTTTTCTAATGACCAGATCTCATTAGGAATGGCACGGCTATTCCTAATGAGGCGCTAAAAAACTACGAGAAATCCTTTTACACCCCGCGGGTACATTTACAAGTATACTGATAAAACTAAAGTAAATCCAGACTTGCATAATTATGTCCTAGCGGAATGCAAATGTGGCAAATAGAGGTGTGGCTTTCGCGAGTGAGTGAGTCAAATGAGGTATATTTTCATTCATGTCAGTCACTCACTCACTGGAGGATAAACCGACTCACTATTTCTTTCGTTCGCAACTACTCAATAGGAACTGAACTGAATGATGCTATGTGCCATTATGAAGTTATAAAATAAATATATAATTGTAATTTTATATTTATTATTGTTATTCAATGACATAGAATCAGACATGTAAAAGTGTTCTTGTGGCCTACTTGTAGAATAAAGATATGAATTTTGAATTTTAAATTAACCACATCAAATTATGTAATTGGTCGATTATAATAAGATGAGTTACATTTTTCCAATAGCAACGTCAGTTTGTATAAATTTTGTATATTTTCCAAATAATTATTATGAAGCATCATTTTAATGAACCACTGAACGAAATGAAAGACGTTAACTTAATGAGTATGATGATAATATGATGGTGCAGTTTGAGTCTATAGATGAATGAAGTGAATGATATTCGCGAGAGCTAAAATCGTTCTCCTTCATTTGAGTGACATGATTTGCGCATCTCTAGTGGTAAATCTCTTCAAATGAATACACAAGCAGCCTCTGCTTATGGTATTTGTTTTACCTGTAATATGCAGAAGACTTAGAGAAGTATTATAATTTGTAATGACGTCAATGTACTTACTTAAGTATAATTTCATGAAACTTTGTTTTTAGAGGTGTATTATTTTCTTGCTCTTGCCCTGGGTTTGAATCTCAGTAAGGACAAATATTTTGTGTGATAAAATCGAGTATTTTGTTCCTGGGGCATGGATATTTCAATATATTTAAGTAGTATATCGATACCATAGTTCACACTCGTACTAATAAAAAAAAAATTGCCAGTGAAATTTAAACCACAGAGTTGTGCGCTAACGTCCTAATTGCAACAACTTTTTCCGAAAAGTTAGTACGTGAACTAAATTATCGATATACTTATTTATCAAAATCCATATAAGAAAGTACCTATCGCCTGGTTATAACCAAAACTCATTTAAATTTCTGTCACTGCTCTTCAAAACCTCGTATCTAGTTTGTTGATTGATACTGTGATACGAGCTTTGATTTTAAGTTGGTATTTGTTACTACGCGAGTTTTGGTTGTCGACAGAAGGTATATTATCGCCTACACATACATAATGGTACCTACCTATAACACAGGCCTACTAGAGCGTACTTTGGGACGACATCGATATATGTGAGGTCAGTACAGGCACACCTACTTAATGTCATTCTCTATCAGTAGGAGTAGGATAACCATACGGCGAAACAGAGATATTAGAGTCTTCTGCAATTTAAGAGCTACGCTCTTGTCGTTGTAGCAATCGCCAACCGTTTCTTTCTTGGGCTTTCTCCTTCACTTCTTGGCAAGACATGTCTTTAACCTTTTCTTTTATTTGCACAAAGTAATTTCTTCTTGGCATTCCTCTACCTCGCTTTCCCTCGAGCATTAGAGAGTGCAGAGCACAAATTAGAGAATAATAGGATTATTGGGCTATTGTAAATTAAGGAATAGATATGATTTGAATTTCAACCCAAATCGTCATCATTGGCAGCAATAAAATAATTCGAATGTGAATGTCGACCATCAACGCATCTTCGAGACAAATGTATTGGATCAGGGCGCCGGAATGAAATCCCCGCACGAATTCGTCCTAGTATTTTGACTTGCAAATAAATAATGTATTCTTCAGTAATATGCAAATTGTATTTTTTTCGACGTGTGCCGAACGGGGTGGCTTTTTGTGAAAAGCAACGGTGCGGCCATTTTTGCGTTTGTAATTCAGTTTTTACATTCTTTTTAACTAGGTTTTACGCGTGGCTTTGTTTCGAACATGTACAAACTTGTTATTTTATTTATTTAAACTTTATTGCACACAATACACAAGTAAAAGTACAAATGGCGGACTTAATGCCATAAGGCATTCCCTACCAGTCAACAATAGGACTAAACAGAAACATTTGTATTGGTTATTGCTATTGGTCACAAAGTAAACGTGTATGAAAAATTCAGTATTGACAGCCTAAGGTAAAATTATATTTGAAATAAATATACCTGTTTTATAGCCACTTTGTCAACCCAGTGGCGTCAAGTAGGCGCCTCATTTATATGCGACGCCATAGACATCAGGCGCAAACTTAACTTGACCGGGCAGTAACGTGAAATGTCACTCAGATCGCAAACGTTGTATTTGGGAAACATGCACTCGAATTAGAGCCATAGGCAAGTAATACAAATATTATGTTAATTGTCTACCAATTTGTACCTATCAATTTTTTTTACTTAAGGCTTTAGAGGTACACACGGAAAAAAAAATCTGGTTACTGTGACAAGAATTTGGTACACCCTACAATTTTTATTGTCATATATATGACAACTCTACAAATAGTAGACTCCACTATTCAATTCTAGTTAAAGTTATATTGTACAGATAAGTATATTTATAGTAAGCATTAGGATTCGAAATGTAAACTGTGAATTGTGTTATTGTTACCATAACTACAGTATTTTGTATTCGTTACGATACATATTTGTAGTGGCTACTATATTTTTTGTCGTATACACTATACTGTTTTGTAGTGCTTACTATATTACTTTGTAGTACCTACTATGTTTTGTACTGGCTACTATATTTTTTTGTCGTATCCACTATACTGTTTTGTAGTGCTTACTATATTACTTTGTAGTACCTACTATGTTTTGTAGTGGCTACTATATTTTTTTGTCGTATCCACTATACTGTTTTGTAGTGCTTACTATATTACTTTGTAGTACCTACTATGTTTTGTAGTGGCTACTATATTTTTTTGTCGTATCCACTATACTGTTTTGTAGTGCTTACTATATTACTTTGTAGTACCTACTATGTTTTGTAGTGGCTACTATATTTTCTTGTCGTATCCACTATACTGTTTTGTAGTGCTTACTATATTACTTTGTAGTACCTACTATGTTTTGTAGTGGCTACTATATTTTTTTGTCGTATCCACTATACTGTTTTGTAGTGCTTACTATATTACTTTGTAGTACCTACTATGTTTTGTAGTGGCTACTATATTTTTTTGTCGTATCCACTATACTGTTTTGTAGTGCTTACTATATTACTTTGTAGTACCTACTATGTTTTGTAGTGGCTACTATATTTTTTTGGCGTATCCACTATACTGTTTTGTCGTATTTACTCTTCAGATTGTAACATTATTTTACGTTAACAATGTAATCATATATTTTTATGCGTTTTGTAACAAAATATAAATTGTTGATGATCTTCTAAGTACATCAACAATTTATATTTTGTTACAAAACGCATAAAAATATATGATTACATTGTTAATGTAAAATAATGTTACAATCTGAAGAGTAAATACGTTAAACAGGATAGTGGATACGACAAAAAATAAAGTAGCCACTAACTTCATAATATATAAATTTTTGGACAAAATATTAAATCTACACAGATTTTATCATATATTTTTATGCGTTTTGTAACAAAATATAAATTGTTGATGATCTTCTAAGTACACACTTAGAAGATCATATTATATTTTGTTACAAAACGCATAAAAATATATGATAAAATATATGATTAAATCTGTGTAGATTTAATATTTTGTCCAAAAATTTATATATTATGAAGTTAACAAAACAATTTTATCACAATTTGAAGAATAACAATTAAACATTACCTTTGTTGGGAAACTTACTTCTAGCATAATAAAAACCTTAAAATGATTCAAAATGCTTTTATTTGTTTTTATAACTCTAGCTTAAGAGTATCTCCAATTTTTTTTAATAGTCTGGCTAATTAAATATTACCCAAATCTTTGGCGGGAAATCATAACCTAAATTCTTGAATTGAAAAATCTTGGCTGGTTAGGGTTTGGGTAATATTTTCGTAGCCAGACTCTATCCTCAATTATTATTAAACGAAACTTTGGTGCATAAGAGACCATCACATATTTATATAATCTAGTCACAACAATATTTAGTATTTTGTTCCTTTTATAGAAACGTAACTAACTTAAAAAAGAGCTGAGATCTCCAGTTTAATGATTGTCTTATATTTTCATTGATACTAACATATCTATATCTATGTAAGAGGGTATCATACTATAATTTCGACCATGGTTGGGTACATGACATGCGTGGCCATACACCACAATAGTTATTACAGCATTGTACAGCATTCATAAAATTATACAAGTACAAAGAATCAATACCTTTTTATTAAATGTTGTAATAGCAATTGTGGTCTGATCACATTAAAAACTAAATAATTGAGGCCGTGTGAATACACAGGAGATCTAAGAACAATTTTAATCCTATTATTAGACGTTATTGACTTGGTATTTGGCATATAACAATGAATTGAGTCATAATTATAAAAAAGTAACATTTTCAGTCAGTTCTACGTCGTAACAATAGAGCCTCTCATCAAAAAAACAGTGTATTAAATAAGCTTAATTCAAAAATAACAGTTTTTGTCTCTAAAATTATAAAAATACCCTCAATTAAACCAAACTTTGGTAAGAGACCATCACATATATCTAAATTCAAAACAATATTTTTAGAGTATTTTGTTCCTTTTATAGAAACCCAACTAACTTGAAAAAGAGCTGAGATCTTCAGTCTAATGATTGTGTTATCTTTTCATTAATACTAATATATCTACATGTATGTAAGCGAGTATCACAGTATAATTTCGACCATGGTTGGGTACATGGGTGGTCACACCACAATAGTTATTACATCATTCATAAAATGATACAAGTACAAAGAAACAATAACTTTTTATAAATGTTGTAATAGCAATTGTGGTCTGATCACATTAAAAACTTTAGTTTTTCTGTTTAGTTTGGTCTGATCACATTAAAAATTGTGATCAGACCACAATTGCTATTACAACCTTTATAAAAAGGTATTGTTTCTTTGTACTTGTATGATTTTATGAATGATGTAATAACTATTGTGGTGTGACCACCCATGTACCCAACCATGGTCGAAATTATAGTATGATATTCGCTTACATAGATGTAGATATATTAGTATTAATGAAAAGATAAGACAATCATTAAACTGAAGATCTCAGCTCTTTTTTAATATTAAAGAATTCACAGAAACAAATTGTCTGTCATATGGCGTTTGCAAATTATATAAAGCTTTTTGAATAAACTGCCAGGTTGAGGAGCATTCAATCGGATATGTACAATTTAATGCATGAAATATTTTGAAGCACACATCAACTGCTTTGATGATTGAATGAACCACATAAATTGTATCATTGATCACTACATAATACTTATTAATGTCAGTATAGTTACATCCTATGATTATAATGAAAGGTTGTAAAGTCACATTTAGTTTAGAGAATTTCTCTCGCCTGCTTGAAATTGCGGTCTGTAGCTCTCCTGCAGTAACAATATGTTGCTTTTTAATAATATGCAGTAAACTGACAGTTACAAGTGCAATGTAATTAAGATTTACCGTTTAGTGGTTTGACGATATCACTTTTTATCAATAAAAGCAAATCTGATATGAGCGACACGTATTCATTATTTTAAGAAATAATTCCTGAGTTAATTCTATGACTCCACTGTCCGTGTGTGTGCCTGTCACCAGGCTGCATCTCATGAACCGTGATAGCTAGACTGTTTAAATTTTCACAGATGATTTGACAACAAATACTAAAAACAGAATAAAAAATATTTAAGTGTGGCTTGTGGTTGTACAACAAAGCATGATTTTTGCCGTTTTTTGTTCGATAATGGTACGGAACCCTTGGTGCGCGAATCCGACTCTTATTTAGCCGGTTTTTTGTATTTGTTGTGAAAACAGAAATACATCATTTTTGTGAATATGTCAACTGTCTAGCTAACACGGTTCATGAGACACAGCCTGGTGATAGACAGACTAACGTTGTTATATTCAGTTAAACACTAGAAGTGTAATTATCATGGGTTGCTTTCAGAAATCGACTATATAAGAACCTATGAGGCGAAAACAATAATAGCATTCATGGTGCTACCGCTGTTGTTAGGCAATCCCCTAGCAAAAGTGAAAAAAAGCAGTTGGCGTACAGGAAAGCAGTGAAGGTTTTATTACTCATATTGTTACTGCAGGAGAGCTACAGACCGCAATTTCAAGCAGGCGAGAGAAATTATCTAAACTAAATGTGACTTTACAACCCTTCATTATAATCATAGGATGTAACTATACTGACATTAATAAGTATTATGTAGTGATCAATGATACAATTTATGTGGTTCGTTCAATCATCAAAGCAGTTGATGTGTGCTTCAAAATATTTCATGCATTAAATTGTACATATCCGATTGAATGCTCCTCAACCTGGCAGTTTATTCAAAAAGGTTTATATAATTTGCAAACGCCATATGACAAACAATTTGTTTCTGTGAATTCTTTAATATTAAAAAAGAGCTGAGATCTTCGGTTTAATGATTGTCTTATCTTTTCATTCATACTAATATATCTATATCTATGCAAGCGAGTATCACAGTATAATTTCGACCATGGTTGGGTACATGGGTGGTCACACCACAATAGTTATTACATCATTCATAAAATGATACAAGTACAAAGAAACAATAACTATTTATAAATGTTGTAATAGCAATTGTGGTCTGATCACATTAAAAACTTTAGTTTTTCTGTTTAGTTTGGTCTGATCACATTAAAAATTGTGATCAGACCACAATTGCTATTACAACCTTTATAAAAAGCTACAGACCGCAATTTCAAGCAGGCGAGAGAAATTCTCTAAACTAAATGTGACTTTACAACCCTTCATTATAATCATAGGATGTAACTATACTGACATTAATAAGTATTATGTAGTGATCAATGATACAATTTATGTGGTTCATTCAATCATCAAAGCAGTTGATGTGTGCTTCAAAATATTTCATGCATTAAATTGTACATATCCGATTGAATGCTCCTCAACCTGGCAGTTTATTCAAAAAGGTTTATATAATTTGCAAACGCCATATGACAAACAATTTGTTTCTGTGAATTCTTTAATATTAAAAAAGAGCTGAGATCTTCGGTTTAATGATTGTCTTATCTTTTCATTCATACTAATATATCTACATCTATGCAAGCGAGTATCACAGTATAATTTCGACCATGGTTGGGTACATGGGTGGTCACACCACAATAGTTATTACATCATTCATAAAATGATACAAATACAAAGAAACAATAACTATTTATAAATGTTGTAATAGCAATTGTGGTCTGATCACATTAAAAACTTTAGTTTTTCTGTTTAGTTTGGTCTGATCACATTAAAAATTGTGATCAGACCACAATTGCTATTACAACCTTTATAAAAAGCTACAGACCGCAATTTCAAGCAGGCGAGAGAAATTCTCTAAACTAAATGTGACTTTACAACCCTTCATTATAATCATAGGATGTAACTATACTGACATTAATAAGTATTATGTAGTGATCAATGATACAATTTATGTGGTTCATTCAATCATCAAAGCAGTTGATGTGTGCTTCAAAATATTTCGTGCATTAAATTGTACATATCCAATTTAATGCTCCTCAACCTGGCAGTTTATTCAAAAAGGTTTATATAATTTGCAAACGCCATATGACAAACAATTTGTTTCTGTGAATTCTTTAATATTAAAAAAGAGCTGAGATCTTCGGTTTAATGATTGTCTTATCTTTTCATTCATACTAATATATCTACATCTATGCAAGCGAGTATCACAGTATAATTTCGACCATGGTTGGGTACATGGGTGGTCACACCACAATAGTTATTACATCATTCATAAAATGATACAAGTACAAAGAAACAATAACTATTTATAAATGTTGTAATAGCAATTGTGGTCTGATCACATTAAAAACTTTAGTTTTTCTGTTTTGTTTGGTCTGATCACATTAAAAATTGTGATCAGACCACAATTGCTATTACAACCTTTATAAAAAGGTATTGTTTTTTGTACTTGTATGATTTTATGAATGATGTAATAACTATTGTGGTGTGACCACCCATGTACCCAACCATGGTCGAAATTATAGTATAAAGAAAGAAAGAAAGAAAGAAATACATTTATTCGTGACGAGACACAAAACATAATTACATAAAAGGTGTGACAGAAACAATAATAAAATAAAACAATATGCAACTATTTTTATGGCTGTGTCACGAAAAGGTCCCACCTCAGCAAGATGCTAGCTCGAGAGCCAGCGCTGATCTTCCGGTGGGACCATAGGTGGCGCCACGGAGAGCTGCACAGAGTATGATATTCGCTTACATAGATGTAGATATATTAGTATTAATGAAAAGATAAGACAATCATTAAACTGAAGATCTCAGCTCTTTTTTAATATTAAAGAATTCACAGAAACAAATTGTTTGTCATATGGCGTTTGCAAATTATATAAACCTTTTTGAATAAACTGCCAGGTTGAGGAGCATTCAATCGGATATGTACAATTTAATGCATGAAATATTTTGAAGCACACATCAACTGCTTTGATGATTGAATGAACCACATAAATTGTATCATTGATCACTACATAATACTTATTAATGTCAGTATAGTTACATCCAATGATTATAATGAAAGGTTGTAAAGTCACATTTAGTTTAGAGAATTTCTCTCGTCTGCTTGAAATTGCGGTCTGTAGCTCTCCTACTTTTTAATTTGTACTGTTTTTTGTCAGACTGTTCACTATCAAATAAAAAAAATTAGAATCTGTCCACAATTGGCGGAGATATCGGTGAACATCCATAGACAAGAAATACATGTATGTATTTCCGTACGTATACGTTATTGAAGTCTGCTTAAAATTAGCTCACCTTCAGATAGATTTTCCAGTGTTTGAACGAGCTTCTTTAAAGACTCATCTCGCATAGCTTTTTATTTTGCATAACTCAAAATTTTGTCCTTGTACAGACCAAATCTTTCGTACAATAAATTTTCTTTCTCTGGGTAAAGGGTTTCGAAGTCCTCTACCAGCAGAGTGTACCCAGCTGGATTTTTTAAAGCGGGAAACTCGCATCATGTTTTGTGCAATGGTTTGCTCCGTAGTGTTTAAACACTTTAGCCTATGAGTGGCTGTTTCGCGCCACTTTTTCTGAACCATTTGCCACGGTTCCGTGGAGTTACGTAGCCAGATTATGTGTTGTTGTATATCTGAAATATAATTTAAAAGTATACATAAAAAATATAATGAAATACTAAAAATAACTGAATGATGATGACAAAAACATCGTGTGCAAAAACCCACTGAAAAGGGTTAAATAATGACCAGCATCCTAGGAATTGCTTTAAGGTGGCCAATAGAAACAGCAGGGCTACGACGATGTTCGAAATTCGACCGTGGTATAGTGCCGTCCCGCTCACCCAAATATTATTTGACAGGAGATTGAGAGGGACGACAGACGGCACTATACGATTGTCGAATTTCTGGTCTTGAAAATAACAAGTATTCTTACCATCATCATCATCTTTGTCGGGGTCTTCTGATAATAGGTCTTCCACAATAATATTGCATATGTTCCTTCTGCTACTGCTCGACAACACTCCTTCTTCTTTGTGAAATGAAATGAAATGAAATGAAATGAAATGAAATGAAATGAAATATTTATTTGCTGAATATGTAGAAGTTGTACAGGCGTAAATCATACATTTCGAATGGTGGGTACATATTCAGCCGGAAATCCGGCATGCAAATTTTATAGTGTAAGTTACAACATTGAAACTATTATTAAGTACTTAATTACGAACGCGAACATGTCACATTTTGACTTAATGTCTTAATAAACTTTAGTATGTTAACATCAATAAAATGCCAGAATTAATTTAATAAATAATATGTCAACAATGAAATAATAATAGTAATCTAAATGTTCAATTAATTAGTACCTATTCAATCTACAAGGACTTTTTTCAAGGAAGTCATGAGTCGAGTAAAAACATTGCTCAGTTAACCACCTTCGCAGAGCCCTACAAAACCTGTTCATTGGTAACATACTTATTTCCGATGGAATAGAATTAAATACTAAACATGCCATATAGTGGCTGTTGTCCCTATATAATTTTAACTTTGGGCCGGGCATAGACAGAGGGAAATGTGTCAAGTTTCTTTTGTTGGTGTTGTCTCTTAATTTAAAAAGAGATAAATTATTTTTCACAAACTTACTTATTTCGTATATATAGATAGATGGTAATGTCAACAATTTATGTTTTAGGAAAAGTGGGCGGCAGGATTGAGTGTTACGTAGACCCCAGATAGCTCTTATGCATTTTTTTTGTGCTACAAAAACTCTGTCAAAATCGGCTGAATTTCCCCATAGTATGATGCCATATCGAAGTATAGAACATACATAAGCGTGGTAAACGGTTACGGCAGTTTCAACTGAACTACTATTCCTTATTGTTTTGAGAACATACACTAAAGAATGCAATTTTTTACATATGCTATGGACATGTTCCTTCCAAGACAGGTGTTGGTCAACATTTATTCCAAGAAACTTAACGCTATCGACTTGTTCTATATTTTCATCATTGTAATGGATGTTTAAACTTATTTTCTTTGCTCTAGTAGAAGAGAATTGAACAAATTTTGTCTTAAGAGTGTTAACTTGAAGCTTATTGCTATTTAACCATTTTATAACATCCCTCAAAGCATTATTAATATTTGTCTCATATACTTCAGTATTATTAGTATCATCGCATTCAAACAGTATGCTGGTATCGTCCGCAAAAAGTATGCATTTTTGAATTGTCGCTTGTGGTAAATCATTAATATAAACTAAAAACAGCAGAGGGCCCAAAATACTCCCCTGGGGAACTCCTCTGTTGTTGTATTTAATGTTGGAATCATATTCTTTCATAGAGTTTGTTACTTCGTCCATTTTTGCTATTCTAGTTATTTGTTGTCTGTTGCATACAAATGCTCTTAACCAATTATTTGCTGTACCCCGTATGCCATATTTATTCAGCTTATGTAGCAGTATTTCGTGATCGACGGTATCAAACGCTTTGCTCAGGTCTAAAAATAGACATGAAGTAGGCTTTTTTGCATTTAGGTTACAAAGAACATATTTTAAAAGTACGAAGCTAGCTAATATGGTAGATTTATTTTGCCTGAAACCATATTGTTCCGAGGCTAGAACGTCGTGTTTTTCGAAAAACCCTAGCAGCCTGGTGTACATCGTACGTTCAAATACCTTGGATAAAATAGGGATTAACGCGATGGGCCTGTAATTCCCGACGTCTGTTTTTGGGCCCTTTTTATGTAATGGCTTTATAATAGAGAGTTTAAGTCTGTCTGGGAAGTCACCTTGTTCCAGGAATAGATTTATAATGTGCGAAAGAGGTTCGGCTATTTTCATGGAAATTGATTTCAGGCACATGATCATAATATTGTCAAAACCAGTCGATTTCTTGTTTTTCAGAGACATTATAGTCTTGTAAATTTCTGTCGGAGTTGTTGGTGCAAGAAAAATGCTTGACGAGACAGAATCCTGCAAACCATTAACATTACTTTTTGGACCTAAATTGTTAGATGCACATGATATAAAAAAGTCATTAAATGTATTGGCTATGTCAGATCCATTAGATATACAAGTATTGTTTACGTCGACTAATTCTTTGAAATCGCACTTTTTAACCGTAGTACCAATCTTTTGCTTTACAATATTCCATGATGCCTTGCCTTTGTTATCTGAGTTTAAGATATATTGTTTATTATGTTGTTTTTGTAAACCATATAGACATTTCTTTAAAATCTTTGAATATAATTTTACCTTTTGTTTATTTTCCGCGGTTTTATTCAGATAATAACACTGCCGTAGAGACCTTTTAATTCTACAACTCTTTCGAATACCTTTAGTAATCCACTTGGGCTTCTTGATAAAGTGACATATTTTTATTCTTATTTTTGGGAAACATAGAGTATAAAATAGTGTTAAGATGTCATGAAAGCTGTTGAATGCTTCCTGTGCGCTTTTTATTTCATAAATTTCCGAGAACGAAAGACTATTGACGCAATCAGTAAATTTTGCGACATTTTCATCGCTGTGGTCGTACTTATATTCAAAATGGTATACCTTATTTGTTGTTTGACTTGTGCAAGTAAGACTTACCTCAATAGACTGAGCAGTGTTATGATCCGAAAGACATAAGTTGTGAGTTAGTGGCTTAACATTTTGGATATTACTTAGAATATTATCTATACAAGTCTTTTGACGTGTGGGATCAGAAATGTGATATCGTATACCAAATTCAGCAATAAGTTCTAAGTTGTGTAATTGCAGCAAGTTTCTACCCTTTGCAGATTTATTTAATAAGTTCAGCAGTGACTGTAACCAAATTCAATAGATGAACATTTAGGTATGTCAAGAATTTTGAAGCGTATTCAAAATTCTTGACATAATTCAAACAAGATGCATGCAAACAAGTCCTCCCCGATCAAACCGCTATATGTATTTTATTTGAATTACCGAAAAGCAAAAAAATAACTGCACTACTTATACATGTCCAAGATAATAATTTAAGATGTTTTCAGTAAGATAATGTAAGGTAAGGTATATAACAACTTTTGTATCGACTAAATGCACACATTATAAAACTTATGCATCAACAAAAGAATTTAGCTGATGAAAATGTTGTATGTATACTCTAGGCCTTCAATATAATTTCTAAACACTTGCATTGGATAAAGGTTTAGACAATGCAAAAGTATGTATGCAACCGGGACTAGTATGTGACAATAGTGCAGTTCAACTTCTTCGGTGGGGTCATTCCGTAAAAATGCAAAAAAAAACTGTTGTTTCATAGACCGATCCGTGTACAAATGTTGTAACAGCAAACAACAATTACAAAAAACATTAATGATAAATATTTATACTTGGAACACTTAAAAATCTTACTTGTTGTTTATCTGTTGTGGTTGTTGTTGTGTTGCTAGTAGAGGCCCTAGCCGGAGGGGTTGAATCTGTTTGATGTCGTTGGAGGTTGGAGATATCCTGTAGGTTTCTGTGTTTCTCACTCAACACATCAACATATTGATCTGTATCCTGATGATAAAAAATAATTTCAGTTAATGAGATAAGAAGATGCATGTAACCAGGACTACTACAATAAATATCTAAACTTGAAAAATATAAAGAAATCTTACTTCTTGTTTATCTGTGGTATATTCCAAAAGAATTGTTGTATTGCTGCTAGTAGAAAGGGGTGGTTGGGATGGATCTGTCACACCTATGTCAGCAACATATTGATCTGTATCCTGAAACAAACATAAATTGGTTTATTATGGCAATAAAGAAAACAGGCCTAGCGCGAAGGTGCAAACTTAGAGCAACTTTGTTGCACAGAAATTATTTTTGAAAAAAAAAACTGACACAAAATCATAGGTCATCTTACAGGTAAAGAACTATTTTCGGCCCAATAGTTGGGATAAGATTGGGAATGATCCATTTTCTCCTATCTATATCTTCTTAAAAACCTTTAAAACTATTTAATTTAAAATATAAAAATTATGTATTTGCCATTCTCACAATGCATTTTTATTTGATATGCCACACAATATATTATGTAGTTAAAATTTTCTTTTTATTATTTTCTAAGTTACTCCTTAAAAGTGTCCCTTATTCTTTTATTTCCGTTTTAAAGTCCATCTTTGGGCCATCAACTTACATGTTTACAAATTTCATCTCAATTGGTTTAGTAGTCTAGGAGCAAAATGACCCGGACAGACGGACAAACACATATAAGTGATGCTATAAAGGTTCAATTTTTTCCTTATGAGATTTTATATTTAATTTTGTATTATATTTAATCCATACTATAATACTATATACTATTATACTATCCATACTAATATTATAAATGCGAAAGTGTGTCTGTCTGTCTGTCTGTTACCTCTTCACGCTTAAACCGCTGAACCGATTTAGATGAAATTTGGTATGGAGATAGTTTGAGACCCGGGAAAGGACATAGGATACTTTTCATCCCGAATAAATTTAGTGTTCCCATGGCATGAGCAGGTAACACCGCGGGGCACAGCTAGTTTTGTATATCTTCTATCACTATAATAATAAAATAATATTGATTATTAATAAAAGAGTGATTGATGGAAAAAGAAAGCGAGGAAGGCAAAAAAAATTGAGAAGAGTTGCAAATGACAGAAACCAATGGAAGTTCTTGGAGGAGGCCTATGCCAAAAGGCACACTGAAATTAGTGATATATTGTAGTTTGAAATAATTTTAATAACTTTACTAATTTCAGAATAAAGGGCTATATTATTATTATATAATAAAGGTAATTGTGTGTGTTTTTATGTATGGTTCACACTCAAACCGCTAGACCAATTTTGATGACATTCAATATGGAGGTAGCTGACACCCTGGATTGATACATAGGCTACTGTTTAACCGCAGTAGTTTAGAAATATTTTTCAACTCTCAATTTTAAATTAGGAACCTATCTTATTTCTGATAAATAAATATGCTGCTATTGTTACATTATTAAATTATGTAAAAACTTACCTGAGGCAGTGGAAGTTCTTCAGAAATTTGCTTCCAAAGGGTAAGATTTTGCAAAAATCTGGCCCGGTCGCCTATAGGACCAATCAACTCCTTAATCATCGAATCATCGAGGATGTTTAATATATTTATATCTATTTTGTTTTCTGTAAAAGAAAAAAAAATAATTAGGCACCTGTGTGTGTAGAAGACGTGTGCACCGCGCCGGTCGTAATTAATTAATCGTAACGGTCGTAACGCCATTAATTGTATGTGTATAAATACAAAGTACACAACGCCACGCCGATTTCACGCCGCGGCGGCGTACACTGCCGGTACACAACCGGCGTGGCGTGGCGCACACGTCTAGTGTGTACTTGTGTAGGTTAAACACAGCTAGCTGTACTAACAAGAAACAAGATGGCAGCGGAGGCACGTTCTAAGTGAAATAAATTTAAAGTTTATCCACACGCTTAAAATACCAGCACGGCGATACTAGTGTTTTAAGCATGTAGATAAAGTTTACAATTATTTCACACTTAGTAGAATTTCCTAAGAGAATCGTTACCACTAAGCAAAACCATAACATACATTGGTTCAATGTTACAATAAATACCTACAGTACGCGTTGAAATACAATCGAATTATTGTTATTTTTTACTATCCAGTAGAAGGCATTTAAGTTATGTGGTCGGATTTTTTGTTTTATCCAAAACAAATCTAAAAACCGATTAAAGAAGCCGAGCAAACAAAAACAAAGGATTAAATGTTTTAAAGAGACGTCCCGTTTCAATAGAAAAAATGGAGCAGAGATGCACCGTTACTTACCTTTGAAAACTTCAATGTACTCTTCCAAAGTCCAATTTTTTAATATTAATCTTGTTTCTTCGTCCATTATTTCCTTTGGGTGCGACTTCGCGCTGCGTTCCGTTCCGGTTGCAAATGGGCAATGGCGAAGCGCAAGCAAGCGCCATATTGTAATATTCACCCGCCCGCGACCCGCGCCCCGCCGCATACCCATACAATTTGGTTGGGACGACTATTTGTATTGTAATATTCACTATAAACTATTGTAACTTTTGTGTACAAGTTGAGGTCCTTTTTTAGATTTTATTACAAAGACGATATGTTTAAGTATAGCCATAACAAACAATATGTAGCTGTTTAGTATTTTAACGAATAATAATTGCCGTTTTATCATTCATGTATAATTTAACTAGAAAATCACGATTGTAGAAAATGTGCCAAGCAATTCCAAGATACTAAGTATTACAAGTTACAAGTTAAAGCTAACTTTAATAAGCTGTAGCTACCCGCTCTCAATGACCTTCGATCTGTTGCGATAGATTTTCCCATATTATAAATAGCTAATCATAATAACAAAATACCGTATCAAGTACCTTTCACATGTCACTGACTTTGAGATACAGGCCGTCAAAGTTTACGATTTTTTCGGGGAAAAAGTTGTGGAAACGGTTTTTTGCGTTTTTCTTGAAAAGTATTGAGAAAAATGGAAAAAGCTTCACAACAAATTTTGTGGAATATGGTTTAGAACAATAAAATGTAAGATATTTTCTACATATACACCGGGGATAAAAGTAGAAACGAGATTAGTGTATTTTTGGTCCTTCACCGAATATTTTTTTATAAAATACACAGTCGTTAAATCAAAATTCGGGTCACTACAAAGTGTTAAGCATAGACCATACTACAATATATATTAAATAGGACATTATAACTCTATAATCCACAAACTAGATACGATGTAAAAATCATAAAATTGGCTGATTTCTGCAGGGAGCCCCTTAAACTTGGCCGAATTTAGCCGAATTTTAGAAATATTTGCATTTTAAGGTCATTTTTCGAAAGCGCCTATGTAAAGTTTATAGCAATTTGTTTCTTAAGTGTGCTATGGTAGCCGTATAAACATTCAGTTTTAACATAGTGTTTTGATCCATTCGCTACTTTTACGGTCTGATCCAGTCATCTCCAGTACTGTAAAAAGGACAACAAAAAACAAACTGTTTTTCTTAAAACAGACAAACCATAAAAATATGACTTTTAATTCTTTAAAATAACAATAATATTATATTACTATTTCAACAGGGTGCCTTGTCTAAGTTAATAGCAATCTCTGTTGATGATATAATTTTTATTGCAGGCGTTATAAAAAATATGCCTTTTTGAGTGAACCCTAAGCACAGGACCAATAAAAAAGTTCCCTAGGGATATTTGCATGCGATCACAATAAAATACTATAGAAAATCGCGCAATTTTTTTTTTTTTTTTAATATAAAATCGGAAGACTGTTCTCTTAAGCCTATTAATATATTGCTAAAAATGCACTATACTAGCATTTTGTTTTAATTTAGATGCCATAATCCCGCGACGCCCGCGACCCGCGCCCCGCCGCATACCCATACAATTTGGTTGGGACAACTATGCGTATTGTAATATTCACCCGCCCGCGACGCCCGCGACCCGCGCCCCGCCGCATACCCATACAATTTGGTTGGGACGACTATGGGTATCTATGCGTATTGTAAACGCAACGATACGATTGTAACTATCACTTACCTATTGTTGGTGTAACATTTAGACCGTAACCCTTACAAGCTTGCAAGTTACTAGAATTGATCATTACCAGTTACAATTTAAATTGTAATCGTTACATGTAAAATAGTTGATCGTACAAAAAATAGTGTTATGCACTATTTTATATTGCAATGACAACAAATTTCTATGAACTATAAAATTCTGGTCATTCTGGTAGTATAGTTAAAAATATTTTTTTCCGTGCAGCGGAATGTCCGTATCATCGAACATACAAAAGCACTTATTTTTACCAACATATTATAAGGACCGTCGTAATAAAAAGCATCGATTCACGCTTACGATTTTTACACAATACGACCATTTCATTAAATCCAAATTGTTAATGGACATAACCGTTCTTGAAAACGGCGTATGTCTCATCAAAACCCCTACGCTCTTACGACCTTTTCCACAGTACGGCCTTATAAATTAAATCCCTAGAAAGGCGTATCTCTCATAAAAACGCCTACACGCTTACGCTCTTTTGCAAACAGCACTGCCTACTCATTAAATCCAAATTGTTAATCAAGACTTAACGTCCTCACCGTCTGTAAATCACCGTCGGCGCGACAGGAACACGGCTTAGCCTGATTCATTGATGCTGGACATCGTGTTCGATCCCCGATAGCCGCTTACCCGCAATCGAGGCATAATACCGCTATTAAGTAACCTATAAAAGCCGTAGTGGCCACATAAGAACTACTAATGGCACGAGGATGTAAAATCTTGCGAGGATGTTCTGACTGTCCAGAGCTGGTCAGTCAGGTTATACGATTGTTCGTCCCTTCTAAATCGAGGTTCAATTTTCGTCCACGCTGCCGGCTACTGTTGGCTGCTCCTGAGGCGCGAACCATAGCGCGGAAAAACTCTCCTCTCGTTCGAGCCTTACGAGAACTTAATGCGCTTCTCGCATAGCATCGGATTTGGACGTTTTTAGAAGTAGCTGGATAATTGTGTGTCGTGAATGTTTAAGGTACTGTGAGGCGATGGATGGATGTAATTTTTCAGTAATTGAATCTACCTAATATGTAACATGTTATCTTAAATTATTTTTGTAATTCACAGTGCATTAGTACTAACTGTAATGCTGTGTAATTATTTTAAATAAATAAATAAATAAATGGTCTTTCACAATGGGATTTATAATTATAAGGCGGCTAAAAGTCACGCAGAACGCAATGGAAAGGGCTATGTTCGGGAATTTCTTTGCATGAAAGAATCAGAAACGAGGATAGACCAAGGAGTCCGCAGGAGAACCAAGGTAACCGACAGATCTCACAGGGTTGCAATGTTATTATTCTGCGTTAGACTTCATTAATGATTGTAATAATTAATTGAATATTTATTATGCATGTATCGATATAATTATGATTATTTAAAGTGAGACTGACATTTTTTAAATATTTTAATTTATCTATAAACCAATTGTGCAGTTCATGTATTAGGCTGTATTATTATTATTTTTATGTTCGACATCATATTCACATACAATGTACATTGTGACTGAATAAATAAACTGAACTGAACTGTTGAAGTGGCAATGGGCAGGCCATGTAGCCCGGAGAATAGATAGCAGTTGGGGCAGCAAAGTTCTATAGTGGCGACCACGTGTAGGAAAGCGTAGCCTGGGACGGCCCCGATTATGGTCGATCCTCGACAGCCGTATAATGTATTAATAATGTACTGCGTCACTCTGCTACTGTCAGCTAAGTAGCTTTTTTAGGACGTAGCATAAAGACAGGACATGAAATGCAAGTAAGTTAAATGTTTACAATGAAGCGAAAAATTTAAAAATTTCATGGTTCAGACAGGATTCGAACCTGCGTTTCCAACGGCTTCCCAAGTTGAACCCTAAGGCATGTTGAAGCAACTGGTTGAAAGATTCAATGACTCTGACATCTGGTTCGGTGGTCCAGTTGGTAGAACGCCCGTGTTAGCCCGGAAAGCCGTTGGAAACGCAGGTTTGAATCCTGTCATACCATTAAATTTTTCAATTTTTCGCTTCAGAGTATATATTTGGTTTACGTTAGCAGACGTTACTGCTTTAATAAAAATAATGCAAGTAAGTTGTCAAAATTGTATGATTGATATTTTAATGTAAGATTTCAATCGAAGCAAATAAAACTTCAGTCTCAATAGATATGACCCAATTATATTCTATAATTTTGTCTACAAACTGTAACATTTTATTCAACTAGCGCAATAGTAAATTGAGACTCCTGTCAAGATTCTAGTAAAAAAGAACAAAAAGTGTACAGCTTAAACGAATTTCAGAGGAAAAGTGAGAAGACAATTTACTTCCCACTCGTCCATCCGAGTTGAGCTGCATTTGAATTAATGACTGCTACAGTTTAAAAGAGCCTAAGTGCTAGAAAGGTTTCGTAATTGCGATTTAATTCAACAACGTCAAGACTTTTAATTAATTCCGCTATTCACGAGACAAGATCGGACGGTACAGGAATCCTTGGACTGAATTTTCTAAAATGGAAGTTAATAGGTATTGTAAATTTCATACGATATAAATAGCATGGACCAAGGAACATCGAGATCATTGCCAATGCCGCCAATGCTTATTTAAAGCAAAAATGCGTCAGCAAGGAAGCTGTTTTATACCTTTGGCGCTTAGACCTCGCTTATGACACTGGTGTTATCTATAGATCTTTTAAGACACTTTCTGAAGATGGCGCTATTCTGATTAGAAAAGTTTATACTTTCGTTTCGGATAAACGCGTATGCGTCATTATCACCCAGTTCGCAAAAGACAAATATCGCTCGACATGTTTCGAATCGCGATTGATCATCAGGAGCGCCGATCTGTCGTGGCGGCAGCCAATCGAACACTATGCGCGAATGCTCTGTCCACCCGGCTGCTAGATGTGGGCATCACCGGCGGAGGCCAGAATTATCATCATCATCACACACAATGTCTTGTCGGGTTGCACACAACACTCACTACGTCACTTGCTAAGGTCTCGTCCACAGTAACCACCGACATAGTATTCAAAACACGTAGGTTTGTTCATGAGGCAGTCACAGATTTTGTGGAGCGTCGTTTGCAACAAATTAAAACAAACGACTGAATTCCCCGAAATTAAACGTTAAAATTTCTTACTCTCACATCGTATAATAGCTCTGATTGCTGTGAGTCATGAATGCCTCATTGCGGAAGTTTCTTTTTTTTTATTTGTCCTCATGTTTGTCCTTTGCATCTTGAAGCGCATCTGGAAATTTAGTGTTCATCAATGAGCTAAACCCTTAACCTATAACAATGCTTGTACACTTTTACAATTGCTTCTTTACCTTTGTCCTCAGTGCGGACGGCAACTACGAGGTGACGATAATGACAAAAGCCATCCTTCACCACGACGGCAAAGTTGTGTGGAAGCCGCCGGCCATCTACAAGTCTTTCTGTGAGATCGACGTTGAGTACTTCCCCTTCGACGAGCAGACCTGCTTCATGAAGTTCGGGAGCTGGAGTTACGATGGTTACACGGTAAGCTAATCACATTCTTATAAAACAATGGCCATGAGACAGGGTTGGAGCGGGCTTCGAAACAATGTCTCATCGGTTTTGAACAGCTGAAGAGACGTGGGTCAGAATTAGAATCCTGCTCGAATCACAAAACGTTCAAAATGTATGCTCTTGTTTAAACATTCAAATTTCGTTAGCAGACGTTTTAGCTTTAATAAAACTTTGAAAGGTTCTTAGATGACGATTACGTTTATAAAGTTTTAAAAAACGTAAACAATCTGATTTCCTACAACCCTACTACAATCCCCATTGTAGGAAACTCTTAGACGAGCATGTCCGATTAATTACTTAAAAGTCCACAGAGAGACGATTATAAAATCTGTACATGCTCTAACTGGTGATTCCTAACAGTATCAGAATTATTTTGCATGGGGCTAGAGGCGGTCAAAAATGCCCAAAATTGTCCTTACGTAAGTAATGAATGGTCCCTTAGCTGATATAAAAGATAAGAACAAGATTACAGGGAACATAATACAAATCACAACTGTAACAAGATGCTTTCAGTTGCTTAAAGAAAGTTTATTATTACAATCTCATTAAGCAAATAAGTAATATAGATCTCAAGTTAAAACCATCGTTCAAATATTAAATGTACCTACTTGAGTCGTAGACTTACAACAAATTTTGTTCAAGCGTTGTATGAGTCAAGTACGATTTTATTAATGTTAGCTTAAGTCATTAATATTCAGTACTTTCTTTAGCAATATATTAGCATGCGATCAGACCCTAAATAATCTACCAATTGAAATTCTAAGTAGATAATCAAACTATATGTATTTGCAATTATAATGCAAGCTTGTAAAAGTTAACACTTTATCTAACTGAACTTAATATAAATGTTTCATCCTTCGTATTGAATAAAAAATATCGCGTAGCATCCAGCAAAACTTGAGAAAGTCATTTAAAAGTTTTATAAAACCACAAAAGGTTTCTATCTAAACAAGTTCATAATAAACTCGTAGCAAAACAAGATTGAGTCTCATAAAGTACGGGCTCCAATACTCTGTCAAGTGTAATATTTATCGAGCAATAAATAATGCGGACAATGAGATATTCCTCTCGATGAGAGACAGGAAGTAATAAAAAGTTTCCAATGGAGTTTACAGCGATAGGCCGAAGACCGTCTATCGCGGTAAGGATGCCAATAAATCTAAGGTTCCGAAGTCTCATAAATAAGGCTCAGACTCACACGTTCGCGCCTCGGGCGTGTGTTAGAGTTCGGGGATTGTTCCAATCTTATCACCGTGCTTATCAGATCGCTGCAGACTTTGGAGACGGCAATAAATGTCTACGCGAAAAATTAGCGCCCCCAAGCTGTAAAATCCTTTGAAAAGTAATCGGGTAACTCTTTAGAGGCTTTCCGATGGCTTGGTTGGTTAGAGCTAATATTCATTCGGACAGTGGATGCAAGTTCAAAGGCCAGTACAGAATATCTTGCAATGTTTTTAATACCTATTTAAGATATAAATGTAGGTTTTAATAAAATCTGGCTCTAGACGTATAATCCCGAGGTAGAATTAGCAATGCTTATTCGATCTACTCATTAAATATCAAAGAAAGTATTTAAATATGCTTTTGTAAGACTAATGCGGAGGCTAACTTATTTTGTAATATGTTTTAGTTAAAAGTGTTGATAAATAATAATAAACAAACGAAACACAAGTAAAAAATAACAGTAATAAGAATAATTAAATACTTAATTTCTCTTTCAGGTGGATCTGAGACATCTCAAGCAAGCGCCAGACTCGGACAATATTGGCATGGGGATAGATCTGTCGGAATACTATATATCTGTAGAGTGGGATATTATGAGAGTGCCAGCGACAAGGAACGAGAAGTTCTACTCGTGTTGTGAAGAGCCGTATCCCGACATCATATTCAATATAACTTTAAGGAGGAAAACTCTGTTCTACACGGTCAACCTCATCATACCCTGCGTGGGGATCTCGTTCCTCTCAGTCCTGGTCTTCTATCTTCCCTCGGACTCCGGGGAGAAGATCTCACTCTGCATATCTATCCTCCTCTCCTTGACCGTGTTCTTCTTACTGTTAGCAGAAATTATCCCACCCACGTCGCTCACTGTCCCACTTTTAGGAAAATATTTATTATTCACTATGATGCTAGTTACATTATCAGTAGTCGTCACTATCGTGGTGCTGAACGTTAATTTTAGGTCACCGGTTACCCATCATATGGCTCCTTGGGTCCGCAAAGTATTCATAGAGTTTTTACCGAAAATATTATGCATACAAAGGCCGGAGAAGTCGGACGATGACGATAACGACAAGCCGACCGAGGTAAGAATTATTCTACTTGACACTTCCATGCATCTCTATCGATTCAGGCTCACGAACGCCATTCAAGCGGTCCCATAAACACCCGCGCTTCAAAAAGCATTAATCATCACGCATAAAAGAGACGTTTGCCTCGCTCAAAATAAAACTCGCCGTCTCGTGCCGTTTTAATTAAATTTGTAAACTAAAAGCTCTCACAAATGAAGTTCTTCGGAGGGAATCCCTTTCAAAACGAAAAAACAACACGGCGCCTTTTCTCCTCAAGTTTCCTTCATTCAAAACATTTTCCATCGAAACGGATTCAATACAAACAGAACGCTATTACTGTCGAGCCGAAGCCGCCCCCAACAATAACCATTTTAATTGTCCTCAGCCGCGGGACTCTTCTGGGAAACGCTGCTTTCAACAATATTCTAAATCCATTGTGTTCTGTGTGTATCGCGAAAATATCGCTTCCAGCCCAATTTCATTCCATTTCGATTTTCTTTTATTACTCAACGCCGACGGGCTTAACGAGCGCGCGCAGCCCCTGTTATTTATGTTCCCCTGGTGGCTCCGGACGGATCGCGAGATATACAAGCCGGCAGACGCGGCCGAAACCGAAACCCCCACTCCGGCCTAATTGTGTGCCGGCTTAAGCCGTCGATACACTGCCGCGGCCGCCCGCGGAACGCCGGTTGACGGCTTAATCTCTTGGTATTCCAGGCGTCTCTAATGACCTCAGTAAACAGAACGGGATAGTTCATTTGAATCGAGGCGGGCTACCATTGTCACGCCATTTTGTATTTCTAATAGCAGAGTGCTGTTTTCATTACCAGTTCTTTATCAAATTACACTCGATAATGAACTCTTTACAGACTGAATATTTTTCTAGTCTTTGTTGACAAAATCTCATATCGTATCTTACTTTCAGATCCTCACCGACGTATTTGGTGGAGATGATCTTGATGGCAAGTTCAAAGAGTGGGGCTGCGAGGAGTACGAGTTACCGGGCATGCCCCCGTCGCCTCCTCCGCCCCCTGGCGGAGACGATGAGCTCTTCTCCCCTCCCCCTGGCTCGCCCTGCCGCTTAGACCTTGACGCCGACAGTCCCTCTCTAGATAAACCCTACGTGAGAGAGATGGAAAAGACTATAGAAGGCTCCAGGTTTATCGCGCAGCATGTCAAAAATAAGGATAAGTTTGAGAGTGTAAGTATCACATAACAGTGTTTACAAGAATTCAAGCACCATTAACTTAAATCTAGTCTCATGGGTGTTGTAAAGCGAGACTAATGTTAATCTTGTACTCGTATATATTCAAGATAAAGCTTGTAACAGGAGCTCAGAATAGCCCAATGTAAAACTTGGTTAGTAAGTACTTTTATAAAGTCAAGCTGATAATAACGTTAAAACAATAAGGACCATAATAAAAGTCATACAATCTCAGTTCAAAAGTTCAACATACAAAAAAGTAAAAAACAAAAACAACACGTAGATATGGGTCTTCCAAATGGGCAATTCTGTCACAAACTTGAGATGAATTAGAATGAGGTGACGTTGCGTAATGGATCCTTGAACTTCTGGATTTCAACTCTTGATTATTTCAGGTTGAAGACGACTGGAAATACGTGGCGATGGTGCTGGACAGAATCTTTCTGTTCGCGTTCACGATAGCGTGCGTGCTCGGCACGGCACTCATCATCTTCCGCGCTCCCACCTTCTACGACAACACGAAACCCATCGACATCCTATACTCCAAGATCGCCAAGAAGAAGCTCGAGCTGCTTCGAATGGGTTCCGAAGGGGACCCGGGTCTCTGAAATTCGTCTTACGTCTTCGGCCACTCGCCGCCGAAGACGTTCTGGGAGCTGATAGTGATGTGGTGGCATGGATGATCTCAGTGAAGCTCCCAGCGGGAATTGTGAGGCGAGGACTCAGTGCTCAGTGTGTGCCGGCGGCGGCGCGGGGTGTGCGCAAAAAACCGTCTTTTTATATAAACTCGTAGACTGTGTCCGTCGAGTGCACGGCCCACGCCGTCTTTGTTGACGCCGGGTCGCCACAACTATTTTTATATTAGAATCGCTGTATTGATCGTATATACTTGGGGCGGATGTGTAATTTTTGTATGTTTTCGTCGGACGGTTTCTTTTCCAGGAATTATTTGATACGAGCGCACAAACATTGTACAGTATGTTTAGGGTTTTATATTAATTTCTCGCGATAGGTTCGTTAAGTTAACAGAACGTAAACGATGCTCTACTAATATTTACTTACTATATAAGGTTCACTTCGAATAAATCGAGCTCAATTTCGTAAACTTTAAGTATAATAACGGGCTACGCAAAAAGTCGATTAGCTGTCGGAATAATGATAAATTTTCATGCAAACGTCCTCCATGAGAGCCGGACACGTAGAAACATGTATTTAATAATGATTGTGTAATAAAATTGAATTATACATTTAGTATTTGATAAATCGTACTCGCGTAAAAATCATAAGGACAATATCGATAAATTGACGAATGTATTGACTCTGTGTAAGTTAAGGTTGTAGATACGTTAGACCGGGCCGTCGGCGCTCCCGTCGCCAAACTAGCGTAGTCGACGGTGATATAATTTAAATAGATAATTAAACACAGTTGACTGCCAATTGTAAGATTACATTTTTATAAAGGTCGGTATTCTTAGATAGTTCGATAACTTATTTGATTAGATTTTTTAACAGAGTGCCAAACGTTAACGATGGTTCCCGCCACGCTGACTTCTCGATGCTAAGTTGGTGATCCGATCGCGTGACGTTTGCTTGACAGAATAGTTTAAACGGATATTTATATGTAAACAGAATGCTTGCTCTTCAAACGACTGAAAATATATTTTGCTCGCGCCAGCGCGGCGCTTTCCGTACTTGGCCCGTGTTTTCACTAATAATCCTAGAGTACAGGGTAAACTTAGTACACAATTTTCTTCCCTTGATTTGTCTCACAATCTTCACCGATAGTAATATCTTTTACACACTTATCGGCACCTTACCACTAACACTATTAGATAATAGTCATTGTTGAGGTTTGTGACATTAGTCTGTATGTAGTTCTTACTGTTCATTTGTACTAGACTAGTTAGATGTTTACTTTGGGTTACTTTGTGCCTAAGGGTATTCCTAGTTACTTTAGTAGTTGTACTTCTAATGGAACACTCACGCGTAATAAGCGTTTTACCTCACTGCGACCCATCGTGTAGGGTAAAGTAGCAGTCTATCTTAATAAAAAAAAAATTTCGAGCCGCGTATTTGATATGTCAAAGTAATAAGATTTATTAGATAAAATACTTAGATAACTCAGAGTTATGATATAAAGGAATTCACAGCGAGCAGTTAGGAAAACAGGGATGGTTATAGTAAAATTATTCAAATTGTTTTTGTGATTTGTCTTCATATTTGTAAGTGTTATTGAATATGTATAGCTGTTCGTGTGGTACGCAGAGCCTAAGCTAGGAGATACGTAATGCGAACACGTGGCGTGTACAGCTGTACACGCGTACCCGGGTACACGTACCGTCAGAGATGTCGGCAAGCAGACCTGGTTACAAGAAAGGAATTCTGAAACGGAATTGGTCGTCTACTGATAATTAATAAAATAATTTTCTAATTAGACACATTTCACACGTCGGTATATTGAAAGTAGGAATGTGCTATTGCACGCACCGAAACACACCAATTTAGTACTATTAATTACTATTTATCAATAATGAATAATTAGTTAAGACCACAGGCTTCCCACTACTCCGTGATCATCTGTACTTTATTGTAGATAATTGCTAGAAAATGGACGGTCTGTTGTTATTTTTATATGACTGCAAATAAGTAAAACCTAGTTAGATTTTCTAAAACACCGTAGGATAAAGGATATGTCGTGTGTTTGTACATTGGGTGACACGGCAGTTCATTTGATAATGTAAATAGTGTATTGAATGAGGAAACAGGTCATAAAGTGCAGCTACGGTGACTATATGGAGGCTAATGATGGGATCTAAGTAATTCCAATTGATATATTTATTATTATTACCAGCCTTTTTTCCATTGCTAGACAAAGCCCATCGCTTTTTCCAGTGTTCCCTGCATTGTGCAAATTCTGGTCATTCCTTTGATACTTTTTTTTTTAAGACAGCTTGTCTCGCTATTGACCATGAGGTCTACGGGCTCTTAGTTCAAGCTGTTAGATTTCCACTTTGGCGATATTGATTAACTCTCACTCGGCATACGGCGATTGTAGCCTGCTTAGTCCCATTTTGACCTTTAACAAATATAATAAAGAAGAGCGAGAAATTAAAAATGATGGAAAATGGAATTCGCTTCCAAATATGGACACCAAGGTTAATTATGAAAGAAAATGTTAATGCAATGTAAGCAGGACTCGAACCTGCGACCCTACCTTTCCGGCATAGTGCTCTCCCAACTGAGCAATCCCATCATTACTTCAATGCCATAAAATATTTGATTCCATAATTCCTACTAGACAGCTCTCAGCGTCATATTTTTTTAAGCGCTTAAGTGCATTAGTCATACTCTAGGACGTTCATTCACGATCCGCAGTCCCACGCTTTACAGCAAGTGTTAGGACCGCGAGAGAGATGGCGCTATTCTCAATGCTTTTATAGAATCTTTTTATCGATTATGTAGTACGTAGATAGTTCTGCTTACATTGCAGTAGATCACATAATTTTTTTCATTAACAATCACCCTTCGTGTAGAGATGCGCAGAATGTGTCACTAAAGTGAAAAGAGTGATATTATGTGTATTTATGTCACCGAGATATGTATCAATCATTTAGCTCAGTAGATCTTTAGACTATATCGTTCACGAGTGAGTAGAGAACTAGAGACAATCTAGACGAAACGACGAAAAAAACGCGAGAGCGAGCGAGTAATACTGAGATGATGGATGAGATACTGAGCTACTTGAATCTTGAGCGATCAGTGAGCGAAAGAGCTAGTGAGCTAAACTAAATGATATAGCTCGCTTGACTCACTCACTCGCGAGCTACACATTTCTACCTTCGTGCCAGTATTTAAAAAAAATGTGTTATATCCACATGAAAAACTGGAATCGATAGACAGATATTAAAACATTGGAATTCACTTCCAACAAATCTTTCTGCCGAAACGTACAATTTAGATCCCCCTAAATTGACAGGCATAGACTTCTAGACAAGCATCAGTCCACCTAGCACCACCCAGCATAGCTATATACCTACTTTAAGTAATAAAAAAACCTTGTGCATGTCATTCTTATATTTTTTCGTGTAACTCGCACACTTTAATGTATCGACGATTATTTCCATCGATGTATACCTATAAAACGGGAAAATCGGCAACACTGTTCAGTTTTCGTATCATAGGTACAATCAGCATCAAAAACAACTGACAATTTTAAAATTGACATTTACTTTTGACCGTAAGATAAGAAAAAGTTGGACATACTTAGATCATCATACGTCAAATTGAATGAGCTGAGCCTATACAACGATAAATGACCCTTATATTTTGAATGTGTGTTATACATGACTCTTAGATTTTAAAATCGTAATTATAAATTGTATTCGTTTGTCCTAATTCTCGCTCAGTAGTTCTATAATTTCGGGTATTGAAATTCGAATAAAAATTGTAAACTGAGTAAGGGAGGTTTTTGTATACCCTTTCCTGTGATTTGTAACCTCGGTTGTAGTTGTTGATGTCTCAAAGACCTGAGTAGTTAATGTTTTTTAACCTGTCAGCCGCCACAGTTCATTTTAAGGATTGCCTACATAAATAAATATCTAAATTGTTCAACTGGCCCAAAAAATACAGAACAAGGATTTAATCTTACAAAAAAGAATATTTTTTGTTGAAATAAACAACTCAAATTCATCACAGTTTTGATATACATGTATAAATACTTCAGGTAAATGTCCCAATGCTTTGCACCCTATTTCCAATATTTGTCACCCTGTTTGTCGTCTTATTATTAGTATTAATCAATATTTAAAAGTTAGGGTAAACGGTGGATACTTTTGGAACAGCGTGAATAAATTGGGCCTTTACCATACTATTAACTAATATAAATGTTGTCAATTTCAACAGAAGTGCATTTTATAAATGCTGAAATCGGCTTGTCATCACTTGTATTTTTTTATCTTGATAGTGGGCCCTGCTATAGATTGGAAAGTTATGTGACTGTATCCCAAAATATTAGTATATAATCTCAAAAACATATTAAATAATGGTTTTAAGAGTATATAATTTACTATTTTAATGAAGTTTTTTAAAGCAGCAGAACTTCAGTCTCTAACTTTGTATAACTTGTCTTTAAGTCGAGAGTGTATCTATAGACTTTCAAGGCAAGCGAGTTCCTTAAAAATTATCAACATTTGACACTAGGTGAAATAGAGGTTAAATCCTCTACTTATATAAAAAGTAGGATTTCGCTCGCACTTATATGTCAGAAACGGTCCGAGAATTTAAAACCCCGTTGCAACTCCAACATCCCTTGACTCCACTGAGTTCATGAATGCGTTATCTACTTATATATTTATTTTTTGAAGATTAGTTTTCTATGGAAATGGAAAGGGATCATTGTCTCAAGAAAAATCTTAACAGTGCCATATAGGATTTGTCACTCACCTTCAGCCGTACAGCGCCAGTTGTTGGTAAGAAAATAAGTCCGCTCATGCCATCACAACTGGACGAACTTCAATCAATTTTGGAACATAGACATCTGGATACATAATATACAATATGGATATTTTTTACCCGACGGGTCTATATTGACTCCTAGAACGATTTATACTCGAAAGTTTCATTTCGTAGAACGCATTTTAGCCGCCGTAAACTATTTGAGATTGTTATAAAACAAACCTAACCTAATAAATAGGATATTTGCAAGAATTATGAAAAATGTCTGACTACAGAGGAATAAAAATCAGCAAAATTTTTCGGCGAAATGACACATTCGACGAAAAAAGTTTCTAGGAGACAAAGGGCGACTTTATCCGACTACGGTATTAAACGGTATTGAAATGAATGAACTGTGGCGGTTGTTTATCGTTGTGCTTGTTCAAGTTAGTTTTCGTTACCAGACGTCCGTCTGATGGTGAAGCGGGTGATAATCGGGTAAGCAAGCGTAGAAGTGTCGTGAATCTGATGGTAGATAGGTAATAAATTTAACAATAAACCAGGAAATAAATAGATACATTACTCGTTAAGTTGTAAGGGTATGTGTAATTGTAAGTGGTATTTAATTAGCTTCTCAGTGTTTTAGAGTTAGTCGACGAATGAGTCGGCTCGGGACGCGATGGAAGATAAATTTGTTGGTATGTTTTGGTTGTTTAATGACGTACAGTGCATCTTTTGAAACTATTGTATCTCATGTGTTGGGTATGTTTTTGGTTATTGTAATCTTAATGAGTTTGAGTGACAATTCACAATGAATGCGTAAAACCATAAATGGGATAAAAATGAAAAATAACAAGTCGGCTACTCTTGCAGCGAAATTTTAGAAATACTCAAGAGTTCGTTATTACTTTGTTGTATGATCTGCATCTTTCAAACCAAACAGCGTACATAAAAAATCAATAAGCCCAATATTTTAATGAATCGTGTTGATAACTTAAAAGTAAAATGTGTGCTGCAAAACTATTAGTGTGTAATGGATAATGTGAGTTAATACAGTGTTTTAATTTAATTTATGTATAAGTTCATTATTTGAAGTAGCAAATTTATCTCCATCGGGGGAGCAGCGCACTCATAGTCAGCTATCACATGGCTGTCAGTAATTTTAAGGAAGCAACTTAACCGAAATGTTGACGTGTACATATAGATGATCAACATAGAAATTAAAATAATTATAATTGACAACTTATTTTTCTACGTTCCTTTCAGACATTAGAGCTAGTAGGGAGTAGAAACGTAAGATACTGGCACATACAAAAAAACAGCAATAAAGTTAAATATTAATTTCGGTTCTAAGCGTTTCTAAATTTAATCTTTGATTTCTGATGGAAATTGACTCGGAAGATCCGTAACGCTTTATTAATTAGGTTCATCGAGATCTCGATAGAGTTTTGTAAAGTATTTCCTTATCGCTATCAGAATTATACTTGCTTTCTCGCACTTTTTCGTTTATTCATTTTTTCGAATTTATCTACATACAATATTGAAATACTTAAACTATGTAAGTTAGGCGTATTGCATATTTAATCAAACGTCTTCCAAAGTGACGTAAGATGAATTAAAGTTTCTAGAGGAAACACGTTGAATGTCCATTTAATACTGAAAACAATTTAAGACCCTAATTATATAGCTGTAAGGTTCATTCTTGTTCTTAAAGTTGTATGGGCAATCAACATTTTGCTCTGGAATCTTATTTATTTGAATTTATATTGCTATATTGAAGATTTTAGTATGAATCCTTATAATTTCAATTCGATAAGAGGTCTGACGAATAATATATGCAATTTCTGCAAAGGCAATCTAATAAGTCATGAGAATATAATTATTGTGTTACTTTTTCAGACAACAGCTTTCTTCACCCTTTAAACGAAACGTGAAAAAAGCATCTCTTGGGTCAGTATGGTAGTGTCATCTGACAGGGCACTGACGTTGGTTTCTTATCAGTTGCCATTTCGACTTGGGCTTCCCTTTTTGCTTACCATCGGAAGAAATGGAGCCACCATGTTGTGCTAATATAAAAAGAGAAATTTAGTATACTACGAACCTACAAATAAGAGTCGCAGAATGTATAAAATTAATATCTAACCTTGGTTTTTTGTGTACATAATCCCAATTACGAGTTATAGGGAATAATACATTTAGACAATGAATTGATTTTTGATCGTATGGCGTGAAATAAAAAATTGTATGACAGATATTTCAAGTACAGATAATATGAATTAATTTCACGATTATAATGCTCAAACGTGAATTGAAACTTGATATGTACTTTGTCTGATTTCTAGTTTACTCAATCGAACACTCGGTGTCTTGAGATACGAATGGATTTGAAGTGAGTAGGTACCAGTATCGAATGTCAGACATTTTGAGTAATGTCACTTACTCGCTATTAACGAGCCTATTTCAAAAACCGCTTAAATATGTAACTTTTTACTGAACTGAATCGACAAAAAATAACTTGAGAAGTAGATGCTTCGCTCGGTCATTAAAAAATGGTGAAAAGACGTCAGTCAGTAACAAACAGGCCTGTTCATCCTTCTAAAATCAAACAAAGAAAACGACACACAAAAAAAAAAACTTCTGGTATACTAGGCCTGAGCCTATGACAATTATTATTATTACCTATTTGGGCGGTAATACGAGAAAGATTATTACTTTTTATTTTATTTTATTTATTATTCAAATAAGTTACACAGCATTACTGTAAAAACTAAGGCACTATGAACTTATAGAAAGACTTAAATTTAGCTAGACTTAGCCGACACAATGGCGTGGCTCCGTCGCGTCGTCTGATCTGGTGTAGAATACAGCAGATTGCCCCGGAACTGCCGAAACACCCTTCGGCCAGAAGTCTGCACTTGCGATGGTGCCCTCTTCTGAACCCATTAGCGGGTGGTACTCCCTCACAGCCCGACTCACTGGCTGTGAAGGCTACGCAGCGCTAATTCAATCAAGTCTTGAAAAAAATAAACTTGTAAAAATTGCATTATATTATCTGCAATGTTAAGTTTGTCAAGTATCAATTGCGAGTTCATAGATTTTCTATAACTTGTATACCTACGTAGCATATGTATGAACTCGTCCTTGACAATATGTAAATCAGCGAAAGACCTCATTAAATGAATTATACATGAAACGTTTTCTACTTCACCTTTCCGTTTTGTGTTTCCGTTCTGTCCTTACTTATATAAATCGCAAGTTCAAATAAAAACTAAAAAGAAACAAATAGACAAAATGTTTTGGGGAATGATTTTTCAAATGAAACGAAAATGTGTTGTAGAGCTGTGCGATACATTTTCTTTTAATTATCTAGCATATTATAATAGTTTGTTTAACATGAAGATGAAGTTCTCAATTTAACAGCTTTTAATTTCATATCTAAAAAATAATCTCTCGAATAAAATAGCTTAAACTACGTCAATTAATCTAAAGTTGCCAGCAACATGTCATTTAAATTTAAATAGATAAAATATGACAAAATAAATTTAATCATTTTTGTATTGCCATAACTGGATGTAGTAAACTCTCATTTAATACAATTTATTTGAATTTGCGATTCACCTTACAGTATACACTGTCATTAAATCCAATTAATATCTTTATAGCTTACTCCTACGATATACATAGATGTATAATGTATGTACTAACTAATAAGTAGTAGAACACACGAAATTTGCGTTGAGCTTCCAACACGATTAGATGTATATACAGAAATAATGAATTCCTTCACTAAAATAAAGAAGTACTTTTCTTCAACACTATGTGCATAACTAATTTTTACTATTTTGTAATTTTTCACCGTTTGACAACGTTCCCTGTATTTTAATTCGCTACGGTTTGTAAAATTTTAGTTTTTTAACCTTTCGCTTACCATCAAGTGAAATTAGGATCCCGAAATGTACAAAAAGTTAAGGGAAGTATAATCCCTTTTGAAAATGAAAGATAAACAATTACGACTCTTGCATATGATATGTATATTTTAAGAAACATTTGATCCGATTTGACGTTAGATTACAATAAAAAATCACATCCAAAAAACGTTTAATCAAAAATCAAAGGACAATGTGCCAAGTTTGCTAAATTAATAGTTTGCAAAGATATTGCATGCGTTTTGTGATTGCTCGTTTTAATTTAAATGAACGTGATTAAAATATGTTTTCGTAATGTAAATTCATGTACAGTTTTTTTTGAAAAACGCTCTTTAAGCGAGCAGTGTCCCGTTCATCAGTGTTTCAGATTATATTATTAGTAGCAAAGACCTCAATTAGTCAAGACTTAGGTTTCGTAATGCTAGCATTTGTGTTTGTTTATTCACTACTTTCTGTGTGCCTTATTTTATTAGTCTTTAAAACTAAGTTCAGAATGCTGATTGTAAAAATCATTTTGTGTATGCCTTTGCATGGCAAATGTGATTTGAGTTAAGATTTAAAGGTTTAAACTTGACGCGGTGTTTTCATACAGTTTTTTTTTATTGTTTATAATAAAATGGGAGTTAGTATCATTATCAAAAGAATACCACTGCCTGATGTTTATGGAAAATTATGACACTTTTGGAGAGTGGAAGAGAAGAATTTCAATCTTAGGGAAGCTAGTGATATTGGTTAAGAACTTGTCTTTTTATGATTGCTGGGTGTTAAATGTACATAAAATAATGATATTTTTGAGTGAGTGAATGATTTGTAAAATATTGGATAGTTCGTTGTTTGTTAGTAATAAAGTTAATGCCAAAAATCTAAAATCAAACAAAACGTGTATGAAGACACCGCGATTTAACTGTTATTTACAGCAATCTTAGCTCATTTGGTAATTAAGTCTAAATTTATATTATTAATAATTAATTATTAAAATTGGAAATTTGGTTATTGTCGGAACGGCATATTGTAGTTAGGGTTCAACGTATGTTTCTAACATCTGATATTATTAATGTTAAAATAATTAATGTCCTCTACTGTAGTGATAATATTTAAATGTTTTAGTTCGTTTTGATATTGTTTTTCACCTTTCTCGTCAGGAGTAACGGGGTTCGTTATCTAGGATTTCACTGAAAACAAATACTAGATTGAATTAACTTTTACTTTTAGTTCAGCTATTTAGATAAATATTCATTATTTTTTATTCCAGTTTATTAATTTCTATTACCTATCGTCAGCTGACAACGGAAACTTATCTATATTGGTATGGTTTTCATAAATATCTTATGAGTCTTCGCTGTCAACTGAAAATATATTTTCAAGGTCTAAAAAAACATCCAGATGCTGCAGCACTCTTTCGTTATTTTGTATCAGTGGCCTGGCGTCATAGTAGCCGATCGAGACTGGTTGAATTGGTTTAGGGCATTCATGAGCAGCCTTTTCTATTGCTCGTTGAGAAAAATTAACGCCAGTTCTATTCTGGTTTTCCTGCAGATTCTTTTGATACCACGCCAGTGATGATAGCGGTACGTATCATGAGTATAACATAACCGCCCTCGCTAGCGACTGAGTAACCTAATTGTATGGAGACTAGGGGATCCAAACCCGGATTTTTGACATAGTGAAACCGGCTGAAAACTGGTTTTACTTTATAACAAAAAATCTGTTTTGATCCTCTAATGGAGACTTCTTCTTCTTCTTCCTCGGTTCCTCATGACTGAGGGTTGTGACCATTTTGAGGCCGTTATCTCTTGCACTAAATCGCTCCACTCCACACGGTTTTTCGCCTTCCGGATTGACGCCTGTAGAGTTTCCCGGCAGCCATCTTTCACGGCATCGGTCCATCGGGTCGGTGATCCACGTTCCCTTTTTCCTTCCACGTGGCTAGCTACAATGAGCTTTTCCAAACTATCTGGCTCGCGTCTACGTGACCGAAGTACTGCAGGAAGGCAAATGGTGGATACGCGGCACTGGATCTTTACTTCGGCCAGGGTTGATGGAGACTATATACGTACAAATAGATCGCGCAGTCGCTAGCGAGTGTGGTTATACTCATGGCAGTGGTACAGCTTACTGGTTTTTAGTTTATTATTTTGTGCGTTTCACTAAAATCCTCGTGACGAGCCATCCAGTGAAAATGGCATATGCAAACGAACACCATACTAATGATACAAAATATAGTAATAGATAGTACGAGAGTGAATTCCTAAAATTATTTTAATAGTAAGGTACTGTAATTAATAATACAATAATAATTTGCCCTCGATATCGGTTCACTTAGCTTAGATGTAAGAACGGTCGGGGGCGATTTTACTGCACTATGAATGCTATAAAATGATAATTTAGTATGTACGTAAGTCTTTATAGCTCAATAATGTAATTAACTTTATGAAATTGTAACATAATAAATGAAATAAGCTATCATAAGCTTTAGTTAACTGCAAAAGTTAATGTAAGTAACGCGAAATAATATACATAATTTAGTGTACGTTGTAAGTCCCATTTTGTAATGTTAAATTAATTAAATCGAGCACTACCACCTATTATTAAAAAATACACTCATAAATACATTCTTACCTACTGCTAATATTGAAATGTATTATAAATATGAACTATAAATATTAAATGTTATGCGTTAATAATACACAGCGTGTTTTTATTTCACATTCTAAAGAGGGGGAACGATTTAACTTGGGCCGGATACATTTTTATTACAATACCAATGACTTTAATAAACAAATCTTGTTTTTTTTTTGTATTTGATAGTCGTGTTGGAAATGAATATATGCGGAGCTATGTACAATTGACCAATCAAAATCCTCAGGCACCCTTAAGTTGGGCCGACCCATGGTATAAAGGTATTGCACTCCGAAATGACAGGTGGACTTTTGACTTTCTATGCTGCCAGTGATGTATCATAATCTCTATGAATCTTAAAATATCGTGAGTGAAAGTCAAAGAACATGACAACTGTAATGCTTAATTATTATTTTTATGTAGGTACTACTGGTGGCAAACAATATATACAATACAATACAAACTATTTTATTGCACACCAAAAAAGTTTACAAATTAAGCACAAATACAATCATTTTAATAACGGTAAGCAACAGGCTCAACAAATCAGTGAAGTAGAAAGTTTCACTAGCCGGAGTATAATGCCTTGTTTTCTTATACTGTGACCCAAGTTCACTCGCAATGCTGTCGTTGCGATATTACGAATTTAGCAACATGAATTTTTAGTTAGATCAGTTATTTTGGACTCTTCCTTGTGGCACTCCAAGGCTACGTGAAGCCTTACGCAAATTACGTTTTACATGATATATAATATACCGGGTGATCAATCCAAATAGGTCAGTATGAAGTCAGAAATTATAAGAAACAGGGCAATCTCTTCTTAGGAACCATGGCTTCGATTTTAGATTTGATAAAAACTGCATTATTATTTTCTTATAAACCTCATACATAATTTCATACATAACCCGGTCAAAAACGCTGTAAAGAATGTTACAATCTTCTTCTTAAGTCGGTCCCTCATTCCTGAGGATCGTGATCAAAAGGTATCGTATTCTTGATCAGGTGTCTCCATCGGTCGCGATACATTGTTGCTCTCACAGCTTGATGGAATTTCTTTGAGGAAGTATGTAGCTTCTTTCACCTGGTCAGTCCATCTAGTTGGCGAGCGGCCGCGGCGTCTCTTTCCTTCCACTCCACCAATCACGACCAGTTTCTCGAGGCTCTCAGCTCATCTTCGCGTAATGTTACAATACGACATGCGATTACTTACAGAATTTAAACCAGGTAAAATTCCCGGTTGTGTATGAGATTTCTAAAAAAAATAAGTTTTTATTGAATCTAAAATCGATGTCATAGTTCCTAAGAACAGATTTACCTATCTCTAATAGTTTTCGTTTTCTCCCTACTGACCCATTTGGATTGATCACCCTGTATACAGGGAATACTTATGTAGATAAAATTAATTGAAATTAGGCAAAACATTTCAATCATAATTATTTATTATCATCATGGATACTAAAATGTGAGCAAAATCGGTTGAAATTACTTATGGCAACCAGTGACGGCAACCAGTGAATTTTGATCGCATTTTACGAAGCCTAGTTATCAGTATCACCATTAATCGTGTTACTTTATTGTATTTCAATATAGGTACACATTTAGATTTAGATCAGATATAGATCAGATTTGATAAAAATCATAAAGATTCAAACCTCGACAGAGAGGACAGATATAAACCCAAGGAACCTTTGCTAACGGACAGTAAGTATGTTTTCTAGATTTATCCGAAGTTGCTGCTAAATAAGGCCCAAGGACTCTTAGACGGGTCTATCTTCGGGGCCGGCGCGTTGTAGTAGCCCTGAGCCAGGTCCACCAGGGACAGAGGACACTTGTACACGTCACAGTTTTCTAGCAGGACGCCGAGGCGGTGCGCCGAGTCGTATATCGTGTGCTCGATCGGTTCGTCGGCGAAGACTTTGGTCATTGGTAACCTGTGAATAAATAAGTAAATATTACGAGAGAATTTTACAGTAATCACTAATCAACCTTGTTCAATACAGTCCCAAACTAAGCAAAGCTTGTACTATGGGTACCTACTAGACGACGATATCGTATTTATAAATATAACATCCATGACGCAGGAACAAATATTCGAGTTCATCACACAAATAATTGCCCTGAACGGAACCCAACACCCGGCTCAGTAGGCTGCACGTGCATTTCAAACTGCGATATATACTAACATACCTAAATAGTCAGCAACTTATTCTTTTAAAAATACAGCCTTGCCTTGAGTCTTGTCAGTATTGAGACCATGAGAAATTGAAGCTACTTCTTAATTTTAGATGATATTTTTTTAGTTAATTTAAGACTTACGTGAACAAAGTCCGGAACATCTCCTCAACCATGTTCTGTCCGTGAGGCACGAGGCGCTGCGTGGTCTCGCAGAGGGTCTTCAAAATGCACTGCCTCCCGTTGTAGCCCATACTGAAATCAAGAAATATCATTTTATTCTTACTTACTTCAGTTACAGTTTCATCATCATCATATCATCATTTCTGCCTGTAGACGTCCACTGCTGGACAAAGGCCTCCAAAAGGCTTTCTCTACGACGATGTCTTGCGCCGCCCTCCGATCCTTACCAGGTCATCGGTCCACCTTGTTGGGGTCTTCCCCCGCTGCGTTTTTCCGTCCGCTGTCGCCACATAAGAACCTTTCTGCCCCAATGGCCACGAGCAATGTGCCCTGCCCACTGCCACTAACTTTTAGCGACTATCTGAGCTATTATCTCGGTTCTCTTGCGTATCTCATCACATACTTTCGTTCATTAAAATAATAAAAGTAAAATTATAAAATTGTATTGAAATTCAGTTTTCCATGGCGAGGGGTTATTATTTCAGGAGAAATCTTAACAGCGCAATGCAGCATTTGTAAATTTACTTATTTTTAATGCAATACATAATCATCATCATCATCATCATTTCAGCCTATTGCAGTCCACTGCTGGACGTAAGCCTCCCCCAGGGTTCGCCACAAGGCCCGATCTCCCGTTTTCGCCATCCAGTCACCACCAGCCACTTTTTTCAGGTCGTCGGTCCATCTGGCCGGAGGGCGTCCTACACTACGCTTGCCGAGTCGTGGTCTCCACTCGAGAACCCGTCTACTCCACCGATCATCGGTTCTGCGACAGATGTGACCAGCCCACTGCCACTTCAGTCTGCTACACTTCTGAACTACGTCAGTGACTTTGGTTTTTTGTCGGATAATCTCGTTCCGGACTTTGTCCCTTAACGAGATTCCGAGCATACCCCTTTCCATAGCTCGCTGTGTGACGTGTAGTCGGTGGGCTAGTTTCACTGTCAGGTTCCACGTCTCGGCTCCGTATGTCATGACCGGCAGGACGCACTGATTGAATACCTTGGTCTTCAGGCATTGTGGCAAGGGTGACTCGAAGATGTGACGCAGCTTTCCAAATGCTGCCCAGCCAAGCTGCACTCTTCTGGTGATTTCACTCTCAAAGTTGTCTCTACCCAGCTGTAACTTTTGTCCTAGGTAGACGTACTCCTGGACAACTTCAATGGCTACACCTTCGACGGAAACGGGCACAGGGACGATGTGCTCGTTGAACATGACCTTAGTCTTGTCCAAGTTCATCCCTAGCCCAACGCGTCTCGAGGCAGCATTAAGACCGGACAGCATTTCCTGCAGGTCTTGCAGCGATTCTGCCATTATAACTATGTCGTCAGCAAAGCGGAGGTGTGTGAGATATTCACCATTGACATTGATGCCCATTCCATTCCACCGCAGGGTCTTGAAGACATCCTCCAGAGCATTGGTGAAGAGTTTCGGGGAAATAACATCACCCTGTCTTACACCTCTGAGCAACTGGATGGGTCTTGTTTGGTGGTTCTGCACTTGGACGGACATAGTCGCCATTTGGTAGAGACTTCTCAACACCTTCACGTACCGCCAGTCGACTTGGCATCGCTGCAAAGACTCCAGAACGGCCCAGGTTTCGATGGAGTCGAAGGCCTTCTCGTAGTCCACAAACGCCATACACAGCGGTTGGTTATACTCTTCGGACATAATACGAAATACATAATACGAAAAATAAATTATTTGTGTTTAAATACAAGTGAACACTATTTATTCAGTCACTGACTTCTTAGAAAGGATCTTCTGAGAAGTCAGTGCCTTCCATAAATATGTCTTAATTCAAAATACTGTAAACCCTACGTGTATGAATTTAATAATTGGTGTCAATCAAGCGTGCTTTGCAATTTTGTTTATCTATCGACATAATATCCCACCTCTCCTTTTCGCACAGTATTGAAAGGAAATGGACAGACAATATTTGTTGCAATACAAAGTATGCATAAGCAAAGCAGCGAACTAGGTTGACCGGGGACCTGATTAGGAGGAAGGCGCTCGATGAATCATTCTGGATAACTTTGGAGGAGGCGTTTGACTGATATGATGATGATGATCATGATAATGACTTACAACGCAATGATACTGTTGTGCTAGAAATAATGAGCTTACTTATCCAAAATGGCCTCGATCTTCTCATACAGTTCCCTCCGACTCCTCCTCTGGGCCACAGGTTTCCCCAGCTTGTGCTTCCTGTGGTAGAACGCCAGGGTCTCCGTGGCGTTGGGCAGCTCATAGGCGATGCCCCAGTTCATGCCGAAGGTGAAGGTACCTGGAGCACTGGTAGGCGCGGGCTGACCAATGAGACCGACTGTCATGCAGCCGGCACACTGGAATATATAACAGACTCGTTTAAACAAACCAGAAGGTGCAACATCGTCCGCGTAAAACCTAAAAATTATTCTATAACCATCTTTGGCTGTCCCTGTACTAAATACTGAAAGTTATTTAGTGTTTTAAGATATTATCTACTATCTACTAACCTTAACCCGTGCCCCATCTCTTACAAAAAATAAATAAAAAATTACACAGAGTAAAATAAACTCAAACATCAAAAACTGTAACTATATGTGTATCTAACGCTATCGATATCATTTCGGGTTTCCAAATATTATGAGGTAAAATAAGATGGAAATCGACAGTGTCGCTATAATACTTTTTCGTTGAATTAAAACTAACAATATTATTCTACTAAAATCCACTCACCGAGAAACTGGAGCCTTCAGGGAACGTAACATATCGCCTCTTTCTCGACAGAACCCTTGATGCGGAAGGATGGCCGACGTCCTCCGCCCAGCCCAATTCCATTAGCCCCCAAACGAATAGAACAACCAAACTATTCGAATTTAGAATCATTTTCGGTCTAAATTCAAATTTATTTTTTATGTGGTACCAGCCAGTTCGTATTTTTTTTGTTTTATACGTTACAAGCCAATTTTGATAAACATAAGTTTTATCTTTAATTATTTTCTTTATTATCAACCAGTGTTTTTTTTTTATCTGCCACTGAGCACGAGTTGTCGTCAAATGGCTTATAGGTTGTTTGGAACTGTGTCGTGTGAAGTAACGGTAGTCATTATCAAGATACGGTCGTGTTAGCATCATGTCGCGCTAAAAGCACGAATCTGGAGTAGGTCTTGATATTGAGGTCACTATTAGTACTTCGAAAATACTCGAAATTAGAGAAACGTGAATAAGTGTAATTTTCCATGCATTTTTTTCGATTGCATTGCATAATTGGGTGATAATCAAAAGCGTTTCAACCGCTATCTCAGTTCGTTACGAAATTTGGAAGGTAATCGTAACAAAAGCTGAGGTAGCGGTTGAAACGCTCCTGATTTTCACCCAATTGCCAACGCAGGAGAGGTGAAAACTATCAAAATGTTAGTCGATTGGTCACAAAACAAGTCTGGATTGCTATGGACGATTGCAACGACAGAAGTAACGTGTGCAACGACAGAAGTAACGTGTGCATCGCCGTCCTATGAAAGGCAATATTTACTCCCCTCTGCAAAAATTCCATACTCTAGGTATTCCTGTGGGAAAATCTTGGCAGGAGTCTTATATATGATTCAACCGCGTACATCCTGCAAGCCATAACATTGTTTGCGGGACACGATAAATATAATACAACTATAACAATCGATCGGTACCTGAGTCGTTTCCATAAAGACATGTACTTGTATAATAACATATATTTTTATAACTATAATTAAAACAAAACTTAATTGATTCCTTTGTGTAACGAAAATTATCAATTTCCTTTGTATGAATAACGTGCGTTAGACAAAGGAGCCAATTGAAGTTTTGTTTTTAGTAAGCCTTTAACTATGTACGGTTTTCTTGAAAACAACTCACCTACCTATCAAAAAATTGACATAAACGGCGATGGATGTGTGAATATTGTAGGTATATGTTAGTTTGTAAGGTATTATAATATGCATGGTCTTTGATGGTAGAAATGAATTGATAGATTAACTAGCGACCCGCCCCGGCTTCGCACGGGTGCAATGCTGATAAATTATGCATGTATTATACATATAAACCTTCCTCTTGAATCACTCTATCTATTAAAAAAACCGCATCAAAATCCGTTGCGTAGTTTTAAAGATTTAAGCATACAAAGGGACATAGGGACAGAGAAAGCGACTTTGTTTTATACTATGTAGTGATTGCCGTTTTGCAGCGGTAATAAAGAAGTAGATGCTATAACACTTGCGCAAGCACAAAGACCTTACATTATAATGCCTAAAAAATAAACGCTTAAAAAATAATTTGATTGAGCTATCAACGGCATTTTGATTTTTAGATTTTTAATGAAATTAGAATTGTAAAGGCTTCATAAATATCAAAGGTTCGTGATCGTCCAGCATAATTAGCCAACTCCATGTACCGAGTGGAAAATCCCCGAAAGCCTTTTAAGAAATAATGGACCAGGCGGGCAGAGACATCAAGGAGATTACTTTCCAAGCCTGAGTAAGGGCCGAGAGAGCGCTAGGGGTTACTCTGATTTTCAAAATTCGAACCTCGTATCGTACCGCCCCGTTCATTCAAATATTGGTTGCTAGGAGAGCAAGCGGAATGGAAGAAATTCGAATTTCGAGTTCCGTAGTAGGCCTTCTGGACGTAAACTTATTACGACCTTTTTATTGGGACTATTATTGCTATCGAACTTTGTATAATTGAATGCTTTGTATTGTTTGAATACTCTATGGTCTCTTTTTTCTGTTGTCGCTCGTTTGTTGGCTAGTTTTAGTTTTATTTGAGTGTTTGTTTTCGATGCATGCTCTCTGATAGGTCTAGTAACTTGTTTGAATACTAGAAATTGCCTAAAACTTCATTCGCAGAAGACAAAATGTTGATTTATTTTTACATTGCCATTGTCTAGTAGGTATAGGTATATACATTGTGTACTCGGGTGTCTGCGCGCGCGTGCGTGCGCGTGTGTGTATCTGTGTGTTTGTGTGTGTGTGTGCGTGTGTGCGTAATGTATGTACAAATTTGTGGGCTTAGAACTTTTTCGTTTCTTGTACCAATACTTTACTGCACACCAACATGAAAAATATTACAATATGAGAAATCTTAAAGGAATATAAAGCTTCTTGCCAAATTTCATTATTCTAGGTCAACGGGAAATACCCTGTTGGTTATAATTCCCTTGTGAGCGTCAAAGCATACAGCATAAACGCTCGTATCTTTTAATTGCAATGACTTAGAGGTTTGATTTTTTCTCTTCTTCACGAATTTTGTATTAATTTCAGCTTGATATCTCCACGCGATCCCGAGAAAAAAGATCTACTGGACCAGATAGACAGACGGGCAGATAAAAAATAGACTGAGGATAAGGATTCCGTTTCGCCGACTGCGGTACGGAACCCTAAAAAGAAATCCAAGTAAAAAAAAACTTAAAAAAAAAAACACTAAAACTCCAAGAACCAGTCGTTGTTAGTAAATTCTTCACTAATTATTTAATTCTGCTCGTTCTTAACATCACTCCTGTGGCGCGGAGATAATCCCATTAGCGGGTTATACTCCAACACAAAGTCCTGATACAGTTAAAGTCATGTTTAAAAAACCGGCCAAGAGCATGTCGGGCCACGCTCAGTGTAGGGTTCCGTAGTTGCTCACCCTTCACAATAAACTGCTGTTTTAAGCCCGAGGTTTACGTTAAGAAAGATTATAAGCTCTATAAAAAGGTCGTAAACGCCCTAGAAACTGTAATCACTTTCTGGAAGTCAACTTACGACCTTTTAAAGAAAAAATATGAAATTTGGCGATAACTCAAAAACGGCTCGACCGATTTTGTTCAATATAGTTTTCATTGAAAGTACTTATAAGGCCTCATTAACATGAATTCTTCCGTTTTTTTTTGACTAGTGGTTGAAAAGTTAGAGGGGGGGGACACTATTTTTTTGTTTTTGGAGTGAATATTTACAAAACTGCTGACTTTATCAAAAAATAATGTTAGAAGACCCCTATTATTTTTACAAGACCTATTCAACGACACCCCACACACCAGTGTTAAAAAGAAAAAAAAAATCACCCCCACTTTAGGTGTTCGAGAGGTACCTACCCGAAAAAAAAAAAAATTTTATTTTATTTTACCGTTCTGTCGGTGTTATACATACACATACTCATACCAAATTTCAGCTTTCTAGTACTAATGATCACGGAGCTAAGCCGCGGACGGACGGACAGACAGACGGACAGACGGACAGACGGACAGACGGACAGACGGACATGGCGAAACTATAAGGGTTCCTAGTTGACTACGGAACCCTAAAAAGCGTTCTTAGTGTCTCGGTATTGGCATTTTTCTCGGCGGTGGCGTTAGGGTTGTCTCCGCTAAGAGCCATGCCTTGCCTCGGAATTATGTCACTTTTAACTCCGAGATTGTAGTGACGTTAGTGGACACAAATTGAAAGTGCAGTTTTGCCGCATTTTTCTCAGTTAAGCAAAACTTACTATCGACTTTCAACTTAACGTTATGGTATAAAAATGGATCAACGTTTTTATTGTATGATTCTGTCTCGTGACAATAATAGTGATTAAACTTTTTTTATAAAGGTGTTGATAATTTATATAATTACGTAATGTCAAGAGATAAACTACGTAAGAACTATAACTGTTGAATTTAAAAAGTTTTTGAAAGATAAATTCGCTAAAAAACGTTTTAAAGAGTTACCAAAGCAACGGTAGTAAACGAGCAATAGCAGTAAAGTGATTGACCTTTATATAAACGACAAGGCATCTGTAACTCTCCCACTCGTATAATTGTCAAAATGTGACATGTGCTTTGTCATTGTCCAAGACAAAAGAACGTATAAACAAAATATTATAAATTAAATCAAATAAATAAATATTAAGGGACAGTCTTAAACAAAATGACTTAGTCCCAAACACAGCTTTCTCGATAGTCTAGTCATAATTTGCAATTAAGGCGAAGGGATGGCTGAATGACATTGCTCGATTGAGATCCTCCCGCGCGCCATCTAGGCGGGACCAAGTTTAGTTGATGAGCGAATACGCTTAATCATTCATTGACCTGTTGCACACTTGACGGTCTAGATGTCGCTGTGACGGCTCGGCATTGATTGCCAACGAATTTTTCGTTGGCTTTCAATGTGTCTATTTACAGCAACTGTCTATTTACAATATACTTTGAAAATTACTCGATAGAATGAAATAACTTCAATCGTACCATGTTGATGAAATCTATGTATATCGAAGCAGGCTGAAACATAATAGCTACGATACGAGGAGTCGGGTTATACAGGGTGCAAACATATTTTAACCACAGATTGCTGGGCATATTTATTTAAGGCAGGAAAGGGTCAATATCCTTACGGAGTATATGAAAGACGCCAAAGATAACGAAAGAATAGCCTTCTCAGTAAGGTGCAAGATGCTCGCGCGTAAGTTTGGAGGATGCTCCGAAGAGGTCAAGGTGACACTCTTCAGAGCATACTGCCAGAAAGCTTTTACACCAGCTACTTCTGGACAAACTTCACCAGGAAAACAATTAACACCCTAAGGGTTCGATATAACGACGCCTTCAGAATCCTGATGAGGTTACCGAGCATGTTCACCGAAGCTCGTGTGCCTGATTTCTTTGCCGTCATCAGATTCCGAGTGGCCTCATTTTGAGAACTCGATACTTGCCGCAACCAGTGACGAACAATAGCCCAATTTCCAGGTTCAGGCTGTCTCTGCATCGGGATGGGAACCGAAGGTACCTAACTGAAATTTTACCTAATTGTATTTCAATTTAAATTTATTTATTTATTAAGTGTGTGCTATTGCAACGGTGGCTATGTTTTACTTATTTTTTTACTGATTTTATTTTATTATTGTGTGATATGGGTTTTTTGTCTGCAATAAAAATGTACTATTATTATTATCTCCTTTATTTATCTTTCATCTTTGGCTAGGTTTTTTACAATAAATGTATATAAAGAGTTAATTACAATAAAGTAATTACAAAATATAAATACATTATAAAAATCCTAACCTAGGGTGCCGCCGGCAGCGGGGCAGGGCCCAGGCTACCGGTGGTTAGGGCTGTAGAGAGGAACCTCCTGACGATGCGCGCCGTGTTCAGGAGCGCCGCCTTACTATTATTTTTATCAAGTATTTATTGTATGGAGAAATGAGAAACAAACAATATAAATTGGCCTAGGTTCATATAAGATTTATTACTCCTTAGGACCTCAGGAATGCCTGGGTAAAATCTTTCGCAATGCTCACGGGCACCCTGTATATACCTGATATCAATGTAATAGTTATATTTTGCAGCAAATTTCAGATCGAAGCCCAATCTTAGTAGAGTTCGTATTAGTATATTTTACAGTCGCTATCAGATATATCGCAGCAAACAATGCGTTCACAAAAATGTTACCAAGAGTGGTGTTCAGATATTTATGAACGCCTTATTTGCTGCGATATATCTGATGGCGGCTATACAAAGGAATTAGCCGTTATCGAAGCTTGTTCGATTTACACTTATTTTATTACTTTTTGTAGTAATGTGGAATCAAATTCATATTCGATTTCTCTATTCTTAAAGAACTTCTAGTAATAGAAAACTAGATATGACACTGACGATCTGATAGGTACTACAAAATTCAAATGGGAGCATGGAAACACTTGAAACAAACTTCAAATCAAAACAGCCTGACTGACACCAGACCAAGGAATAGATTCATTCATTCGCTCATAGAATTCGCGGGTTCAAAATTTTTCAAATTAATATTTTATGTATTTTAAATCCCCTTCAAAAGTACTTTTTGTAATGTTTTCGGTTTTTTCTAGTATCTTCCAATACTTCTTTATTTTTTATAATTCGTAGTTTTCAATTTCACAAAAAAAAATATTTCTGTTTACGATCAATTGCCTGGTCAAAGTTGCGAGCAAATTCATTTATTGTTAAAACAGTAGGCGTTAAAGGTTAAATCTATAATAAACCAGCCTTTGGGATAAATAGAACTGGATAAAATAGGTAAAAGATATATAAGTACCCACTCCAAGTTTGGTTTAAAACGGTTTTGAATTTCCGGAGAAAAACGAGCCCAAACAAGATAAAAATTGTTACTTCAAAACGTATCTGAAGGAAAACCGTGCAAAAAAGTAATGTTTTTCGAACTGGAAGAAAACCTCGAGGATATGCTTGTTACGATACGTATAAGTATCGAAACTCAAAATGATGCGTTATAGCCACAATTCATGACCAAACGCAGCATGTTTTTGGGGTTTCACTATACCCTTCGCCTTAAACATTGCGCAACCGAAATCTCATTCGAATGACTAAAAAGCTTTCTTGAGACTGCATCTATATATATATTACGCGAGGCCGATTTTTGTACATCCCATCAGATCTACAGTTATGGTCCAATTTTAATAAATGATATGTCATTAGATTCGTCTCATGCTGGAGAGGTGCATAAAACTCTTGGATATTTTATTTTTTCCTGAAAAAGTACTGAAAAATAGATTTAAAAAAACTACTGTGCGCTAACCACGTGACATTGACCACGTGACCTGTGATCCCTATTTTGACATAAGATGACCAAATAATAATAAGCATGATTTGCTCACAAACCTGTAGTAAGTTGTTCAGCATGATGAAATATTATTTTTGAATCGGCAACATAATATCCGCAACACTTAAAACATGTACGAATATGCAAAAATAATTTTACAGTTTGTTGACAATGAATGACAGTAACCATATTCTGTCAACTTTTAACATACTTTTAATGTATTTTTTTATTGGGGGCTATTATGTCAATGACCTAAAGTGCCAGGTTGTTTTTCTTTTTAAAATGTTGATATGGAAACTTTTTTCGCATACCTGTTAAAAATGTGGAGGAAAAGGCCAGTTAAGTGCGAGTTGGACTGGTGCTCGCAAGACTAGAAAAACTGACCGTCATTCAAGAATAGATTATTTTTATAGGCGAGTATTACAATAAATCAAAGCAGAAATATGTAGTAAAACTAATTTAAACGTCATTCAAATAAGTAAATTTATGATAGATTATTATAAATATGATTATATAAGTCCATCAAAAAAATAATTCCAAGGAAAATGGCATGAGTTATGGTAAATTAAATGGTATTTTACAAGACAAAACTTAGTCCTTCCGCTTGCATGTCGACGGGATGGGAAATGTGGTCGAGTTGAGAATATGGACGACTTGACAATGTAGCTAAGTTGGGAATGTATCTACATTGGTAATATGGATGAGTTGGTAAAATGGACGAGTTGGAAATGTGGACAAGTTGACAATATGGACGAGTTGGCAATGAAGACGAGTTGGTGATATGGAAGATTTGGCAATAAAGACGAGCTGGATAATAAGGACAAGTTGGTATTGTAGACGAGTTGGCAATATGGACGAGTTGGAAATGTGGATAAGTTTGCAATGTGGATGAGTTGGTAAAATTGACAAGTTGGGAACATGGACAAGTGGGCAATGTGGACGAGTTCGCATTATGGACGAGTTGGCAATGAAGACGAGTTGGTAATACGGACAAGTTGGCAATGAAGACGACTTGGTAATACGGACAAGTTGGTGATATGGAAGATTTGGCAATAAAGACGAGCTGGATAATAAGGACAAGTTGGTATTGTAGACGAGTTGGGAATATGGACAAGTTGGAAATGTGGATGAGTTGGCAATGTGGATGAGTTGGCAAAATGAACAATTTGGGAATATGGATGAGTTGGCAATAAAGACGGGCTGATAATAAGGACGAGTTTGTATAGACGAGTTGGGTGTATCGTCGAGTTGGGAATATGGACGAGTTGGAAATGTGGACGACTTGGAATTGTGGACGAGTTGGGCCTATGGACAAGTTGGAAATGTGGACGAGTTAGCAATATGGACGAATTGGCATTGTTGATGAGTTGGAAATGAAGACGAGTTGGCAACGTAGATGAGTTGGGTGTATGGACGAGTTGGTAATGTGGACGACTTGGCATTGTGGACGAGGTGGGAATATGGACGAGTTGGAAATGTGGACGAGTTGGCATTGTGGACGAGCAAGTAATATGGACGCGTTGGCATTGTGGATGAGTTAGGAATATAAACGAGTTGGCAATGTAGACGAGTTGGGAATACGGACGAGTTGATAATATGGACGAGATTGGCAATAAAGACGAGTTGGTATTGTAGACGAGTTGGGTGTATGGACGAGTAGAAAATGTGGACGAGTTAGCAATATGGATGAGTTGGCATTGTGGACGAGTTGGGAATATGGATGATTTGGCAATAAAGACGTGTTGGTAATATGGACGAGTTGGCATTGTAGATGAGTTGGGTTTATGGACGAGTGGGCAATGTGGACGATTTGGCATTGTGTATGAGTTGGGAATGTGGACGAGTTGGAAATAAGGACGAGTTGGAAATATGGACGAGTTGGAAATGTAGATGAGTTGTATTTGTGAACGTGTTGGCATTGTGGACGAGTACGCAATATGGACGCGTTGGAATTGTGGACGAGTTGGGTATATAGACGAGTTAGCAATATGGTCGAGTTGGCATTGTGGACGAATTGGGAATATGGACGAGTTGCCAATGGAGACGAATTGGTAATATAAACGAGTTGGCGATGCAGATGAGTTGGGCGTATAAAATGAACGAGTTGGCAATGTGGACGTGTTGGGTGGGTGGACAAGTTGGCATTGTGACCCAGATGGGAATATAGACAAGCTGACATTGTGGAAGAGTTGGCAATGTGGAATAATTAACATGTTACCCTAACATGCGAAACTTGATGGTAGAAATAACCTACATATGATGCAAATTTAAAATAATCGACGCTCTCAAGAATAAATCATATTTGAATTAATGACGTCTGGCTGATCATTGTTATTCTCATTCAAAATAAAATTTGACAAATTCTGCTGTCAACAAAACAAATTGATTTTATAAAGCTTCCGTTTTTACCGACTATGGTAAGGAACCCTAAAATTTGGTTTATATCATAGACTTGAGAGTATAGATAGCATCTCCCTCACTATTCTGTCATGATTCTGTCAGACACTATTTCAATGAGAGGAAAGACGAAAGTTTGAATTTGGAATTGGGGTATTAGGCCTTCAGCTCTAAATTTATTGAAAAAAATATGTCTTAATATTCTTTTTTCAAACATTTTTAGCTGTTTTATATATTGGATTTTATTTATTACAACATAAGAAACACAAAGAACAACAACTTAAAATTCTACCAATCTTATGTTCGGTCCTATGAAAATATGTCAATTTTTTTTTAAGATATGGGATTATTTTTATGCATAAAATTTTTCCATAAATCGAATAATATGCATTTTATTTGTGAAACAGATCAGCAGATCACGTCATTAAAGCACAAGTAATTTTTACAAAAGAGTTGAAAAAGTTGTCACGATGAAGCTGGCAGTTGGCTATCAGGCCTGGCTCTAGCCTGGCATGTTTTAACGTTTTTAAAAGGATAATTTTAACGTGTTTTTTTAACAGTATTTATTCTTCGTTCGCCAAAAACTTCTTATCGATAAAGTAGTTATTTTCTGTAACACTACCGGATTTCCAAATTCTAGCGGCGGTTCGACGCCGCAACGGGCCTCTAGTATTAAATAGTACTTGAATACAAAGTTTCCAAAAAAAATCCCAAGTTTTCATATTGCACGGTTCTTGTTGGTACTTAAACTATGCTAAATCACACAAATGGTTCGCTGTATAATAATAGCAAAAAGCACTCCTGAATTGGTCAGGAGGTTTCTTCTTTGCGATCCTAAATACGTAGCTTGAGCTATCTCTGCATCATAGGTTTTTTTTTTGCATACTTATTTTAGTTTTTATATTTCATCATTCCCTTGTCGGGTCAGCGCTGCATGTTTTCTCCCTCCAGTCCTCCCTTTTACTCGTCGTCTCGTCGTTTACTTTTTTCTTATTCATATCATCTTATATACAATCCATCCATCTTTTCATTGGTCTTCATCTTCTTCTATATCCGTCCACATTCATGCTTAACGCTTTTCTGGTTACGAGGCTTTCCTCTCTTGGCATCTTGAGTTTTTATATTTACCACAGACCATAATTGGGAACGAGCCAGTTTCGATTAGGTGCGGACTTTTTTAACAGCAATACCGCCTTTACGATTTACATCATTGATGTTTTGCTTAAAACATTGTATCTTTCTTTTTGGTTTAGCACCTCTTCAGGAGCCTTACCACGATCTCTTAACGCGACTCACTTTAGGCCCTAAACTGAACTGTAACTGTATGACATTGTATTTACGACTCAGTTCAGATGACAGTTCAGTAAGAGCGTCTCAACTATTTCATTCTCTCATTTCAAGTACTTTTCGTACCACGATGTGTCACTTGAGACGAAACTGAATCGCACGAGTGTCAAATTTTGCGACTAATAAAAAGTTCCTCATTGAATGTATCGTTCTGGATAGTTTTGTGTAGAATATTTATTAGTTCTTAGCTTTTGTTCGCGACTTGTCTCGCACAGGTCTGGAAACGTGTCTGTGTAACTTCCTACCGTTTTATTCAGGGACGTATTTACCCTAGGGCGATCCGGGCTATAGCCCGGGGCGCCAAACCGACAGGGGCGGCGTAGGCGCCCCTGGCCGTTTGCATTTTGTTTTGGTATTGGCGCCTTTCAACCAACTATTACTTTTCACCTTTTTTTGTCAATCCAAAATTTAAAATGAACATGAAAAATAACAAGAACAAATAGTTTTGGTCGAAAACATGCTTGTAAGTTTGTCAATATCTTCGGGGCGCGTCTGTAAGTAAGAACATGAACATGCTTCAAATATAGGGCGCGGGCGCCGAGTGAGGTCGCGGGCCGGCAAGAGGGGCGGTGGCAATAGGCCATACATATATCAGCGTTGCCAGATCGGATCTTTTTACACTATATCGGTCAATTTTGTTACTACGTACCCCCGCGCCGAACAATTTCGCTCTCGCTGCGCTCGCGTTTTCATCTGATCGTGTTACTATTACGCATCCCCGGGCCAAAAATTTCGGTCTCGCTGCGCTCGCGTTATTATCTATTTCTGTTACAATATACACGCACTACTACGTACGTACGCACCCCATCGCCGAAAAATTTAGGGTAGCGAAGTGTTTGACAGGTTTTTCAGAATACTGACGAGTTAATTTATTTTGAGTTATTATAATACGATCTCTTGGATAATGCAACGGGGAAAAAAAAGATGCACAATGCGCATAGATAAGAGTGCATTACTGGTAATAAGTAGATAGAACTTCGTGTTTTTCGGTTCGATATGACTACTGCAATACTACGGTAAAGAGCTCGTAGCTTTGTATGGATTTCATAGTAAGATACGTTTTTTTTCCGTAGCATTGCAGACTGTAGTAACTAAATTAGCCGCTCGAGGGTGCTTTACATCATGCTTCTTTATTTGGTTACTATTTAAGTTCTTAAACCACAATATGATTTTTAATAGATTGAATTATAAAAACAAGTAGGTAAACTATTTTGTAAAACAAAGAACTGGAGTTACAAACATTTGCACTGAACCTAAAATAGGCAACTATAATTGAACATATCTTTAAGCAGTTGATAATTTATTTATTATTCAAAAAAGTTACACAGCATTACAGTAATAAAACCAATAAGGCACTGAACTACAAAAATACATATAAACAAGACTTAAAACTAGTTAATTTAGGCGACACAACCGCGTGGGTCCTTTGCGTCGTCTGATCTGGTGTATAATTCGGCAAGTTACCGCGGAACTGCCGAAACACAACACCCTTCCGCCAGAAGTCTGCACTTGCGATGGTGTCCTGCAGCGGCCGCGGCACGCACACCACAAATGAGCTGAAGTACACGTAGTGCCGGGACTGCAGCTGGATAATATTGATATCATGGGGTCAAAAATATAAGCCCGATTTCAAAGGTCTCTATCCCGGCGGGAGACAGCTGGCGATAAAAACGGAGCTTTTAACATTGTCATTGACACACTTGATATTATATGGGTGATAAAATCACTTCACCGCATTTCCTGGTCACAATTTCTTTCCCCTGAACGAATACACTAAATCCGCGGAGGATTAAACTGAATTCGAAGATTGGCATACCACGTAAAATTCATTTGAAATTTAACAAATTTACATGTCAATGATTGACATGACATTATCACAGGCGGAAGGCGGCACACGTTCCGAGTCTTAATTACAATTCTTTTGAAATACAGACATTTTAAACTTTATTTCAGTCAATAAAGCATTTGGTATGGCAAATATTGTCATTAAATTAAAAAAAGAACATAAGTCCGCTATGAAATATATGTCTTTTCTTTTCAAAATTACCAATTAGTTTTAAACAAAGTGTGCTGCGAAATTAATTTGTAATATTTTAGTTACCGAACGGATAGAAGCCAGAAAGAGATAAACATATACGAAACTCACATAGCGGCATCCCTTTCGCGCCGTAGCGTCTCAATTGCGGACCAGAGACAAATATCGGTCTTTCATTCACTTTATGCGATCGAGAATCAGCGCTGCTTTAAATTTGTTATGGTACGAAATTCAGCGATTCAATTTAGGTGCCTAAACTGAACTGCACTGCTTTTGGATAGTTTTTATAAAGATTGTGGTAAGGCTCCTGTCCAGTCTACGGCAAGTCGTTATTTCAGGCATATTAAGCTACGATGCCCCAGTGACTAGCCGAAAACCTCTTTGGCATTGGTCATCGTAGGTGTTAGGATGGCCAATATCAGGTAGTCGGACGAACCAAATACTTTTTTAGCTACACGATTATTTTAATAATGTTTGTATTAATAAACAATCAGTATCCAATTTGGTACTCTCACGCCCTCAATCACCTCCTCTTTTTTAAATGAATTCCTCCGCAAGATGGCGACACTCCATCATCTATTGTCGTATGGAGTTCCGTAGGTCCCGAGTCACGCATTTAATGTAAATGAGATTTGCGTGTTTCAGCGTGTGATCGATTCTAATGGATCACGGTACAGAGCTGCCAGGACACAGTCGACAGCGACTTTTATTTGCTTATATAACATATATTTTAAGGGGCTCTGTACCTCAAAAGGGAAAAAAACGGAACGCTTATAGGATCACTTTATTGTATGTCAAGACCCTGTATCTAGGGAACGCGTGCTGGTATCGAGTAGAAATTAAAACCTCTTGAAGCTGTGAAAAATCCAACTTCTAAGATAACGTAAAGATACGGTCGTAAAGATTTATACCGCTAAAAACTTATATTTCGACGATCTCAAGAGAATCCAAATTGATGGATTATTTTCCGTTGAGCTAGGACCATGCAATTTGATAAGTAATACCGTCTTATACACAATGTATAGGGAAAAATCAGAAAACTATCAAAGTACGTAGTCATGAACATCATAAAGAGGAATCAATCATCGAGGTTTATCGGAATCCTCGGTGGGCGAGTAGCTGACTCGCACTAGTCCCGTTTTTTTTTGTCGGACCCCTTTTTAGGCATGTTTTTAAATCATCCATCTCATATTATTATTTTCTGTTCAAAATTTAAAGCGTTTATTCTGTAAGTAGGCCTCAAAAGCTCATTTACATGTCTCTATTTGGATTTATTTTCGGCTTTCTTCTCAACAGCGGCCTCCCCTTGGGAAATGCCGGTAGATTCACAATCAGACTTGTAAAAGTGCCCTTATGGCCTCATAACACTCATTTCACTAATATTATATTCCTAACGCGATCTTCTGTAACTCAGGCCAACCCGTTGGTGTGACTTTCTACTCGATTTAATGGAATATTTCGTTTAAAAAACTCTGTAGATCCCGGCGTGCAGTACCAAGCCTCCACCTGAGCTGAGGGTTATTGGATGTCGCTTGGAATATGATCACATTTATCGGGATACATAAATGATAAAACGTCACTTTATAATATGTGTGCTAGTATTTATCGATAGATAAATGATAAAACGCTACAATACAATACATATCTACTTTATTCCACACCTCAAATATACAGGGATACAAAACAGAGGTAAACAACAGGCGGTCTTATCGTTAAATTCGGTTCCAGACAACTTTTAGGTAGCGGCTGAATTGAGTAGGTGATACAAAACAACTATAAGCCACAAAAAATAACTACAAAAATAAAAAAAGAAATAAATAAGTAGGAATAAAAGCAGATATACTTACCTACATAAAATACTTAGACATAATAAATACATATAGCACAGTAAAAAAGACAGCAGACCAGAGTCAGTCGCATAGCGTTACTATATAATATGAGTACCTACCAGTGTTTATCGGGATGGATAAATGATAAAACGATACTACTCGTATACATGTAATGAGTGCTAGTGTTTATTTTAATTTTAATGTGTATTACCTACTAACATAGTTCTATGCTCAAATTGTGACTCTATGGATCAATTTGGTCTGAAATAAAATATTTTTATATCTTTTTTTATCGTATATAAATGACAAAAGTAATTATGTGTTAGTGTTTTGTTATTTATATGTATCTGACAGTGCTGACATCACGATGTTAAGTGTCAACATGCAACAACAAACAAATACATTGCGTGCTGAATTATTTTATATGGAAAAAAAGTTTTTTTTAATAATTTATGGATCAACATAAGTGCCTATACTAAGCTCCGTAAAGTTTGCGTTTATATCAAATATACACGCTGTGTATGCACCTGTACTACTTTCAAAAAGGGCGCCCTCTATAGTGATCTATATTGAAACAACAAAGTCACGTATAAAGCCTATATTAAAATAAATTCACACGACATCTTATAAAACTGAGTAAAACAAACGTTAGCGTGATGCAGCCGTAACCGGTTGTCGGGTCAGCGCCATCTAGCGGCCACTTGGCTTATTATAATTTATATGAACGCAAACATGCCGCCCACCAAGAACAACTGTTCTTAACTCTATTTACAAGGACACATGTACACGAATTTTCCTTAATTTTACTTATATGTACATATACTGACAGTTGTATAAAATACTACCAAAAAAAAACAATTAACATTATACAGATTAGTCAGCTAATGGTAGAACACAAATTCTGGATGTAGGTCGTTTTATTAAATTGTTTTTACATCTGAGGGTAACAACTCGCGTTACGTTGTCCAAACCAGGATGCGCTTCAACCACTTGGCCGAGCAACCATTTAGCAGGTGGTAAATCTGGTTCCTTCACAAGCACTACATCTCCTACTTTGGGCTCGACAGTTTTTTGTGTCCATTTGTGCCTTTGAAGGAATTGTGTTAAGTACTCCTGAGACCAGCGACGCCAGAAATCCTGCAACATTCTTTGACACAATTGCCATCTACGTAAAGGCAATACTGGAACATGTTCATAACAGCGATCAGGTGCTACAACAAGTGGTTCTCCCACTAGGAAATGTCCCGGCGTCAAAGGTAGTGATTCTCCCTCATCATTAATACGCCACATAGGCCTCGAATTTAAACAGGCCTCAATTTGCGACAAGACTGTGATCATCTCTTCGAAAGTGAGAGTCGAATTGCCAATCACTCGCTTGAGATGGAACTTACACGACTTAATTCCGGCTTCCCATAGTCCGCCGAAATTAGGAGCGTACGGTGGTATAAAATGCCATTGAGTTCCGTTGGTGGCCATCCAGTCTGAAATCTCAGGAACCAGCGTAGATTTTTCCGAATTAAAAAGTTCCTGGAGTTCTTTGGCCGCACCTACGAAATTAGATCCATTGTCACTGTACAGATCGCTACAGTGACCTCGCCTAGCCACGAATCGCTTAAAGGCAGCTAAGAAGCCTGCTGTTGACAATTCGCTGACAGCCTCCAAATGTACAGCCCTTGTTGCCATACATATAAAAAGGCAGATATACCCCTTGTATGACTTGTTTCCTCTACCTTTAGAGACACGAATATTGATTGGGCCCGCGTAATCTACTCCACTGCGCAGAAATACCTTTGCAGCATTCACTCTCGGCGTGGGTAGCTGTCCCATCAATTGATTACGGATATTGGCCGCGTGTCTGACACAAGGAATACATTTCTTTACGTATGCTTTTGCCAAATTCTTAAGTCCGGGTATGCAAAACTTTGCCCTGATGTAGTTGACCATCAGTGGTTGTCCACCGTGCATTGTTTTGACATGTGCATCTTTTATGATAAGTTGGGTTAACCACGCTGATTTTGGCAACAAAATGGGATGCTTTCGGTCATAATCTATGTCTGCGAACTGGAGCCGCCCACCAACACGGATTATTCCCAAGTCATCTAGTTGTGGAGTGAAAGAGGTAAGTTGACTTTTTCTTTTTAGTTTACCCTTTTTTATATCTTCTAGGTCTTCCCCATATGCTTGATATTGACTCTTTTTTGCCATAATTGCTAGAGCTTCCTCTATTTCTGTTTTCAATAGGTAAGTATGATTTTTTCTTTTATTTTTCAGGAACCGTCGGCAGTACGCGACAACCCTCAGTAATTTCGTAAGTGACGAATACTTCGACCACATCGAATCTTCTTCTTCTGCTCCGAAAAGCGCGGTTACGAGGTGAGTATGTGTTTTCTTTTCTTCTAGGTTTGTGATTAATGATTTTGCCGCAGGGTAATTGATTATCTCTTTTTTCAGCCATTTAGGACCACTGATCCAAAGTTCAAAGTTGCATAGTTCAGACGCTGGAACACCTCTGGATGCGCAGTCGGCTGGGTTGTGTTCTGACCTTACATGCGCCCATTGATTCCGACTGATCGCCGACAAGATCTCGGAACATCGGTTCCCGATAAACGTCTTCCATCGGCTTGGGTGGCTGCTCAACCACGCCAATACTACTTCCGAGTCGGTCCATGCGTGTACATTTGCTTTTGGCACTTCTAAAACTTCCGAAACCTCTACCAACAGTTTGGCCAGCAATACTGCTCCACATAACTCTAGCCGAGGCGTTGACACTTGCCTTATAGGCGCGACTTTCGTCTTGCTGGTCACTAAACTGACGTGTATCAAACCTTCAGTGTCAATGACGCGCAAATACGCCACGGCGGCATATGCGGCATTTGAAGCGTCGCTGAACCCGTGCAGCTCCACTAATCTGGCATGGGTCGTATGATTTGTCCATCGATACAGTCTGAACCTGGTGAGCTGTGACAGTTCTTCTCTATATTTCAGCCATTCTTCTAAAAGAGAAGACGGTAACTCTTCATCCCAGTCTATACCTGCTAACCATAACCGTTGAATGAATATTTTAGCTTGCACTATACTGGGTGCAATCCATCCCAAAGGATCATAAAGCTTTGCTATATCTGAGGTAACCTTTCTTTTAGTTACAGGTGCTGTTGGAGGAGGAAGCTGCACTGCATATGCAAACTCATCGTGGCTTCGATCCCAGGTAAGTCCCAAGATTTTGTTTACAGGTTCTTGTTTCATCTCTATTTTCTTGTGTTCATCCTTTCCCACTATGCTTTCTTTGATTTTCTCCAACATAACTTTACTATTGCTTGACAATTTTTGTAATTCAAATCCTCCTTTGCTTAATAATGTTTTCATTTGCCAATACATCTCTATTGCTTCCTCATCTGATTGACATCCTGACATCAAATCGTCCATGTAAAAATCCTGGCGCACCCGTGCTGCGGCCAGAGGAAACTCTTTACCTTCATCAAGAGCTACCTGTATTAGACTCTTAACCGCAAGGTAAGGCGCTGAGGACGTCCCGAAAGTGACTCGTTTTAACTTGTATTCTTTTATGTCGTCTTCTGGGTTTTCTCTCCACAGAATACGTTGGTATTTCGTGTCTCTCTCATCAACTATCACCTGCCGATACATCTTTACGATGTCAGCTGTGAAGCAAATTGGATGCATACGCCATCTCATGATAATGTGGCGCAACTCAGACTGTAACGTGGGTCCCACCAGAAGATCATCATTCAAAGCCACTCCGTTTGAACCCTTACAGGAAGCATCAAATACTATACGTACCTTAGTGGTATCTTTATCTTCACGCACTACGGCATGGTAAGGTAAGTATAGACCCTTTTCATTAGATTCCTTTGGTGATAGACGTTCCATGTGATTTAGTTCTAGATATTCATGAAACACCTTGTTATACTCTGCTTTCAGGTGGTGATCCCTTTGAAGCTTTCTTTCCAGGGAGTGAAATCTTCTCAATGCTATCTCCCTGGAACCACCATCTACACAGGCTGGTTGTTCATCCCGGAACGGTAATCTAACTACGTAGCGCCCGTCCGCATCCCGTGTAGTAGTCGCTTGGTATACGTCTTCACACCTCTGCTCATCAGGTGACAATATCTTTGGTGTGTTGCTAGGTTCTGCTTCCAGTTCCCAAAAAGACCTTAGCAACTGGTCTACCTGAGTATGCATGCTGACTAGCGTGCATGATAGGTTCGTTTGTGACCCAACTTGCCCACTTAAAATCCAACCCAGGGCTGTATTTTGTGCCACTGGTGAACCCTGTGAAGGACATCTAATTAGACCTGTGTCTATGATCTGCGCGTAAATTTCTGCGCCAAGCAGCATATCTATTTTGTTGGGGGTGTGATACTCCGGATCTGCAAGATCGAGATTCTTAAGCTCTGGCCAGGAAGCAATAGCCACCTTTGCGGCTGGTAAGTACGAAGTGAGTTTATCAAGGACATATGCTGTAACCCGAATTACATATCTGGAATTGATACGTGATGCAATGGTCACTTGAACGGTTGACTTTGATACGACATTCTGCTTCCCTCCTAAACCAGATATAAGACCTTTGGCTGGGGTTCGTTTTAACCCGAGTAATTGAACCGCGGCCGAAGTGATGAATGACGCTTGTGACCCTTGATCAATGAGTACCCGAAGAAAATGACGTTCTTCCATTTCCCATGCTTTGGCTTCTACAACCGCCGTAGCCAGTAGCACCTGCTGGGTGACTTCGTTTACGAAGTGATTCATGATACTGGTACCCGGTATAGCCTCTTCCGTTGAATTAGTGACTTGTTGTGTGTGAACTTGTGCCATAGTTGGGCGTTCGACTGGCTCTCCGTTGCCGAACGCTTGCTGTTCACCCTTTTGATGTAGTAGCGAATGGTGTCTCCTATTACAGATTTGACAACTTTTTGTATTTTTGCAGTACTTGGCCGAATGATTGTTACCCAAACAGTTGAAACATAACCCATTGGTTTGGACAAAGTTACGCTTTACATCGCCATCCAAGTTAATGAAATCTTTACAATGTATTATACGATGTTCGCCTTTGCAATAACTACATGATACATTTGTAATGTGAAGATTAGCAACCCTTTGCACTGGAGTACTTTTGACATAACTAACATTATTTCCTTTATAATTGGTGTTATTACTGGTACCCCTTGGTTTATGAATATAGCCTGGTTTCGGTTCTAAAAACTCTAATGCATGAAATCTCGTCAACAAGAAATCTTTAAATTGCTCTAAACTCGGTAACTGATCTAACCCTGATACAGATTCACTAACTTTACTTTCCCAGTTCTTACGACTTTCAGCATCTAACTTTTGACTAACAATGTAAATTATAATAATATCCCAGGTACCAGTGTCTATACCAAGACTCTTTAAGGCGTTTAAAGTTTCAGTAGTACAATCTAATAGATTCTTAATATCTGTGGCAGACTCAGTTAGAAGCGTCTTTTGCGAGAAAAATCTTTTTAATATGCTATTCCCTAAATATTGTTTGTTATTGTACCGACATTCTAACTGGGTCCAACACTGACTGTAACTTTCGCTAGTAATAGGTATGTGTCGTAGCAGTTGCTCCGCTTCGCCTGTCAAATGCGCCTTCAGATAATGCAACTTTTGCACGTCATCAATGTCTTTGTTTTTGTGGATGAGTGAAGTAAATAAATCCCGGAAACTCGTCCATTCAGTATATTTTCCCGAAAAACTTGGAATTGATATCTTTGGCAATTTTACTTGACTCGATTTTGATATGGTCGCAGATGAATTGGAACTAGTACTACTGGATCCTGCCGTTAATCTGCTAAGTGCACTTTTTAGCTCGCATTTGTAGTCCATATATAGTTCGTAAGTCGCATCATACATATCATCCTTCATATATGCACTATTTTGTAACGTTTCTCTGTCAGGTGTCGTTAAAAGCTGCGAGTGCATGCGTGAAAACTGTTGCCATAGCTGTTCTAAGCTTTCCAACCTAGTTTCTATATACGAGATATTGATGCGATCCTTGGGAGACTTTTTATAATTACTAAATGCCTTCGCGATACGAGCATTCTGATCCGTCTGTAGACTTATACTTGCTTCAAACTTACTCATCTCTTCGAAAAATTACAAGTCCCAAATGTAAACAAACTTCAAATTTTCTAAGTCCCAACTTCAATCTTGAAAAAATTACAAGTGTTTTTAACTTTGTTTATTTCGCTATAAAATCGGGCATAGGTTCCCCGTCGGTTCACTTTTTCTTAAACTATGCTAAGTTCTAAACACTTGTATGAATTATTGGACTTCTTCGCTATAAATTATTCTAAGTCTTTAACACTTGCAAAATTTCAGTTTGTTGATCTCCGATTTTTCTAAGTCCAAAATTGACAGTTTAAACTTCAAATTCAATTTGACAGCTGACAGTTCCAAATTTTGACAGGTAGCGAAAAACGACACTTCACAGATAAAATATAAAGTACTCACAGTTTTATGTCTTCTTACACTTTGCCAAACACTGCACTAGTCCTTGAACCTCCAATTTGAATTTCCCGCCAAGTTGCTCGCCTGTGACGTCACTCTACGTCACGACGCTGCTGCCTCCGTTGACTGCACCACCGCTGGATGCTGCTGCTGGAAGGTCGCACCCTCGACAACAATCCGTTGCCACTTGGTGCAGGAAAGCACTAAGAAATTGTATAAGGCCCAAGGTACACCCGGTTCGAAAAGGACCAATGTATGCACCTGTACTACTTTCAAAAAGGGCGCCCTCTATAGTGATCTATATTGAAACAACAAAGTCACGTATAAAGCCTATATTAAAATAAATTCACACGACATCTTATAAAACTGAGTAAAACAAACGTTAGCGTGATGCAGCCGTAACCGGTTGTCGGGTCAGCGCCATCTAGCGGCCACTTGGCTTATTATAATTTATATGAACGCAAACACGCTGCATTGGCATTAGTATGAAATAAATAATCCGAAATAAATTCAATAACATGTTTATTTATTAATTGTGTAAAATGATAATGGAAAATACGTTTTGTAATACACAGTTCGATTGAGTAAATGTTTTTATAACCGTTTTAAAGTAGCCCCAAATTTTCCCAAAGTAACCCCATTTTACGGTACGCCATAAACGTAGGGTAGCAGGATCGAGTCCTACTTACATTGCAATCATGGATCACATTTTTTTTGTCATAAATTACCTTTGTGTCAATATTTACAATTATGTTTTTTATTTCACAATTATCAATATAGGCTTTCTTGATTAAGTATCACTATTTATATGTATGAAATATTGTGTCATCATAACAATTTTAATAAAATATCTACCAACTATACAATGTTTATTTAAACTTTATTGCACAAAAGTGTACAAATGGCAGATTTAATGCTATCTACCATCTACCATTATCATTATCTACCAGTAATATTATCATTGATAACTGATTATATCTTCGAATGAAGCGACTCACATAATAGTGATCGAACTTCACTTCCAGAAGTTCGTTTGATCATCTATAATTTTGTATATTTTTTAAAAGTGGTCTAATTCCATACAGTCCGTCGCTTCGTTAAGCCAACTATAACATAGATTGAAATACAATAAAAGGAAAAAAGTTATGACACAAAAACTAACGAACGTTCTTCAACCAGTTCAAATCTAAAATAGCAGTTCGTTTTACAAAATACATACATCAAAATAAAGCCTAGTATTTTTGTTTATTCAATGCCAAAACGACTTGCAACAGCGAAAACGGACAATCATTGACCTTCTCACACAGCTGGGGGTCGAGCAGCTCCTCGTATGTCCCCCCCACTTCCTCGACGAACCCGGTCTCGTGAAGAGGTGCCCTGTGGACGAAGATTATTTATTAATCCCCTTGCGAGTAACGGCCCACTACACGAAAGGCACAATGTTATAGCCACTTCGAGAACAGTTTATAGTAGGAATTATTTTTTAAGGCCGAAACTGCTACTTTGAAAGGAAAGGTGTCATACGTGCAGTTCTTAATGCACAATAACCATTGGCTCCAATTGTTTACAATGAAGCGAAAAATCTTTACGGTAGATGGCGCTACGATGCCACCCTAAAGCATGTTGAAGCAACTGGTTGAAAGATTCAATGGCTCTGACATTTGGTTCGGTGGTCCAGTTGGTAGGACGCCCGTATTGGCCCGTAAAGCCGTTGGAAACGCAGGTTCGAATCCTGTCTGATCCATTATTTTTTTTTATTTTGCGCTTCATTGTAAACATTTGGTTTACGTTAGCAGACGTTACTGCTTTAATAAAAATAATTAGGTCCTATTTTTTGTGCGAACAAAGCGAAGAGAATTCGGCCTAAAAAAAGGATTCCTACTACTATACTTGTCTACAGAAGATTTCGGTGGTATTTTTGACTACTGATTGACTGGAGTAATCTTTGAACATACAAAAAAAAACATTTTATCCTTTTTCGAAGACGGTAAAACTATGACGGCCTTTGTCACATTCGATTGAAACTCCAGCCCGTCTAGCACAACTTGGCTTCGCGACTCTTGTCGCGCGACATAGCATCGCCCGTCACGCTCTCACAGTACTGCACAGAAAGAGACAGTAATTATCTCGCGCGAGAAAGTGTCGCGTGCCACAGTTGTGATAGAGATGCAGCAAATATAATTTAACCACTAAAACGATAAAAACCTGACACACCTAAGAAATATATTGAAATATATGATAAAGCCGTGGAGAAAAGCCACAAATGTCACCGCTGAAATATCGCGTGGTGGTCCGGCGGTTAAAAGCGCCGCAGCGGACATATCCCGCGGTGCGATGCGTCTTACTGGCACCAACCAGAAATATACTATTAAGTATAGTATATTCGTCGCCATTTAGCTTGTCAATAGTGAGCAATGACTCCTCCTACTATGAAACTTGATGTCTAATAACGATACCTTTTTTGTTCCCCGTAATTACCATTTTTACTTTTATTGCTACACCGTGGTGACTCGGCGTGGAGGGATCGCAAACCTTTTCAATTGAGTGCCATTTTTATCAGTGTCTAATGGAAGTGTTACTATATACAGATAAAATTATGATTGAATAAATTACTATTTATTTAGAGACCTTAATTTTTAAAGTTTAATTTTAAGTGTTGATATAATTTAAAACTTATTAAACCGCGATCGCGGACCTTAATTTTTAAAGTTTAATTCTAAGTGTTGATATAATTTAAAACTTATTAAACCGCGATCGCGATATTTGATTTACCTACCTTCATTTCCTGACGTTTTGACACGGTTTCACGTGCCGTGGTCTCAGACGTACTGATGAAACAGCGAGTTGTTGTTATAATTATGTGTACAGACCGCGAGAGTATAAGGTGTTATTATTTATATTGACATAATTGTTTTATTACTGCAGTCGTTAAGAGCCATAAATTTTAATATAGCCTTAAAAATTTCGTGTCGTGGTCCGGCGGTTAGACGCCGCAGCGGACATATCCCGCGGTGCGATGCATCTTACTGGCACCAGAAAATACACCAGTAGCCGTAGCGTTTGTGAATTATTAAAGATATTCTATGACAACTGTTTAGGAAATAAGTATGGTAACTGGCAACATTAAATAACGTCAAAATCTAATTAAATTCACTTCCGAATCCCGCCTTTGTTCTCATTCGCTCATTCTACATTTTCATTCACTCTCACTCTAACAATTTTTTCGTTCGCACGGCGACAACGTGCTCCCGCGTTTGAAAATGTCAACAAACCATGTAAAGTAATTCTCTTCCTCCTAATATTGCTCTCTGCCTTCTGCATTTCCCGAAATTTCACTTTTTTGACGTAACGGACGGTGTGGTGTAATAGCCAAGAAGCAAGCGGCGCCACTCAATGAGGAATCCCACGCAAGTACCACACCACACTTTCCACCTGAATCGACTATTCCAAGGTACACAATTTTCATATCATTTGTTTCCACAACAACAACCATGAACTTAAACGCACTTTTTCACGGTGAAAATGGCAAATTACTTATCGTCTCTATATGTACAAAGTTTTTATGAAGCATTTTAAGAGGCCTTATTCCTTTTAAATATCTGATTGTCTTAGCCTTTTTTCTCAATGATCAAACATTTTTCTTAACATATTTATTGTAGGATGTAAAAGAGAAGGCGGAATGTAGAATAAGCTGGAAATTACTCCACCGACAAGAGCTTAGCTCTTAAATATATGATGATGATTTATTGATGTTACTATCTAGCACAGGGCTATTTGGCTTTATTGGTAAGTATATATTTGAAACCTGCAGTTTGAATTTTTCATTGATAATTTTTGTTTCAAAAACTACTCGAAATTGACAAAATTCACGCGGAAAATTAGTTTATTCAACTTATTTTCGACTGCACGCAATGAAAGCATGAAATAGCTATGTTACTACCTAGAACTCGGGGAAAAGTATTCTTCACTTTAAAAAGTTGTTTGGAATTATCAATATATTTTCCATAATATGAAAAAAAAAGGAATAAGGCCTCTTAACGCTTCGTAGGAATGTTGAACGTTGACAGTAATTTCTTACTTTTAGAGCAGTCTAAGTGTAGGTAGTTAGTCCAATATAGATATTTCATCCCTATAAAAAATATCCTCATTCCTATTGCTTTCTTTGTAATTTACCATGATGAAATTTAAGTAAAAAGCACCAAAATAACCAACAATAGCGGACAGGCAGGATTCAATTACAATTGATATTGATCTAACTGTACAAACATCAGACTTAATTGATATTTTATCAATTAAGTAACCCGGCACCGGCTAAACAATGATCCAACGTAACTCGAACGAACTTGGCAGAAAGAGATAGTAATACAATCCACAGAATCTCCTACATCACATTACCTTGTCATACCAAACGCAACTCTGCTTGAAGAAGCGAGAGCTTAAATTTGAAGGAAAAGGAAAGAGAGATGTATTGTCGCGAAGACAACACTCGATAGCTAACGCGTACTGGGAATATAAATTGATTCTCTAACTCTGGAGTAATTAAAATTCTGCGGTTCGTGTACTAAGGGTTGTTGTACACGAGTGTTAATATACGTTAGGTCACTTCTGATAGTTCACTAAATATCAAAGACGTTCAAATATTGTCCCTTCATTGTCCATTTGGTGTATTTATTTCGATTACCATATTACCGCCGATCGTTGTAGTTTGTTTATACATTGAATATTTACGTATTTTACTTATTTATTATACGTTTTTCGCCAGAAATAAAGCATCGTATATTTTATTTTCCATTACCTTAACTATCTGCATAATAGGCGCATTGTAAGATGTCGAGTCGGAAAAGCCCGCGATAACCTTTAACTTATATTATATAACTACCAAGCATACCAAGTTTCATTTCATATTATGGATTACATAGTCCGAAATAAATGCTCTTTTTATCCTAATTTAATCGACCGTTTAATTATTATACAATAAGATTTCTGAACATGTAAATATCGTCACAGATTTTAACGTTTACAATAAAAGAAGAACTCAATTTTTTCTGTAGATAAAAAGTAGCAATTACATTGATTGTCCACTTATTATTAAAATCATCAAAAATGGCAATTTAGTTATAATTAAATTTTAGTTTACGTGGAAATGCTGTTCAATAAACTAGCGTTCAGTACTGAAAGTGGAAATCGCGAATAGATGAAAATGAATGAACGGAATGAAATGAACGGAGTTCGTTCCTTTCTTAATGTTGATCCTACCGAGTGCGCCTAAAGATTGAAATAGATTTCTTTATTTCATGATTTTAAATATCAATTCAAAAATATGCATGCACTTATACTATCATCGTCACATAAATTAATAATTGTAGGTATTCGAAAACAATAAAAAGACATCAAAATTGTTTACAAAATAGATAAAATAATTACATGTCAAAATTATAAATTGAGATAAAATATGAAAGAATCTCCTTTAAGGATTCGTCAAAATACGAAAATTATTTATGTCTACCTCTGTTAATTTTTTACTGTATATCTCTCATGTTTTGTATCCCTGTGTATTTGAGGTGTGCAATAAAGTGGATTTGTTGTTGTTGTTGTGTCGTCCTCTAGTAGCCATAGTACAAGCTTTGCTTAGTTTGGGACTAGGTCGATTTGTGTAAGTCCTAGACCTAGTCGCAGACTAAGCACTGCAATATAATTTATGCGTGGATGACGGTAGATTGGTGGACAAAATAACCTTTATTTTTCTTATAAAGATAGTTTACACGTCATTACTAACGTCTATTTTTTAATGCTTAAGACATATAAGTACTTAATGAAGATTTGCCAATGTTTCCTAGATCATAAGCCATTATAATTACTAGCATGTTTTATTAAATTAATTAATAAATGGCCAAAATAATATTTATTTATTTTATTTTATTTATTAATAAATAAATATCAGACAACCTCACACAAATCGATGTAGTCCCAAATTAAAGGCTCAAAGGCTTGAAGGCTTGTATAATGGGTACTAGACGACGATATACAGACTTATATAGATAAATATATACTTAAATAAATAGAACAACCATGACCCAAGCACAAATATTCGAGTTCAACACTCAAATATTTGCCCTGGCTGGGATTCGAACCCGGGACCGCTGGCTCAATAGGCAGGTGCTTGAAAACTGCGCCAACCGCGTCGTCTAAATTAACTATAATTATTCATAATCTGAATAAAGACGTGTATGGTAAGCTTTACACGATATCGCGAATCATCCGACCATTCGCGTCACGTCCGCGGATTATAAGACGATCAGTGATACCGCCGCGATTACGAGGGCGATTAATAATCGCGACGGAACTAATTCTGCTCGGTGCTCAGATGCGTTTATGGAAATCTTACTCGTCAATTGGGAGTCACGTTTTGATTATGGGAGTATAAGCTTGAATTATAGTTGGGGATATATTCAACTGCGCATTCTTAAGTCACATGTGCCTATGCACACAATGTATGTATGTAAAACTTTATTGTACACAACAACTGGTAATAAATACATTGATAACACCGGTCAACACGATTTCTGGGTCTGGCTCCTGAATGTGAAATTTTGGTTTCTCCTATGTCACAAATAAATAAAAAAATATCTGTTCCGATCAAAGTTTGCTTTTGTAGAAACTAGAGCAATTTTACGGAGTTTAAAAAAAATACTAATTTTTATATTTTCTCTGTAATTTTATTTAAACAAAAGCAAACTTTAAGAGTTAAAAATGGATATCCGAGTGTTTTTCGATGTTTGGAATCAGAATTCAAGCATTAGAACAGAAACCCAAAAAAAATTTTTGTTTTTGTAGACCTGTGTAATCAATGATAACAAATGAAACATGTACAAAGGCGAACTTATCCCTTATGTTATGTGTGTAACTGTTGACACAGAAATACATAATTTGCAGTGATAAATATAATATATAAACATTATAATATTGTACAACATATAAAATATACCGGGTGTGGCCTGTAATAAGAAAATAAGTAATAAGTAGTAGAAAATAAGAAAATAAGCAATAAGTAATAAAATATAGATTCTACTCTTCAAACTGAACAACAATTTGTTTAGTAACTTTTAAACGCAAGAGGAGTTTTAGTTAATTATTTTCAATGTGCGCCGTCCAACATTGACATTCCTTTAGCATCGATGAAGTTGTTGAACTGCTAATATTAAAAATATATACAATATTTCGCAATACTGCTTCTCTGAACAAACATTATTTTACTATAATTAAATTACTACGTATTAATAAAAAAAATATACTATACAAATAATGTTCAGTGAAGGGAATTTATGTTTTAATTTACTGTTCCTGGAGGACCACACCCGGCACACATACAGCGTTTGTTTCATATATTTAAGTGTCTATTTTTAAATACTTACGTAAATATGCCCCGTAACAGGTCATGAACAAGGGATTTGCCCGGAAGCGCCAAATAACTCCTGGCTTCACATATGCTTCTGAGTATGCAAACCTTCCCGTTCACATTGTGACTGAAATATAAATAAATACTTATTAAGGGACAATCTTACACAAATCGAGATAGTCTCAAACTAAGCAATGCTTATACTATGGGGTTAAATATATATTATACATAATATATATTTGGCTCTCTACACGCCCTTTACAGGCTGGATGTGGTGGAATGCTCCTGCTATACCTATAGTTAATGTTAATATGTAATGATGTAATATAGTTTATAAGATATAGTAGTTAAAGAACTTGTAACGACTTAGGTTTATCCTGTAATGTTACAATTTCTTGTACCTATGTGATTATTAAACAATGGCCCCACACAGGCACAAATATTCGAGTTCATGAGACAAATATTTGTCATTGCTGGGATTCGAACCCAGGAGCGTCGGCTCAGTAGGCAGGTGCATAAATGAAGAGATTATATTTAATGCAATTACCATTAAGTTTACAATGGCAAGGTGCCAGTTTCGGAAACACATCACATAAATGATTTTTAAATTATTTTTGTGTTAGGTAGGTAAATTTCTACTAAATCGTTGTTTTCGTTTTATTGTCATTGTTTGATATTTATGTCAATAAGAATCAGTATTTATTTTACTTCTTAATTGTTATATTTTTATAGGTAAAATGTTGTTTTACAACCAATGTTATAGTAATTTTCTCTAGCATTTTAATATTACATATTACAAAATATTGCACTTTATTTAAATATAATAAACTTGTTTTTAATATCCCATTTGTTTGAACAAACAATACTAATACTATTAACGTTCGAGATATTTCATTTTGCGCCTCATGAGAAGGCTCAAAGTTACTAAGGTAGTTACAAAGAGCAATGGGGCGAGCTATGATCGGAGTTTCCTGGCGAGATCGAATCCGAAATGATGACATACGTAAAACGGGGTTACTTTAGGAAAATTTGGGGCTACTTTGATAGATTTAAAATGGTTATAAAAACACAAATATTCATGGTGCGATTGAGCAAATGAATTAAAAGGTTAGGTCATTGTTGAAGGTAGGTATTGCATTGTCACAGATAGTAAAAAAATAAGGATATGGCGTAAAAACACTTTTCCAAAGTAGCCCCTACATTTGAAAGTAACCCCGTTTTACCGTACGTAAGAGGACCAAGGTTGTAGATATAGCTCAGACAGTCGCCAAACTTAAGTGGCAGTTGGGACACATTGCTTCTTGAACCGATCGCCGTTGGGGCAGAAAGATACTTGAGTGGCGACCGTGGACCAGAAGACGTAGCGTGGAAGGCTCCCAACAAGGTGGACCGACGACCTAGTTAGGATCGCAAGCAGAAAACGGGGAGGCGCAAGACCGATCGTTGTGGAGAACTTTGGGGGAGACTTTTGTCGAGCAGTGGACGTCTGTCGAATTCTGGGCTGTTTTAAGTTATAAGTAAAGTAACCTGAGTTGTATTGCAATTTTATTATTGACACTGACAGCGTTTACTTGTCGTCGCGTTCAGGTTAAATGCAATCTGAGCGCGATCAGTATTTCGTGTGTGCCGTACCGTGGCGCCACCTATGGTCCCACCGGGAAGATCAGCGCTGGCTCTCTCGCGAGCTAGCATTATGCTGAGGTGGGACCGTTTCGAGGCACTCATAATTAGCTTAAGTACTTAGTTATAGATTTTTATGTTTATTTTTTTTCTTTGTTGGTCACCTTATCACCTTTGTTATCTACGCAATTATGTTTTGTCCCCGAATAAATGTTTTTCTTTCTTTCTTTCTTTCTTTCTAGATAGGTGTATTACTTACTAATCTAACGCATTCTGCAGTCGCTCCCAAAACTGCCGCTTCTGTCGATGATGAAGTTTCCTCCTGTAGCTTGCGTTAGTGAAGTTAGCATCAGGTAAAGGGAAGAGCACGTCTATTTCCAAAGCCATATTCCAACCGGAGGGCGCATGCGTCATGAAGGCCTTCACCAATGATATCGTCATCTGTAACAATACTTAAACATTATACCCTTGATATTTTTATAGAATCTTTTTTATCGATTCAATTTTTTTTTATGTGGAAATACTACATTTTTATTTTTATAAATAGTGAATCAAAGGTAAATTAAGAAAGAAAAATTTAATGCGATCCACTACAATCTAAGCTTGAACCTGCGACCTCTGCGTTATCGGCGCATTGCTCTCCCAACTGAGCTATTAGAATGCTACGTCAATCACACCAAATCTTTCATTACATAATTCATACGCTACTGGAGCGCCCTCTGCGTCATATGTGTTTAAAATGCTTATGCGCATTATTAGCCATACCCTAGGATGTGCGCTTTACACGCACGGTCCCCTGTCCCAATTGCTTTACAGCAAGTGTGAAGACTGCGAGAGAGATGGCGCTGTTCTATTATTATACCCTTGTTTAATAAACAAACTTTTTATCGATTTTCATTCCATTATAATTTAAATATAAATAAATAAGTATCAGACATTTCAGACAACCTCACACAAATCGATCTATACCCACAGTACGCTCTAGTAGGCTTGTGTTATGGGCACTAGACGACGATATACATACTTATTTATATAGATAAATAATAATATACTTAAATACATAGAACAGCCATGACCTAAGCACAAATATTCGAGTTCATTACACAAATATCTGCCCTGCCCGGGATTCGAACCGGGGACCGCCGGTACAGTATGCAGGTCCACTACAAACTGCGCTTACCGTGTCAAAGATAATTTCATCTAAAACATATTTTTTTTCTGATACCATAACATATTTTGGAATGTTATAACGCAAACCTAACTAATGTAGGTTGTCGTTTTCAAGATTTCTGAAAAATGTATGACCTCCAGGGGAAAATTTTTCTATAAAATGATAATTCAATAAAGATTGTCTGTAAAAGAAGAGGTTCCCGAAAATACTCTACTCGTATAGCCGACCTGACAAGATATTGTGTGTAAATACATATACATGAGCGGTAAAAAATCTATGAGAACCATCGATAAAGTCCAAATAATAATTGTATGAAACATTATTTTTAAGTGTAAAAAGATACTAATATTATTATTATTAATTTTATTATATTTGAAACTCCGAAACTGACTGAATGTGAAATGGTAAAGGAGCCTATATTTTGAAAAGTGCACAGTGTCGATTACGTTGTTTTTAAAAACTATAGATAATTTTTTGCCGCTACCGTAAAAACACACACATACATAATCACAAAACATCAACCAGTGCCTGCCATTCTAAATCCCTTTATTTATTCAGTACCTATGTAACTATTTGTTCCTTAATGACTGTTAAAACATTTTTATTTTTCTTTGAATATTAATTTAAGTTCAGTTTTGTAATTAATTTACTTAGTTAAGCACTCTGTCTGAATGCGTCTCTTTCCGCAATGTTTTTATTTGCTAGTGATAAGACTGTATCATGTAAATCCGTAATTGGTTAAACACATTATGTATCTGTCTATTTCAAAAAATATAATAAAATAAAATAAAAAATTATATACTCACAACAAAATCCGCACCATCAGGAAATGTCAAATGTCGTCTCTTCCTTATCCCACTGAGTTCAGTCTTCACATTGGGACAGTCACACTCAGTCCCGATCACAAAGAAACACACTACCACCAGTTTGAGGCACCACATTTCACAACAAGTGATAAATGTTAAGCGTTGAACAATTATCATGTGAAGGAACAACAAGCTACATAAGACGCGTGCTTCACTGTGCGGTTTAAAACGAATGATTTCGTCGTAAAGAATTACGTACGGTTTGTTGATTCAAACTTACACGATTTTCAACATTATATCAATGTCCCTTCGAGACTAATGCATGTAACGATACGTTCAAAACGTCGAGGTGATTAAATTTACATTTTTTAAACGCGATTAAGCCCTTTAAGCCCGTTTTGTTATAACGGGCAGGGTTCGTAAAATGCGAGCAATATTCATTGAAGTACTGTTGTCGCTGGTCGTTATTCGTCATTTCAATCGAATTTGCTCGATTCCTGATAATAGGGTACGATTTGTAACCCTAGGGATTATTTAATTTTGGTACTAAGCAAAAAAGCGTGTTAAGCCCGATTTTTATCATTCGATTATAGGAACATAATTGTTATCAGGTATATATAATATTGTATTAGGGATCAAAACCTTTCATTTGCAAATTACCAAATAATTTGCAAATGCCCCTTGAGTTCCAAATCACCCCCTTACGGTTATAAATAAAAAAATAAAATATTTGTTTATTCTGGTATTAACCCATCACATTAACATTAATACATTGATTAATTAATTATTATTAAATTAAGTACATTAAATTTAGATTTAGTATACCAGATGACACCTAAGTAATGATACAATATGTTACTTTCCGTTTCTAATCACAATTACAAACATTTAACATGAGACTAACATAGGTACGTAAAAAAATACTGAAGCAAAGCTTGAAGCAAACAGACCACATTACTTAGTATGAGAGGTCTTATACTAAAAGTTGATCGTAATTATGATACACGGAAAGTAATATTTTGTATCACGTCTTATGTTACACCTTGTATAAATGCTAAAGAATGGTAATGTTAAATAAGAAGTATGAATGCCTACGGAAGACGAGTGGTTTGTCGCGCGCCTTCAAACGAATGATTTTCATGGCCGTTTGGAATATTGTGGATTTAAGTAATGTGTGTTAAAAATATTATTTTCTGTCGATGTCTGGCAAGTTTATTCGCATAGTAGGTTTGGATAATATCTTTGTATATATGCTCAGTTTGTATCTTGATAAAACAGGACGCATAATACATACAATGTTAATGTATTGCTTCTGTTACAGGCAACACCCGGTATATCACCGTATCACATAAACTTCTATTTAACTGACGTAATAGTACATCCTGGGGGTAAGGAGGTCATTTACCTACGTATTAATCCATACTAATATTATAAATGCGAAAGTGTGTCTGTCTGTCTGTTACCTCTTCACGCTTAAACCGCTGAATCGATTTTGATGAAATTTGGCATGGAGATAGTTTAAGATCCGAGGAAGGACATAGGATAGTTTTCATCCTGGAGATGATCCCTAAAAAGATTGAAAAGTAAGTAAGTAATTCATGATGACATTGATGACCCTGTAGGAAATATAATTATTAGACCAAAAGCACAATTGCTCTTACATTTGCTTAGGCGCTTTTAATAATCCCTTTTATTAATTAAGGTGATTAGGTGGATATCTATCGTGTTGTATGAGGTTGCTTCCATACTTCCAAGTTCCACGCGGACGTAGTCGCGGGCAAAAGCTAGTAACATATATGTCTCAATAACCTCGTACAATCTCGTATTCATATATTATTCCTTCGTATGCGTATAAATAGCATAGAATCCATCTATTTCGCATAATTATTTTATGTCCGAAACATTTCGCCGAACACGTTTCGCATAATTTGATTCTGCCGAATTACTATGCATAATATTGGTAAATTGTAGTTAGATACATACTTATTGGACTTTTTAACAATAAAGAACATGGTATTTCACCAGGTAACTTAAATTTTAAATTTTTCTGTAAGCCATGATCTTTGTATCAATGGTTTAAATAAAAATTGTGGTGTGTACCCACATTAAGAAATGAGACATGACATGTTTTGTAAATTAATAAATAACAGTGCCATAAAAGTATGGTAAGTTAGGGTTAGAACTGCGATCCCGAACAGAAAAATACCAGAAAAGTAGCTTTTCAGAATAAAAAAAAAATATTTGTAAAAATTATTCGAAGAAAAAATAAATCGACGGCCGTTTGGAGATATTATTCTTATAGACGATTATGCTTATAATGATTTTAAGCGATACCACATAGCAAATTATATTATACAGGGTGTAACCGACAGCGTACCGAAAACGAAAACCGTAGTTTTAGACCATAATCACGAACTGAAAACGAGTGTTCATTTTCTCGGAAAACTCAAGGATAAGATTTTCCAAAATAAATTATAAAACTCGACGCGCAATGTATTGCGTCCAATTCTCTCGGGTGCAGACGCGCGGGAGGCGCTCCCCACTCCACTCACGCGTCAGCACAAAACATACCGTTACGCCAATGCGCATCGAATGACATGAATGAATGCAACCACAAAAACAACGCAACCACAGATCACAACTAGTGTACTACCTAACACCAATAACAACTGACCGATAAATTAAAACAGTCTAACAAGATTATTATCATTCAAGCAAGTAAAGCAAATAAAATGTGCGGGTAGGTAAACATTACTCGTGCGTCCGACCGCAGCGGCCTGCGCGGGCACACTGGCCTGGCGGATCAATGACCGGCCAGTACCGTTATCTTTCCCACTCCACGCGCCTGTGTTGTACCGTAAAGCTTACATAATACTGTTTGTGATACATTGTGTGTTTTGCGGAAAATGCTATTTTCATGCGATTTTTCATGAAAAATTGTTACCGGTAGAGTTCGATTAACGGGAAAACAAAGAAAAAAAAAGTCGCGAGTAAAATTTGTGAATTTTCTCAAAGAAATTTCCACGATTTTCCAGCTCAGAATAATGGTCTGAAGCCATGGTTTCAGTTTTCGGTACACCGTCGGTTACACCCTGTATAGCATCATCAAGCAGCAATAATTCGTGCTAAATCGAATAACCAGACTTCTCTTATTATACCTACAATTGACAGTGATTTCACGTATTAGCCAATCTTTAAAATCACTAGATTTTATTTAAAACGAAAATAAAAAGCCCTTTAAACTTCCAAGCATTTTCACAGCGCAAAGAAACACTTTGCCACAGCTATAAAACAAAAAGAATATCCACTCAAGCCCAACGCGGCAATCACAAGGCATGTCCGTTGACCCGTTCTGTTTGCCTGAAGAATTAGAGCACTGCCGTCTGCGCTCATTAGCTTGTCACGCCTCACACCTTCTTGGAATTTCTTGTCTACACCCCGGGCCAATAGTATGGAAATATATTTTTTTTTTTCAATTTACAGTTTCCACCATATTCCAATAATTATCATAGGGATGTTGACTGATGTTTCTAGAGCATACTGTAATTATATAAATACAATTAGCTCAATATGTCAGGAAATATCGAAAATAAAATATATTTTTTAAATATTTATGTTTTCTTTTCTTTAATAAAAAAGAAATTTTGAATTTGTTTTTAGAATACTCCCAATTAAAAATAGAATCGATAGACACCAACAAAGACACAAACAAAGCCCTTTCAATAAATTTAAAATATATATATTAAACCCAATGCCGAGGCTATCCCAAAACATTAAAATATTGAAACGGCTTTGATTTAAACAAATTTTATTTATATTGTAAAAAAATAGACCATCTAATTCCGGGTTGCATGTCGCCTTTTTTGATTGCCATTCTACAAAATGTTGAACTAGCAATTTATAAATAAGCAGAATTTACGTTAGGTATTGACTTTTGCATGTTGTTTATTGTTCAGTTAGTGTACCTAATAATTTATAGGTATTTCATAAGGAAATCACAGCTTTGTATTGTAATAAAAGTTTGTTTCCCTACTTTTGCCCTGGGGTGTACATCCTGGTCCTTATTTTCTGATGTGAACCCTATGTGATTCTTTTTATAGTTGGTTTTGCTATGGAGGGTTTTTGGTGCATTTTGGTGGATCGCATGACTTAATTAGGTTGCGGGTAAAAGTTTTTGAATATTTTTGGCGCAATTTTTTCATTCGGTTAGAAGTTGTTCGTGAATTTATTTTCTTTATGATGTTCCTCAGTTTTACGTACAGTTAATTTTTTTTAATGCATGTGTTTTAATATTTGATTTAAAAAGACTACAAATGCATCTTCAATTTATGATATGTTTAGTCTTAATATTGATCTTATAGTTATGCTCGTATTGTTACTATAGACATAAAAAATATATTAGGTTACTAATTTCAATTTATTTAAAGGAAATCAAATTAACAACATTATAATTATACTTCTTAAATATGATTTATTATGCTGAATAAGCGTAACATTAATATAACAAAATCATGCTAGTAAATAATTGAGCACATTGATATGAACAAGAAAAACAATCTTATTACATTGACTTGGTTCTTTCTCATGTTGCTTTCCATCGGCGAGGCAGAGCGAGACGGATCAGGGCGAAAATTAAAATGTGTATAGCAAACGCACGGGCTTGCTCCGCCAAAAATAAAAGTAATTCTCCTGCTAAAAAAATAGGTTCATGAAGCGGGACTAAAGGGTTTTTTTAGCCTCATTGGGTTTACCCGCTGTCTTTGCCCGCTTGTCATAATTGAAAACATCAATTACTTTTTGCTGAACTGAACTGAAGGAGAAACTCATTGTTGACGCACTGTATTCCATTGAAGAATTTTTTGATGGGTAAATTCCGTCACTGGTGACATTGACATGCGTTTAAATGTAATTATAAACTAATGTAAAATATAATTATAATGATAATGATTGAATATTTTTAATGTTAATTATGTGTACCTGTTATTGAAATTATTATTGTGATATTGGGCATAAAACCTATTGTGTATGATATACTGGCCTAGAACTTTGTCAAACTAAATCTAGAACAGGTTGCTAGTTTAAATTTGTATTAGCAACGTTTGTTTGTGTTGACTACCATGTCAGTTCTAAAATACTCTTTGAACAGTACGTGTTGTAAACAACTTGGTTAATAATAAACTGCTGATTTGTATCCTGGGTCTTTTCACGTAAACTGCACTATTCTAATTTATATCCCTCACAGTGGTTATGGGCCCTTGACGATCCAGGATCGTATTTAGTGCAAAAGGACAAATTATTAATCGTAAGTATGAGTACTGTAAAAATTGAGCAACTCGACCAGAATAACTATGAGACCTGGAGAATCCAAGTCGAAGCAATATTAATAAAGAATGACACCTGGGGATACGTTGATGGCAGTATTGAAAAACCTGCGGAGTCTGGAGAGGCGAAACTTTGGGAGACTGCGGATGCCAAAGCTAAGTCAGACCTCATTCTATCGATTAGTCCGAGCGAATTACGACATCTACGAGGGTGTAAAACATCGCGAGATGTATGGTTGAAATTAAAGTTCATTCACGCGTCAAAAGGACCCGCAAAGAAGGCGACATTGCTTAAACAGTTATTGCTTCATAAATTGGAGGAAGGTGGTGACATAAGAGAACATGTATTACGTTTTTTCGATGTGAGGAGTCAATTAGCAGACATGGATATCGAAATGCATAATGATCTGATTTCGATTATGCTTCTGTACAGTTTACCGGCAAGTTTTAATAATTTTAGATGTGCTATAGAATCTAGAGACATATTACCAGATCCGGAAACACTCAAAATTAAAATACTAGAAGAACAACATTCCAGAGATGATAGAGAAAGTGGTGATAAGGCGCACCTTATCAAAGGAAATAAGTATTTTAAGCCTAAGAAGAGTGGTACAGAGCAAGGGAATTCAAAATTCAGGTTCAAATGTTTTAAATGTCACCAGTACGGTCATAGAGCCTCTGAATGTTTAAAGAAGAATAAGGAACAATGTGTGGATAGTGTAAAGTGCGTGCCAAATAATAGTAGTGATATAGTAACTGTAGATACCAATTTTGTAACATTCAATTGTATTTCAGATGATAAGGCTGTTTACAACGAGAATGGAAGTTGGATCATCGACAGTGGGTGTACGTCACATTTGTGCAATGACGAAAGCAAATTTGGAAATACATTGTTACCTTTGTCTGGTAAGCTAAATTTAGCGACAAACTCGAGCACAAATGTACAAGGTAAGGGTACAGTGAGATTATTAACATGTAATAATGGTTCTAAAACCGTGGTTCAATTGCCAAACACTTTATTTGTTCCGGATTTGCGGTATAACCTGATTTCAGTTGCAAGAATTACGGATCAAGGGTTTAATGTCACGTTTAAGGGTGACGTAGCTAGTGTAAAAGATAGTTATGGTAACACTAAACTGATCGCAAATCGTAAAGGTAATTTATATTACTTGGAGGAACAGTGTGGTACTGTGTCAGCGATTTCGGAAAGAAAGGTTGATGTACGCTTGTGGCATGAACGGTTAGGACATTTAAATGCGAAAGATCTCGTGAAACTTTTGAATAAATCTGGTATGGATTATAAAATGTCAGATGTAGCCGAATTGTATGATTGTGATATTTGTGCGCGTGAAAAAATGAGTATGTTACCGTTTTATAGAACGAATGGACCATGTGAACAGACATTAAAAATTATTCATTCTGACGTGGTCGGCCCCATGCAGCATACGGCAATAAAGGGAGCGAAATTCTTCGTCACGTTCATTGACGATCATACAAGATGGTGCGAAGTATATTTGTTAAATAAGAAAAGTGAAGTTTTCAGAACTTTCAAAATATACAAGAAGCACGTCGAAAATTTCACGGGACAGAAGATCAAGTTTCTACAGAGCGATAATGGAGGCGAGTATTGTAACCGAGATTTTGATGAATTCCTGAAAAACGAGGGGATAGCGAGGAGATTAACTATTCCTGGTACACCACAGCAAAACGCAGTTGCTGAAAGGATGAACAGAACGTTGGTGGAGATGGCGAGATGCATGATTATTTCGTCAGGACTTTCTCCTGGTTTCTGGGGCGATGCGGTATTAACAGCATGTCATCTGAGAAATCGCCGTCCAACATGACCTCTCTCCAATCTGGGTCGGCCTGGACCTCTCTTCATTGCCCTCCCCCCAACAGCATGTACATAATCTTGTTGATGGACATGCACATGGTGCGACGGACCAGCGACGACATCCGATTCTGAATCATATATCGGTTGGTGAGAATCACCAGAAGGTATTCTCTCACACTCCCCAAGATCTCTGTTCTCTTCTTCATGCTCAGAAATATGCTCAATACGTTCGTCCTCAAGGTCAGGAATAAGTACGCTTGGATTTTCTTCCGGCCCTTTGGGGTGAAACTCAAGTTTCTACAGAGCGATAATGGAGGCGAGTATTGTAACCGAGATTTTGATGAATTCCTGAAAAACGAGGGGATAGCGAGGAGATTAACTATTCCTGGTACACCACAGCAAAACGCAGTTGCTGAAAGGATGAACAGAACGTTGGTGGAGATGGCGAGATGCATGATTATTTCGTCAGGACTTTCTCCTGGTTTCTGGGGCGATGCGGTATTAACAGCATGTCATCTGAGAAATCGTTGTCCAACTAAAAGTCTCGACGGTGGGATACCTTTTGAGAAGTGGAGTGAAGGACCGGTAAACCTAAATTACTTACACCAATTTGGATCTAAAGTTTATGTTTTGGACAAAACAATTGGGAAGGACAAGTTCGATCCACGCAGCAAAGAAGGTATCTTTGTGGGTTACCCTAGCGATAGGAAAGGTTACAAAATATGGATGCCAACGCAGAGAAAATTTATCGTTTCACGAGACGTGAAATTTTACGAAAATAAGTGTCAAGAGAGCGAAAAAGGGAATATTGACAAAGATCCCTTTGAGATACAAAAAGAGAGACCATTTATTAATCAGAAGCAACCATTAACGGTTGACTTTGAGTTTCACCCCAAAGGGCCGGAAGAAAATCCAAGCGTACTTATTCCTGACCTTGAGGACGAACGTATTGAGCATATTTCTGAGCATGAAGAAGAGAACAGAGATCTTGGGGAGTGTGAGAGAATACCTTCTGGTGATTCTCACCAACCGATATATGATTCAGAATCGGATGTCGTCGCTGGTCCGTCGCACCATGTGCATGTCCATCAACAAGATTATGTACATGCTGTTGGGGGGAGGGCAATGAAGAGAGGTCCAGGCCGACCCAGATTGGAGAGAGGTCATGTTGGACGGCCCAGAAAAATATATCGCATGGTTGACGTGGAACCACAGACTCCTATGGAAGAATGCGTGGCGCCAGAGATTCCAGCGGAAGAGCACGTTGAATCAGAAGTTCCATTGGAAGAAGGCATGGAGTCCACAGAGGAATACGCGGATTGTCAGGATTTTGCTGGAGTTACTGAAGTGACTTTAAAGCAGGCTCTATCCGGAAACGAAAGCAAAGGATGGAAAGATGCAATTATTTCGGAGGTCCGTAGTCTAATTAAAAATGATACTTTCGATATAGTACATAAACCAATGGGCAAAAACGTTGTTGGCTGTCGATACATATTAACAACGAAGCTCAACGTGGATAAGACTGAGAAGAAGAAAGCGAGGCTGGTGGCGAAAGGTTTTAGCCAACGCTATGGTATTGATTACCAGAATACCTTCGCACCTGTCGCGAGGCTTGATACAATAAGATTGTTAGTTGCACTTGCAGCAGAACTTGATCTTGAAATTCATCAGTTGGATATTAATACCGCCTATTTAAATGGTTTATTAGAGGAGAATATATACATGAAAGTACCCGAACTTTTAGAAGAATGTTTACAGGATCTTATACGGACCGAACTGAGTGGTTCACCTATACATGAACGAGCCAGTAAGATGTTGAATGACTTGAAGGCTGGGGGCGAAGTATGTCTACTCAAGAGGTCGCTATACGGGCTCAAACAAGCCGGCCGTCAGTGGAACATCAGACTGGATGAGCAACTGAGACGAATGGGATTGGCCGCATCATCAAATGAGCCATGTCTTTATTTTAAAGACATTGACCACGATACAAAACTTTTTGTATTAGTTTATGTTGACGATATATTGGTCGCATCGCAGAAAAGAGGTTGTATCGAAAGCTTCAAGAGACAACTGGCCGCTGAATTTGAATTGAAAGATTATGGCGTTGCGAAATATATGCTCGGAATTGAAATTGACAGAATTGACAATGGCTTTAAATTGTCACAACAAAAATATATTGACGATATTTTAAATAAATTTAACATGAATAAGTGCAATTCAGTATGTACGCCAATGGAAGTGAAGAACCAATTATTAAAATCTAACGAGATTTGTGATGAGTGTGAACGATATCCATATCGTGAATTAATTGGTTCACTTATGTATTTGTCGACGGGAACGAGACCCGACATTACGAACAGCGTAGCAAAGTTGAGTCAATTCCTAGATAGTCCAACTAAACAGTGCTGGAATGCTGCAAAGCGCGTACTGCGTTACTTGAAGCACACAAAAACGCATGGACTTATGTTTACGAAAACAGGTAATTCACTAAAAGGTTACTCAGACAGTGACTGGGGCGCGTGTCTTATAGATAGACGTTCTTACTCTGGTTATGTTTTCATGTTAGGAGGCGGATGTGTGTCGTGGAAGTCCCAAAAGCAAAAATGTGTGGCAACATCCACGTGTGAAGCTGAGTATGTGAGTTTGTCGTCCTCGATGAAAGAAGCGATATATCTGAACAGCTTGATGACTGAAATCGGGTTAAGTAAGTTTGCACAATTGACCTTACATGTAGATAATCAAGGGGCGTTGTGTCTTGCTGGTGATCCAATGTTCCATTCTCGGAGTAAACACATAGATATCAGGTATCATTTCATAAGAAGTGTATTAAAGAACAACAAAAGTATCGAGCTGAAGTACTTGCCCACAGACTCGATGCTCGCAGATATTTTAACAAAGGCTTTGCCTAAATTTAAGCATTATAGGTGCATGAGTAGTTTAGGCATTGTTAGCTAATTGTTTACTTTGTTAATTAATATTGTGTTCTTTGATATAACTTTGATTTTGTATGTGTTTTTGTTTTATGTCTTTTTGAATATGCACATTAAGGGGGCGTATTGAAATTATTATTGTGATATTGGGCATAAAACCTATTGTGTATGATATACTGGCCTAGAACTTTGTCAAACTAAATCTAGAACAGGTTGCTAGTTTAAATTTGTATTAGCAACGTTTGTTTGTGTTGACTACCATGTCAGTTCTAAAATACTCTTTGAACAGTACGTGTTGTAAACAACTTGGTTAATAATAAACTGCTGATTTGTATCCTGGGTCTTTTCACGTAAACTGCACTATTCTAATTTATATCCCTCACACCTGTAAAATGTAAAATTGAATATAATGACGTATAAAATGTATTTTTATGAATAAATAATTGAATTGAATTGAATTGAATTTGCTCATGATGACTAACAATTGTGAAATATTTTTTATTTCCTTGCAGTTGAAGTGAAAATAAATTGTTTAACACGTTGTTTGAAGCCATAATGACACTCAGATATATTTAACTTCGTGACACAATGGTTTATTTTAGGCCCTTGCTAGAGCGAGCCAGGACGAGCGTAATTTGAGTCACGTAATTTCGGTCGCGCCAGACTTAGTGTGACTTGATCACGTGACATGTATGGCGCGACCGAAATTACGCGACTCAAATTACGCTCGTCTGGCTTCACCCTTACAATACACACACATAACAATCAACTATTTTGGCAGAAATGGGTTAGCGATTCTAATTCTTGTCCCGCCTCGTCATGCCTCGCCTCGCTGGTGGATGAGCGCATTTATGCCAGATTAACACACGCTCAGTACTTATTGCTTAGTCCCATACATTGACCGCTTATACGCGTAAAATATAAGAGCGCTTATTCGGCGTTAAATGACAAGTATTTTGTTAAACTTCAGTATTAGGATGGGTAATTTTTTTTTTTCATAACATTTGAAAAATAGTGCTATTTGGTGCCATTAATTGATACATATAATTTATTGCCTCCGGATTACTCATGAGAAAAAATCCTAATGTATGGAAAACTAAAAAAAGTGGCTGGTTGTAAGTATATTATTTTTTTGTTACATTTCGTTTTGTGATGCCCTACTGATTATACTCATAGTAAATATACATTAAGATATTGAGCCTTTGTAATAATAAAACCAGACTTCATAACGCTCATTATATGGGCATTTCTATACTAACTTATAAATGGATCCGGAGATTCCGGAGCCCTAAGATAAACTTCAATCACAATGCAATTTTGGTATTTAGTTTATGCAATTTTTTTGCTATGCCTAGTAGAAAAAGTATTGAATTTTTTTCATACAAAAGTGACCAACCCTACTCAGTATTAACGTTACTGTTGTAAATCCTCGCATTCCGGATACGTTTTAGAGCAGTCTGTTGCACTATTATGCGCCTTGTCGTACTCCAGTCCGTCTTCAAAAGCGGCTCCTTTAGGTAACCTGAAAATACGAGGAACACTTGTATATATAAAAGAGTGGATCAACTTTTTTCCTTGGTTTATATTAAACCATTGATACAAAGATCAAAGCACAAAGAAAAAATAAAAATGCGTAACCTGGCGGAAAAGACCCGGATTCGAACCCGGTACCTCGGGATTAAGCGTGTTAACCTCTCGCCCATACGCTAGATAACCTTTCGAAATTTTCCTTATGCTTTTTGTGTCGATCTTTGATCGTTGATATTATTTTTTCCGTTTGTTATTCTGTCCCGTGGCTCAGGGGATAATAGTGATTCTTACTGAACTTCGTAGTTAATTTTGATTATTTATATAACTGGTATTGTCAGGAGATATTCAACATAAGGATGGGCTTTTAACTCTTGTAAATAAAACGTTTTGTTACATATAACCGCCGACATCATAATTTTAATCGTAATTTTAAAGAGTGGTCCAGGGAACAGATTTTTTTCCCGACTGTGGTAATGAAGACAAAAATACGCGGTCAAAATATAGGTAGTAGTATGGTAAAAGAACAGTTTATACTTCTATATCTCTTATGAAAATATGTACATGTTATATTATTATAAGACGAATCACTCATAGACATTCACGACGTAAAGGAATTAAATGTTCATTTTGATTTTATAACAACGTTTTGAGACATCTCTCGAGACAACCTTCGATTATACAATTCACGCAAAATATTGAACTAATAACATTTAAGAAGCCAACAAAAATAACCCCAGGCAAAGCGAAATTAAAGTTCCCCGTCGACTTTCAAGAGACGCAGTTTAACGTCCTTTTCTTAAACCGGTTAAAACTTTGCGGGAGTAGTTTGAGCAAACTTACGTGAACGTTGCCTTGAATATTTCCTCAAGGAAGGTCCCTTGTCTCGGCGTGGCTTGCCCGACCTCGCACAGCATCCGTAGGATGCATTCACGACCGGAGTATCCTAGCCTGGAGAATGTGTGATATTTAGTACAAAGTTACAAGCATATACCAGCTCCGTAGGCGTTATTGGGAATTAGGCAAGTATCCTATATATATTTAGGAATGAAAAGCACATAAAATAACAAAAAATAAATAATAATAGTATTTTTCTCAAACATGCAATGAAATATCGTCATAACGTGCGTTATAACAGGCTTCGAAGTATCACGTTTCGGGCGGAATAACTCGAGAGAACCGTAAAGGAATTTCATACAAAATTGAAGGCCTAGGCCGGGAACAGGCTAAATAGCTAAATCCGATTTTTTCTTGAGTGGTGTATTTTTTTATTTCATTGCATATGTTTGAGAAAATCACTACACATGCCACATGCCTGGCCGTGAAAAGGGATTGCCGGCTTCGTATCACTATACAGCCTCCCTACGGTTGGTCTATACCTACTCATCCAGTAAGCCCTTCTTTCCTGGAATCGGTGTCGTATTTTCATTATTTTTATGGTACGTGCACTTATCCCGCGTAGAACGCTTAACCCGGCTGATTTTATAGAAGTAAATTCGCCATTTTGTATATTTCAAAACAAATCCAAAGCAAATTCAAATATGTATTTTAGTAGACTCACGCTCCGAGTAAAGTCTCCAACTTTTTATAGAAACTATGTCGGCCGATTCTATGGAAATTCGCGCTCGCCTCATCTAAGTTGTGGAGATAGCTTCTGTACTTCTGCGATTCATGCATTTTCTTTATGAAAACTTGCTTCTTTATGGTAATATTTTCATCCTTATTTTGAATACTTCGTTTCGCAAACGCTGGATTTACAATTGGCTTTCTGCAAGAGAGTAAATTACGTAAAAATACTATTATTCATTTTATAAAAATTTTCACTTCATAGACAAAGTTTTACCCGGAAGTCATTTTTTTTTTCAGAAATCTTGAAAATGTCAACCTATGGATCAGGTTAGGTTTCTGGTATAACATTGCAAAAAATTTATAGTTTCAGAAAAATTCGATGAAACCTTTTGTCTGTAACCCAAGGATAAACCATATCTCTCTCATATCTCCGAAGTGGTGGTATACCTCGTATATCGCCATTTTGCCAGCCCGGTCGCGTTAAGTTTGCGCCTCTGTCATCATCTGTCGCTCATCATGCTCGCACGGTATTAAAAGGAAAGTGACTGTAAGTATATGTTGAGCGACAAAGAGTCGAGTGTCATAGTTACCTATGCTAAAAGTGCAGAACTAAATATTGAACTGTGGTCGCCACAGACAACCTCCACTAGACGGAGCATGTAAGGCGACCCGCGCGCACCAACGATATGGTACGGCAGAACATTAAAGTATCAACACGGCGGCCACCGTTTAGTTGCGTCCATGTTTATGAGGTCTCTCTACACCACTTAACACTACAATTTACCATGTTATTTATTTCATTTCTTTTTTCGTTGACGTACGCATGGATCATAAACAAGGACGCAACTAAACGGTGGCCGCCGTGTTGATACTGTAATGTTCTGCCGTACCATATCGTTGGTGCGCGCGGGTCGCCTTACATGCTCCGTCTAGTGGGGGTTGTCTGTGACTGCGACACACGTTAAAAATCAGTACCGTAAAACTACCCAACTAACTATAGTCCAATCATCCAACTATGGTCCAAACAAAACTCGTTTATTTTTTCAAAATCCATATTCTAACAGTGATTTTATACGTTTTTATTTGTTTGTTTAATTATGTTGTACACTAGAGTTTATTCGTTGTAATTGTCATATATTAACGAGTAATTTTCGGATTAAATTGGACCATAGTTGTGTGGACTGGACTATATTTGGGTAGTTTAACGGTAATCATTTAATAACATGACTAACGGTTAAAATGTAACTTGTACAACAGGCCTATGATGGTTGCAGTTCTCACGTGATAAATATGAGACAAAGCATCTGTCACTCATACTCGCATTTTATCAAAACGTGAGGGATGCTTTGTCACTTATTTATCGCGTGATGAAAGCAACCATCATAGGTCCCCAGGATTGACAATACTATTCAAAATTACCTTCTATACGGCACCTTGGCTATAACTTTACCAACTTCATCCAAGAACAATATGTGTTTGTTCACATCTTGTCTCCTTAGCAACGGATCTCTCAACTCGGACTTTATCGCATTGAACACTGAGGGGTCCGTAGGCAGTTCCCATGCTAGGGCGGCGGTGGTACCGAACCATATTATGTCGCCGACTTGAAGGTACCCCTGATTTTGCGTACAGAACACTGGAAAAAAAATTGAAAGGAAAACTTGAGCAAGTGGACTAAAAATTTGAAGTGAATATAAAAGATGCTATTATCGTATAGTATAAAATTAATTAAAAATATATCTAAACTATCGCTAGCTATTTATATGTATAGCAAACGATAGTTTTGTGTAGAGAGAGGTTTGTGTAGAGGAATTTTACATAACTTATTACAGTGCTGAAAATGAAATATGCAGGGTTGATAACGTTTTGTGAAATTATTAACCCATTACTTTTAAGACATTCTGATATTACCAAAATATTTTACGATTTATAGGTTCCTTCAGGATAACAATATTTTTAAAACCAAATCATAAAGTTTGCTAAAAATCGATTTACACAAAGTTCTTTGCGAGGATAATAGGTAGGTCCTTGGAGCCTGATTTCCACCGGCTTGCCCACTTCAGAGCGTTTACCGTTTGCAGTACCATTCTCAAAGTACCATTTTGTCGTGTGCATAAAAGTTGCATTGACTATATCAGTGTACGTTAATCATCAACTGTCTCAGAGCCAAGTTCATAAACTTCGCCAATAAACTTCGTGTTTGGCGAAATTAGTTGTAAAATGTGTACCATGCTTTTTTGAAATAAATAAATAAAAAATAAAAAATAAATCCATAAGTAATATTATATCTTTCATTGTTAATAAAGAAAAAATAATTGAAATTTACCCAGGCTTGCATCAGTTTGATACCACGCCACTGGTATTTATAAAAAGTCATTTTATTGGTAGTACAATGTACATAGCGCTTCTATGTTTCTTTCGTAGAACTTGTATTTAGAATAGCACTTTGTAGGGAAAATACATCGTAGGTATAAATAAAAGGATATTTACCAAGTTGAAAGGAGCTGCCATCGGGAAATATCAAAAATCTCTTCCTTCTTGATAATATTCTTCCTTCACCAGCACTAATTGCATTTGATATAGAACTATTAAGAGATTCCAATTCAGCTAAAACAGACACTACAACCGCTACTAGAAATATCGTTATTTTAAATTGCATTTTTTAATTTGTCTATTGTTTAAAATGTATTTATAATGCCGTAAATATCACACACACACATTTGCACACAAATTTAAGTTAAATGAAGTACTTTCCGAAGCACAACAGTCTTTAGCGTCATCTAGAAACACTGTAAAGGCTTTTAGCACAAAGACAGACAAATTAACTTCAATTTGTTTGCACACTGTTAAAGTCTACATTCAAATTGGTTTAGTCGAGGAACAATCGAATAGCCAACGGTATTTTAGATGTTATGACCTTAGTGACAAATGGTTTAAGACCTAGTTTCAATATGGAAACTGTAGGATATAAAGGTAAGGCATACAAAGTAATTATTTTGTTGCAAACTTGCGAAACTGTTGAACAAATCTAACCGATAGTCTGCTGAATTATAAACTTAAAGCGACTCAGTTCAAATGCGTTCATTCTCATTATTAACTCACCTTGGATAACTTCATTCTTATTTAAATTTTATAAAGGTCATTCGATACAAAAATACCGAAGATTTCGTTAAAAATATTACCTATGAAAATCTTGCCATAGAGAAAGAAAACATCGAGTAATTACTATTTGTAACCAAATAAACTTTTATATGTAAAATAAGACAGTTATTTTTGTGTCTTCGTCTAGATACTTTAGAAAATCTGATTTACAAATGGTAAGTAAATTGTATAAAGTATTTTTTTTGTCACGTTTTTCGCAGTTACATGAGGTATATTTTTATTTATTTAGCAATTAATTAATAATAGTGAACCCACTGTTCAATTATAAACGTGTCGTTGTAATTTATGCCTTATAATAGCTTGACTTTAAATTTAATACGATTCCGTTTAATCATATCAAACGGTCATACAGAATTAGGGTAAGTCAAATTTTTCAATGAATTCCGAAAATAAAGTGAAAATACGGAAACTTTATATTTTTTTAACTTTGCACTTATGCAGCATTTCAGTTAGTTATATCTCTTTCGTGTGGATCCAAGAGGCTTTAAATCCTTATTTTCTTGTATATTAAAATTACAAAGATAGAAACAGAGATTTGTTTTTAGACTCTGACCAGATTTGAACTGATATACTTATATACGAGTATATATGATATCTTATGCCATGCCGGGGCGATACGCTGTGACCAATTAAACTACAAACTCTGGTTCCCCGTTTCTATCTTTGTATAATATACATGTAATAGTGATTAATTTTACATTAAAAATTGCGAAAATCATGGTATCATATTTTGTATAACAATCAATAAAAGAATAAACAATCCTTATTTTTAAAATTATGAAACGTGATATGTCTCAGGATTTTTAATGTCGGTAAACCACATTTTTTATATTGTATACGTTGGACCGGTAAATCTGAGGTACCGGGTTCAATTCGCGGTCTCTTCCGCCAGGGTACGCATTTCAATTTTTCTTTGTGCTTTAAGGGCAAATTTTTATTTTATTGTCTATTTCTTTTTTTTTCTCAGTTTTTTATAAAATTTGGAACTCAATGGAAAATGTTGTAGGACATTATCGTGAAATTGGGTTAACCTTGTTTAGAATAAGCAACTTTACCAACTCACCAAATTTTATAGAAATCTGAGAAAAAACGAAATCGACAACAAAATAAAAATGTGCCCCTTAATCTTTGTATCAATTGTTAAATCCTTTTTTTAGATCCTAATACGCTATAATCTACTTAAAGTCTACACGATAAAACAATAATATATAATTATTATGGTGGGTAAGTAAGTTACACATGCCAAATCTCTTTTAACTTGTGTAATCGTCCACAGGAAAGATGGCTAATCAGTATGACCCCAAAATAACAAATGTTTGCACACAAGTCTAAAAGTTCATCTCCGACGCAAAAAGAGGTGTCATATTCTTACGTAAGACGGTTTTATCAATTGAAAAGCATTAAAAATAAATTCCTTGAAATTGAAAGTACTTTCCAAAAAAGAAACGGCTATTAGAAGGTCACAAAACTTTTTTTTTTCGTTTCTTCGCATGTTTCGTATCTTTGCGACTACATCGTGCCAAAACTCTAGTTAGAAAGATAAGTTGTTTTACGTACAATACAAATACCTACCTATAGAATATTTTTCCTAACTAGGCGGTAAAAAGAGCGGGTTGACTTATTGTTGAAGTTGTTTAACCACCTTGTAGAAGTAGTAGAAAAAGATTGTATACTCGCAAAACTTTTATTAATGACATTAGGATTCCATCGAGTCTTGGAGGTATTCGCATCCAGGGTACAGGGTGTTACATTCCTCGGCAGTGTGGGCCCTGTCGTATTCTTCTTCTTCTGCAGAACCTTTTGGTAACCTGTAATAAAGTTAATGATCAACAATAGCAGGAATCTTGTCAATAGATGGCGCTGTACTACTCTCTATTCTAAAGAAAACTAAATTTCTTTCCTATAAAAAAAAAAAAAATAGATACAAAGATCAACACGCAAAAAAAGAACAATTGCGCTTAATATCTGGTCCACACCAGAACTCGAATCCGGTGTCTTTAGAATACCGGTCCGATGTCTTAAGATTTGGATTACCAGTCCGGTTTGATACTTCGCGTGTTGAACTTTGTATCGTTAATTTTACCTTACCTAATTTGTGGTGGTAAATGTGGTATTAATTTCCCCACATTCGGTTTAAAGAAACTTTATTGCCTAAAGAAATTACAGAAATTTCACTTACAAGACAACTTATAAATAGTTAACATAACTAAAATCAATTTAATTTTACGCAGTAAGCAAGCATTTAAATATATATGACAATGTTTACACAAAACAGATGAATCTTAAATGAGCGAATTAGCTAAAAAGAATAGCTATATAATTTAAGAATCGACCCTATGGTCTTAACATAAGGATTAGTTTTAAATGGTCAGTAATCGGTAACAGGAAAAAGACAGACATTAAGATATCAATTAAAAACATATGTAGTTTCGTTGTTGAGTTTAGCTCTTAACAGATGTAGTAAACGTCAAGAAGTTAAGAACAGCGCTATCTATATAGCCTTAACTTTAGATGGCTTGGTTATCGAAGTAAATGTGAGCATTAAGTATAGGTATAGTCCCCAGCCAACCCAGTAGAGGGCGCTATAATTAGTTGTACATGCGTTAGATATATTATTTAGAATTAGGATTTATGTACTTCACTTTCCAAATATATTCCAAATATGCGATCGGAAGCACACAGTGTATCTTTCCATCCCCCCGGCCCGTCCACAAAAATACATACTATTTTTTTTATGTCTGTTTCAACTTACGTGAAGATTGCTCTGAGTGTTTCTTGGAGGAATGTGCCCTGATGCCTGTAGGGCTGCCCCGCTTGACATAGTTTGTGGAGGACGCATTGCCGGCCATCCTGGCCCAACCTGTGGAACGCGTTTTTGTTTGAGCCCTTCGAGTTTTCAGTACCAAGAAATTTAAGTCGAACAAGCTGGTATATTAAATATACTATTTATTTACAAGTTACTTTCTTGTATTTATTTCAATAAAATAACAAAAAAAAAATTGCCCAAATTTTATAAGACTAAAAATCAAAAGAGAGGACCAGACAAGTCGAAAAAACTAACAATTGGATTAGGTTGGCGTTGCAATGGCCATACAAGGCGGGAAAAAAAATTCAAATACTTTTTTATTTATTGTAGCTATAAAAAATATCTGTAACTTTTTTGTAAGAATGGTTATTCCTGCCTATAAACAAAAATTTAAGAGGCCTTATTCCTTTTAAAATGGTGATCGTTTTAGACATTTTTCTATATGATCAAACCTGTTTCTTTACATTTTATTGGTGTTACTACCTAGAACAGGGCTATTGGGATTTATTGGTATATATTTGAAAACTACAATTTGAATTTTTCATTGATAATTTTTGTTTCGAAAACTACTCGAAATTGACAAGATTCACGCTGAAAATTAGTTTTTTCAACTTATTTTCGACTGCACGCAAAAAAAGCATGAAAAAGCTATGTTACTTCCTAGAACTCGGGGAAAAGTATTATTCACTTCAAAAAGTTGGTTGAAATTATCAATATATTTGTCATAATATGAAAAAAACAAATTTCAAAAGGAATAAGGCCTCTTAAGTTATTTTTTCAATTTCGTCCGTTCCCTACTGGTTATAATCCATTCCGGCATGATGAGAGGACCAAGAAAATTCTACCAAAAGATGGCCCTGTACGAATAAATACTAAAAAAATAAAAAACGAATGGTGCCGCGCGTCCATACCAATACTTAATACGCTGTTAAGATTTTATCTGAAATTGTGTTTAAAATAATTTAATATATTATAATAGTAGGTACCTACGTACTAGGTTGTTGTATTAGGTTGAATTGAATTTCGCATTTTTTTTAAGTCTTGTAATTTTTTTTTGTAAGTAATAAAAATTCAAAAGTAATTTAAGAGATTTTTGTAATATTAAAAACTCTAAAAGTAATTAAATATCATCCTCCTATCTTTCAATTAAGAAATCATAACGTCGGAAAACACTAACATAAAAAATATTGACCAAAGTTCTGAACGTTCAGGGATTACAATAGTCTCAAGTTTCAAACAATAGCAGTTATGCTCAAAGAAAAAACTTCACGAGTTCCGAAAGCCTTAATGCTGAACTTGTTCTCTGTAAATAGTTTATTGTATGTTTATAAAGTCTATGAACTATGTGAGTGCTACTCGGAAAGTAACCTTAAACTTGTTTTGGCTAGCCGATTGTTAAAATAAGTTACTTTCAACGTCCAAATTAAGTAATCATTAGTTTTATGGGGCCTTCATTTGGTAAGCTACCACGATTCGTGAAATCCGTAAATTAGCAATAACCTAACACTTTTTCGGTCATCTACATATTATACTGTTATTGATTTCAGGAAAAGTCTTAATAGCGCGGTGCAAATCGTCTTTTGTTTTGTATATTTGTATCTATTTATGCAAAAGTCCTCCGAAATATCTTTTTTAATCTTTTGTAAATATTTTTATAAGTACAATTAAGACTGATCAAAGGATAACTTACCATGATGTTTTTTTTATTTATATTTGCTAGAATCTAATACTAATTTAAAGATTAAGAGTAATACACGAGTATCAAGACTAATTAGTGCCGTATCTTCAGCGTTGTCATATACCGATTTACACATAAAAAACTAAAATTGTTAGGGCAAAGATATTTGCCAGACTATACGGTCGCGTTAAGGCGAGGTGCCTCTTAGAAACGTTGCCATTTTATTTAGAAACGATAACGATTAAACACATAACCGTTTCTAAATAAAAACCCGCACGGCGACATCTGTTGGTCATAATTTATTTGTCCTCTCATCACGCAGAAACGCCTCGACGAATTTTAACTAATTTTGCAATAATCACATAATGGTTACTTTAAATATAGCCCATCGATATATATAAATGTGTATACATGAATATATAAATGTTTCTTCTTTCTTTCTTTCGATAAAATGTACATGCCCTTTGAAATTTTCGAATTTTATGCCTGTCTATTAAATCACTTTTTCTCTGTAAATCGTGGTTTGATAACTTAATAATAAAAAATAAAACAAAAAACGTAACCTGGCGGAGAGGTTGACGCATTAAAATTTTTCTTTAAGCTTTGATTTTTGTATCGTGCTTCAATAGAAATTATCTATGTATGTATGTATTTAAACACATTATTGTACAAAAGAATAAGCGTGTAACAAAAATATCGTGGTCTCGTGGACATGTTAAAGTCACGTTTGAGCATGTCAAAAAAAAGTCAGCCTCATAGTATAGTATTTAGACAAAAACTTATTGTTTTCATCAATCAAGTTCCCCAACCATACAACAATTATTTACTAGTCAGAACACGGTCCTAAGATCTTTCCAGAATACCTCCTTATATACAAAACACTGGTTAATTCTGTTGTACAGTACTTACGCACTAAAGAAAGTTTCCATCTTTTCGAACAAATCCAACCGACTGTTTCTATGAAACTCGATAGAGTTTTGGTCCATTTGTTTTTTCTTCAGAAAATCCTCCTTCAGTTGTCTATCGTGCATCTTTGTTCGGTCTATTTTTAATTTTAACTTCTCTCTATATGATAATTGGTTGTCGACGCTTCTTTTGGCAAATACTGGGTTGACGATGGGTTTCCTGAAACCACATGAAATTAACAATATTAATTATAAAAATCAAGTTAGTACCAGGCGCCAAGATTTCCTTAAAAAAAATATCGGAACGCCTGGTCGACGAAAGTCCAAAGAAGCAACACTGCCAGCCTTCTGGGAACAATATCTGGTGAAAGTGGCCTGGATTATTTTATAGTGTTTTCTTCGTTGTATCAATGGTTCATCTGTTAATTGTTTAAAACGATTTTTTTATTATTGAATAGAATGCATTTTTTTTTTTGTTTTAATAAAGACTCTAAATAGCATTTTTGTGCAATTACAGCAAGTGGCAAATTTTCGTTACCTTTTGTAAGGCACTTTCGCGATAACCTTCCCCTGTTCATCCAGATAGTATATATTCTTCTCATGGTCACCCCTGCGCTGAGCGACCCTCGTCTGCTCCTTCAGCATGTAGAAAAGCTGGGGGTCAGTGGGCAGGTTCCATGCGATGGCCGCAGTGCTGCCGTAGAGGAAAATGTCTCCAATGGGGATGAGTGCGGAGGTTTGGACGCAGAACACTGGAAAATGGTTTAGGAATCGCAATTAAAGTTTTTTTTTTTTTTATACTACGACGGTGGCAAACAAGCATGCGGCCCGCCTGATGTTAAGCAGTTACCGCCGCCTATGAACGCTTGCAACGCCAGGAGCGTCACGCGCGGTTTGCCGACCCTTTAAGAACCTATTTACTCCCCTCTTGAAGAATCTATGTCTTCTATGTCTCAAGTTCTCAACTAGCCACCCGTCTTGGCTTCACCCGCTATCAACAGAAGAGCAGACAGTGTCGGAGGAGCCCGGGCGGCTGGCTGCATCAACCGCGTCGCGTTAGTTTCCACTTGCTTCAGTTTATTCGCAATTTTTTTAAATTTACGATAAATCCGAAAATATATATTTCAATTGTATGGTATACCAAGAGGCTATTATAATGTGTATGGAATGGTTAAGGTAACTAAGGTTTTTAATTTGAAAAAGGTAAATACTATCTGTATACTATCTATGGTGTAAATGTATTAGAAGTTAAAATGGTTATAGTAAGCTATCCTTAAAAGATAGATGCCATTATGGACATTTTTGTAGGCAGAGAAACAATCCCATAATATTTGTTATATATCAAACGGTTTTTGATGACAGTCAAACTTAATCGGGGGGCACGGCAGTGCCCCCGCCAAGTCGAGCGCGAAGCAAACACTGCCGTACCATCCTTTACTGGAACCATTTCGCCGCATTTTCAGGCCCCTATTTGAGCACCTCTGGATAAGACCAGAACGCAGAAATTTTCGTCATCCAGTAAGCTATAATCACATACTTAGAATCCAAAATTTCAAGTCTGTAGGTCATTTAGTTCCGAAGTTAAGCGAAAGCAAAGTTTCGCATTTACGACACTCACTCACTCACTCACTCACTCATGATCATCAGTAAAGAACTAGTACTTCCCATAAATTCAGAGAGCTGGAATTTGGTACAGAGTTAGGGTTTAATAGCCACATAAAGCGAAAACTATAAAAATTGGCCAAGTGCGAGTCCGACTCGCGCATGAAGGGTTCCGTACCATAAAACAAGTTTGTTGTATGGGAGCCCTTAAATATTTATTTTATTTTATTTTTAGTATTTGTTGTTATAGCGGCAATAGAAATAGATCATCTGTGAAAATTTCAACTGTCTAGCTATCACCGTTCTTGATATACAGCCTGGTGACAGACGGACGGACGGACGGATCGACGGACAGCGAAGTCTCAGTAATAGGGTCTCGTTTTTACCCTTTAGGTACGGAACCCTAAAAACTAGGATAATCGAAGATCTGGAGTACTCTGATTAGAAAACACAAGAGCCCAACCAAACTATTAGAGATCGACATACCGCCTTTACAAAAAATATTCGACTTGTTGTGTTCGGTTGGCCACCGTCGCGACTGATCGTCTCTCCTGATGATGGATCGCGTACCGATTCGAAACATGTCGAGCGTTATTCGATTTCTACGACGTGAGTAAACCGTTTAAGTATTTTAATATTCAACTTGGTGGGCCGCTGCATTTGATGTCAAAAATCCAAGGTCTGAAGTATTTTGACGACGCATTTGGCTCAGTTTGTAAACACCTGCCTACTGAGCCGGCGGTCCCGGGTTCGAGTCCCGGCCAGGGCAAATATTTGTGTGATGAACTCGAATATTTGTGCTTGGGTCTTGGTTGTTCTATGTATTGAAGTATATATTTATCTATATAAGTATGTATATCGTCGTCTAGTACCCATAACACAAGCCTTCTAGAGCTTAATTTGGGACTAGATCGATTTGTGTGAGATTGTCCGCTATTTATTTATTTATTATTTATTTGATGAAGAACCCTCAGCTGGTCTCAGCTGTATTAGAGATATGGTAATGCCCCCTTCTACTATTGGTACATAAAAAAATCGACTGTCATTGCAAAAATCCAGCGTAGTGGGATACATCTAATTTAATCTAGCCTATAGCGTCCCACAGCTGGGCGGGTTACGTATTAAAATCCCGAAAGTTCATAAGACCTACAGTTGAAATACCGAAAATCAAAATACCGAAAGTTCAAAAAGCCGATATTCGATAAACCGAAGCTCAAATTACCTATTTTCAGAAAATCGAAAGTTCAAAATCTCGAAATATCATAATCCCGAAAGTCAATGAGCACTTTAAAAGTGTCAGGATACTAAATTAATCTGACTTTTCCGTGGAACCGATCTGCTCCGGTGCTGCGGGATGTTCAGCCCCTCCGCCCTAGCGTAAGAAAGTGCGGCACCTACGCTCGCCTCCGCAGCTTCGGCTTTTTGGTCACCTTCGGCGACCAGCCTCAGCCACTGCGGCTCGCTTGATGCCCGCACTTTATTACGGCGGCCGGGGGCTGCCCTCCCTCCGCGCCTCCGGGCTTTTATATACACTCTAGGGGCAGGGCAGACAAGACCACGTGGAATCGGGGTTGACAGCTTCGGTTCTGTGGCAAGTCGATTAAGAAAAGGAAAGAGTCCGGGAAAGTGGGAAATTAAGTATGACACTAAATATTCGATATTATGATAAAATATTCTGTCATGGACTGCCAACCGAACCGAACTTGTCTGGAACCGAAGCTGTCAACGCTCGCCTCCGCAGCTTCGGCTTTTTAGTCACCTTCGGCGACCAGCCTCAGCCGCTGCGACTCGCTTGATGCCCGCACTTTCTTACGCTAGGGCCACAGTATAATAAAGAGTACTAACGTACTAGGAGCGGCTGCACATCCCGCAGCGCCGGAGCAGATCGGTTCCACAGAAGAGTTCACTTATAAATAGTAAGTATAGTAGTAGGCAAGTAGGTTACGTAATTTAGGTTAATATTCTTTGTATAAAATAAACATTAGAATCTGTAAGACTACAGAAATACGAGATAATTCTCGAGAGTTTAAATGATATTCCGGATTACAACCTTCAGGCAGGATCATAGTCTTCGGGATTATAATCTTCGGGATTACAGTCTTCGGGATTACATTCTTCGGGATTACATTCTTCGGGATTACAGTCTTCGGGATTATAATATTCGGTATTTCATCCTTTCGATCAAACGTTCTTTCGGGATTTTAAACTTTCGGTCAAATAAACATTTGACATTTTAATTTTCGGCCTTCCGTCCATAGGTCTTATGATATTCGGTATTTTGAACTTCGGCTTCGTAATACGTACCCGCTGGGCGAATGCCTCCCCTTCTGCTTTTAATACGCATATAAATAAAATTAGACTGGCTTTTATACTTATACTTACAAGTTTACAAGAAGAAATAGTCAAACGATTAACTTTATTCTACTCGAACATTACACAAATTAAATAAACAAATTACACCAAAATATTAATTTCGCTCAAAATTTGGTCAAAATATAATGCATTGGACTAAGAGTGGCGGTGATACCCGTCGCTGGATGGCGCTGACTGTATTTTAAAACGCGCCGTCGTTTGTTTTTCCGATAATCTTATATGGCGAAGTGGCAACCGGCCGCATTACAGTCGTTTACGACATTCTTCTACTGCGCTTGGAAACGTTTGCTAGGGATTAGGATTAGGAGGGATTATTTGCATTTCGTTGATTTCGCTTATTATTTCGTGAGGTTTGCTAAAGTGAATTAGCAGGTTGCTATAAAACAATATGCCCACGTTTCTACAAAAAGAAGTGAAATCCCACCAAAAACATTCTGTAAAAAACTAGCCAAGTCTCGATGGAGCTGCTTGTTTATCTCTAAAAAGTAATGAAATCTAGACAAAGTCGTACCAAGTCTAAGGTTCCTTACTGCGATTTCTTTATTATTATAGTTCATGTTGTGTGACTTGGCCGTTGAAGGGTACACAAGGGTACAAAACCAGGTGCTCCATGACACCATTGCACCAATCTGTCGCCAGAACCGCTACAAGTCAATTTTGTTTACACGTAATGTTATATCTGTTGTAACTACCTATGTTTGTTAAGCGAGATAATAACCCATACTGGTGTACCCTTCAACGGCCTAGTCACACAGCATTAACTATAATAATAAAGAAATCGCAGTAAGGAACCTTAGACTTGGTACGACTTTGTCTAGATTTCATTACTTTTTAGAGATAAACAAGCAGCTCCATCGAGACTTGGCTAGTTTTTTACAGAATGTTTTTGGTGGGATTAAATCTACAGCGAATCGAAGACAGCTTTTAATTACCACTTTGACAACCCGGTGGCAATTTGCTCATTTATATGCGACATCATAGATATAAGACGCAGTTGTCTAGTGAAATATTATGAAACGTTCTTATACCCATCATAACCATACCACGAATGACTTGACGCCTTCCTAGTGCCTAGTGTTAAATCATTTGTCCACCAAAAATCCCAGGCTATGATCATAACACACCCATCCCAAAGTAGACTCGTATTAGCGCACTGTAATAAAATGTCACATACGTCAAATACTTCTCGTGATAACTAGTAAACTGCTAATGACATTCTAACTACCACCACGTGTAACCGAGTGTGAGAGCGGAACGCAAAATACCTTGAAAAGCCGCGCATTCAGAGAGATCTAATCTCTTTCGTAGCACGTCCAAAATAACATTTACAAACGACAGCGACAAAGACACCATTCAGAAAATAACTCCCCACGAAAAAAAAGGGTATCTGTGTGTCTGTCTGTAGCATCGTAAGCTCCCAAACAGATGGACCAATTGAGTGTGATTTTCTTTTTAAAATGAAAGACGACAACGTTAAGTTGGTTTTTAGCTATTTTTGGTGGAAACACCAGGTGGACCAGTAGTTTCCAAGATATTCAGCTTTAAATGAAACAAGTGACAAGATCTCAGCCAATATAATTATGCTGATAATTCCAAATTCTGTAGTTATGTTCAGTTTCAGAAGCATTTTCTATATAACTCATTGAATGAGGGTCTCATGATGACCAGATACTTGTGCCGGCGGTGTTTAAAATTTTAAAATTTTGGTTATTGTCAATTTTCAGCAACGCACTTGCCTTTTCAAACATCATATCCTTATCAACGATGTTTTTTAAAGTGGCACTTTACTATTTTCAAACTTGTTGAGCGCACAAAGAAAACCCATTAACATTCAACGCGACTAAGATAACTTATATCGCGCCATTTCTGAGGGAACCGGAAGTAAGTATGTTAAATAAATGGCCTCTATAAATAATGTCCCTTTCTTACCCAGCTGGAACGAACTGCCTTCAGGAAACACTAGAAACCTCTTCCTTCTTGACAACACCCTCGACGCAGTCTCATTCGAAAATGCTGCACATTCGATTATTACAGCCAACAAAAAAATCCACTGAATTTCCATGATTAAAACTTTAGATTACATACTCTAGACTTTTATTTCACAGCAGTTGCTTGTTGTGAAATGTGGACGAGACTGTTCCATGCTGGGAGAGTATAAATGAGACTCCAATTAACAAGTTTTGTGTCAACCGATTCACAGTTATTCGTGTAGAATTTCAAACTGTACTTAGGTTTGAAAACAAAAAAGGTAAATTAAACACGAGGCGACCGCGTGCTCGAGAATGAAAGATGGGAGTTTCTATTGTCTTTACTTTCATACAGTTTTGCATCGTTTTGATATTACTAAATAAAAATTTAAATAGTAAATTTTATTGACATTAATATAAGGTACTTTATGGTTTAAAACATTTATTTCTCAAAAGATTTACAAAAATCACTTACTGCACGCATTTATTACACGTATATCTTGAATACTGATACATTTATGAGTATGTTTAAATGCTAAATTTACATAGGAACATTCAGAAGTTTTATTAAACCATTGATACAAAGATCAAAGCATAAATAAAAATTGAAATGCATAACCTGGTGGAAGTGACCGGGAATCGAACCCGGTACCTCTTGATTACTGGTCTAACGTGTTAACCTGTCCACCACACTAACGCCTAAAGTTTCATTAAGTGTTTTTCTTGTATATTAGAATAAAATTATAAGGTTCCTTGGTTTTACCGGTTAGAATCCACGATAAAATCAGAAATTTCCTGCAAAACTAAAGTATCGTATTGGGTACCTAAGGCTAATTAATTCTAGGAAATAATTTAGTGTTAACCTTTTGACATTGACGTAAAGCACGGAAATATGTCACCTTAAAGATTATGTTGAGTATACTTAGATCATTAAATTATTGGTAGGTAAAATTAGAGACAGTTTATTGAAATATCTTTTTTTGACAAAATCTGATAGTGAACCATTGATACAAAGATCGAAGCACGAAGGAAACCATCAAACGTCACAGTTTGGCGAGTTATAGTAATGTAATTGTATATATTTTTTGATATATAAAGAAGAAAAAAAATTGAAAAAAAGAATCGCGTAACCTGGCACGTAACCTGGATCTTTGCATCAATGGTTCAATGTAAAAAAGGTGTATACATACATTAAAAAATAATTACTCATTACATTGTTCATAAATTTACAAAATTTGATATATCCATATTTATATATTTTTTTGTTGTTCTTCTCTTATTAGACAGAACAAAATTTAACTTAGATCAATGAAACTGCGCTGCTCAGTATAAACGTTTACTAGTATTAACGAATAGGATAACTATAATTCGATTAATTTAATTTATGATTTTAACAAATGGATAATTTGTACCAGTGATACAAAGATCAAAGCTACAACATATACAATACATTAAATTTCGAATCTTCCGCCAAGTTTCGCATTTCAAAAAAAATATTTTTGCTTAGTTACAAAGTCGTATCAATAGTACATTATTAAAAAAAATAGTGTACGTTTCATAAATGTATAATTCCTAGAGCGTTTGAGCTGATATTACTTTCCTGCCGCATATATTGAAGATATAATAACGGGGAAGGATTGATAAAACGTTACACGACACAATGTGAATTTATTGTATGGAGCTCCCCTGCTACTTTTTTATAGTGGCGCCTCCTAGTGAACATTCATAATAAAGCTAATTTTATTTATAACAAAAGCTCTCGGGCTGAGGACCTCCAGTCAGTTAAGGACCTCAGTTCTTATAGAACCCTTTGGACAACGAAGTCCTTAAAGAACTGTAAAATCATCGTGGGTTACTGACTCAGAATAAATACGCCTAGAAACCTAAGTCAGCGCTTGAAAGTTTTGTTTAGCCACGGGCTAAGTTTCGTCCGTGTGCACATCTGTCACAATGCAATGACACAAGCAAAACGTCTCTATGATTGGTTCGTAGACACGCACACATAAAACCAAAAGCGGCTTCATATTTTGCAAATCTGTTGTACGAAGACTCTCGTTCTACGTGTTTATTCTAAGGTGATTGGATGGTTTTAGTGTCATCACACCCGTTGGACTTCAGTGTCAGTACCCTTGCCATGAATTTACAGTGACTGTACTCGCTGAAGAAATGCGTCAACGATTTGTATGGAGAATTGTAGTTCTATAAAGTAACCGCTAGGGGCACCGTACTATTTTCCATACAATCGTAGGATCACGTTTAATCATGGTAAGTGTACCGAGGTAGTAAGTAATATCAATAACTAAACGTAGGTATATCATTTGCAGGGGGCTCGTCACAGTCGGGGTACAGTTCTGCGCAAGAGTCGACGGCCGAGTGTGCTTTGTCGTAGTCCCTCATTTCCTCCAAGTCGCTGCCTTTTGGTAAACTGGAATCAAATTTGTAAGATATTAACTCATTGGGTTAATACACACTGGATATACTGATTTTTAACAAATTGACATTTAAAATTTTCAAATAGTTCCGCTTAAATTTGGGTCATTGTCAGTTCAAAAAACAAAATTCGTCCCCCCGTGGTCAAAAGTTAAGAGCTTGTATGAATCTAGGTTATGTTGCTATTACATCGGATAATAGAAGAGGGAACGTTCTTTATTGCCACAGGCATTTTATCAGAAAATTAGGCCCTGGAATCCTTCGCAAATGTCCACCAGAAAGACTCGAACCTAAATCTGACAATGAGCCATTTATTTCATCACAGAACCTAAAACTATTTACTAAGTATTATTTTTATTTGGTTATACAGACTAGTTTTTATAATATAAAAAAAAAATGTGAAAGCAGCGTCATTTAAGAGTCGGCCCTCTACATTACGTCACGAAACGTGAAAAATTTCCATACCTACCTACTAAATCCACCTTAGTAATGAATAGTCTGATTTTATGATTTTCTGGGCTGTGACCAAATAAAAGACACTTGCAAATGAATTTTTCAATTATAAATTGGGATATTTTCGAAAATGTAAAAATGGTAATATTTTATTTATTATTTTTTATTTAGTAATATCGATAAAAAACCTGGTTAAAAATCAATTTACGGTACGACAACGCGACTTGCCACGTAAAGACTTCGATGGTTGGACGGCGTCGAAAAATACCTTCAAAAGTATGGGCAGTAGCTGGAGAGAAAATGCACATAATATAATGGAATGAACGACGCGGTTTTCTCGGTTTGTAGAGACCTGCACGGCTAGCATAACTTTGACACGCGACTCTTTCTCGCGCGGGATATACTACCTGTCTCTATCTGTACAGTACTATGAGATAGTGACGGATGATGCTACCTCGCGCGACATGAGTCGCGTGTCAAATTTACGCTAGACGTGCTGCCTACCGAGCCGGTGGTCCCGGGTTCAAATCCCAGCCAGGATATGGACTCGAATATTTGTGCTTGAGTCATGGTTGTTCTATGTATTTAAGTAAATATTTATCTATATAAGTATGTATACCATCGTCTCGTACCCATAACACAAGCCTTCTTGAGCTTAATTTGGGACTAGATTGATTTGTGTGAGGTTGTCTGATATTTAAAAAAACAATTAAGGAAGTTACTCGACCAGGCCTTGGCCTTTCCCCGGCTGCAGAGCCACAGATGATGATGTTGTACTAATCTATTCTATACTCACGTGAACACTGCCCTCATTATCTCCTGGAAGAACGACCCTTGCGGATGGTGCTGCGTCTGCCCCACCTGGCACAGAGTCCTCAACACGCAGTCTCTTCCGTTGCTGCCCATGCTAAACAGTAATGTTCTTATCAACTTCGAACGAAAAAACAGGTAGTTCTTAATTCGAATGGTTTTTTTTTTGTACGTATGTTTTTTTTTAATTTATTTTCCAAAAAAGGTGTACATGCAACTGAAATTAACTCGCCAAACTGATAAGACAGTTTGTTGGCGAGATCGCGCTCATCTACTTTTTTTTAGTTATATGCACCTAACACTACATATTTACCTTATAATTATATTAACAGCTTAACCTTAAATTACAGCCAAAAAATTACGCCAGTTACGCGATCATTCCACCAAGAATCGATTTAGCGTTTTGATTGGGATTAACTTATATCATTTTCCATTCATCGTCTGTAGTCTGTAGTACATTATTTACCTACGGCGGTAATTCGTGAATGTTTGTGTCATAAAATATGCGATGGACGATCTGGAGTTTTACGAATTACCGCCCGTGGTTTGTCTAAAGTTTTACGTCTTGTCTTCGCCAGGAAGTGAGAATTTCTCCCCGCGTAGAGGGCAGAAAATCGCACTTACGGCCTAGGCTAGGGTGACGTAAATTAATATAACCACCACTGCTGGACAAAGGCATCTCCGGCAATTCTGACCAGATTGTCACACCATTTTGTTAGAGGTATTTCCACGTTGCGTCTTCTGGTACACTGTTGTTATTTAAAAACCTATTTACCCGAATGACCATGGTTCTATGAGAAATGTGCCCCACCTACGGTCACTACACAAAATAACAACCTTTACAAAATTATAATTGTAGCTTTTGATATCTAGACTATTATAAAATTATGGATTTGTATTGAAAATCAGTTTTCTATGGAGAGGGGTCATGACTCCAGGAAAGATTTTAATAACGTGATTCAGGATCGTCTTTTGTCTTACATGGTCATAATTTCCATTGTCCTCTCATTGCGCCGGACCGGCTGAACGAATTTGAACCAATTTTGGTACAAGGATAGCTGGACATCCTAAGATAACATCCTACCGTCTACGGTAAAAAAATACGTGGACGAAGGTGCAGGCACCTCCTAGTATCAAATAAAGGCGCTTAATGTGAAAATATTGCCTGGTGACAATCAAAACTTACTAAACCTCTGTCAATACTCTTCAAAACTACGTATCTAGTTTGCAGATTGATACTGAGATACGAGGTTTGGTTGTCAACAGACAATAAAATGTCGTAGATTTGTACCAAAATATAAACCAATACGAGTACATACGCTTGCAGCACCGCCTCAATTTTCGGGTAAAGCGCGGCGCGGCCACTCCTGTGAAACTCCGAATCCGTGTGCTCGCTTTTCAAAAACCCCCGCTTGAGTTGCGAGGTGTGCATCAGTTTCCTGTCTATAGGAAGTTTCTCCTTTTTGTTCACGCTCCGTTTCGCCATCGCCGGGTTTACGATCGGCCTCCTGAAATGTGAAGTGTTCTAAGTAAGTGGTTTGAGTATCGTATCGGTCTAACTGGTCGGTTTTAATTATTGGAAGTGTGTTGGTTTATTTTTAAATAGAAAGAAAGAAAGATGAGAAATAATCGTCATCGTCAAATATAATGTGGGACGCTACTTTGGTTATCTGTTGTTGGTTTTGGCTTTACCGTAGGTAGTTCAGTAAAAAGTATTTTTAAGCTATCTGTGAATTAGCACTCTTCGCTAATCAGTTTGTGTAAGGTTGTCCATTATTTAGTAGCCTAAATTAACGCAATCTATTTATCAGTTTTTACTTATAAACATCCATACATTACAAGCAGGTCAGCGAACGGAAAGTACGGGTATTGGAAGATGGAAGATGAATGAAAGGAAAATGTCGCCGATGGCATCCATACTAATCCATACTATCCATACTAATATTATAAATGTGAAAGTGTGTCTGTCTGTCTGTTACCTCTTCACGCTTAAACAGCTGAATCGATTTTGATGAAATTTGGCATGGAGATAGTTTAAGATCCGAGGAAGGACATAGGATAGTTTTCATCCTGGAAATTATCCCTAAAAAGATTGAAAAGGGAGTAAGTAATTCATGATGACATTGATGACCCTGTAGGAAATGTAATGATTAGACCAAAAGCACAATTGCTCTTACATTTCCTTAGGCGCTTTTAATAATCCCTTTTATTAATTACGGTGATTAGGTGGATATCTATCGTGTTGTACGAGGTTGCTTCCATATTTCCAAGTTCAACGTATCTCACCTCTCATATTTCTTCCCCCAAAGCACCTTCCCCTTGTTGTCTGTGAAGTATATCATCTTGCCGTCCATTCTCCGATGCAAGGGGTCAGCGTGGTGGTCATACGGGGAGTACGGGTCTTGCGGTAGCTCGTACGCAAGCGCTGCAGTGTAGCCGAAGAGGAAAATGTCGCCAATGGTAAAGATCGTGGGGAATGAGTTGCAGAATACTGGAAAATAATACGAATCGAATTTAAACAAAATAATTATTGTGTCAGCAAGCGCTTGCGGGAGGCGACAGGCGATCCACGCGCGGGCAGCTTTCTCACGCAAAGGTTAGCCATTGCTATCCAGCGCGGGAATGCTGCCTGCGTTTTGGGTACCCTACCACGGGGTCTCGATCTTTTTTAATGTTATTTAGTTATAGTTCCTATTTTAATGTTTTTATATCTTTCTTTAAAGGTAATAAAACTGTTACGTATCTAGTTATTTACTAATGAATAAAAATAATTATTTAATGGTTGTCATACCGTTTAGATATCGGTTATTGAAATTGTATTTTCATGATTTATTCATTATTGTATTAAAGCAGTAACGTTTGCTAGCGTAAACCAAATGTTTACAATGAAGCGAAAAAATCATGCAGAAGCAACTGATTAAAAAATTGCTCTCGCATTAGGTTCAGTGGTCCAATAGGTGGAACGCCCGTATTGGCCCAGAAAGCCGTTGGAGACGCAGGTTCGAACCCCGCCTGAACCGTTAAATTTTTCAAATTTTCGCTTAATTTTAAACATTTGAACCAAATAAGTTTCAATCAATGCATTTTTGAGACAAGTATTTATTGCTGACTGTACTTTGATACACCAACTTCAATTGTTACGTCACATCGCGCGAGATATCGCCACTATATTCCTAATTTAGCGATAGACACATTCGACCATTACCATAATGACGTTTTCTTTCTCATTGAGATATTCAAAAAGCTGAATCAAATTGCTGAAATAAAAATTTGTAAGCGCATTGGTCATTGACGGCAGGAGAGAGTAACATATCTAAGTTTATACCATATTTCTTTAATAAAATGTCGAATAGTTTACGGCCCTCGAATAGCAAAATGGATATATTTCGTATGATAATAATATAATACGATAAAACCGATATATTGAAATCTCCTGCTGCGGGGTTAGCAAATCTTGCCGAGACTTCCCTTGTCGCGCAACTCAGGGAAGCGTGTCTTGCTCGCACGGTATTGAAAGAGAAGAGACAGATAGTATTTGTCGCTCGACAAGGAGTCGCGTGTCAAAGTTATGCTAGACGTGCAGTATCAACCCGTCTTGCTCCCACAATATTGTAAGGAAAAAGACGGGTAACGTTTGTCGCGTGTCATAGTTTAGAAGCACGTACTAGATGCTGAATGCTGATCGATAAATGATAAAGCACTCGTCACTTTTTGACAATCTTATACAGTCCGTATGCTCTCAAATTGCGGTTCGAGTTTTGGTGAAAACTGAGAGGATGTTATCTGGATCGCGTACGAGCGAGCGAGACAGGTATAACACGCGAATCGCAATTTGCCAGCTTACGTACTGTATGCTCGATTGATAAAAGCTTAATGTAACCGAGGCCTTTTATAAACAAAGCAAACACTTACCAAGTTGAAGCGAACTGCCTTCAGGAAACACAATAAATCTCTTTCTCCGCGACAAGACTTTAGATCCACTATCAATATCTAAACTTGTACCAGTATCATTATATCCATTACTCACAGCCACATTAACCAATATACATAATAATAGGATATTTAAAACGGCCATGATTATACAGATAAGTATAACAGTATCAGCAGAAACGATATAACGAGTATGTATAAGAAGTGTGGCTTAAAGAATGGTTTAAGGTAATTTTTTGTGTAAGTCGGTGATCACGATGATCAAACATTGCGCTGGGACAAACCGTTAGAGATATCTACAGGATGACCGGAGCGAAGATATTTTATTTTAGGAAAATTAAGTCCTAAAGATGAAGGAAACATAACCTACTTTTTTTTTCCGCAGTTAGCTAAACAGTATTTTAAAAACATTCGCGGACGCCTAGTGCGCCTAAATAAACAGTTGAAATCGGTCCAGGCATTTAAAAGCGATGCTACTTAATTTAGAGTCCTTTTTTTTATAACAGCACAACATAGTAGCTCCGCTTTGCCTGATGGTAAGCAAAAAGGCCCAAGTCGCAATGGTAGCTGGCAAGAAATCTACGGTGCCATGTCAGTTGACACTGCCATGCTGGCGCGAGGGATGCTTCTTCACGCTTCGTTTGAAGGGCCGGGCGGGCCCCATGTTTTAAGAAGGAGGAAACACATGAGCCGGCAGAGTTCCATTTTTAAATAGCCTGCAAATAGCCTAATTATTTAATGTTTAAAGAAGCGAATTTTTTTATTTATGATACTTTATACTTTCGCGGTTTGTACACATAATTAACAAAAATTATAACGGGTCTATCGCGATGTTTCTTATTGGCATGTATTTAAATCGATATCTGTATGTATATTCCCATTTTTCGATCAAAATATTTGAAAGTTTCACCAAAAATACTGGCTTGCACGCTAATTATGCAAACTAAATAATGCGAATTAAATATACTATTTAAAGGTATTTGCAAAACTGTTTTACTGGATATAAAAAAAAAAATTGGGCAAATGCGAGTCCGACTCGCGCTTGAAGGGTTCCGTACCTATACATATATATAATCTATAACAAGTTTGTTGTATGGGAGCCCCCCTGAAATATTTATTTTATTTTATTTTTAGTATTTGTTGTTATAGCGGCAATAGAAATACATCATCTGTGAAAATTTCAACTGTCTAGCTATCACCGTTCTTGAGATACAGCCTGGTGACAGACGGACGGACGGACGGACGGACGGACGGACGGACGGACGGACGGACGGACGGACAGCGAAGTCTCAGTAATAGGGTCCCGTTTTTACCCTTTGGGTACGGAACCCTAAAAACTAATCTAACCTAACCCGGCCGAGTCGCATCTTAGTGTGCAGTGCGAGGATAATTAGTGCGCAAGTCAATATTTTTGGTGAAACTTTCAAATATATCCGATGTACGAACCATATTTTTGATTAAGGCGCGCTTATAGGCGAACTTTAGGTATTTGCGGGGGTGAAGCAGACACGCGGTGGAGGCGCATGCGGGGCGCCCCGCTCCACGCCACGCGCGTTGCTCGCGCAGCCCGTTGATGGCCTTATTCTGTTCGTAACCGTATTCTGATTGAAGTAAAAAATTATAAAGTACTATTATTTTGTTTTATAAAAAAAATGCTTAGCGCTTCATTTAATATTCATTTAATGTAGGTAAATATTGGTAACAATACACCGCGTTTTTATCGATGATTTTATTTATTTTGTTATGGGGTGATCAGGTAAACCAAATACGGCAACAATTTAAAATGAAAACTTAAACTTTAATAACTAGGTTCTTAAATCTAACTTAAATTTAAAGGGCGCCAGGAGAGTTTTAGTTCTGTGTATTACTGGGAACTCTGCCTATCCTTGCCAAGCGTAGCTCAGTCTGCTTCCAAATGAAAGCCGTGGGTTTAAAGGGCGTATCGGTAGGCTAAAATACAAACATACTAATATTAGCTATCCTGTTAAAAATGTAAACTAGCAAGCCCTACAGATACGATCCATTGTGAACTTCATCATCATCATCTCAGCCACAGGACGTCCACTGCTGAACATAGGCCTCCCCTTTGGACTTCCATATATACCGGTTGGAAGCGACCTGCATCCAGCGCCTTCCGGCGACCTTTATAAGGTCATCTGTCCATCTTGTAGGTGGACGTCCAACGCTGCGCTTGCTGGTCCGAGGTCTCCACTCGAGCACTTTTCGGCCCCATCGGCCATCTGCTCTGCGTGCTATGTGGCCTGCCCATTGCCACTTCAACTTGCTAATCTGGTGAGCTATATCGGTCACTTTAGTTCGTCTACGGATTTCCTCATTTCTGATTCGATCACGTAGAGACACCCCGAGCATAGCTCTCTCCATTGCTCGTTGAGCGACTTTGAGCTTCGAGATGAGGCCGATAGTGAAAGACCACGTTTCGGTGCCGTAAGTCATCACTGGTAACACACATTGGTTGAAGACTTTCGTCTTGAGGCACTGAGGTATGTCGGACGAAAAGACATTGCGTAGTTTCCCGAACGCTGCCCAGCCGAGTTGGATTCGGCGGTTGACCTCTTTCTCGAAGTTGGACCTACCTAATTGGACCACTTGTCCAACGAACAATTGTGAACTTACCCCTTTTTTAATATTCACAGCACACCAAAATATAAAATTAGTCACTGCCACTAGATGGATGTCCGGAAATTCAGTTCCACAATTTCTATAATATTATTTCCTAAATCACACACTATGTGGAGGACCTTTACTGGTCGCTAGTCAGAGCTCAATTGTCGAATATGCCAGTCATGACCCCAAACAATATTTTAAATAAATTACATGCAAACCGTGCTATACAAATGCAACTAAATTTAGAAAAAGAAAGAAGACACCTGTGGAACGAACTCCCGACCTCCTGCTTACTAGTCCACTATGTAGACCGCCGCGCCAGAAGCGCAATTAATTTGCCTCACGAAATATGTGATTACTAGTTCCTACTTGTTCAATGTAAGTGTCACAATGGAATAGCAACTCTCAGAGCTGGAAATAAGGTCCTCAAATTCTATAGCTACGTCAGTCTACATCATTAATATGACAAGTTGACAACAAAGTCTGCACTTTGACATAAAAATTTATTTTATTTATTTATGAATGATGATTTATTGATGATGATAGCACACGCAGTAGCAAGTAAGCAAAATAAAATTCAGATGTGGAAGTATGATAAAAAATTATCAATTAAAAACTGGTCAAGTTGCGAGTCGGACTCGCGCACCGAGGGTTCCGTACAAACTAGGTTGATTTGTGTGAGGTTGTCTAATATTTACATATTTATTTATTCAAACACTTTCCTTCCTTAAGTGGTTAAGTTAAGTTTGCAACTGGTATGTATAGCGCCCCATACCTACAAATGAGGTGCAAAGTTAACGCAACCAATCTCGTTTGTTGTATTAGAGCCCCCCTTAAGAGGCCTTATTCCTTTTAAAATTTATTTTTTTCATATTATGACAAATATATTGATAATTTCAACCAACTTTTTGAAGTGAATAATACTTTTCCCCGAGTTCTAGGTAGTAACATAAATATTTCACGCTTTCGATGCGTACAGTCGAAAATAAGTTAAAAAAACTAATTTCCCCCGTGAATTTTGTCAATTTCGAGTAGTTTTTGAAACAAAAATTATCAATGAAAAATTCAAACTGTAGGTTTCAAATATATACCAATAAATCCCAATAGCCCTGTTCTAGAAAGTAACACCAATAGTATGTTAAGAAACATGTTTGATCATAGAGAAAAATGTCTAAACAATCAGCATTTTAAAAGGAATAAGGCCTCTTAAATACTTATTTTATTTTATTTTTAGTATTTGTTGTTATAGCGGCAATATAAATACATCATATGTGTAAATTTCAACTGTCTAGCTATCACCGTTCTTGAGATACAGCCTGGTGACAGACAGACGGACGGACAGCGAAGTCTCAGTAATAGGGTCCTGTTTTTACCCTTTGGGTACGGAACCCTAATAATTATCTAAGGTATAGTAAAACTTACTCATTACGAGAATGATTAGGGGCTTCAGTGTCCATTGAGTTTGGCAGTGATGCACCTGTCAGTGTCAGGATTGTAAGTGACGTTCCGGGGTTTTCAAGCTGAGAGTCCTGTTTAGCTCTTAAATTAACCCTTAACCTACCTCCCGTCTCACAGACTCATTCAAACCTAAAATTGTTAACAGGCTCATTCGACTTTTTAGTGCAGGTTTTTGTGTCCCCGGTAATAATCCAGTGAATAAAGGATTTTGAGCTTACAAACGGTCCTGTAGTTTTGAATTTTTGATATGTTGTCTAGGATAGTTATTCAGTATTTAAAATGCAAATGCACAATTCCCCCTCCTCCGCGCCCGCCGCCATATTGAAAAAACCAGCACTTTCTTCATATTTTTTTGGTCATATCTTCCTTTACATGCGATAACTGCGTATTTCCTTATCCTTTGGAAGTGTTCGAACAATAACTGTAAATATTTATTAAGAAACCTAGCCCGTGTAAGTGCTGTGATTTAGCAAAAAGGTTATAGTAATAATAATAAAATTATTATTTACAACGTATGTTGTAATGTAACTAAGAGACCAATTAAGCATTTTTTTGTAAAAGAGAATGTTCTAATGAAACAACTTTGTTACTATTGAACAACTGTCTTACCATTATGTCCCTATTTCTATATTGAAGTTTTTCGATTTCAGTTGTACGATTGGTTTCTAAATTATATTACAAATATATCAGATGCAAGCTAACATAAATATTTATCAATGTTAAATACTTTACTAAGATATTTTTACGCACTTTTGTTTCAAACTATTTGTCATAACCATATTAACCATGTATACGGTTATGACAAATAGTTTGAACCAAAAGTGCACAACAGTAACACAGTTGTCTTTTGAATGTGATTTATAAGACTAAATAAATTATAATTTCTAATTAAAATTATAAAAAAAAAAGATTACGTCCTTAAAAACGTATTGTATTTTTTCTTTGTTGTAATGAGTGACTGGCTGTGCTGGCAGTGTATTGCAATTGTTTAGATATAATTCTGCATACATACAAATGACATAACTTTATTTATCTTTACACAATATTTTTTTCAAACCCGTTACTACTAGTGTCAAAAACCTGCAGTAAAAAGTAGAATGACCCAACATACCTATGGGCGAGCATCCTACAAACGTTTGTGTCCTTGTACCTTCTCCTCAGTGACTGCCGCGTCGTCGCTCGACAAGGTCGGTCGTGCACGCATCTAATTTTGGTGAGCATATTACTGTCTCCGACCGTCTGTGAGACGGGTGGTAGGTGGATACGTATTTTTCTTAAGGGTCTCGGAGACGGGTGGTAGGTGGTTACGTGACTATGGATATTTTTTTCTTTACTTAGCCGACCGCTAAGTCACGTTGGTAGTGATTGGAAGTGCGGAAAACCTGTTCTACTTTTGACCCGAATAAAAAACGGGACCCAGTACGTATGTTTCTAATGTAAAAAATCTATTTGCCTAGAATGTGCAAACAAACTTACATTCACTGCCGCGAACAAATTGATCAAATTAGTGGTCTGCAATTTTATAAAAATATTACCTTCATTTTAACTAAACTTATTGATTTAGCATTGTTAATTATTGAGTAATTAGAAATAATGACTTGGATCTTTATATAAAGTCAAAATTTTTGTTGATCTCACCTTCCAAAGGATATTATAGTTTCTAAAGTGAAATAAGGACTGTTGCCATATGTTAACAGTAAAAAAAAATCTTTTAATGTTTCCAGAATGATTATTAGTTTAACAAATATTTTAATATGTCTATATTGCCATCATTATTTAAAATGTCCGATCCGATAAAATTTAATATATAAGGCCGACATTATGTATCCGTCCTGGGGACGGGAGGTAGGTGTTTCTGTGACTAAATAAGCAGTTAGGTAGTTAAGGGTTCAAATACATAAAATTACAATGTACTAAATGGTGTTAATCCAACACCTTAACATAATGATAGTTAATTCACGTGTAGGTTAATTACAAACTGGAGTTTAAATAATACTAAGACATATAATAAAATTATAAATTGTACTTTTAGTTAATTAGGTATTGAAAAGTCTTCCTGTAGACAAACTGTCATAACAGTTTCGCAGGGCTTTAGATTATATGTAATCTTTGTTGTAAAATTAATAAAGAAATAGATAAATAATAATAATAATATTAACACTCATTAAGGAAATAACGTTTGTAACTCACTTTAAGAGAACTAGAATAGAATAGAACTGTACAACACACAATTAGTAAAACTGCACCCGAACTGAAAACCAACTACGTAAAAACGAATGTGAAATCCGCTACGATGCGGCCGGTCGATTGGTCTGGTATAGGTACTACATAAATATGTTCTCTTAGTTCACTTAAGCGTTTCCTCTTTCGCTTAACTTTATTTACACTGTGATTACCCATATTGCTTGCTGTCTAAAGTCGTATTACCGCGTTAGAAAAATGTGCACAGGTCCGGCGTCGACCGTTGTCACGAGCGTACTGGCGACTAGGCAATAGTCGGCCGCCGCCGCGCGCTGAACCATTTTATTTTGCCAATAACGAAATGAATTGGTATGATTGATGTACTCAACCTATTAAAAATCTATGAAGCACAAATCGAAATATACTAAAAAACTATTAAATAAAGCAAATTTTGTGTTGATATTCATAATAGTTATCGAAATATTTGGCTTAAGGTGTAAAAAAGGGGTACTTTTCAAAAAAAAAAACTATCGAGGATTTTTTCAGTAATCGTGTTTCTGATGAAGTAAAAAACTAGGGCATATACTGAAAATTTACATATAAAAAAGTTGCACTTGTAAGTTATGTGCAAGTATTGTATTAATATTTTCTAAAATTGTAGTTTTCACTATTTACAGCGCCTTAAGTTTTTTTTGTAGGACATGTTCAGTTAATCAATTGCTTTTTTGCACAGCATTAGTTTTTCTGGTATGTATTCAGTTAATTAGTGGAGTTACCTAGTGTGCTGAAAAATTATACAGATGTGCATTTAATAATATCCCTTTCTTATTTACCTTTATAATCTTACGCCGTAGTCTCAGATGTGCGGTTTGTGCAACCCGGCCGAAACGTAAACTTATGAAGGTAAATAAGAAATATCGGGATAGATCTGTTTTACTTTGTTTTTTTTTTATGCTTTGTGCGAGATTTGAACCCACGTCCCCACGGTTTTCCGGCCTAGACGGTTGCATTACAAACTATGCTATCTTAAGCCACTAGCCAAAGCATCGAATTTTTTAACCAGTTTCTTAATTTCATTTCTATTTCTTAGGGCAGCATCGTAGCGCCATCTACCGTAACGATTATTTCAACGTTTGGACGTGGGTTCAAATCCCGCTCAAAGCATTTTGTTTTTAATTTTCTCGTCTATAATATAAACTTAGTTTACGCTAAGGAACATTAATGCTTTATTAAAATTTATTAGCTTAATTATTATTTTTTTATTAAAAAAAAAATCTTTCATATTTATTAATTTATGAAACATGACTGTAATGTCTCATTATTTTTAATAAGGGTACAGTCTACCAATTTGATTCCTAGACCATTTCGTACCTTGTCAGTGACAAGTTGTCACAGTGAACTCCAATATGAAAGCCGCTCGAGTTCTTAATATCATTGTCATTGTGACAAGGTTCTATTGTGGCCTAGAAAACAAATTGTTTTACTGTACACACCACAATTTTTATATCAAACCATTGATACAAAGATCAAAGCACAAAGACAAATTTAAATACGTAACCTGGCGGAAGACCTGGAATCAAACCCGGTACCTCTGGAGTACCGGTACAGCGTGTTTAAATTTTTCTTTGTGCTTTGATCTTTGTATTAAAAGTTACATTTCTTTTTATGAAATCCTGGGCTGTGTCTAAAAAACATACGCGCTGACTCGAGCACTTCTTTTTTAAGTTGGTTGATAAACAATCGCAAATGTATGATAAGACGGCATTTGGAAGCTGCGATCTTGCGCGGATGAGTAATGTTCGGTGAGCTCAGAGAGACAATTTATCAATGTCATACAGCGCAGTGTTTTACTAGTTAGCTATTATAATTTCCTCTGAGTTTCTCGTTGGAAGACTTAAATCATTTTAGTAACGAATTAATTATTTTGTATTATACACATTTACGGTTTTTCTTAGCAAAGGGAATAGGCAACTATCTATAATGAATCGGCCCTTACATTAAAATAAATGGACTCTGGTTTTTTTTAATACGACTTCCAGTGGAGCATATTTATGCTGAATATCAACATCCTAATTGTGACAGTTTTTTACATATTTTTTTTTTTGGATCTATGCCAATCTTTCTTAACTTTGAAATTATGTTCTTTATTTAGCTTTACATCACCATTAAAAAATATATATACATATATAAAAAAATAGAAAAATAAATGTATAAACTTAAAAAAAGTCTTTTTTTCGTGGTTGTGAAGAAGTGACACCACATTTTTTTTTTCTCACAATACACCACACATTGGACTACTACTCGACTAATTATCAAAATAGCTATTATAATTTCCTCTGAGTTTCTCGTTGGAAGACTTAATCATTTTAGTAGTGAATTAATTATTTCGTATATCATACACATTTTTTTTTATACTACGACGGTGGCAAACAAGCATGCGGCCCGCCTGATGTTAATAGCAGTTACCGCCACCTCTGGGTGCTTGCGATGTCAGAAGAATCACACGGACGTACTTATTCCCCTCTTGAAGACTGTAGCCCCCGGAGAAAACCACTTCGGTTTTTTTGGCAAAATTTTATGATTTAAGATCAACTGAAGATTTAAGATCCGAAGAGTCATAAAGAGATTATCTTGTAAACATGACTCCAGAAAGCCATTGCCCGAGAACAAATGGAAGGAAGTAACAAACAAACGCAAACAATATACCATCATAGGTTTTGATCCCCTTGCGAGTGTCAAAATATGCAGCATAAATGAAATACCTTTTGATTGCGTACACGGAGAATCTTTTATTAACTGCTTCCAAGTATTGAAGAAACGATTATTCTGTGAGTATGCCACAGGGGCACTTTCATATGTCTGAATCTACCGGCATTTCACAAGAGGAGGTCTCCTCACATTCACAAGAGAAGGTTGAGAAGAAAGCCGAAAAAAACTCAACCGTAAGTCATTTTTTCGTCAATTATATTTAAAATTATAAAAATTATATTATAACTAGGTAATTGATACATGTAGAGGAGATGTACAAGAATCTTCAATCTATGTTTACAGTAATAATTATATAAATTAAAGTAAAATTTTCAAAGATGTAGAAGCTAGAGGTCTTTAAGCGTCACAACATGCAATATAGTATACAATTAATTAAATAATTTAATTCCGTTTTTATGTGTTGACGAATACCAAACTTTACGTTCACGGCCAAAAAGTACAAAAAACCTAAAACTACACGATCCCCGGATTAGCGCGAGATTTTCTTAAGCACCCTGTAATCCCCGAGGCGATTAAGTGACCACGATTTTGACCGGTAAGCCGCTGTGTTAATAAGGCCTACGTTACTTTGTGACCGCTATGGAAATAACCCAGCATTTTTTAAACATTTTGATGATGATGATGATGACCATGTCCTCCTTGACGTATCGGTCAACGGTGACACCCTGTGTCTCGTGAATTACAGCTTGTTCACCAACAAACGATCACAAGAGAGACAGTATAGCAAACACCCCCGGCACTAGTAGGTGGCCAGGATGAAGACCCTCATTTAGTGAGTGGTATAAAAAAGCTGAACGTAACCAGCAAAGGAAATGTTAGCTTTAAGACAAGACAAGACATACAGGAGAAATACAACGCAAGAAATTACAATTGGAGGTTAACAACAGGCGGTCTTATCGCTAAAGAGCGATTCGCTCCAGACAACCTTTGGGTAGTGGAGAACTTGAAAAAATATTTTGATATTAGGCGGTGCAAAAATCGGAAAATAATAATAATAATATATACACGAAAAACAAATAAATACATAAATATAATAAACAATAAATACATACATTCAGCCAAAAGATAATAGGACCAGTTGAATAAAATATCTACGAATTATGAAAGGGATAGATAATGCTCTTTCAGGTGAGTTTTGAAAGAAACAAGAGCTCAGCTTCAATATTGGTTGAGATCCTAGTTCACTAGTTCCTATCTAACTGAACATCGTAGAGACGATTAACAAAAAACGACCCGACTTCAAAAAAAACTCAAAAGCCAGAAATAACCCGTTCATGTGCAGATTACATTTGAATCACCTTTTGAAGTCGGTGCCAAACCACTTTAAATGTAATCTGTAGGTACATGAACGGGTTATTTTTGGCGTTTGAGGTTTTTTAAGTCGGGTCGTTTTTACTACCACGAGACTAAAGTGACTTTATCCAGAACTTACTTTCAAAACAATCAAAAGGGCGATCTACTCTGCTCTGCCGTTTAAGAGGCCTTAATCCTTTTAAAATGCTGTTTGTTTTAAACATTTTTTCTATGATCAAACATGTTTCTTAACATATTATTGATGTTACTGGGTGCCCCTTGAAATCTCGACAAACTTTTCATCGAATTTCATTTCATCGAAAACGATTCATAGAATATTCAGAATAAATATTATCTCTTGGAGTATTATGGCTTCATCGACTATTCATTACATATTATAACAATTATTAGAGCAATGTTATAAGGAATTTTAAATGCTTAAAATTACATTTAATAGATTATTTTAAAGACAGAACATCAAATAATTTATATAATTTCATCGACGTATTATTATACAACTCATTCATTTCCATGGCCCCTAAAACGAAACGGCTCGCAGACATAGGTTGGTTAGGTTAGGTTAGGGTTTTTTTTTATGACCCCAAAAACGAAACGGCTCGCAGACATAGGTAGTTTAGGTTAGGTTAGGGTTATTTTATTTTATGACCCCAAAAACGAAACAGCTCGCAGCCATGGGTTAGTTAGGTTAGGTTAGGGTTATTTTTTTATGACCCCAAAAACGAAACGGCTCGCAGACATAGGTTGGTTAGGTTAGGTTAGGGTTATTTTTTTTATGACCTCAAAAACGAAACGGCTCGCAGACATAGGTTGGTTAGGTTAGGTTAGGGTATTTTTTTTTGTGACTCCAAAAACGAAACGGCTCGCAGCCATAGGTTGGTTAGGTTAGGGTTATTTTTTTTTATGACCCCAAAAACGAAACGGCTCGCAGCCATAGGTTGGTTAGATTAGGTTGGGGTATTTTTTTTTATGACCCCAAACACGAAACGGCTCGCAGACATAGCTTAGTTAGGTTAGGGTAATTTTTTTTTGTGACCCCAAAAACGAAACGGCTCGCAGCCATAGGTTGGTTAGGTTAGGTTGGGGTATTTTTTTTATGACCCCAAAAACGAAACCGCTCGCAGACATAGGTAAACAAAAGGGTACACACACACATAAAACATAATATCTAACCACATCCGTCCGCGAGCGCATTGCGTTTAGTTCCTCACATAATTCATTGAAGTTGTAGAATGATAAATACTGAAATGATTTTCTACAATGTAAAATTTAAAACAAAATAATAATATATGGAATAATAAAATATGAAATAAAGAACTGCGAAATAAAGTATATAATAAATAATATTTCTACAGATTAAAAATCGGTGTTATAAAAATACACCATTTAATTGTTCGATGTAATGAATATTCGATCAAATGAAAAAATGCGTACCGTTGACTTTGAAATGAAATTCGATTAAACGTTTGTCGAAATTTCAAGGGTAAACCGATGTTACTACCTAGAACAGGGCTATTGGGATTTATTGGTATATATTTGAAACCTACAATTTGAATTTTTATTGATGACTTTTGTTTCAAAAACTACTCGAAATTGACAAAATTCACGCGGAAAATTAGTTATATAAACTTATTTTCGACGGCACGCAATGTATGCATGAAATAGCTATGTTACTACCTAGAGCTCGGGGAAAAATATTATTCACTTCAAAAAGTTGGTGGAAATTATCAATATATTTTACATGGTGTACTTCCTTTTCGCCGAATTATGTTTCGCAAACGTTTCATTTCGCAAAAGTTTCATTTCGTCAAAAGCATTTTTCACTGAAACTGTAAACTATTTCAGATTGTTGTAAATATCATCCTTTAGATTAGGTTAGGTTTGTTTTATAACAATTCGAAATAGTTTACAGTTTCAGTGAAAAATGCTTTTGGCGAAATGAAACTTTTGCGAAATTAAACGTTTGACGAAACGTAATTCGGCGAAAAGGCAGAGAACCATTTTACATAAAAGGAAAAGGCCTCTTAAATCAATACTGCCAGTTCAATTCAAAACCAAAACAGCTTAACTTATTAAGAAACCTAACAAGTTACATCCGTTTCAATAACGAGGACATAATAATTATATCCCGCTATGTTACACTAAAATGCACGTGATTTTTGGACTCGTAACATATTGTACTAAGCAATTTGAACCCACACCAGAACGAATATTTGACCCAGTAAGACAGTTGTTTAAGTATAGAGAACTGAACAGTACAGTGAGGTTGTTAAAATGGATAAAATGTATCAGATTATAGCATTGTGCTATGTAGTTTCAATAGTATTTGTTTTAATCGATAATGGTGACGCGAACAGTGACAATAAAAGAGTGAAAAGATATTTGAGTTTTAGAAACATTTCACATTTTTTCGTAAGTACTTTTTGTGATTCAAATATCATCATAAATTTAAGAGTCAAACTCTTGTCGATTTAGCTGATCAAGTGTGTAGTTTTCTCCATCTAACTCTGTTCATAAGCCACTTCCTTAACGTTCCTATACAACATGACTTCTACCTTCTCTTTTATTTGCTTAATGAATGAAAACATTTATTTTCAGACAACTGTGGCCCATAGATACCTTATAACTTTACCTTATACCTTAAAACTAACATACATATAAAATAATAAAAATATAAGCAACTAAACTAGGTCACATTTTTCAACAGCGACGTGTTACGCGTGTTCGAAGTAACTTAATGTAACTTATTCTTGGCCTTCCTTTTCCTCGCTTCCCTTCAACCTTTCCTTTTATGATGTTATTAATAAAGCATCAAGTCGTATAAAGCGACCTATTATTTTTCTTCTCCTATCCTCTATAATTTTCAGCAAATTTCTTCACAAACTTGAAATTATGACTCAATTGTCATTTGTAAGTTTTTTTTTGGATATATATAATGTACGAGCTTTCATATGATATTTCTGTGAGCATAAATGTGTTTGTTTATTCAATTAGCTGTTAATTTAATGTGTGAATTCTTAATACTAATTAAATTAGACTTTATATTGCCTTTGATACAAATTGTTGAAAATTTATCGACGCAAATTCATTACCATTTAATATCTTGTAATAATACCCGACAGTTTATTAGAGCCTTGAACCCTTTTAGGGAAATTAAACTGTACACCGATAAACAACAGGTTGCTGTATAGTTTGATAATAGTTCATCAAAATTGTTTTGTTGGGGCCTAATTTTTGTATTAAGTAATCCTGCGATCAGACAATGTAATTACGTTTGATCTGAAGATTGAAAGATCCTAAGTCAACTGCCTGAGAAAGCCACTATTATATTGGATGGACGATGTGATAAATCGTAGTAAATCTTTGTATAGAGGCAGTGTAACTATATAGAACGTTGAATTCGCGCGACGGTCATGGCGGAAGTTTTTAGGGGAGGCTTTTACTAGAGCTGAACAACAGGACGCCTTTCGTCTTATGTGATGATGATTGGTATTAATGATGAAATCAATAACCGTACGTAGAGTTTACAGTGACCGTAATACTCGCAAGCGACTGCGTATAAGATTTGTACAGAGAATTGTAGTTCTACAAAGTAACCGCTAAGAGCGCTGCACTATCTTGTATATGATCTGTGACTATTCTCCATACGGATCATCTACGCAAACGCTAGGGAGTACGGTCACATTAACTCATGGTAATAGTACACGGTTCAAAAGTTACTATGAGTAAAATGCACAATTCTACATTTACATTATAGTATAAGAATTTGAAGGAAGATTTTAAAAATAAGATTTTTAAAATCGCAATGACTATCATACAAAAAATACTGTATTTACTGGTGTCATAAAGTAGTGGAACGAATTTCCATTCTCCCTTAGGAAGTCTCCGTCTGTTGCATCGCTAAGACGAATATAATGAAGTTAGTCTTTCCATGCATGTATCTTTGTATGTATGTATGTGTGTATGTATGTTTATACTAATAGTTTATACGTGAAATACTTTTTCATAAGTGTAGGTACCTACTTATAGTTTTATTATTTTATTTTTAACACCTTTTTGTACACGGTGTTAATTTGTCTATATTCTTTTCGTACTCACTCAATTGCTCAAAGGTTAACTGGAAGCTTATCCCTTATAGGAATAAGCTCGCCTTTGTACCTATTTGTCTATATTCTTCTCCTACTCACTCAATTGCTCAAAGGTTAACTGGAAGCTTATCCCTTATAGGAATAAGCTCGCCTTTGTACCTATGTCATTTGTAAATTGATGTATTTGTAATCTGTTTTTGTGTACAATAAAGTGTTTACAAACAGATACAGAGTTAACTATACTTTTGGTTTCCAGTATCGTCTGAACGTGAAATCCAACATGGTGCCGTGGAACCAGATCTTCGCACAAGCAATAGGGTTCCGTATGAACTGGGACGAGCCCCCGGATTCTTTTCATCCTTACCACCACCTGCAACGAAGAACAGTCTACAGCAATCTAGAAACTCTGATGGACAGGTACAATATGGCACAACCTACGGAATTGTATATAGAAAACTTCAATACTAAATACTCAATAATTTATTGCAATATGACAAAAGTAGGTACAGATGTTAACTTAAAGCTACAAATTATTGTGAGCCTTGCAGTGCCCAGCAATATTAGGGAGAGGATTACTATGTGTTTACAATTTACATATTTTCCAAGTATTAATTTAGCGTGTAATCCATACTAATATCATAAATGCGAAAGTGTGTGTGTCTGTCTATCTGTCTGTCTGTCTGTTACCTCTTCACGCTTAAACCGCTGAATCGATTTTGATGAAATTTGGCATGGAGATAGTTTAAGATCCGAGGAAGGACATAGGATAGTTTTCATCCTGGAAATTATCCCTAAAAAGATTGAAAAGTGAGTAAGTAATTCATGATGACATTGATGACCCTGTCGGAAATGTAATGATTAGACCAAAAGCACAATTGCTCTTACATTTACTTAGGCGCTTTAAATAATCCCTTTTATTAATTAAGGTGATTAGGTGGATATCTATCGTGTTGTACGAGGTTGCTTCCATACTTCCAAGTTCCACGCGGATGTAGTCGCGGGCAAAAGCTAGTAGGATTATAAAAATAAAAAGATTGTTAGTAGTAGTGCTTTATTTATTTTTTATGTACTTTTTATCGTCTTCATCTTGCTTTATAGACTTGCGTGAGCCTCAGTAAATATAATAGTTAATATTTAGCAAGACTCCAATTCGATCGTCGCAAGTCAGAACGTGTCTGTGAAAAAAGAGAAAACACGAGCGTCGGTCGCCTAAATTTTTAAAACGGCGTTTGTAAGCGGCCAATGGCGCAACATGAAGGTTTGCCGCGTTACAATTACAAAAAAAATATTCAATAAAAAAAATGTTTAGATAAATGATGACGTAATTTACAGGAACGGGCTGAATGGTTACCACTGCGTGCGGCGAGCGATCTGCGAGGTGCTAACCATACAACAACCGACGGGGGTTTACCATAAGATACTTAAAATGATTTTCCGGTGAGTGAGAACATTTCTTGATCCGTGCCGACTACTTGATATGTACCAATGCAATTTAAAAATGCAATTTAATTAACACATTCAACTCCGGGAACCCGCTCCGTGGGCGCTGTGTTCGTAGTAAATTTTGGCTACATACGCATTTCCCCATGTTATCGGCTACGCGCGTAGCGCTACGAAATCGTTGGCAGTGAATGTGTTAATTTTTATTATAGGTTCTGTGTTTGTATTTTTCGAACAACTGAAAAAAAAGGTTCGACCATTATGAAAACATTTCGGAAAACTGAACAGTCGAAAAAAAACATAATATTATGAACCTGCATTTCGGAAAACTGAACAGTCGAAAAAAAAAACATAATATTATTGAACCTGCTCACAAAAACAGTTGAGACATGCAGCGTGTAGGCGAGAAGAGCTGGACATACGAACATACAAAAGATTGTTTGGCCAAGCTGAAACGGAGACGCTTTGCTCGCTCCATCAATTAAATACGAATTGCTTCTATTATTATTATTTTTTTTTTACACATACTTTTTACTTATAATATTTGGTGCGGTTGGTGGCTTATATAGCGATCATGTGTTCGAATCTCGGCAAAAAAATATGTGACGAACTTGAATATTTGTTCTTGGGACATGCATGTTTTTTTTATACACGTATATGTATTTATATATTATGTATATCGTCGTCGTCAAGTACCCATAGTACAAGCATTGCTTAGTTTGGGACTAGATTGATTTGTGTAACATTGTCCCATATTTATTTATTTATTATTATACATATTAAAAATTTGTTTTTAACTCTCAAATAAAAAATACATTTTATTTAGCTTTCAAGGAAAAAACTATTTATTTACACAAAACTGTCCTTACAGGCTAACTAATTCGACAGCATGGATTTTCCACAAAATAGACAAAAATACAAAAAAACTTTAATAGTATCTTCTGACTTTTACAGGAAGCAGTCATCGGCAACCAACAAATGGCACAACGTGACAGAGGATGACTGTCAACTATCAACGTCGATGTGCCCCTTTTCTCTGCTTGAAGTGTCTCCTTACACTGATTTATAAAGGCAATGAAAAGTCTGGACGATGTCATTAAATAAAAAATTAAAACACCCGGGACACAAGGAGCTGTATCATGAGACCCTCATTCAATGAGTGATATAGAAAATGCTACTAAACCTGAACATTAAGTATTACAAAATGTTGAATCCATACTAATATTATAAATGCGAAAGTGTGTCTGTCTGTCTGTTACCTCTTCACGCTTAAACCGCTGTACCGACTTAGATGAAATTTGGTATGGAGATAGTTTGAGACCCGGGAAAGGACATAGGATACTTTTCATCCCGAATAAATTTAGTGTTCCCATGGGATGAGCGGATAACACCGCGGGGCACAGCTAGTTCTCTATATTGCTAAGATCTTGTCACTTGTTCCAATTGAAGTTGAAAATTTTGGAAACTACTGGTCCTCTTTCCATGTAGCTAAGAACTATTTCGACGGAAAAGTCTTTTGATTTAAAAAAAATTGGGCAAGTGCGAGTCCGACTCGCGCATGAAGGGTTCTGTACCATAATCTATAACAAGTTTGTTGTATGGGAGCCCCCCTTTTATTTTATTTTTAGTATTTGTTGTTATAGCGGCAATAGAAATACCTCATCTGGAAAATTTCAACTGTCTAGCTATCACCGTTCTTGATATACAGCCTGGTGACAGACGGACGGACGGACAGCGAAGTCTCAGTAATAGGGTCCCGTTTTTACCCTTTGGGTACGGAACCCTAAAAACGGCACTCAAATTGGTCCATCCGAGAGCTATGATGCCACAGACAGACACAAATGCATAAATATACAGATACACATGTTACAGATACAGATATAACAACCCTCTTTCTTCTTCGGGGGCAAAAAATTGGCAAATATCGTGCAAGCTGGGACGTCAAGGGATATGGAAGATGGAAATCACTACAACGATTGCTGTGTATTAACTTATAAGTAGTTTTAAGTTTTAGGCAAACAAAAGAGACTGATCGATATTTTTAAATAATAAAAAAAATATAAGTAGATGTAAATGAAAGTTTCATTTCAACACAGAACGTTGTTTTATTTCTTTCAAAATATCTTCCTGATAAGCTGGTAGCAATAGTATTGTTATTATGCTGTTGCTCGGTGCTACAAGTGTTTTGCTTTGCTGCTGCAAAACATAATTTGTGTAAAATAATTAAAAACAATAACCTAAATTAAACATTTTAAACACCCCCGGCAAGTAGTTGGTCATTATGAGACCCTCATTCAATGAGTAGTTTAGTTTAAAAGGCACAGTTCTAATAATAAATCATATCCATCGTAGGTACATAAATTGTGATAAACCTTCATACTTTCTTGTGATTCTGGTTAAAGACATTTATTTTACTCAAAAGAAATATTACATTTCGCTTAATGAGTATTTCACTATTATAAAAAACAATTATAGTCGCTATTCGTGAGCATCTAAAAACCTAATTGTTACTAATGTAAATAAATAAGTAAGCTTGACAAACTATAAGTAAACAGATTACAACTATGTACGAATAAATCACTAACAGACAATAAAGACATGTTATTTTGGCACTAGTTTACGTTGGAATACAAGGAGTACCTACTTAGTTTTATTTTTAGATTTAGTTTTACTGTAAGTTTATAATACTCGCATTGTACATAATATAATTTATTGCCCCAGGAGAAGTAATATTAATGATGTATGGTAGACGGTAGAAGTATATTTGCATTCGACAAAGCGGTCGGTCGGTTGGCAAGTTGCTCCTCTCGATAAGGCGTTGTAGTTTGCAGGGCCGTATTTAGGTAACGGGGATTTTGTTGATTATATGTGCTTTCAATTTATTTTTAAAAATTGACAAACTTGGAGCCGATTTAATATTTTTGGGAAGGTCATTGTACATACGCGCTCCCTGGTATGTTATATTTTTGTTTCCAAAATTTTTAGTTCGCGGGAAGGTTAAGGATAGATTATTTGCACTTCGAAGAGGCCTTTTGCCGCTTTCTTTATTAGTTTTAAACGTGATTTGACAGTGTATTTTTTTGTCCAGAATGTTTCTTATCAATATCATGGTGTTATAAAAATAAAGTTGGTTAATGCTCATTAGTTTAGTTTCAGAGTATACTGTCACTGTGGGTGTTAGGTAATCAATATGAAAAAGTTTCTTTATTATTTTATTTTGGACAATTTGGATATCTTTGAGATTTCCATTTTATTCCTTTATTTTTCCTTAACTATTAATTAAAATACAATATTATTATTTTATTGGCAGAAGCGGTGGTAGCCTAGAGGTTAGGGCATGCGACTTTCAATCCGGAGGTCGCGGGTTAGAACCCGGCCCGTACCAATGAGTTTTTCGGACCTTATGTACGGAATGTCATTTGATATTTACCACTCGCTTTTCGGTGAAGGAAAACATCGTGAGGAAACCACCTTAAGCCCAATAAGGCCTAGTTTCCCATCTGGGTTGGAAGGTCAGATGGCAGTCGCTTGCGTAAAAACTAGTGCCTACGCCACATCTTGGGATTTAGGTAGCCGACCCCGATTGAGAATTCATTCTCAAAAATGGGACAAAGGCTAGGAGGATGATGATTATTATTTTATTGGCACACTTTTAATATGTTTTCGTAGTCGGGTAAAAAAGGTATCTCTCTTATAACCATCTTTGGATGTGCAGCTATCTCTGTACCAAAATTGGTTAACATCTTTGTCCAGCGGTTACGGCGTGATGAGATGACAAATATTTTTCATTAACAGATGGCGCTTTATGTCTGACGCCACGCCGCTGCATCACGCTGTTAAGATTTTTCTTAAAATAATAGAATAGTGATCCTGCACCAACTGCTAGTTTCTGTTTGGCCCTATGGTTGACTGGTAGAGAATGCCTTATGGCATTAAGTCCGCCATTTGTACTTTATAGTTTCTTTATAGACGTTTCAGTTTGTTATTATTTTATTATTATTGTTCTCTAGGTAAATTTTTATAGTGTTTTATGATGTAATTCCCACTGCGGCGATTATTATGAGCAGTCCTTGTAGAGCTGCGTGCCCATACTGTCCAGGTTCTCAAAAACAATACGTAGCACCCCGTGGTCTCAGTATTCACATTAGTCGCGTGCACAAAGATGTCCTTAATGTCAACACCGCATCACAAACGCCACCGAGCTCTGTGTCACATACGTCGCAAAGCCAAGTGGTAAAGTTAGAGGATCTGCCACGCCTGAAATCCAATGTACCTGTTCTAAGGCACATACCAAAGGGAGCACGGAATCTTGCCGCAGGTAAGCTGTGCGACGTAATAGGCGACTGTTTACGTACTAACAGTGCTGAGGATTGGTTCGCCTTACTTTCCTTTTCGTATACGGCCCTAAGAGTTCCCGAAAATAAGACAGACCGATCCCTAACTTCTAAGGTAAAAGAAAACATTATAAACAGTAGTCTATACTATCCCGAAGATCCTTTAACCTTTAAAAACAATAGTATATATCGTGCAATTGAGGCGAAAGTGCATGACGGTGATCTAAGGGGTGCCGTTCGTCGTCTGCTTTCTGATGCTTCACTTGCACCTAATAACGATAATACTCTGAGCTCCTTAAAAGATAAACATCCATCTCCCTCTAGACCACTGTTGTTTCCCCCAGAACCAGACCGAAATAATGTCTTTCTCACAGTAACTCCTACAGAGGTAGCCCGTGCGATAGGGTCATTTTATAATGGCTCTGCATCGGGAGTTGACGGTTTACGCCCGCAACACCTGAAAGAGCTGATATCCCCTTCTACAGGAAGTAATGGTCCCCGCCTCTTAGAATCCCTTACTAATCTGTGCAATTTTTTGCTAAAGGGTATGCTTAATTTGGAAGTTAGACCTTACTTATACGGCGCATCCCTTTGTGCCCTTTCAAAGAAGGACGGCGGCGTAAGGCCAATAGCCGTGGGCAATACCATTCGCCGCCTGGTTGGAAAGTTAGGTTGCCATGCAGTTAGGGACTCAATGTCAGAGCACCTTCAACCACAACAGATTGGCTTTGGTACAACAAGGGGCTGCGAGGCGGCAATACACGCCACTCGTTCATTTGTTATGACACATAATAATTCAAATTCAGTCGTTGTAAAGCTAGATTTAAAAAATGCTTTTAACAGCGTCGAAAGAGATATCATGCTAAACGAGGTTTTAGATAACGTGCCGTCTCTCTACCCCTTTTTGTATCAATGTTATTCTAGTAGCACCAATCTATACCTCAAACAGAACCTAATATCATCGCAAGTCGGAGCTCAGCAGGGTGATCCTTTAGGTCCTCTAGTGTTCTGTCTGTCAATACAAAAGGCCATCGTTACATTGAGCTCGCCTCTCAATGTGTGGTACCTTGACGATGGTACAATCGGTGGAAGACCAGAAACAGTAATAGAGGACCTGAAGAGACTCATCCCTGTTTTGAAAGAGGTGGGTTTAGAAGTTAACCCAACCAAATGCGAGCTTTATAGTTGCGGTCCTATATCAGACTCTTCATTGACAGAATTAAAACAGCTTTTACCGGGAATTAGGCCCATAAACAAAGAAACCTTTTCCTTACTTGGTGCTCCTATATTCCCTGATGGAGTCAAGGCTGCTCTGCAGTTAAAAAAAGATGCTCTAGTCGGAGTTCGTGAACATCTCACTAAAATGTCATCCCATGTCTCGATAACCCTACTACGAAATTGTTTTGCAACACCCCGGATGACTTATATCCTCAGGACTACTCCACTCTGGTTACATATGGATGAAGTAAAAGAAATAGACCTAGAACTTAAATTAACTTTAGAGATTATTTTAAATGTGGGGTTAAGTCAGTCACAGTGGGTTCAGGCTACACTTCCCATACGTTATGGAGGGCTAGGCATCCGTCGCGTCCAGGATGTTGGGATTATTGCGTATCTTGCGTCGTCACACGGAACAGGAGATCTTGTCACTAGTATATTATGTTCTGACGGTGGCAACGTCTCAGTTCCTTTTATGACGGAGGCTCTGACAAAATGGTCCATGGTTTTCCCAGACGGCGAGCTGCCCGAAAACCCTACCATCCAAAGGCAGTGGGATGACATATTTAGCAAACATATTTACGATTCCCTCGTGGAAAGTGCTCTGGAGGCTGACTTGGCACGCCTTAAGGCACTCGTACAGCCAGAGTCAGGGGCATGGTTGCACGCCTTGCCATCGCCTCAACTTGGCACCCTGTTAGACAACGATACTTTGAGAATAGCAGCGGCGCTCAGGTTAGGCGCAAAAGTATGCGAAGCTCATCGTTGTCGCTGTGGAGTAACTGTAGAAGAAAACGGCCATCACGGCCTCAGCTGTCAAAGGTGCGCCGGTCGGTTCCCAAGGCATCACTCAATTAACGAAATCATCCGACGCGCCATGGTTTCAGTTAATGTGCCTTGTATCTTGGAGCCACCAGGTTTAAGCCGCACAGACGGTAAGAGACCGGATGGGCTAACTCTTATACCTTGGCGCAGGGGACGCTGCCTCCTATGGGATGCCACATGTGTCAGTACATTTGCTGCATCCCATTTGAGACAAACTTGTCGGTATGCAGGCTCCGCGGCGGAAAATGCTGCGAAATTAAAGCACACCAAGTACTCCGCTCTAGAGTCAGCATACGAGTTTGTGCCAGTCGCTGTGGAGACAGCAGGACCATGGAGTGTTGAAGGCCGCAATTTGTTTAGGGAGCTTGGACGACGACTAAGGGACAGGGGCTGCGATCCCCGCTCTGGCTCCTATCTGGTTCAGCAGGTCTCCATAGCTATTCAGCGGGGCAACGCTGCTGGTATTATGGGGACCTTTGAGCCAGGTATAATGCAGGGCGGGCTCTTTTAGGTTAGATTAGTTTAAGTTAGGTTATTCTTTATCAGACTTGTACATATTTATAACTTAGTTTTTTTTTTTTAATATTCTGGTGTATTAGTTACCTTATTTTATATTTTTATTTGTATGCAAATTAAATTATTTTTTGTACTTTTACTTTTGTATTTTGTGCAATAAAGTTTAAATAAAATAAAATAAATAAATAATAGTAATAGAAAAGTATACATATTTATGTATGGGGCCACGTAGCCTGAAATAAAGAATTATATCACGATTACTGCACTGAAATTATCCTAGAAACGCCTTGAAATTGACCTAGCGTTATAAATGAGACTTCTATGACCTGACTAAGTATCATTGGCAGTGCCCGCTGGCAGCAGCGTAAGCACAAAATATATCCACCCAGCAATGGTTTTCACCTATTTTCGTTCGTGTTTCTAGAAGTAAGTACACTTAGCTTTAGGTTAAATATCACTCCTATACTATTACGCAATTCTTATATTGTTTTAATATCAGTTTTCCATAGAGGGGTCAATATTTTAGTTGTATGGACGCGCAGCGCCGATAAGGAATGCAAACCGGTAAATATTTATATAGAATTCGGTATTTTTCATACAAAACCTTACCGGTATTCATTCCCTAAGTGCCATCTGATGGTGAAAATATATTTTTCTTCTTATCACGCCAAAACGCCTAGACGGATAAAAACCAATAAAGAGAAAGCGACATGCTGGAACATCCAAGGATATTTATAAATAATATTTTTTTTATTAAAACATAAACGTCTGCTAACGTAAACCAAATGTTTACAATGAAGCGAAAAATTAAAAAAAAAAATGGTTCGGACAGGATTCGAACCTGAGTTTCCAACGGCTTTCCGGGCCAACACGGGCGTCCTACCAACTGGATCACGAACCAGATGTCAGAGCCATTGAATCTTTCAACCAGGTGCTTCAACATGCCTTAGGGTGGCATCGTAGCGCCATCTACCGTAAGATCTAAGTCTAAATCTGTTGATGTTGTCTAAAGATGGCGCTACGATGCCACCCTAAGGCATGTTGAAGCAACTGGTTAAAAGTAAAGAAAAAATAATACCCGGACAAAGTTGCAGTTCGCTCAGCACGACTACGAGTTGAGTCAAAGGATCCAAGCTGGCAGGCTGGCTGGCTTTCTGGTACCCGGAGACGATGGATGCAAGCTGGTTGGCTGGTACCCCGAGACGAAGGATGCACGTTATACCTATACCTACACAGTTCATAAAGGATACACGTTTTAGGACCGTTTCAATTACGTTAATATACATGATGAATACGCACATACATACAAAATTATCTGCCACGTACCGTTATGATGATTGATGATACCTCAATTGAATTCCATAGTTACTTATATTTAATGATCTTCGTTCGCATTGTAATCCTCTAGTCACGTAGGCTAAACAGCCACGCACGTTAGGCAGTTTGTCCACTGAAACGGAGCGGAGAAAATAAACCTGCGTCTTACTAAAGCCACAAAAAATGCACATCTGAGAGATTATTAGTCTATTTTTATCCGCTACTACCACAGCTCCAAACGTAAATTATAGAACATCGCCACAGGTCTACCCTCGCCCATAATTCAGCGAGAATCGTCCGCGATTGCCTCGGGCCCTATGGGCGTCGTTTATCCTTTACTAGATATTTCTTACACTACTACCGTTATAAATAAAAGGACTTAAGGGATACAAAATCACTACTAACTAACAACCTTTATGGATCTCGGCTATGTAGGAGAATATGTGAAGTTATAGCCTGGTTAATTGTTTTATTACAACGTAAATTCGACCTCTAGTCTAAGCAAAGCTAAGCTTCGGCCTCTAGTAAAGCTAGCTTCACCTAATAGCTTTCAGGCCAGTCAGTTTATGAAGTCTTGATTGCAGAATTATATTGTGTATAATATACTGAATGCAACTGAGTAAATATCCAAAATGGTAATAAGAGATGTATTGGGTCAAATTTTGGCAACTACTAAACTTTTTTATCGGTTTATCACTGACGATTTCTTAACGATGAATCCAAGCGAAAAGTTACTTAGTAACTACTTATAGAACGTACGATTTTACGTCTAACGAGTACCAACACATACTTTGGACATATTTACAGAAACGCAAAATATGCCTTAACGAGAAATATAATTGAGGGAAAAATAGAAGGAAGAAGAGATAGAGGAAGACCTAGAACAACTTGATGTGATAATGTCAGGGATTGGATCGGGGACGTCACCACTCTTTCAGCAGAGTGGCAAAAAATAGAGTAGACTTTTGTATGATCCGTTAGGATATGGCACCGCAAGAAGAAGAAGAGTACCAATACGTAATGATTCGGTCCGTATCCAGTAGACTCCACCTACCCTCACAAGGTTATAAGTCCATCTTATTTCGGCCATGCGTACGTGGTTGTAGGCCAATCGAAATCTGAGCCAAACGACGTCGACTGGGACCTCCATGATAAGTGGTCTTGTTCTACCTAAATTAAGCAATTTTCCAGGTTATAGCGCGCCAAAATTGGTTCAAGGGGGTGCTACTGTCGCTTTCTGGTGGCGCGCTGGTTTCGTTGAGCTTCCACACTGTTGACCTTCGACATCCCCCATCTTGAAGTCATCATTTCGGTCATACTATTTTGTTTCAGGCTATTTTTTTCCGGGCAGCTAAAATAATAACTTGACATAGATGCCATTTCATTTCGCTACCAAGTTTTTCGTAAGTTAGGTTAGGTTATAATTCTTAATTTTTTAGGATTTCCTGCTAAATACAAGCCTTTTGTGTATTCCTTTACGCTAATTTAAATATAAAACAAAATCCAATAATAAACCTCCGTATAATTGTATCAATCACTTCCTACTGGAAACAAATCAGTAATTTAATTGTAAATTAACAATAATTGGAAGTTAATTGAGATCGGGCCGAAGGTCTGTACGGAAAAACGGTAAGAATCCATCCGTCTTATTGATTACACGTTAAAGGCGCCATGGGGACGGGTAAGATATTGAGATGAAAGGTACAATGAGCAATGAATTCATTCATAAAATGGGCCATGCAATTCTGCAGCCCATAGTACTTATAGTAAAACTAAACCTAAAAATAAAACTAAGTGAGGACAAATTAAAGTTAAACTAAATCTGAAAATGGCCGCTACGGCATGCCTGATATCTGATATTGCCCGCCCCTATAACTTATTATGATGCAAGTTTTTCTTTTTAGGGTTCCGTACCCAAAGGGTAAAAAATTGGCAAGGGTGAGTCCGACTCGCGCATGAAGGGTTCCGTACCATAATCTATAACAAGTTTGTTGTATGGGAGCCCCCTTAAATATTTATTTTATTTTATTTTTAGTATTTGTTGTTGTAGCGGCAATAGAAATACATCATCTGTGAAAATTTCAACTTTCTAGCTATCACCGTTCTTGAGATACAGCCTGGTGACAGACGGACGGACGAACGGACAGTGAAGTCTCAGTAATAGGGTCCCGTTTATACCCTTCGGGTACGGAACCCTAAAAACGGGACCCTATTATGAAGACTCTGCTGTCCGTCTATCTGTCTGTCTGTTTGTCCGTCTGTCACCAGCCTGTATCTCATGAACCGTGATAACTAGACAGTTGAACTCCACAGGATGATGTATTTCTGTTGCCGCTATACCAACAAATACTAAAAACAGAATAAAATGTACACTGTAAAAGTTATCTGGATTGCCGGCCCAGAGCGGTCGCGTTAACCTGTCCGCCACCCTAACACCAAGGCAACCTCTCGATTTTTTTTCTTGTGCTTTGTTTGGTGATCTTTGCATTATTTATTTGAAAGGTTTATCAATGTTTTAATATAAAAATTGTAGTGTGGACATTACATGTTTCGTAAATTTATAATTGAGAAATTTTCAAGTTTTTAAATAATGTTAAGTTTAGATCAATTTCATAACTTTATTTTTACAGAACCCAAAAAAGATTATTTCTCACAATACGCAAACAATACCAAAATCATCATCATTACGAGATTTATTGATATTCCAACACTATTAATAAACAACCGCGTGCATGAGAAATCATTAAAAATTACAATCAGCGGAACAAATTGTAAATTACTGTGAAATTCAATCAAATTGTCAATTTCATTTTATGCAACGCAGAAATGGAGAACAACAGTTGTTGCTGAATAATGCAATTATGTGCATTCTGGTGTTTTATTTTGAATCATAAATGGCGGTTTATTCGTTTAATTGGATTACTCGGTTTGACAATTATAAAAACGGGTACAACTCTCGTAAGAAATGTCAGGAACGGCCCGACATATCTCGAACTCATATGGAGCGCTTCATCAGGGGCTGCTGTCCGTGCTGCTACGCGACCCACGGCCCACTGCACTGGTTTGACAATTTTAACGTGAGCTTAAACCATTTAATGGGCACTCCCATTCGTGACTAAAAAGAGGGAGTGATGGGAAGGGTCAGACTAAGCAACGTTTACTTTAGGGCCCTGTCACCCTGTATAAACACGTTTAATCTAAACTATTATAAAATTCTAAATTTCTATTGAGAATCACTTTTCTATGGAGAGGGGTCATGATTTCAGGAAAAATCTTAATAGCGTGATGCAGGATCGTCACTTGTTTTGTATGGGCGGGCGGCGCCATGCCAGCCTGGCGCCATCTGTTTTCATAATTTCCTTTGTCCTCGCATCACGCCGAAACAGCTTGACGGATTTTAACCAATTTTGGTACAGAGACAGCTGGACATCCAAAGATGGTAATGAAATATTTTTTTACCCGACTACGGATTAAAAAAATACGAGTACAAAGTTGCAGGCACCTTCTAGTCTATCATAAAATTAATCTGAGCCGGGCTGACAATAATATGTAAGCAACTGATAATTCATAAATATCTGTACAAGAACTTTACTGACATTTCATTTTCGTGGTTCGATTTTCGAACGCCCTGCGGAGACACTTGTCTCCTTGCATCGGACATCCGTAGCTTGCTGCAGAAAATATCGTTCGAACGTGTCGACTTTTCTTAACCAGTTGAGCGTGTGAACGAAACATTTCGTACATGTTTTACTAGTAGGGAATGTCTATAATTTGAACTCTTTTTTATCTATAAATTATATAATAAATAATAATATAATAGTTGGCAGCTTCAAGCTTCAGTGCTTCATAGTACCTACTTTATTGTCGACGCCAAGAGTAGGCAATTGCTGGCTGAATATGAATTTAATACGAAGCCAATAATTGCCCTTCCTGCTGATACAAATATGGTGCTTTCCCCAAAAATGGTGCAAAAAAATTGTCCCCTTTTTATTATTTTTTTAATAACAAACTACGAGTAGAAGTGTATTTTTCTTCCGAAAACACCATAAGCTATTTGAGGTAACTAAAAAGGTGCGTTAAATCGTAGCTACTGATCTTCCATTTTGGTTATTTAGGAACCTAAGCCTTTTTTTATATGGCCGTTTTAACTTTTTTTTTAAGTTTGTACTTCGATAAATGAAGGAGTTCCATACAATATTTTTATCGAGCAAAAATTTTAAATTTTTGACTGATAATAGACTATGCTTTGGATCCTGATTTTTGATCAATAAAGTCAACATTCCCGACCATTTTTGGGAAAAAAATTGTTGCTGTTGGAACAAAAAACGTGTGTCTGAATTATTTTAACATGTATAAAATCCGTGTAATTAAGAGCAATTTCAGCACAAATTTCACACTTGACTTTTTGTGGACGGTCAAGATGGGATAAATAAAACATTACTAAGAATCCATTTAATTTATTATACCCAGTATTTATTATAAAAAGCCAGTCTACTCGTTCCGTAGCTGTGTGATGAACTCCAAGACCCCTTGACCCTCGGGGCAGCCGGCGTAGATGTAGGGACAGCTAAACATTTGCCGACCCGCCACCGCTGCGTCTTTGTACGGCGCCAGAGCTTCCATGTCTGGATCTTGGTCTTCAAAGGGAGACTGCCCGTAGTCTGGCCTGATAATAAATAAATAAATATTAAGGGACAATCTTACACAAATTGACCCATGGGTACTAGACGACGATATACATAACATATAACATAACAGATATTCGAGCTCATCTCACAAATATTTGCCCTGGCAGGGATTCGAACCCAGGACCACTGGCTCAGTAGGCAGGTGCACTATAAACTGCGGCAACCATGTCGTCGATAAATTGATAATGTCACTTTTCATCATTCAAATTATTCTTTATAGCGTTTCTCTTCTCTCCTATTACAGCGTTAAGGATAAGTACTCTTACATGGATAACTCATGGTCCTTGATTTAGAAAATCATTGCAGCAACTGTTGTCTAACCTTCGTGACCCTCGTGATCGGACAAACGGAATTTCGGTATGGTTGAAACCATACCGAAATTCCGTTTGTCCAGCAGCAGTTACCTCAATAAGCACTGTATGGATATTCCAGTCAATGGCTAACGCCAAAGTTGAATCAAATTCGAATCAAATGTCCTGGTTTTTTTACACATGACTTTTTTTTTACAATAAACGTCATTATCCTTATATTAAAAACGTTTGTGACAACGTCGATAAGCTGCAGGAACGCAAGATAAGGTAATATGATCATTTTAATAGGACAGCACCGGTCGCCTGATCATTGCGTCAGCAATTAAGTTTTGTCTGTCTCCGGAAAAGATCTAGAGAGAGCCCTAGCCCATGGATAAATAGTATTGGTGGCCGATATGGAGGAACGTAATGTTTCTAAAGACAACGCCAGAGATAGGGTGAAGTGGAGGAAGAAGATAGGAAATGCTGACCACAGAATCATAACCACTAGTCAGGAAGAGAGAGAGAGAGAGAGAGTACGCAAAGGCCCTCATTTGGCTCGTATATATAGTCAAATAAAATACTTATTATTGACTGATCTTTTATCTTTTAGAATCGGATGTGTCTACGATGGTTTTTATCCTACCGTGGTGCCACAAGTTCCTCTACTTTGCCTGGATTTCATGCTGCATTGCAAAATCTACTTACGTTAGTAATATATGCAGAAGTTCTCCCACAAAGCCCTCTTCTTCAACAGGAAACTGAGCCGCTTCGCAGATAGCACGAAGCACGCATTCTTGCCCGTTTATACCTTTCCTGAAGATAAAAAGTTTAGTTAATTTCCCATACACTTAAGGATATCTTGACGGGACGATGACGTCAAGGCCCGCTCCGTAGGAATGTCAAACGTTAACAGTATTCACTTTAGAGCACTCTAAAAGTATTGATTGAATGATATTTGATCTTAATAAAAATAGGATCTATTAACTTCATAAAAAATATATCTACAGTGCTATTTAGATAACAGCAACTCCTCAACGTATATACGAGTAAAGTTGCCAAAGTTTTAAGTCATTTGGCATAATTTTCATTCATCGATATTCCAGGATTGCACAAATTCGCAATAGGACTAACCTAGCCTAAAGTAAAATATATAACTAACTACAAAAAACAAACCTAGCCTTCATCAATTGCCACTGCATCCTTGACACATAATGTTTTAACGCTGTTACGTTTGGTTGTTCCTAACCTAACCTAAGCTTATAAATTAAATTTTCGAAACTCTTGTAAAGTAATAATTTCAGAATTATAGCTAACGATTTTATGCGCGAGTAGACAGAGTTCCGGTGAACACTTCACAACCTATAATTCAATACGCAGCAGGAACTTACGCCTCCATCATTTCAGCAACAGCTCTGTAGAACACTAGTCTCTCGTTCTTCCGTGCCGCGACATCAGCATCTCTCTGCTCCCTAGAAACCTGGTTGATGAGGTAGTACTGCGACAGGTCTGAGGAGTTGGTGAACTGGAGGTACTGATATTGGAAGTTGCAGAGGAATATGAGGCTGATCATGTCATCGTTCTTGATTGGGGACGTGTAGCCGAGGATAAGCTGGAACAGTGGAGAATTTGAACTTTACATTCTGTTAATACAATCGATAGCAAAAATGCAAGGTGGAACTCAATGTCATGACCATACCCCTGGGTTTTCAAAGCACGAATGATTTGACGCCTACTGTCTTCCTAGTCATCATCAATACTCTCATGGGATAATAATGTAGTAGTTTCCCCTGGCTTTCTACATCGCAGTATTATTGCGATCTCACAGCGACAGACACCAGCATTTCAGAGTGCTCTCGAAATGCTGCTAATAGAGTAAAGTGGAGACAAATTGCGAAGGCCGCCACCCGACCCGAGAGGACCGCGGACGAAGATCACCCGTGTACAAATACATCACCATCGAGACCACGACCACTCTGACAAGAGTGAGGCGACTAGAAAGAAGAAGTCTTCCTAGTGTCAATTCATTCGTGCTTCGTTATAGTCATGAGATGACAGTGTTATGTCCAGCAGTGTATGGAGGTAGGCTGTTGATGATACAATTGATACACCAGCTGTAAATATACTGAGGAGAACCATAGACATTACGACAGTCACGTAAGCGTTCTGCCTCACTTTTGTAGACGGGTGGATCAACTTTTTTCTTGTTGTTATTCTGTCCCGTGACTCAGGTGATAATAGTCATTAAAATTCTTAGAAAAGTGTTGAATTGTAAATTAAATAGTAGTTTTAAAGAGTGTCCCAGGGGACATCATCATAGCAACTAACAACAAAAAAGTTGGTTGACCCAGGCACATAACGATTCTGGAGACATTATTTAATGGAAATAGAAAATTTCTAAGAAAAAGCTTTAAAACACGGTGTTCATGATAGTAATGCGTAACACAGGCTCGAATATACGTTAATATCAGTTGTTAATAAAATTAAGGCCTTCTTTTCTGATGATTTATTATTATAAAACTTACTAACGTTTCTACATCCTACATCAGTGTGATCAGCTGTAACTAACCGGATTATTGTGGAATGTGGCTTTAGGTGTGTTTATAAATATTTAGAACAGCGCCATCTCTCTCGCAGTCTTCACACTTGCTGTAAAGCAATGGGGATTGGGGATCGTGCGTGTAAAACGCACATCCTAGGGTATGGCTAATGCGCAATAAGCATTTCAAAAAACATATATGACACAGAGGGCGCTCCAGTAGCGTAAAGGATTAAGGGATGAAAGATTTGGTGTGACTGACGTAGCGGTCGAATAGCTCAGTTGGGAGAGCAATGCGCCGGAAACGCAGAGGTCGCGGGTTCAAACCCCGCTTCGATTGTAGTAGATCGCATTCAATTTTTCTTTCTTAATTTACCTTTGTGTCATTATTTATAAAAATAAAAATGTGGTATTACCACATAAAAATATGAATCGATAAAAAGATTCTATAGAAATATTTAGGTGTGTTTTTAAGAATATCGCAAATAAGTACTTACTGCTTATGCTTACCTTATAAGTACCTCCATACGGGTAAATCAAAGGTAGTGCATTGACTTGCCTCTTTGCCCTGAAGTCTTGCTTCTCCAGATGCTTCTCTGAACTAGTCATATCCAACAGCGTCGTAAGCAGACATAGCAACAGGATATACAACCTGAAATACAACGAGAAAAAAACAAAAGAATTAGTGTTAAATAAATAAGTCATGTTATATTCCTTATTTATAAAGTTTAAAAGGTGAGGGAGGGAGATGTTGGTAATATTGCTAGATTGTATAACAGATCTTAAATAACAATGTTGAAATACTACCGACTTCCAATCTTTCTAATTATACGGATGTATCTTCTAGTAATTGTCAAGGAATAAGCTCAAAAGCAACGAACTTTTAACTTATTGAACTGGCTGTGTCACATTGGCTTTTTAAAGTTTTTTTTTAGTTTTCAGTCATTAGAGGCTCTTTCTTAGAAATATGATGAATTAAACTGAAATTCAGATCATGATCTGAATTTCAATCGGAAATCGAGCTACCTTCCAAACCTTTGAGTTCGGAGGGTTAAGTCAATTTCCAGTTAGGTTTCTGTATAGATTTTTTTTCTTTTTCTGGCGGTACCTTGGTACCGGTTGCAATTCAAATTGGATCAAAGTCCATCGTACTAAACACCACGGCACAAGATTAGACCCAAATCACACTTCACTTGTTTTTAACAGATCATGCACTGACCTCATGGTTCACATTAAAGTCATCCATTCACGGCTAATTAAAGCGCGTTACATTTTTTCTCTAAAGCCGGCTGTTCACTGCCGGGGCCGCTGGTGTGGCAGCGTCAACGGACCTGGTATAACACGTAATGCAATTGTTAAGGTGTGTCCACAGGCTACCTTCTATGTTAAGCAACTCCAACAAAAAATACTGACACGGCTTTAACATCCCTAAAATTATACAAGTTATAACCTTGTTTTAAATTTCAAATTCAAATTCCAATTATTTATTTTGGATCAATGATCCATAGATTGTTAGTAAGACACAGAAAACATTAACAAAACATTTAAAAATAAGAAATAAAAATTAAAAATTTAGAAATCCTAACATTCCTAACCTAACGCAAATTATAAATTATCCAAAAACCTTAATTATACAGATGTGAATTTTAAAATAGGCAGTGCTTATCGTTACGTCCTGCGCTGCCTGAACATAACATATCCAAATTCAAAACACTATTTTCTAATTGAACACTAAACGCTTCAAGCTATTTAATTGTATTAATTACTTCTTTCTCTTTCTCTTCTGTGAGAAGAGGAGGCATGATTGTGTCAACTGGTAATCTAGTCATATTAATATACTTAAACGGGTTTACTCACGTCGTAGAAGTCGAATAACGCTCGACATGTTTCGAATCGGTACGCGATTCATCATCAGGAGAGACGACCAGTCGCGGCGCAGTCGATCGTTCCGGAGTGGTTTTATTATATCCAATAAAACACTGTTTATTATATAATTAACGGTTAATATGCTAAGGAGCACATGTTATCATGACTTACATAGGAATACAAGTGACCTCCCTAATTTTTATTATAGAAAGTAAACGAGTCTACCCACATTATCCCGTATATATGACAGGTTTAATAACCGAGATCTCTCCTCGTGACTCGAGGGTCTCCAAAGCTTTCTAGTGGAATTAGATTGAAAAAAATACTGCCATCAAATTCATAGTAAAGATCAATACAAGTTATTTCTCACCTTCCATTTTTCTGAATTGATTTTTATGCTCAATAGAAATTTAGATGTGCTGAGTATAAAACGTGTAGCGAAAAAATCTTGCAAAAATTATCCTACCACACATTACGCATTATGTTGTCCGAACACCATTCCAGCGCCCCAATCCGCTTCGTTGTGACCTCGCCCTCACTAACGCCATCCAAATATCCCAGTCACATGGTCGGAGAACTCTAATTTGTTTATCCAACAACGGGCTGGTCACGAGACAAAATTCACTGCCTCATTACGTGTAGAAGTTGCTATTAGTAGCGTTTGGGAGAGAACACCTTCCAATGCATCTTTAAATGCATCGATTTAATAATTCTATTTCAAAATGTGTGGCTTGTGTGCGTAAATTCTCTTCGTATTTCTCTGTAGTACAAAAATCCGGATTGAAATCAGGTGCGGTGCATAAGCGGCTTAGCTATGCAATACAACATTCAAGTGGGATTTTAGCTATCTTGAGCAAGTTTAATCTTATCACAGTTGGAATACTAGATGTTTTGTAAAGTGAGTGTTCTTACGTTAAGACTTAGCTTCTGTTGTCGTAGATTTACTATGTTGTTTTTTTTGAAATGTAGAACCGCCGTTTACCGTTGTCAATAATAAAATTATTGTGAATGTGTGTGTATTGAAAAAATACTGGAACGCCAGGAAGGCTCAGACAATTATATTAGGCGATATAATTATAATCCGTTTAAATTGTTTTATTAAATGTCGTCCTTACTTTTGTTGCTCTAATATTTCAATACCGTTCTGAGCTCCTATTTACCATTGTTTCGGTATTTGTTCTATGGTAAACTGATTGATGGACAAGTTAGAAGTATTGAAGATTAATTCTTCGTGAAGCAAAGGTAAACGCCATCGTAATTGCCATCTTCACGTAATAGCACCCCAAGCAACATCCGCAGTTCATCGCATATTCAGTCCCCCTTGAATCTCTTCGCACGAAGCATCATGATGACGACTAATTCGTTGATAATCAGTGTGTTATGTTACGTGTCATTCACCGTAAGAGGGAGCAAGATGACGATGATGGAAGAAACCATACATCGATATCGGAGGCAGCTTTTGTATCCCAATAGCACTTTGTTTCAAGTAAGTAACAATTACACCAACTTTCTCTAATTAATAGACCACCCAGGTTTCTCAGCGTTGTGGGTTACCCAAACATTTTCCCAAACATAGAAGTAGATACGTAGTCAGAGGATGAACGGCTTCAAGTTTTGCACCATTGTTTCATAACTGAAACGATTCATAGTAAGGTAACACTCTCTATATATCTATGTATCAGCCACAGACGTTCACTGCTGAATATAAGCCTCAACACAAAGTGCGATCCCATGCAGACCGCATCCATTGATTCCCCGCTACCCTCACAAGGTCATACGTCCATCTAGTCGACCCACGCTGCGCTTTCCTATACGTGGTCGTCACTCTATAGGACTTTGCTGCCCCAACGGTCGTCAATTCTCCGGGCTACATGGCCTGCCCATTGCCACTTCAACCGCAAGTAACACATAAAGACTCTATTAGTACAAGACTATAACTATTAGTACAAGATTCGTTTTAATTAAACATTACATATGTATAACCATTACAAATCAAATTACACGATGCCACAGGAGCAAACAGAACTGTTGCTCTACTTGGCCCTACCAATAACTATCTAATTCTACCTAGTATTTGGTTAAGGGACAGTCGAGACGCCCTTTCAACGCTTTAAGGAGGCTGTTGTTGCCATAGATAATGCTATTGCGGCAGTTACACCTGATGACTAGTAATGACTCGTTCAGAATTCAACATAATCATCGTGTTGGACTTTTATATCCAATCTTGCATGTACCTAGTCAAAATCATTTTTCTATGGAGAAGGGTCATTATTTCAAAAAAATCTTAACAGCGTGTTGGATTTGTGATTGTTCAAAATTGGATAAGTTCATTATAATATCATTACATGTCATCATAATTATTAAGTTTAATTTAGAAGTGTATAAAACATGTAACAGTAAGTTAAAAATGTACGAATGAATGAAAATATCATAAAAGGAATCACACGACTGACGTCATCGATCAGGCGACAGAACAAGTATAAAAGCGGCTGCTCGGTGGGGCTAGGCTCACTTGTTCTGCCGCCGGCGCTACGATCAGAGTTGAGTACCCTCATTTTTAAATTGTATTTAATTTATTCTAGCAATAACTTTAATAAATTGATGTATTTATTCAAGCTCCAATAATAATAATAAATAAATAGATGTCGATATTCTAACTTAGCCCTTTTATGATTATTTTACTTAGATTTCAAGTTTAATGTTACTTTATACGAATTTAACTTCAATAAATTTCTGTTGTTATATAAATACATTTTATTTACGTCCAACTTCATAATACCCTAAACCATAATTAAATTAATATCAGAAGTAGAGAAATAATTCAACGCGCCCACAAATCATAGCTCATTGTTACATTGCTAGATAATATATTCTGTTTAATACGCTTTCTTTTTAGATTTTCATCGATTGTCACCAAAATTGTAAACAAAACTGTATTTTCCGTAACGGAGTTATTCCGGAGGTTTATATGGTTAACCACATATATTTATCTTGCCAAGGTTACTCTTTGGAGATGAATATGTGTGTATGTATTTTTTTTCCTCCTTTTCTCTCAAACATCTACAACGTAGGTAGGTATAAAAAAAAAACATGAACTGTATTTATCGTTACGGAATGATTCCGGAGATTTATATGGTTAATCACACATATTTATCTTGCCAGGGTACCCCCTGGAGATGGACATGTGAGATATTTTGATTTGTAGATTTAATAATGTTATCGCATTTCTCTTAATATGACTGTATTTATCGTTACGGAATGTTTCCGGAGATTTATATAGTCAATCGCACATATTTTTCTTGCCAGGGTACCCCCTGGAGATGGATATGGGAGATATTTTGATTTGAAGACAAAAGAATGTCGTCGCATGTCCCTTAATGGAACTTTTCGTATTACTTTAACGATCTTTAACTTGGTTTAAATAATAATTTCAGAGCTATGGACCAGAACTTGATCACAAGTCTACTGACTGCCATCCGGGATGCTGTCACTTCAAATCGCCGGCAGGATGACGTCGCGCTTCCCACATTCGACCCAACCACCAGCGACAACGGAGCTGAACCATGGTGCACCAACATTGAGACCATCGGCAAAGAATTCGGATGGAGCGGCGTTGCCATGGTTGCCAAAGCCGGTAAGGCCCTTAAGGGCTCTGCCTTATTATGGTACGACACCTGGGAACCTGAAGATGGTAGAACTTGGGAAAATTTTTGCTCAGAACTAATTGACTTGTACCCACCAAAAAAAAATCTCTCCGAAAAACTCAGTAAAGCTGTTTTGTATAATTCAGACTCAGCCGACTCATATTGTGAATATGCAAGAGAAAAGATCAGGCTTCTGCGGAATACTAAAATCAGCTTCACGGAGGCACAGTTAATCGAGCTTGTTTGTGGTAGTATTCGCGACGTAAATGTCAAAATGGCGTCTTTTAACAGTAACGTTAGAACTACCTGCGAACTAATAACTCTTTTTACTTCCTACGCGAAATCAAAAAAACGACCGTTAGAACAAAACGGACTAGACAAACATGACACTGTACCCGGCGCCAAGCGCGCGAGGCTACTGTATGACAATACTCAAGAGAAAAAATGTTTTTTGTGCGGAAAAACGGGTCATCTCAAGTCGCAATGCCCAAAATTGCAGTCAAATAAAAATGATAAATCTGAACCTGCTGTAAACGCTCCCACTAAAAAACCTTGCTCCATATGCAAAAAGATTGGTCATGATGAATTAAAATGCTGGTATAACAAAGACCGTTCGTCACAAAGCTCAACTGCCACCACTTTGCAAAGTTCTCAGTTACCAAAAGTTAACTGTGCGGCAAAAACAGATTTATGACTCACAAAAATACAAATAAATAACGTAACTGTCAATTGCCTTATTGATACGGGAGCAACTTGCAGTATTATAAAAGAATCTGTGGCAAAGCGACTTGACTACCCCTTTTTACCGTGCTCATTGTATATTAATGGCATAGGCAATGGCAAAATGCATGTTTTTGCCACTGTTACCGTTCCGGTTAGGTTTACTGACGTTTGTTTAGAGCTAGATATTTATGTAGCAAAAGATAGTGATTTCAACTATGATTTACTAATAGGAAGAAATGCGGTTGAGAACCCGGAAGTAGCTATTGTAACAGATTCTTTTGGTTGTAGATTAAAACGTAAAGACCTGTTGTCAACATCTGAAGTTAACGCCTTTGATTCATCTACTGACGATAATGTTGAAACTCATATAATGACTACTATTCAGCACCTAGACCAGAGTTTACAAGAAAACATATTAAATATCTTTCGAAAGTATTCCTCTGTTATCCCAGTAGCCGATTTCATTAGTACTGTTCAGACGGGCGAATTAAAAATAAGGCTTAAAAAGGATGAAGTTGTAAATTACCGTCCTTATCGTCTGGCCCCCATTGAGAGAGAGAGGGTGAATGAAATTATCACGGATTTATTGAAGAGGAAAATAATACGCGAGAGTGACTCTCCATTCGCAAGCCCCGTCCTCTTAGTAAAGAAAAAGGACGGGAGCGATAGAATGTGTGTCGACTATCGCGCATTAAATAAAAATATTGAGAAAGATAGATACCCTCTCCCTCTCATCGAGGACCAAATTGATAGGTTAGGAAAGGCGAAATATTATATATCTATAGATATGAAAAACGGTTTTTACCAGATTCCCGTGGCTGACGACTCTGTTAAGTACACCGCGTTTGTAACACCAGATGGCCATTATGAGTTTCTAAAAATGCCTTTTGGAATATGTAATGGCCCATCTGTGTTTCAAAGAGCGATTACCAGAGCTGTTCAACACCTAAAGTTCTTATTGGTTTATATTGATGACCTATTGATTCCCTGTTCAACCATTGAGGAGGGTTTATCATTTTTGGAACAAACACTTCAGGCATTAAGTAAAGCCGGATTTATGATAAATCCAAGTAAATGTCGATTTTTTGCTGAAAGTATTGAATACCTGGGGAGGCATATTTCTAAAGATGGTGTTAGACCCAGTGATTCAAAAGTTATAGCACTAATTAATTCTCCTGTTCCAAGTAACATTAAACAAGTACGGCAACTGATGGGTTTAGCAAGCTATTTTAGAAAATTTATACCAGAATTCGCCTCTCGCACCGCATGTATAACGAAACTTACAAAAAATAACCAAAAGTGGGAATGGGGACCCGAACAGGATGCGGCTCGTAATTATATAATTAACCATCTAGTATCAAGGCCATTATTAGCAATTTTTGACCCAGCCCTGCCTACGGAGGTACATACGGACGCTAGCGCTATAGGTTATGGTGCTATATTGCTTCAAAAGGAAAATAACGTTGACAAAGTCATTGCATACTATAGTAAGAGAACGTCACCTGCTGAATCCAAATACAGTTCATATGATTTAGAAACTCTAGCTATTTATAATGCTCTCAAACATTTCCGTGTTTACTTGTTAGGCATTGATTTTAAAATCATAACAGACTGTAATGCCGTCAAGTCTACTGCGAACAAAAAGGACTTATCACCACGAGTTGCACGTTGGTGGACCTTTTTGCAGGATTTCCATTTTGAAATTATTTACAAAAAGGGAAAATACATATCACACGTTGACTTTTTGAGCCGCAATCCTATCGAACCCCCATTGCCCTCGACAAATAATCAAATCAATATTATTAACGAATCTCAATCCTGGTTAGAAATTGCCCAACAAAACGATCCACAGACCCAATCATTAATTGAACAATTAAACAGAGGACTATTAGACTCGAATCAATATGTTTACAGAAATGACCTATTACACTATAGGACAGAGGCCGATGCAGAACCAAAATTGTATTTACCCAAAGGAAGCAGATTCTCCACATTGCAATTATATCATGATCAAAATTGCCACGTAGGTTTTGACAAAGTGTTGTCTAAGCTACGTGAGAACTTCTGGTTTCCCGGTATGGCCGCTTATGTCAAGAAGTATCTTTCACACTGTCTCGTGTGTATAGAGCGGAAAGGCCCTTCAGGCCCCAAGCAAGGCTACTTACACCCGATTCTTAAAACAGCAGTACCTTTTCATACGGTTCACTTGGATTGTATAGGACCGTTTCCGCCTTCAATTGATGACTATAGACACATTTTAATTCTAGTAGACGGATTCACGAAATTTTGTATATTAAAACCTCTTCGCACCCTAAACTCCCAGGAATTCATAACATCCATACGCGAGACACTCACCTTGTTCATGCCACGTTTAATTATAACCGACCGTGGGACAAATTTTAGCTCTAATCTAGTAAAATCACTGTTTAGAGATTTACACATAGAACATCACATGATAGCCACAGGCACGCCGAGGGCGAATGGTCAAGCTGAACGGTATGTTTCGACAGTAGTTAATATGTTAAGAACAACTTGTGATGATAGGTCAGACTGGCCGAGCTCCTTGTGGAAGGTCCAACAGTCGCTAAACACCAGTATACAGAAATCAACTGGCTTTTCCCCTGAACATTTATTAATCGGTCGTGATGCAAATATCCCCCCTATACAGGCTCGACTAACGGATGCTTTAGGTGATACCGCAAATAATTCAAACATTGACTTACAGGCAGATCGGCAACTTGCATATCAACGGTTGTGTATAGTGGCACAGAAGTTCAAGGAGCGTTTTGATTCAGTAAGACGTAATAACAAGATTTATAATATTGGTGACCTGGTTTATGTAAGCCAAGATCACAGACGAAATGACAAACTAAGTCCTAAATTCAAGGGTCCATATAAAATTACTACCATTTTGGACAATGACCGATATACTTTGGCTGGTATAGGAAACTTAAGAAATATAACGGTAGCAAAAGAAAAATTAAGATATTGGCCTGGAGAGTGGCACGATGATCAAAACGTATCCAGTAATGACTCTGTGTAATTATATGCCATTATTTAATGTCTTATTCGGTTTTAACCGTGTTGGATTTGTATAATTATGTACAGTATTAGTATAAATATGTTTATAGTGTATAATTAATTAACGTAAGATTAAGAAAAAAAACAAAAACAAAAAAAAAAAAAAAAAAAACAATAAAATATCTACTGATCGGTTACTTGTCTGATGTTTGCCAGGTGTCAAGGCATACATGTCAGGGCATGTAGCTACAAATACATGTAATCTGCTGGTCGGTCATTATGTCTGGTGTATTGCTATTATTCCTCACGTGCAGCAGGTGTAGGGGCATACATTTCAGGGCATTTGGCTACGATAAAATGACTTCTGCCGGCCGGTCTTATGTCTGATGTTTGCTAAAACCCCACGTGCGGCAGGTGTAGGGGCATACATGTCAGGGCATTTGGCTACAAACAAGTCACGGTAAAGGGGCAAGGTGCCTATATCAGAGATTAATCAATAAGTGATTTTTGTGTCAATTTCGTTCTAGTATTGTATGATTTGCATTTTTTTACTATCATATAGGTTATGATACCTAACACGATTTCTAATTAATCTATTCTGGTGATTATTGTAACATAGTGTACTTCGAGATCGAAGTACAGGTCAGTATGGCCGTGTTGGATTTGTGATTGTTCAAAATTGGATAAGTTCATTATAATATCATTACATGTCATCATAATTATTAAGTTTAATTTAGAAGTGTATAAAACATGTAACAGTAAGTTAAAAATGTACGAATGAATGAAAATATCATAAAAGGAATCACACGACTGACGTCATCGATCAGGCGACAGAACAAGTATAAAAGCGGCTGCTCGGTGGGGCTAGGCTCACTTGTTCTGCCGCCGGCGCTACGATCAGAGTTGAGTACCCTCATTTTTAAATTGTATTTAATTTATTCTAGCAATAACTTTAATAAATTGATGTATTTATTCAAGCTCCAATAATAATAATAAATAAATAGATGTCGATATTCTAACTTAGCCCTTTTATGATTATTTTACTTAGATTTCAAGTTTAATGTTACTTTATACGAATTTAACTTCAATAAATTTCTGTTGTTATATAAATACATTTTATTTACGTCCAACTTCATAATACCCTAAACCATAATTAAATTAATAAGCGCAATGCAGGATTTGTAAGGGCGCGGGCGTCAGGCGTAAAACGATGTTGGGTCATTGTCAGTTCAAAAAACATAATTTGTCCCTTCGGTGGTCAAAAGTTAAGAGCTTGTATGAATCTAGGTTATGTTGCTATTACATCGGATTATAGAAGAGGGAACGTTCTTTGTTCTCACCGGTATTTAATCAGAAAATTAGGCCCTGGAATCCTTAATTTTGCAAATGTCCACCGGATGCTTCTGCCTTTTTATCTCTTAATTTTCTTAATTCTCTGCACGCACCATTCCTTCTAAAGTGCATTACAAGATGCCATTTCACTGTCTGCCGCGGAACGACCATTTTGGGTCCCACCCCGCCACTTTTTCGGTCAACGCTCCGACCATCGAGTTCTATTTTTAAATTAAATAAAGTAATTGCATTACTAGAATTCAACGGCTCCAATTAAGGGATCGGTCACAAACATACATTGTTATGGCGGGTGCAAAATCAATTCAATTAGTATAAGAATACGACTATACGCAACAGAATGACAATTTAGTATGAAGTGAAATATGTTCCTGCATGCTCTTAACATCTAAAGTTTTTGATATGTTGATAACTTGATTAATTTTATTGATGACTCTTTCATTGAGTTTTTTCCAATGATTGTATATATTTATAGTATCGCAGCCGTTGTTTCTAATTTGCGACGTCGTGCAAAAAATATTAATTTCAGGTCACTAAATGATGGTTCGTCGTCGATAGTAGTCCCAATTTAATATGCATGTGTTATGATTAATAGACGACGATGTCAACGACATACATTAAGTAACGCTATAGATAATACAAGTATTAAACTTAAAAGGAGGATTCGACAATTTGTTGTAAAACTTACAGTTAACAATAAATCATCATCATCCTCCTAGCCTTTGTCCCATTTTTGATTTGATTTTGATTTTTGATTTTTGAGATAAATATCAACATAACATAAATACATACAACGGTTGCGTTTATTACGAGATAAATAAGTGACAAAGCATCTGTTACTTACACTCGCACCTTGTCAATACGTGATGGATACTCTGTCGCGTGATAAAAGCAACCGACTTTATTGTGTTCTAGTTTAGTTTGATTATGAGGTTTAGTTTTATTATAGGTATTTTTAGTCATATTCATTCTTATATTGTTACACAATAAATAAATTCAACCTAATAATTTTATTCCAGGTGAACATAGGTGTAGGAACTCCCACGCCCATCAAGACTGTGAATGTGAACTGGGCCTTCCAGGCAAACTTCCAATTACCCTGGAACCGCACCCAGATCCCTGTGGATATCCTGCTCGCCAACGGAGGCTACGATGGTCTATCGAGGAAGAGAAGAGAGCTGGATGGAGACTATGAGAATGATGCAAGATTGTACCACTTTTACAAATATGTGGAGGAGACTTTGGATAAGTAAGTACTGACACATCGCATACTCCTCAATGACCTCCCACTAGCTTACCTCATTCGTACAACTAAGGTTTTTTACGGCGTCAAGTATGCATCGCCACCTATACGGCGCCGCTTGAACTACGTCGAAGTGACTAGCGACATCTTATTCTTAAGCACCTTGAATCGACGTTTATGTGCAAATTCGAGTAATATCTTTTGCTCAAAAAGTATAGAACCTGTTGAAAAACCTGCAGACATGATTAAAGTAAACACTATTACTTACTTATTGTTATTAGTTTCATGTCTAAGTGTCACGTAGCAAGGGAGACTTAAATGATATAACCTAGAAACAGGACTTTACGTTGAGGTGTTTAGAAATTCTATTAGATGGAAGTAAAGACCAAATACCAAGCTACACAACGTTATTTGCGTTTAATTTTCACGGGAATTGCACAAAGTGGAACCACTGAAAACTCTAAAATAGTGATAATTTCTTTTAGTTTTCCAACCATCGACCAGTACGTTCAGTAGGTTGTTCAAAACACAATTTCCTACAAATACATCATACATCAAAATTCGCTGCTACACGAATTATTTCCCCTATTTGTAAATTTTTAGTTTTCATTGGGTGAGCTATAGATAAAGAATAAAGTTATCAGTTCTGGCTTGAAACATGCGAATTGATATTTAATTTAATTGTTATTAATTTATGAAGATGGTTTTAGTTTTACATACTTTGTGTGTTACTTCGTCCCTTAGTTTTTATTTAAAGTAGCACGGAAGGTTGATTGAATAAAAAATTAAGAAAACAACAAAATGAAAAAACACCTAGTGGGTAATTGCACCAACTCGCGGCTTGTAACAAAAAACATGACCGCAAAATTCCGCAAAATCACTCATTCACGGGCATGATTTATCGTATTCTGACAATTGTTTACTTGGAAAGCAATTTGCGCATAAATTGCCTTCGTCAATTCCCATTTTCCGAATGTCGCACTGTAATTTATTACTGTTTACCGTAGCAGCCCTTAGTAGTTGTTGCAAAATAAATAAACGAAGGTCTACGGTTGTTTGATTATTAAACGGTACTTCAATACATTCAATGTTTACTTGATCGCTTTCTATTTTTTGGACCTTTTGAACCCCACTCCACCCGCTAGGGAGGCGTTTCTTAAAAACATGAACTTTTTTTAAGAAAATTGTTAATATGTTTATCTTTCTGAAAATAATTTGTACATTCAAACCTTATACAAGAAAAAAACTTGTCCAAAGTGTGTTTTGAAAAAGAAACGTGACGATCTGGAATGGACATTTTGATTTTGGAGATATTTTGAATGTATGTACACAACGATTCCGATAAGATGAGCTAAAAAATAAAACTTAGACTTTTTTTGATAACACCCTAAAGCACAAGTACACAAGCTGATAAGGTACACGAGCTTTTGTTCGGGCTAAATTGGCACGCGTTCATAGCCAAAACAGTGCCCTCTCTCGCTTGCTCGTTCACTGCTGTGAAGTAGTGCGCTAAGATATTATTATTAACGTATTTCACATAAGGGTAAACAATGCAAATATCGCCACACAAAGCATAAGGAAAAATTCAAAAGGTTATCTGACTTTAGCGTGGTGGAAAGGTTAACACTGGACCGGTAATCCAGAAGTACCGGTTTCGATTCTCGGTTTCTTCCACCAGGTTACGCATTTCATTTTTAGGGTTCCGTACCCAAAGGGTAAAAACGGGACCCTATTACTGAGACTTCGCCGTCCGTCCGTCCGTCCGTCCGTCCGTCCGTCCGTCTGTCACCAGGCTGTATCTCAACAACGGTGATATTAGCTAGACAGTTGAAATTTTCACAGATGATGTATTTCTATTGCCGCTATAACAACAAATACTAAAAATAAAATAAAATAAATATTTAAGGGGGGCTCCCATACAACAAACTTGTTATAGATTATATATATGTATAGGTACGGAACCCTTCATGCGCGAGTCGGGCTCGCACTTGCCCAATTTTTTCTTTGTGCTTTGATCTTTTTTATCAGTGGTTTAATACTTATGATAGTTAATGTTTGTTTCAGCTTCGGGCACAATGGAACCGCCTGCGTCCTGAAGACCCTGTGCCAGGTGGGAGCCGAGCCTCTGCACACCGAGCACGAAGATGATCTACTGCATGAGCTGACTTCTTTTATACTGAAGTAAGTATCTCATCAATACCCTCAGAAAACGTTTATGAGACTCATGTCAACACAAACTTATCCAGCCGGTCCACAATCAACTGGAAATAAGCCGTTCCCAATTCTTTACCACAACGGAAATGTCTGCGTCTTGAAGACGATTTTATAGTTAGAAGTTAGCCGTCGATGTCTATGGGTTAAGGCGCTGTAAATAGTGAAAACTACAATTTTAGAAAATATTAATACAATACTTGCACATAACTTACAAGTGCAACTTTTTTATATGTAAATTTTCAGTATATGCCCTAGTTTTTTACTTCATCAGAAACACGATTACTGAAAAAATCCTCGATAGTTTTCTTTTTTGAAAAGTACCCCTTTTTTACACCTTAAGCCAAATATTTCGAAAACTATTATGTATATCAACACAAAATTTGCTTCATTTAATAGTTTTTTTGTATATTTCGATTTGTGCTTCATAGATTTTTAATAGGTTGAGTACATCAATCATACCAATTCATTTCGTTATTGTCAAAATAAAATGGTTCAGCGCGCGGCGGCGGCCGACTATTGCCTAGTCGCCAGTACGCTCGTGACAACGGTCGACGCCGGACCTGTGCACATTTTTCTAACGCGGTAATACGACTTTAGACAGCAAGCAATATGGGTAATCACAGTGTAAATAAAGTTAAGCGAAAGAGGAAACGCTTAAGTGAACTAAGAGAACATATTTATGTAGTACCTAACCAGACCAATCGACCGGCCGCATCGTAGCGGATTTCACATTCGTTTTTACGTAGTTGGTTTGCAGTTCGGGTGCAGTTTTACTAATAGTGTGTTGTACAGTTCTATTCTATTCTAGTTCTCTTAAAATGAGTTACAAACGTTATTTCCTTAATGAGTGTTAATATGTCTTACTATTATTTAAACTCCGGTTTGTAATTAACCTACACGTGAATTAACTATAATTATTTTAAGGTGTTGGATTAACACCATTTAGTACATTGTAATTTTATGTATTTTAACCCTTAACTATAAATTAATATAATATATTAATACTAATATCGATTCACTAAAGCTGGCGCGAATGGATTGAATGAGTGAATGATAATATTTATGTGCGCGTCACAAAATGATTACATACAGGTTGATACAATAAGTGATTATTGAAAACGTATTTGTAGACAAACTAGACGCATAACCGCCCAAATTCAGCAGTATAAAGAATAGGTACTACAAAATATAATATTAACGAACCAAATGAAATTAAAAATGACGAATGGGGTTTTTTTTCCAAAATTTCAAATTGGTGCTAGGAAGCTGAAACTCGGTATCGGGGGGCATTTGGGGCTCACAAATATGAATCTGAAATCGGTGTCCGAAAATTCGGTCGAAGTCGGAAAATATCGAAAAAACCAAGATTTGTATGGAGATTTTTTTTTAAGTCCCGTATCTCGTAAACGGCTGGAGATGGGTAGGGGATGCTCAAACAAATATCATAGGGGACCCCCACCCGAGTACAGTTGTGGAAAAAAAAAATCAAAATGGCGACTTTTTTTTTTTCGAAAATTTCAAATTGTTCCGAGGGGGCTGAAACTCGGTTCTGGGGGGCTTTTAGGTCCTCCGACTCAGAATATGAAAACGGATTTTGAATAATATCGGACAAACAAAATTTAGTAATCTTAGCTCGACGGAGGGCCGAGCCATTTCTGAGCATAACTTATTGAATCGAATGGGTCTTAGCCTCGGATACTAGTAATTTCAATGAAAACTATATTGAATAAAATCGGTCGAGCCGTTTTTGAGTTATTGCAAAATTTCATAATTTTCTTTAAAATGACGTAAGTGCCGCGCGGTGTCACTACACTTCGAACGTTACACATATTGGTTAAGTACCAAACTATATTAAAACATTTCGCTCAATCTGTCGCGTATAATAGATAACTTCCAAAAGATAATAAGTAATTACTGTTTCTTGGCGTGTACGACCTTTTTATAGGGCTTGAAATCTTTCTCGTAATTTTCGTCTATTGTGAAGGACGGGCAACTACGAGACCCTACACTGAGCGTGGCCTGACATGCTCTTGGCCGGTTTTTTATAATTTGAACTAGTCGTCCGTCACCTATTAATTCTTGACATTAACCCTTTACCAGGCCGCGAAGACAAGAAGAAAATGTGGGTTACGTTAATACCATTGCATAGTCCCACATGGTCAAACTCATACGAGACAATGGAATAGTCTCATCCCTCATCCCACATCCTAATTCTGGTCATACACAGATTGCATGAATATTAAGCAATATGTACAATTACACTGCCTTACAACAGTCAAAATCTAAAGTATGTCAAAAAACTAGCGTCTGCATAAAACACCAATATTGATAGTAAAATATTTTTGTATCAAACAGTTAAATATACCTTTCGGATATATATATTACTTGTTTAATCTAAATATTGTGCAGATTATGCATATATTATACCTAATAATTTTTATTTTTCTTGAATAACAAAAACCAATTTTGTTGTTGTTTACAAAATATTAGGAGGCCCCTGTATAAGAACGACACTCACACTAACACTCGAAGTGACAAGTGACATAACTTTCATTCAATCCATTCGCGCCAGCTTTAGTGAATCGACCTATACCTAACTGCTTATTTAGTCACAGAAACACCTACCTCCCGTCCCCAGGACGGATACATAATGTCGGCCTTATATATTAAATTTTATCGGATCGGACATTTTAAATAATAATGGCAATATACATAGACAATGGCAATATATATATTATAATATTTGTTAAACTAATAATCATTGTGGAAATATTAAAAGATTTTTTTTTACTGTTAACATATGGCAACAGTCCTTATTTCACTTTAGAAACTATAATATCCTTTGGAAGGTGAGATCAACAAAAATTTTGACTTTATATAAAGATCCAAGTCATTATTTCTAATTACTCAATAATTAACAATGCTAAATCAATAAGTTTAGTTAAAATGAAGGTAATATTTTTATAAAATTGCAGACCACCAATTTGATCAATTTGTTCGCGGCAGTGAATGTAAGTTTGTTTGCACATTCTAGGCAAATAGATTTTTTGCATTAGAAACATACGTACTGGGTCCCGTTTTTTATTCGGGTCAAAAGTAGAACAGGTTTTCCGCACTTCCAATCACTACCAACGTGACTTAGCGGTCGGCTAAGTAAAGAAAAAAATATCCATAGTCACGTAACCACCTACCACCCGTCTCCGAGACCCTTAAGAAAAATACGCATCCACCTACCACCCGTCTCACAGACGGTCGGAGACAGTAATATGCTCACCAAAATTAGATGCGTGCACGACCGACCTTGTCGAGCGACGACGCGGCACTCACTGAGGAGAAGGTACAAGGACACAAACGTTTGTAGGATGCTCGCCCATAGGTATGTTGGGTCATTCTACTTTTTACTGCAGGTTTTTGACACTTATAGTAACGGGTTTGAAAAAAATATTGTGTAAAGATAAATAAAGTTATGTCATTGTATGTATGCAGAATTATATCTAAACAATTGCAATACACTGCCAGCACAGCCAGTCACTCATTACAACAAAGAAAAAATACAATACGTTTTTTAAGGACGTAACCTTTTTTTTCTCATAATTTTAATTAGAAATTATAATTTATTTAGTCTTATAAATCACATTCAAAAGACAACTGTGTTACTGTTGTGCACTTTTGGTTCAAACTATTTGTCATAACCGTATACATGGTTATGACAAATAGTTTGAAACAAAAGTGCGTAAAAATATCTTAGCAAAGTATTTAACATTGATAAATATTTATGTTAGCTTGCATCTGATATATTTGTAATATAATTTAGAAACCAATCGTACAACTGAAATCGAAAAACTTCAATATAGAAATAGGGACATAATGGTAAGACAGTTGTTCAATAGTAACAAAGTTGTTTCATTAGAACATTCTCTTTTACAAAAAAATGCTTAATTGGTCTCTTAGTTACATTACAACATACGTTGTAAATAATAATTTTATTATTATTACTATAACCTTTTTGCTAAATCACAGCACTTACACGGGCTAGGTTTCTTAATAAATATTTATAATTATTGTTCGAACACTTCCAAAGGATAAGGAAATACGCAGTTATCGCATGTAAAGGAAGATATGACCAAAAAAATATGAAGAAAGTGCTGGTTTTTTCAATATGGCGGCGGGCGCGGAGGAGGGGGAATTGTGCATTTTGCATTTTAAATACTGACTAACCATCCTAGATAACATATCAAAAATTCAAAACTACAGGACCGTTTGTAAGGTCAAAATCCTTTATTCACTGGATTATTACCGGGGGACACAAAAACCTGCACTAAAAATTTGAATGACCCTGTTAACAATTTTAGGTATGAATGAGTCTGTGAGACGGGAGGTAGGTTAAGGGTTAATTTTAGAGCTAAACAGGACTCTCAGCTTGAAAACCCCGGAACGTCACTTACAATCCTGACACTGACAGGTGCATCACTGCCAAACTCAATGGACACTGAAGCCCCTAATCATTCTCGTAATGAGTAAGTTTTACTATACCTTAGATAATTATTACGGTTCCGTACCCAAAGGGTAAAAACGGGACCCTATTACTGAGACTTCGCTGTCCGTCCGTCAGTCTGTCACCAGGCTGTATCTCAAGAACGGTGATAGCTAGACAGTTGAAATTTACACATATGATGTATTTATATTGCCGCTATAACAACAAATACTAAAAATAAAATAAAATAAGTATTTAAGGGGGGCTCTAATACAACAAACGGGATTGGTTGCGTTAACTTTGCACCTCATTTGTAGGTATGGGGTGCTATACATACCATTGCAAACTTAACTTAACCACTTAAGGAAGGAAAGTGTTTGAATAAATAAATATGTAAATATTAGACAACCTCACACAAATCAACCTAGTTTGTACGGAACCCTCGGTGCGCGAGTCCGACTCGCAACTTGACCAGTTTTTAATTGATAATTTTTTATCATACTTCCACATCTGAATTTTATTTTGCTTACTTGCGTATGCTATCATCATCAATAAATCATCATTCATAATTAATAAATAAAATAAATTTTTATGTCAAAGTGCAGACTTTGTTGTCATATTAATGATGTAGACTGACGTAGCTATAGAATTTGAGGACCTTATTTCCAGCTCTGAGAGTTGCTATTCCATTGTGACACTTACATTGAACAAGTAGGAACTAGTAATCACATATTTCGTGAGGCAAAATAATTGCGCTTCTGGCGCGGCGGTCTACATAGTAGACTAGTAAGCAGGAGGTCGGGAGTTCGATCCCCAGCTGTCTTCTTTTTCTAAATTTAGTTGCATTTTTATAGCACGGTACCTAATGCATGTAATTTATTTAAAATATTGTTTGGGGTCATGACTGGCATATTCGACAATTGAGCTCTGACTAGCGACCAGTAAAGGTCCTCCACATAGTGTGTGATTTAGGAAATAATATTATAGAAATTGTGGAACTGAATTTCCGGACATCTATCTAGTGGCAGTGACTAATTTTATATTTTGGTGTGCTGTGAATATTAAAAAAGGCGTAAGTTCACAATGGATCGTATCTGTAGGGCTTGCTAGTTTACATTTTTAACAGGATAGCTAATATTAGTATGTTTGTATTTTAGCCTACCGATACGCCCTTTAAACCCACGGCTTTCATTTGGAAGCAGACTGAGCTACGCTTGGCAAGGATAGGCAGAGTTCCCAGTAATACACAGAACTAAAACTCTCCTGGCGCCCTTTAAATTTAAGTTAGATTTAAGAACCTAGTTATTAAAGTTTAAGTTTTCATTTTAAATTGTTGCCGTTATTTGGTTTACCTGATCACACCCCATAACAAAATAAATAAAATCATCGATAAAAACGCGGTGTATTGTTACCACTATTTACATTAAATGAATATTAAATGAAGCGCTAAGCATTTTTTTTATAAAACAAAATAATAGTACTTTATAATTTTTTACTTCAATCAGAATACGGTTACGAACAGAATAAGGCCATCAACGGGCTGCGCGAGCAACGCGCGTGGCGTGGAGCGGGGCGCCCCGCATGCGCCTCCACCGCGTGTCTGCTTCACCCCCGCAAATACCTAAAGTTCGCCTATAAGCGCGCCTTAATTAAAGTGATGATTGTAAAAGTCTTATTCCCCCAAGACGAAGGTCATCTTAAAGAATATTGTCCATGGTAGAACAGGGTATATATATGACGTTTTTAATCTGGAGCACACGAATAATATGTTCACTTTTTGTAAGTCTTATGTAATCCAGGGATATGTTAGCTTTAAACTTGTAGCTCAGTTTGATCTAAAAGCATATTGCCCTGGTCACAGATCATATCCCAGGTTGAAGGCCTAACAAGGTAGGAACAGTGTAAAATCTATAAATTTATTAATTATGAATCCCTAATCATAAATTAAAGAATAATCTTTTGCTGGATGCTGCTGGGTTTGAAGAGCAAGAGATATTCACAGCTAAAGCCTCTATATATTGATTCGGTTTTGATTGATTGTTGTTGTCTAAAATATGAGAAAAAAGGACCCTGGCGTCTCGAATACAAATTAATCAAGTAAAAGAACTGATTCAATTATATCGTAATTGCTTCAAAGTGTACCTCACCGTTCCTTATATTCCATCTGATCTTGGTTATTTTTTGTTGTTTATTTAATCTTACTTTTTTTTCTATTTTCCAGTCCGTCAAATGACATCGTTGACCATCCAACTCCAGAGGCGTTGCCGTACATTCGAGCTTTGCAACACGGGCAGAATCATCTTGACTGTTCCGGAATGTTTCACTGCACGTCCATCTCACTTCTTGATCTCTTCACTAAAGTTTTAGAAGAATCCTAGTGTCATAATTTTTTTAGCTATAAATTATTAATTAATGCCATATTTCTTATGTTTATACTTTTATAATGAAAATGATTGTGATTGAATCAAACGTAAAGACAAAGGTTTGACCCTGGTCTGATTTGATGAAAAATGAAGACAAGTATGATGGCTGACTTTTTCTGTTAAGCCCAATAGTTGACTGGCAGAAAATGCCTTGGAAAATGGCATTGAGTCCGCCATCTATACACTTTTTTAAATAAAGATTTAATAAATTAAAACGCTTTAATTTTTCATTCTTACATTAATAATATCAGTCGATTCCAATACAGAGAACTTTAATCAAAAGCGGTGAAGACGAGAAAGAAAACCATCTTTGAAATAGATATTGGATAGAAGTAGCGATGCCAAGTTAATTGATCAAATAATTAAGACAATATTTAAATACTTATTTCAATTGTAATTGGCAACATCGACCATAATGTTAACATGTACCTGTTATTGAAGCTCTATAGCCTCAATAACAGGTACTTCTATAAGTTTGTGGCTTTTTTGCAGGTGCAGGTTTACTGATGCACGCACTAATAGATAACGCATTTGAATATTATAACGATGGATGTATATTTAACTGGGGAAACATAAAAGTACGATGTTGATCTAAGATAAACACAAACACCAATTCAATAAAAAAAAATCTGTGGTGTAAACATAATATAGTGAAGGTCCATGCACTCATGAGTTGTAAGAGAAGTGAGTCAGCAATGCGTCCGAGCCGCTCTGCAGCTTTGTAGTGATTTAGAAGCGGAGTTTTTCCACAAATCCAACTAATCATGGCACCAATCTGATACCAAAAGTCATTTAATGCTGGATATGCTTCCCTAAAATAGCATCTCCTACCTGATAATTCTGACCGTCGATGCCATAATGTACAAGTCTTCCAAGTGTAGAGAACATTTATGAGTATTACTATTATTTATCCATGAATAACCAGGTCATCTTTTAAACTGCAACTGTTACAGAATTTCAAGTTACGGTTGTTGCTACAGAATACCGATCGAGAATTTTCCAGTCTCTTTTTAGCGTGACCTTGATTATTAGTTATTACATTTGGGTTGACCGACGATCTATCAAAATCGCAGGAAGCGGTTGGATTAGAGCAGTGCAATGCATAACCTTTGGGGAGTAGTAATTTGGCTTATATTATGTTGCGCAGACCATAAACTGGGTGTTTATTAGTAATGAAAATAATTCAAAATCTAAATGTAATTTATTTAATACAGTCCAAACTTGTGCAGCGTATCCACGCCGATCTCCGTAAAAGTCTCGAGAACCGAATTCTCGCACTCGGGGAAGAGATTCTCACAGTTGCCATCAGCACTGCGCCCGAGCCGCTCTGCAGCGTGGTACTCGTTGTCTGTGTGGTGGGAGAGCTCGTCCTTCGTTGACGATGGCCTGTAATTGAAAGTTTAATGGTTTACTCTTCTTATATCGACAAACAATTTTAGAACATCATAATCTTCTTCGGTACACTCTTTAGAGTGGTCGTGGCCATTATGTATTTGTATTTGAGTGACCCGTTTGACAACACGTTGCTACTTGTCTCGTAGAGCCACTTTCTGTGAGCATTCATTGACGGTAGCCACGGTGATCGGAAATCTTCCTCTAGCTCTATCACCTATCTAACTTTTCCTAAGTGATATTATTATAAAACAAACCTATTTTTTTAAATGTATTATGACAAAGGTATAATGCAGGGCGGGCTCTTTTAGGTTAGATTAGTTTAAGTTAGGTTATTCTTTATCAGACTTGTACATATTTATAACTTAGTTTTTTTTTTTTTTTATATTCTGGTGTATTAGTTACCTTATTTTATATTTTTATTTGTATGCAAATTAAATTATGACAAATACATATAATACATATTAAATAATCTTTCATTTGAGAAGACCGTTCCTCGTATCTTATCGAACGCAGTGAACGTCGTCCATGGCCAGGTACAACAGCTGGCAGCATGGCTCAGATAGTGATGAATTCAGGAATATTAATATGAAATGAAAGAGTACTTACGTAAACAGTATGTGCGCTATTTCACCAAGCAGCCCGTTCTCATGCGTGAAGGGAATCTCAGCTGCCTCGCAGATCGTGCGGAGCAGGCAGGGTCTTCCCGAGTAGCCATACCTGTAAACATGGTATTATGAAACAAGGTCTCTCTTACAAAAAATCTATGGCATGGTAAACAGATATCCTAAAAACTGTGATAGGTTACAAAATTACAATTGACCTCAAACGATTTGGTACAGCCAGCAACAAGAGAAAGTAGTAAGTGATAATTTTTGCGCGCATTATAATGTCAGACGTAAAACAGTCAGCTACTTTTGATGCTAATTGTCCCTATTATTAAATCATATAACAGTGAGATTGTCAACTGGTAAAACTTCTGTTATTATTGAAAAGGCGCTTCAATGCTTGCTAAAAGAACACCTACGTGACATATTTATTCTTACATATCATATTTTAGGTGAGATTTCTGATACAACATCTTAATGAGACAGTCTCAAATCGATAATCCCACGTGTCATAAGATAATAATAGAAAAACGTGTTAAAAAATTCATTACAATGTTTACTTATTTTATGTACCTATATTAACGCTGCCAATAAAATTGTGATTTCTTATTCTGTTTTAAATTGCTTATCCAAGTTAAGTGCCCAACAGGAAAAGTCACACCAAAAAGGAAAGGTGAAAGGGAAGCATTCCTTTTGATGCAAAATTCGATTATAATTTGAGCATCGTAAAAAACCGATTATTTGGTTTCCTTTGGAACAGCTCGATGTTGCAGACGGATGTATTTTTGGAACAAACATTACGTTAAATAAAAACATACAATAGTACATTTTAAATTCTAGATCTTTATTAAAAAACAGTTTTCTATGGAGGGATTGTTTGTAAAAAAAGCTTGTAAATCTTTGTCCTCTCATCACGCCGTAGGGGCTAGACGGATTTTAACCAATTTTGGCACAGGGGTAACTGGATATCCAAAGAAGGTTATAGAATACATTTTACACCACTATGGTAAAGAAAAAGCTTATTGCGGACGAAGTTGCGGGCACATTCTAGTATTAATTATTTATCCTACTAAATTAACTCGCAATACTAGTAAACTATAACCGGCAATAACATCAGTACATGATTTTGTGAAAGTTTTAGCATCTAACCGCGCTAAAATGCATCCACAGCACTGTAACGTGTCAATTGGGTTAAAATAAAAAGTGACGGTTCATTTTCAAGATCACCGTGGAAACAAAGTAATGACCTACCTTTCAGACATGTGCTCTATAATTTTATAGAAATCCCATCTGTTCATTCTCTGTGGCTCTTCATCTTCTTCTGCTTGCCTCGCTTTCTGATCTATAATTTCTTGTCGGCGGATAGCTTCATCTAAAGATAGCTCGTTTGTATCCTGGACTACACCTCCTTCTGAGAACATTAGCGATCGTCTTCTTCTTTCGTCAAATGTGATATCAACCAAAGCATCTTCTTGAGAATCTTCCTCTTTACCATTATCTTTATTATCATCTATTTTCGTAGATTCCGCATCTTTATCTGTATCTTCAGTAACAGAACCATCTCCATCCATGTCCCTTGAGACGGTGTTCACAAACCCATATATTCTACTGGTGTATTCTGTACTGTTTGTAGGAAGATCATATTGAAATTTGATGACAGTACCGACAGTTACTGCCTGCTCCTTTAAATCTACTGGAATACCCAAACCTATAATAAACTGAAACAAAAATCACGATTGATAAAATTGCGCCATGTTTTCATATTATAAAAGTTTATGTCCAACAGTTTATAAAAAAAAAAAAATACAATATAAAATTTAAAAGAGGAGATGAATAAATACTTATTTAATAATTATTTAATAAATAAATACTAAATTAACTACTAAAGTTAAAGTTACAGTCTAATGCTAAAGTTTATCAGAAATCTGTGGATAGGAAGCTCTGACGGATATTTAGAGTACAAAAAGAACTCAATGAAATAGTTGTTTAGTTAAATTGTAACATTAATTTTAGCTTTCCGCGTTACGAAAACTTGCCCTACTTTAACAGGTAAATAACGCAGCCACGCTTAGCCTAAAAAGAAGGAGGATATTATGTTAAAAAAATACAAAGGCGAAGAAAACAATCTTAAAGCAGAAACGAGCGCTTATAATATCGGCCCTTCGTCTGGAGTACTTTTCATAAGGCATTAAGGTGGTCCATCACCGCGAGAATAGGGATGTTGACTGATGTTGACTGATGTTGAATTATACAACATACTGTAGTTAATCATATGAATATAATTTATTCCATATGTCGTAAAACAAAGAAAAAAATTATTAATTATATATTTATATATTAAACATGTGACATCAAAGGTGCGCAAATTTTGTGTTTTTTTTTTTAATCCAAAAGAAATTTTGAAATTTTTCAGAATAAAAGCATTTTTTTACGGTGAAAATGGCAAATTACTTATTGTCTCCATCTACTGGTGCCCAACCTACAGAATGTTGAGAGGAAATTATGCCCAACAGATGGCACCAGACTGGCACGGCGCCGCGCTCCCAAACAAAACAAAAGACGATCCTGCATCACGCTATTAAGATTTTTCCTGAAGTCATGACCTACAAAGAAAAAATATTTTCAATACTTATCTAATAATAATTTTATATTATAGTATATATTATGTATATCGTAGTCTAGTACCCATAGCATAAGCACTACTCAGTTTGGGACTAGGTTGATTGATATAAGATTGTCCCTTAATATTTATTTATTCTCGCGGTAAGGTAGCACCTTTACGCTATTGTTTCGGAGAAGGCCCTTGAAAAAAGGGCACTTGTGAAATTAGATATACTAAATCATGCCTTAATGATATCCAGCCATTTGCCGACGAAGGATGGATGACAGTCCGTGGGGATATAACGCATATTGGGAGACGTGATTCTGTTTCCCTAGCTAATTGATTGTGTGAAGAACCGTTAGTTGTGTGTTTGTATCTTGACTTGATTTGTCATTCTATTTAAAAAAAAATAAGGGACATAATTATTGACACGACACGGTTGGCGCAGTGATAAAGCAGCTGCCTACTGAGCCGACGGTCCTGGGTTCGAATTCCGGCAAGGGCAAATATTTGCGTGATTAACTCGAATATTTGTGCCTGGGTCATGGATTTTATTTGTATTTAAGTATGTATTTATCTGATTCGATCACGTAGAGACACCCCGAGCATAGCCCTCTCCATTGCTCGTTGAGCGACTTTGAGCTTTGAGATGAGGCCGATAGTGAAAGACCACGTTTCGGTGCCGTAAGTCATCACTGGTAACACACATTGGTTGAAGACTTTCGTCTTGAGGCACTGAGGTATGTCGGACGAAAAGACATTGCGTAGTTTCCCGAACGCTGCCCAGCCGAGTTGGATTCGGCGGTTGACCTCTTTCTCGAAGTTGGACCTACCTAATTGGACCACTTGTCCTAGGTAGATGTATGAGTCAACAACTTCGAGTACCGAGTTTTCAACAGAGACTGGGATGGGCACAACCTTGGCATTTGACATGAGTTTCGTCTGTAAAGTGCTCGAGTGGAGACCTCGGACCAGCAAGCGCAGCGTAGGACGTCCACCTACAAGATGGACAGATGACCTTATAAAGGTCGCCGGAAGGCGCTGGATGCAGGTCGCTTCCAACCGGTATATATGGAAGTCCAAAGGGGAGGCCTATGTTCAGCAGTGGACGTCCTATGGCTGAGATGATGATGATGATGATGATGTATTTATCTGATACAAGTGTGTTTATCGTCGTCTAGTGCCCATCCATGGCACAAGTCTACTAGAGTTTACTATGGGACTAGATCGATTTGATCGGTCCGATATTTATTTATTATTTATATAATAATTACAATAAATTGATTGCTATTAAAACAAATTATGCTATCAAGTAGACGCTAAACGTTATCAGTAAAATAATGATCATTAAGGTGCTTTGGGGTAAATTCGACATATTTTTAGACGAGTCTAGAGTATGTTAGGGTTTGGGCTCGTAAGTCAGAACCTAAGAAGTATTCCTTCCAAGTAATGAGATCTTTACGAAATTGGATATATTCATCAACGCTTTGTGAAAACAGCGTTTTAATACGTTGCTTGAACTTGGGAAAAAAAAAAAATAATACTATTTTTAAGGAGTGGGTAATTTCGAAAGCAAGTTGGATAATTGCGAAGGTGATTTTTATGCAATATGAGTTTAAGAATCATATTTCTATTTAGTTCTAATGTACCCCCTCAAAAATAAAAAAATCGCACTACTTTTATTTAATCGACTGCAACACACGTGAACTGAAGCGGGGGAGCATATAAACATGGCGTCTTGACAAGCTTTGCAAGCGTAGAATTTGTTCCCAGTTTAGTAGAAATTTGTGATTTTCGACTTATCTCCATTTTCGAGTTTATCCCAAAGCAGTTTTTTTTTTTTTGCAAAAGTATAATATTTTTTTCTCAGGTGACAAAGTCGCTCAAAAAATAATTGTGTTGTGTTAAAACCTGCAATCCGGCTAAATTACAGGTAAAATTATAGCGTATCCCACCATTTTAACGATAAATAAATATTAAATTCAAACTAACATTAAAACCAAATCAAACCAAATTAAAAACTCCCCACTCACCAGAACTACGTGAAGAATTAAACGAAGCAAAGAAAAAACCCCGACTAAACAAATTCCTCGCAACACTTCAAAAAGCAGGCCAAAGCGAGCAACTTAATTGCATTTAAATTCACCAACAAGAAAAAACGCTGCTTCGTTAAGCGCGATCCGGTGTGCAAAGAAAACATCATTTTGCCGGAGTTAAATCAGCTACGTTATGTAAATTTGCATGAACGAATTCGAAGTACATACCTGTGCACGGGCTGGTCCGCCGTCGGGGTACACGAGGTACCTCTTGTGTCTGTATGCTTCCAAACTCGCAAGAAAATTGAGCAAGATTAGTGATAGGAGCATGACGAACGCGTCAATCGCAGAGCGCGGAGTCAGGCAAAATAAATGTCTCAGTATTTGCTTTGCCCGTGTTTAATGAACCGTTATGTTTTCTCAGTGATTTGGCATGCTCCACATTATCGTTACCTGAATGGAGAGGAAGCAATTAGTATCGCATGCCTGTCTGGGAGATATCCCTTTGTAACTGTGGAATTATTAGCTAACTATGAGAAATTGCTCGACCAACTGAAATTAACCATGTTTATCAGCCGATAAACGTCCACTGCGGTCCCAAAGTTTTCCACAACGATCGGTATTGCACCGCCCTCATCCAATTTCTGCCCGCGATCTTAACCAGGTCATCAGTCTACCTTGTTGCATCTTCCGGTCCGTGGTCGCCACTCAAGAACCTTTCTGCCCCAACGGCCATCGGTTCTACGAGCAATGTGCCCCGCCCACTGTCTTTAAGTTTAGCAATTCTGAGCTATCAAATTAATTTAGGGTCCTAATTCGAAGAGACATTGGGAAATCCGAAACAGCAATATTTCAGGTCTATTATGGCCGAAAGTTAAATTTATCAAAATTATACATACTTACCATCCCTTAAGTAGACATATAGAGAAGAGAAACGTCAAATCGTCGAAGTATTTTCATTCCTGTCTAAAAAAAGGCTTATATTTTTTTAGACAGGAATGAAAATACTTCGTATAACAACTTTATCGAGAAATAACCGACTTCAACGAGAAGTACTCCTTTCTTTTGAGAACAACGGAACGAGTTACACTGCAAAATAATACATAATAAAATAATGTTTGAGTGGTTCCTTAAATTCCACATGAATCTCATCATCAGAGCTTTGCAAAAATATTATGGGACTAATTTCGGGATGTCACTCGAACAAATATAATTTTTATAAAGTACATAAATATCGGAACGGAGTTCTAAGATTAACGAACATTAACGAAAACATACAATCCAGAACCTACCGTAGGTTAATACACGAAAATCATAACAGCCAAAACCGCATCGCTCCACATCTAGCACGGACCCTCAGAATTACTTTATGAATCTGAAAGCGAAATAAATTGCAAATTAGAAGCTTGCATGTCGAGCACTAAGCATGTTGAGCATTCGTTGAACATTTATTGAGCATGTCTGCGACCGCAGGATCCCATTATATGATGGCCCTTCATTCCGATAAATTGGCCGCGCACGGAAAGAGAGCGCCTTTGATGCGGTGCGGCGCTCTGAGGTCAGAATTCAACGGGGTTGGATAAGGTATCATCATCATCATCAAAGTTCTCCACAACAATCGGTCTGGGGCCGCCCTCATCCAATTTCTGACCGCATCCTAACCAGGTCCACCTAGCACACTAGGTACACCTTCCCACGACGGCCATCGGTTATACGAGCAATGTGGCCCGCCCACTGTCACTTAAGTTTAGCGACTGTCTGAGCTATATCTATAGCCCGCTCTACACTCGCGGCGCGAACGCCCGCGAAAGCCGCGAACCGCGTGTGTAGATGTTGTTCACGCCTTCGTGTTCGCGCTTCACGCCATTCCCCGATCAGTGTCGGTTTTTGGCCCGCGACAAAGGGTACGCCTACGAAGCTTCGCGAGTGTGGAGGGACACAGTTGTGCGTGAACTGCTGCGTAAATTCACGCCGTGAATTCACGGAGCGACTTCGCGCCGCGAGTGTAGAGCGGGCTTTAAACCTTAGTTTCCTTGCGTGTCTCACCATTTTGGATTCGATCCCGCAAGGAAACTCCGAGCATAGGATATGTTGATTGATAAAAAATCTTAATAGGCGTAGAAATCAAAATGGTGACTCGTGTCGCTAAAATACGAATGCCAGTTAACATTTATATTTTTGATAGGATTATGATCACTTTTTAATAAATGAAAATACTATTTGCAGTCAGTGGAAAATACGGTCTATGAAGCATTCAACAAAGCTCAGAGAGTAGCCAGACAGTGGCAGTGGGTGGGGCACAATGCTATTAGAATCAATGGCTATTTGGACAGAAAGATTTTTAAATGGAAGTACCCGGCGTGGGGAAGTATCTGACAAGGGGAAGAAATTAACGACGTTTTAGTGACATGATTCGCGCATCTCTATTCGCGCGGTTCACAACACGTAATCAGCCAATTTTTAAACTATACAAAGATCAAAGCTCAAAGAAAAATTGAAATGCTTAACCTGGTGAAAGAGCCCGAGAATCGAACCCTCTGTAGAATCGTACCTCTGGATTACCGGTCCAACCTTTCCACCACGCTAGCGCCCAGATAACCTTTCGACTTTTTCCTTATGCTTTGTATCGATTTTTGCATTAAGCCAAATTTTGTGTGGTGCTCAGATCAGCTCTTGTCTACTGTTATACCACATCCAAAAGGTTTCGTAGCTGGCGGTAGAATCGGATCTGCAGCCGCTTCAAATATTCCCTCTCAGCGGTCGCTCCGAGCTCTCCCATTGACTTTTAAAGCTAGCATATGTGAATCATATCAATTATATAGCTTTAAAAACAGCATAACATGTTTAAGTTTAATCAGATATAATATATCTACTATCATTGCAAACGATATTTCGGAGTTCTAGGGCAATTGGCACTTGTTTTTTGCATGTTAAAATGAAAAACAAAAGAAGGTAAAGGGGTCAATTTCCCAAGCAGTATTTTTTGATGGCAAGACTGAAAACGCAGGTGCAGAAAGGTTGAATAATAAAGTACCATTTTTTTTCGGATACAGCCCGCTATTGTCTACCTCGGGCAACAGCTAAAATTTAAATATTGATACATATAATAATTAAAAAAAATATATTTGGACCAAATTTCTCATCAAGGTGGGTTGTCCCCAAGACGGTTTTGTTTGTAAAATGCCGGGTAAGTCAAATACTATGCATGACAAAGAAAATCTGTTACCATTATTTTATTACCATATAACTAGGTAACGAAAAAAGCACATTACCCGTTATATATCTCCTTTGTATACCCTTGAATAAGTGCATATACGTTTGTCCCGTAAAAACTTCTCATTACCGCCGACAATGTTTCGAACCGATTTATTTCCCAAATTTGATCAAGTATGCCCCCCGTCTCCCGCGCACTTCAAAGAATTAGTTAAGCTGCGGCGCTCGACGAGGCCGGTTGTGTATAGTGGCAATACTTTGGCTCGTATAAACGTGAATATTTCATCGCGGTGGACAGGGGACAAAAAAAATGTCATTCCGGAGTTTGTTATAGTTTCTTTATTTTTTAACTGCGTGGTTTGAAATTTATATATATCAGGTAAAGTACACTCGCCATTACAAGAGTTGAATTAGTTTTAGAATATAGGGATTACTTTTTTTTTTAGAAATAAAAATATGTCGTGTTTCTCATTCCACCATTCTCATTCCGGTGTTTCCGGTGTAGTAAAATGACTTTAAACCCCACCAAAATGAGGAAAGCACCGGAATGACATCAAAAGTAGCTTCACTTTTCATAAATATTGTTGAAATAATAATATTTTATTATTTTGTTTTTAATGCCATACTAAGATATATGTTTATATTATTATGTAATGCCAATAAAATATATATTACGAATATAAAAAGTAAAATTACTTTCATAATATGCCACTTTTCTTTCATTCCGGCGTATGAAATTTCATTGCGGTGCACTTATTTTATCATCCTGGTGTACATTTATCATTCCGTTGTGTGTTTCATATTCGATCTCGAATATCTCGAAAACTATTTCAGATTTCAGGGTCCCTTTTACATATGTTTAATAATATAGTCTAAAGTATCTCTTCACATTTAAAAAACTTAAAAATAATCTAAAATAAAGAATCACACCGAAATGATACAAAAAATGCGTCTTGTTGAAATTGACCCAAAGTGAGTCCGTTCCAATTGTAAGTGCTTGTACCGGTAATGACAATGACATCAATACTGACTCAATGTCAATCAAGGCCTAGTATTATTTATGTCTTCTTTAGAACTCATGTAATTTACAACATTTCATATTTCTAACAGGTGGAAATTAAAATAGAGGTCGAGAGAGCGTTTTGTCATGTACGCCCTAAACAAATATTTGAATTTATATTTCTGTATGTAAAGAAATAAAAAAAACATAAAATAACTGAAATGTACAACAATTATGCCTGCATAGAGTTGTAGTCTTCGACTTATCTGCAAAAAATAAGCTGTCAATATAGTCAATATTTTTTTTATTAATTAGATACCAGAGTAAAGTAACCTATTGAGTCATTTTCAAAAAATATTTACATAGTTAAAGGTTCAATTAAAAAAAAATTACGATCGCTTCTTTTGTGTTACGAAAGTTACTCATACAAAATATATGGGTAACTATCGTTACACAAAGGAATCAATTGAGTTCTGTTTTAATTAAAGCCCTTAACTATGTACATGTATTTTGAAAATGAAAGATAGATAGATTGATAGATATCTATATTTGTATAGATACATACATTGTGTCATAGTTTTGGAGTTACTACATTTTAAAATTAGTAGATTTTAATAAAATAATTAGTTATCTTAGGAAATTATAAAACAGCGATTATTACGTTCTTTTTGTAAGCGGACTACAGAAAGTAATAAAGTGTCGAAAAGTGAACGTATTTTGTCATCTATAACGTGATGAACGTTACTATCAAAGGCCTGTAAACAGTTAACGCTGTAAACTATATAAACTATGACATACTTACGTATACGTAATTTAAATTTAAATTCGAATATCATCACTCCAGCCGTCTCAACGTACGTCGGAGGGGAATCGTGATGGCTAAATTACAAACCCTAATTCCTACGTGACCAGTAAACTTACACTTTCCATCGATTGCCAGCCTTATCCATTTCAACCGAAACCCGACGCCTAAAGGAGACACTGGGACTTGATGCTTTGATTGCGCTCACATGGCGATACCAAATACAAGTCCCTGTAAAGTCCCGTCAAACAATTAACACTTACTTGTCAAACTATCGCCTCTCGAACTACTCGTATGCGTACAGTATTCGACGCATCGAGTCACAGCCTGGAGATTAAGAGAGATCAGTTAAACGTAAACACACGGTATCCAAAGCCTATACGTGCATTTTTATTAATGCCACCAATAGCGGTATCTGTCCAAGCGTAAAGGAACGTTCACAAATTGCTTACACAAATAAGACGTCAGGCGTTCATTAACTGAGCCCAGTGTCGAGCTGTGTCAGTTTTCGGGATGGTAATTTACTGTCAATCACAATTTAAAACTGTCTGTTAATTCAAGGGAGAAAATGCGGACAGATTGCCAATTACTGCTGTACGTATTTCGTAATAATATTTTTGAGCTTGCTTTTTCATAGCTAATAAAATTCATCGGTTTTGTGCTTCCTCAACTGAATAACTCCTGATTTGATAAGCAAAAAACTATATGGGCCCTAAATTTGGATAAAACTATTATAACAGTTTTGTTCGGAGATTAAGTATTAATAAAGAAATTAGATATAAATGTTAGCTATTAAATCTATTCAAAAAGTTGGTAAGTGCTTTCAAATAATGTGGGTAATTGTCATCGCGTTTTGTAACATAGCACCTAATTTGTTTACAGAGACCAACGTCTTTAAATAAGAAGCATGTTTTCAGCAAACTACAATGTTTAGAAATGTAGCATTTGAATAATTTGAAGATATTCTTGGGAATCGAGATATATTTTATGTCTGTTTTCAGGTATGTGATCCTATTTAACTTGAGCGACGGACATTCGAGGGCAAGTAACAGACAGAAGAGATATTTGCTGTTTACAAAAGCTACACAATGGGGAGTGAGTATAATTTAGCGTATTAAAGGTTATTTACCGGTATTTTATGAAGCATATATCTAGCTCTTAACCGGGCTAGTAGGTAGCCTACTCATCCAGAGCACACCTGAATGCTCGGATCTAACTAACGCCTTTGTTCATTCAAAATCGGCGCGCGTTTCGTGTGTGGTGACGTTTACGACCTTTGCGTCGCATTTTACATTAATAACCTATCAAATTCATCACTTAGATGGTTTTTTGCAAAAAATTAAAAAGAGAACCTTTTTTATCACGACATGGTTATCTCCATTATAGTGTAGTTGCCGACGCAGCTAGCCAGCGGTCCTGGGTTCAAATCCCGGCGACAGCAAATATTTATGTAATGAGTGGAGTTCTTTTGGGCTTCACAAAGACGCAGCCTGCTTGGTCCATTTTCTCCACTCCCCTTCAGTGAACAGTCAGCCTAATTCACTCAATTATAGGTACTATTTAAACAAAGTGGGGATTTTGAGAACTGTGATTGATAAGACACGATTTACTCAGCTCGTTTCTGCCCAGCTTCGCGTCAATCGAATCGCCCGCTAAAATGACCAAACATCCTCATCTCCAGGTGTTCGCGACGGTTTCCATACCCCTGCACCCCTTAAGCACGACGAGCGTGGCGTGGTTCTACGAAGCGAACTACTACAACGTCGACAACTCCACCTACTTCCAACCGCTGCTGGGCGATATCCCAGTGAGTCATGTAAATTGCTGTAAAGCTACAAAATACTGTCCAAAAGCAAGGACCCAAACAGCTCATCAATGCCCAGGAGCCGTTCACCCCTGAAAAGGTCTGACCAAATCCGCTCATTACCGTATACCAAATTTCACAACGCACTTCATGAAGCAAAGGTCAGGGGGCTTTTGATGGTTGCTTTTATCGCGCGATAAATAAGTGACAAAACATCTGTCACGCTCGCAATTTGTCAAAACGCGACGGATGAGTTGTCACTTATCCTGAATAAGTTCTTTTTGGAAATCCAAGAAGAATACAGCAGGTAAAGAAATTAGAGAAAAGCGTGAGTTTAGAAATTAAAGAGTAAATAGAATAATTCGAATAAAATATTTTTAGAACTTGTAGTGACGAGTCAGCATTGGCCATCTTGCTTGCATGGCATTGAAAGGAAAGACAGTATTTGTGTAAAGATTAGTTAATCTCAACTCTGCCCTGCTAAGCAGTTGATTGACGACAAAATTCAATTAATTCCAGTGGGGCAGGAGCCGAAACAAACGGAGTGCTGGGGAAGGCTCGAACGACGTTCTGACAAGAAGATTACTTTACGCCTTCATTGAAACTATGTTAATAAAGTAAGTACAAAAAAACAACGAAAACGCTTTAACGCTGCGTTTCCACCAGAGATGTGCGAGGATTTTTTTGGTTAACCCATGGAATAACTTCATTTTCTTATCCTCGCTCAGGGCAACTGATTCTATTGGTTAACAAAAACACATCTCTCGCTACGCATCCTCGCACTGGTGGAAACGAAGCTTTAGAAATTGAAATTAAGTTGACGTCAGACAAACTAAAATTAGCTTCGTCTGTGTAGTCGAAACCGAAAAAGGATAAATCCCCAAAAATATTCCGCTAAATAAATATCAACACGAAACAAAAGATAACACGCATCGCCTTGTTAAGATTTTTCCTGAAATCACGAACACTACGTCGATAAAAGTTTTCAATATAGTATCACATTAATTTTATAAAGGCGAAAGTTTGTGACTGTGTTTATGTGTGTTTGTTACCTCTTCACGCTTAAACGGCTGGTCCAATTTTGATAAACTTTAGTATGAAGGTAGCTGACACCCTCGATTAACACATAGGCTTCTTTTTATCCTGAAAAATGTAGTGTTCCCGTAGGATGCGCGGGAAGCACCGCGCGGCGCAGCTTGTGTTCTCACTTTTCAAAAACTTAGTATTATTGGGTTCCAAATATTACACATATATTATCAAAGGTAAAGCAGGAACCAAGATCTTTTAAGCAAGTATCTACGTATTACTAATTATAGACAGAACCATCAAATAACAATCAATACTCTATTACTCATTCCATAAAAAAATAAGCCTAAAAAGAATAACAAATCAGTTATTTCCTTTCTAATTCTCATCATACCGTACGGCGAAGCCGCAAAAGTGACTGTATTTACTTTGAGTAAGATACTAATTCTAAGAAAATATTACCGGTCATACGAGAGATACATTAGGCGGTATCCTAAGGTAAATAATTAGTCGCAAAATCTTCCATATCTACATTTGTGGCCCATAAGTTCACCCTTGCGGCACCCGTGTCTACAATTGGTCGAGTGATTCTTTATGGTAATGCTAATTGATATTCGGAATATGGGAGTTGGGAGGAATGTTGTGGGGTGAAAATGGCGGAGAATATTGTTATATGGGCCAGGGATCAAAGGAGTGAATGGAATATTTAGTGGTTCTACTCGTATGTTGCTTCCGTAGAATTAATTCGTGCGTTCTTGTCGAATATTCATGTTGAAATAGGTAACAATTTCGTGAACGCTGCTATTTTTGTAAGGAAATAAATACTGGAATTTGATTATGTTTATCAGCTATCCAGAGAAGGTAGTAGGAACGTGTGCATAAAATCAAAACTCATAATTAGTAACCAACTTCAAAACAGAGGAGTTGCTCAAATCCTCAGGATATTATGTATGTTCCCCGATTTCATTGTTTTTTTTTTTGTTGCTAAGGCTTTCTATTTGGTCCCATTGTATACAGGTTAGAATCTAATGATGGGATAAAAGAGAAATCAGAGGAACTTATTAAATATTATAGGCACACATTTAGTAGCCCGTGCAGTTCCTTACGAAAAGCATAAATTCTCTTAGTTGAAAACGGTTCTTTTATGTTAAAAAGTGATAAATACTTACATTTTACACAGCGCAATATTTTCACCTAGCTAGAAGCGTCATATGTAGATAAATAACTCGTAATAGAGATCTCACTAAAGTACAGTCTGCAACAAGACGATAAAGCTGCCTGTCCACTGCGTCTTAGTGAAGCTCAAAGGAAGTGCATTTAAATCTGATGAATGCGATTGGTCGACTTTACACATATCTGCTCCGCTTTTCTCCGCTTTTGTAGACAGGTAGCCTAAAAATGCGGCTTTGTATTGGGAGGAGAAGTAGTATTGGTTTATATTTCATAACATATTTATATAATATTGTACCATTGATAAATAACAGCGCCCTCTTGCTCGTTCACTGCTGTAAAGTAGTGCGGTAGAAGTGATTATTAACGTATTCACGTAGAGGTCGATTGGGTGTAAAAACCTTTCAAATAAACAATGCAAAGATTGACTCCCAAAGCATAATAAAAAAAATTAAAGGTTATTTGGCGTTAAGGTGGTGGAAAGGTTAACACGTTGGACAGGTAATCCGGAGGTACGGTTTCCGGTCTCTTCCACCAGGTTACGCATTTAAATTTTTCTTTTTGCTTCGATCTTTGTATCAATGGTAAGTACAATATAGTAAAAATTGGGGTATATGTATTCAATAATTTTTCTTATTTGTTCTTTAGGAACGAGTATCCCGGCCGCGCGTGCTTGCTCAGGGCTATATGTGAAGCTGCCACGTCTCACCTCACTCACAACGGTGTCTTAGGAGACCTACTGCATCTAGCACTAACGTAAGACCTAGCATAATTTTGGTCGCGCCATACATCATGTCACGTGATCACGTCACACTAAGTATGGCGCAACCGAAATTTCACCCCTAATGTGATCCCGGACAGACGTCAGTGTCAAACGTTGAATTAAACCCTACCCAGGTAGCAAACAGGCAATACAATATTTTTTTAAACAATATTTTGCTAAGCAGTTTCTGAAAATATTTTTTATGAAATGATAATTTGTGAAATAATGTTTATTTAAAGAAGCAATGTATTGCGATATGTGTGATATTATTACAATGGCAGCTATATCAATGCTAAAGGAATGTCAATATTGACCGCCGTACATTGAAAATACTATTTAATTTGTTTGAAATAATGAACTTCCGAAAACTGTCATTTGTTAATAGCGGCTGAACAAATGTTGTTCGGTTTGAAGAGTTCCTATGTTTTAATTTATTGCTGCTATTACACGCAACACCCTGTATATATTATGTATATCGTCGTCTAGTACCCATAGTACAAGCTCTGCTTAGTTTGGGACTAGGTAAATTTGTGTAAGATTGTCCCTTAATATTTTTTTTATCACAACTTTCAGTCCTTCAACATCAGTGGAGGAAGAAGATTTAGAAGACTGTTTCTACGAAGCCGAGTACCGCGGACTTGAACACAACTGCGCTAAATACCTTCGAGGCTGTCCGTCGAATCCTTTGGACTATATCTCTATTCAGATAGAGCATATGTAGGAACGTCTAAATGCTTTTACAAAATCGACAGACTTGTCATCCAATACGATTCAATCAGGAAATAAAGTGAAAACGCAACTAAAACATGCCTTTGGATTTATATACCAAAAATAACCACAAGTTTGTGCGTATTTCCATTAATTCTTTTCTTGATTCTTGTTTTGCTATGATTAGTCAGAGCTATACTGATTAGTATCCTATATACATGTTGGACAGTCAGTAATAAGTCGGATAGTTTAAGCAAAAAAATTATAAAATACTTGACCCCAGCAACTTTTAAGGTCTTCGCACATTATAACAACTCAACGGCGACTCGATTCTATGCCAAATATTGAAATTTAAGCCCTATGTCACATTTACTAGGTTTAATTTCAAAAAATGATATTAGTAGTGGACGACGAGTGGACGACGCGTCGGTGCATCGTTGAAATTAAACCTAGTAAATATGACATAGGGCTTAAATTTCAATATTTGGCATAGAATCGAGTCGCCGTTGAGTTGTTATAATGTGCGAAGACCTTTAACCAGCTGAACTAATTTTTATGATTCACAGCTGCAAAAGTATATCAAAATCGAATCATCTGAAGAGCATTGATTTTACAGGCCACAATCACACTTACATATTATATTCGGAGTTAAAACACGTTAACCACAGGACCAGAGACAGTATTTTTGAATTTCAAAATCACAAAGTGAAATTTATGCAGAAGAGGTGCTCTCCTCTATTGAACGTTTACTATTCCAGCAAACCAAACTTTTACGAATCTATCGTTGTATAAACGTTGGATTTAGGTGATGAAAATTGCGATCCGATTGTTTCGTGAACTTTTACTCTTTAAATACCCTTAGGTATACGATTTGTGAGATAGGTAAATACTAGTTTTATATTATTTACAGTCAGCGGTTAAATGATTATGTTTGGTATTCTAGATATATTTTATATTATTATTATAACCGTATAAAATATAGATTGAAGGAAGGAGAAAGAGAGGAAAACCAAGGAGGGCTTACATGGACCAAATGAAGGAGAAGGTGATCGTCGTGTCGTACCAGGCTGTCACGGAGAAGGTGCAAGAATTATGCATGAAAAAATAAAGGAATATGCAGATTACCTAGCACACTTAAAGCCCGACCAGAAATGAGGATTTCCAAGAGGGCGCTATTTATAAAATTTATATGGCAACAATTTTGCAACCTATCGCAACCGCACTAGAATGACATTAGTTTAAATACCTGTCAGTTCGTATGTTAACCTCGTTATATCATCTAATGGAATGCACTTTTTTCGGTTCACTATTATCTTGTAGAAACTTTTTTGACATATATTTGTTTTGCATAACGATACTTGGCAGAAGTAACGTTTGGCAGAAACATCTTGCGCAGAGTACCTATGCTTTGGCATAAATCATTTCGCAGATTTTTATAATACCGAATCTTATATTGGCATAATGTTGATGAGCATAACAGTCTTCTAAACGAATAGTACTTTCGCAGATAATTTTTTTGCATAATATTTTAGGCGGCATAAAGTTGTCAAGCCGAATACCATTTAATTCCAAGATAGACTTCATTGTCTTATCTTGTTGTACAGGACATATGCGGAATACCTAACCTAATCCAAGTCGCACCTGCCCTAAGGTGCAATCAGTACCTAATTTATGCATTACAAATTGTTGTGATTACACATTTTGTCCATGGAGTGGTATGGTAGCCGGCCGATGCCGCGCGGCTCGCTCACTCGTTAGGGTCTCAGTTCAACCTAACACTCCTCCTCGCTTCGCTCGTCGTCGTACCTAACCTAATCTAAGTCGGACCTGCCCTAAGGTGGAATCAGGACTTAATTTATGCATTACAATTGTTGTGATTAAAAATTTAGTGGCAGTTGCCCCGCGGCGGCAAGATACCTAACACTGCTCCTCGAACCGCTCGGCGCGCTCGTCGTCGTACCTAACGGTACTTATATTCTACTACGTAAAGTTTACTTAACGCACTTTTCTGCTAGTAGAAAATAATTATGCTATTGTAATCGTATGCTATAGGATTATTATGGTACATAAAATTATGCTAAACCAAAGTCGGCCAAAGAGATGTTCTACAAAACAATGTGCTGCAAAATGTGTCGTATGCGAGGTAGTAGTAATGCCAACTATGCCTTTATGCCATCTTACCATTCGACCGAAAGTGTTTCTGCGAAACGTGTTATGCGAAGTGTATTTCTGACCAATATTATTCTGCCAGATGAGGGTAACCCCTTTTTTCCTAACTGTTATTCGTGAAGTAAACACGTGTACGCTTTATTTATTTATAATATTAGGTTCACGACTGTGAATGGTTTTCGGCATTTTCTTTGGATATTTTTAAATATTTGTCTTTAAGAAACCGCCCACGAATGACATTGACATTGTTGACAAACCATAATAAAATCATTGTCAGTGTAAGAAATCAGTTCCAGTGAAATTCCACAATATGGCGCATCTTCATATATTTCAGGTCAGGCTTTAAGTCATTTACCGAAATAGCGGAGCCATTTTGATTTTCAGATCGTAAACATTGTCAAGCAAAATGCTTACCCTCCAGTAACGAAACAGGGTCAGTTTGCCATCCAAATAATCATTGACGAGTCAGGATGCCTACAGTTCGTCATTATTACCCTTCATCTCTTCAATACTGAGAAATTACTTTATTCCTACTAAAGTTCATGTGAAATCGGAAAAATAGGACTCTAATATTAAATCCATGATTCTTAAGATGCTGGCAGTTTCAAATTGCAAAAGTCCCAAGATGTAGTGATTAAAATGTTTAAAGTTGCATTGTATCGTCCTTTTCTAAAGGTAATGGAGTGAGGAAGAGAGTAGAGGTGAATTGATGGAAAGATAACTAGTTGGTCCGTGTTTGCGATTTCGATGTTGTTTGCGATATCGTTCGGTGGGTGGCTAGTGCTTTGGGTAAAGATGTGTTATGTGACATTCAGATTGTTGTAACAGATCTGTACTTTTTTGAGAGTATATTCCGAAAGCAAAAATTTTCCGAGTTTTTATAATTCCGAAAACCACTTTCTGATAAAATCATTTTTTTTGCACGCTAACCTAAATGGAAATTGATGAAGAAATTAAAAACGTTTGATTGTTTTTGTATAAGTAGGAATGAGAAAAAGATTTCTTAAAATAAAGTTAAGTACACAAAACCAAATTCCAGGGACTACTTGATATCCAAATTAACCGAGAAGAATGGCGAGCTACTTAGTCAACGGAGTAAGTATTTTTCAAATGTAATAGTTAAAAAAACATTTTTATTCAAAACTCAACGTCAGATACCAAGTCCCGCACGTGCCAGTGCTCCGGCAACTGAACGGCAAATATTTTGAGCTGTCGCGTCAGCTCCGTAATCCGCAGAACTCCGTTTTACAATATACAGAGCATAAGCAGAGGTAGGTATCAGTTCCCTTACTATGTTTAATACACGATGTCCCAATAATTTACATATATTCTTCTTAGTTGTTTCACTCTTCACAGAGCGGTCGTGATCAACTGCTAGTACTATTAGAGGCAGATATTGTTCGCTGTATGATATTACGCCATTTCTCGCGATTCACAGACATTCTGGTGCACTCATGCAAAGGTCCGCCCACAGCCGATTTGATCTGGTCGGTCCATCGCATGGGTGATCTTCCACGTGATCTGGTTTCCTCCACTTTGCCCTGGACGACGAGACGCTCTATGGAGTTATTGTTTCGCCTTGAAACGTGACCGAAAAATTTGAGAATACTGGACCAAAGCGGACAGATGCTGCTTGATGCGGAGTTCTTCACGGATGGAGACATTGGTCCGAAATTCTGTCCATGATATTCCCAGCATTCGTCTCCAACACCACATTTCTAAAGCATCTATCTTTTTCTTCTCAATCAATTTACATATACCTACCTAAGGTAAAAACAAAACTGTTAAGCAATAACTGTATTCCGATAATTTTCAATGCACTTCCAAACGAATTTTAAAATCTGTCCATTGAAGGACTTAAGTGCAAACTCTCAGAGTGGCTACAAAATGAATGTTTCAGTGATTGCGTGAACGATTTGTATGGAGAATTGTAGTTCTACAAAGTAACCTAGTCATAGTCATGGTCATAGTATTTATTAATAAACAATACAGGTATTCAGGTACCTCTAGGCACTGTACTATTCGCCATACAAATCGTTTACCCTGTCGCTAGCGAGTACGGTCACATTAACTCATGGTAACTAGTGTCCATAATATGGAAACTTGTCACAAGGTAGACCAGTAATAAATAAATAAAAAAATTACAGATCTCACACTACGCACAATAAAGCACATGATGAAAGGTCATTGGGCCAGCCCCATCACCATCCTTAAAATGATAGCGAACAGACTCGACTGTCCCTATATAAATCACTGTTGCATGCTTCATGTAAAAACTAACACTTAGAATAAGTCAAAATTGTACTACTAACAAAATGAGTCAAAGTTACTTGAAATAAAAAGTATTATTATTATTTATTCGTGTTCGGACATATGACCCACGGCAGCGTACACAAACGAAATAGGGCTAGGTATGTAGGTAAATGTATTTGCTACTCAGTGGTATGAGTCGCATTCTTGTAAACCATGGGAGAATTGAGAATAAAAACAAAAATCATTTCTTATCATTATAGCATTTCTGCAATTAATTAAGTCAGAACCACGTCAGAACTATTGGAATTATTTTAATAGCTGCTTATTACTTTGAATAGCTATTAATTGCTCTTGTTATATTGTTTAATAGGTATAAATAATAAAATCCAGGCCTAAAAACCATTTTTTTTATTCTGCTTGATCAAAAAATAAACATTAATTAATAGTATCACTACATCGTACACATACTGTTGAATAACTTTTTTCTGCCGGTTGATACATAAAAAAAATACGTGTTTAGAAAAGTGAGATTAAACTCTCTATTTTAAAACTAGTTTGATCTCTGTACGCGAAAGTTCGGAAAGCGGGTCAAAAACGCCTACTGATAACCTTTGTAAACTTTATTTTTTGACCTCGCGTGTAAGGGCTGCCGCCTAATTCTTTTGTCCACTCGCCTCATAAGGTGGCTCAAACTGTAGCTTAATTCAACAACGAGATTAATTTCTTCCGTTCATTGAATAGCGAGCTCAAAAGTTATTGGAAAATTCTCGATTTTATTTCAAAAGTTATTTGACAAATATTAGATAATATCAAAAAGTTACCGATCGATATTGGGAATTCACATTGCAATTTGGAGCTCTCTGGTAGACGGCATATTTTGACATATGGCACATCCGCATACGTTATAGGTAAGTATATTAAAGGTCTTCGCACATTATAACAACTCAACGGCGACTCGATTCTATGCCAAATATTGAAATTTAAGCCCTATGTCATATTTACTAGGTTTAATTTCAAAAAATGATATTAGTAGTGGACGACGAGTGGACGACGCGTCGGTGCATCGTCGAAATTAAACCTAGTTAATATGACATAGGGCTTAAATTTCAGTATTTGGCATAGAATCGAGTCGCCGTTGAGTTGTTATAATGTGCGAAGACCTTAATGCTCACTGGCGTATAATGCATGTTATTATCCACTAGATTGCTTTTGGTAACTACGGCTACCTGTCACCGCTCTTATTTTATTATATAAATAGAGTCCAACTCAAAATTCGAAGCAATTGAGTTGTTATGTACTAAGTCTCATGAAGTAAAATGTTAATTTCTTTTGTGATAAACAATAATTCTTTAACCTGAATATGGGGTCGGATGTAGGGATGTATTCTGGAAAGCAGTCCATGGGACAGCGGTATGTATTGATTTTGAGTACTTATTCCTGCCTCTAATACGTGGTCATCACTTAAAAACCTTTCTGCCCCAACAAGTGTGACTTGACACTTGATATCAATGCCGAGACTGTCCAAATAAAATTATTGAAAATAAGTAAAATTCTTCCCGAAAATAGTCAGTCCAAAAACTAAGACGGACAATAAAATTCTACCCATATCACTTTCCGCTCTAATGCTCAAAATACCAACATAACTTTGCACGCGTATTTCCTCATTCCAATCACATTTCCTTCGCATAAGACGGGAAACCGAATTTATTTGGTAAAGCCGACTGTAGATTTATGTTGGCAAAAGCACAAATTGGCTTTATGTCGTCTTGACAGATGTAATCTTAGAATTTACGTAATTTACGTGACAAAAGGCTCTCGGTGTCATTAGGGTGCTTGTACGTGTGCTTACATGCTATTAATAAACGCGGTGCTTTAATATAATTTACAGTCGACAAATAAACACTTGTTTGATGTATTTATCACCCGAGTACGGCGAAGTAGAAAGGAGAGTTATGGTTATGCAAGATGAGACTATCCGAACTTTGATCTTCTCAATCTTTGTCTACGGGTCAGAGTCGTGGACAATCCGCGCCATAGACCGAAAGAAAAAAGATGCCTTTGAGATGTGGTGTTGGCGCAGGATGCTCAAGATACCATGGATAGCCATGAGGACCAACAAATCCATCCTAGCACAACTGAGGGTGAAAACCAGACTGCCGACCATGTGCTACCAAAGGATACTTGGGTATTTTGGTCATGTTGCTCGCCGGAATACCGACAGCCTTGACAGGCTAGTGATAGTGGGCAAAGTGGAAGGAAGAAGACCCCGCGGTAGATCCCCGCGTCGATGGTGTGACCAAGTGACCGACATCACTGGTCTGACGGTTTCCTCTGCCCTGAAGGAAGCCGAAAACCGAACAAACTGGAAACAGCTAGTACACAATACAACGAAAAGCTTTCAGGGACACGACCTTTAGCTATGAAGTATACGATCAAGAAGAAGATGATTTTGACCGGTATGTATGTATGTGGGTATGCATGTTCATCTGTTTCCTCATAACCTCTAATTTATTAACCCCCAAAAAAGAGAGGGATTCCCGGTCCCCTCCGCCAGGTTACACATTTCAATTTTTCTTTGTGCTTTAATCTTTGTATCAATAGTTTAATATAAAAATTGTGGAATGTATGTACCCACATAAAAATAGTAGTTTATGTGACTGTACATAATGAAGGGTATTAAACACGAGTGTGGGTTTATGAAACGCGCCGAAGGCAAGTTTCATAATAACATCACACGAGTGTTTTAATGCCTAATTATGTACGGATACATACACTACTTTATCTAGCCACATATCATAGGCCTCCATGATGCATTCAGGAGGCGCACATTACGACAAATATTACCCGGTAATGGCGGCAATGAAGTTTTCTGGCAGCTGTCATAGTTTTTTTTTAATTCAGAGACAAACTAGAGTTGGCCCCAACTATCATATCGTTCGATATCTTACTACGTGCGACATTTGTCAAATTTGAGGCAAATTGACAATTCATTTCGAACTAAACGTCATCTCGACTGATATTAGAATAGAGGTCAAATCAAATTTCTTTGTTTTTCATAGATGCTCGAAATTTGAATAAATAATATAATCGAAATCGATGTTATTATTTAGCAATAATAAAATTTTCACAGATAAGAAATTTGTTCTAATCAAACAGTCTATTTTTATGGTGGTCATAATGTGCGGTTCTTGAACGCATCATGGAGAGTTTATGATATTTGGATAGATAAAATATTCTACATTACATCACACGTAATATTATAAAGGCGGAGATTTGTGAGTGTGTTTATGTGTATGTTTGTTACTCCTTCACGCTCAAACGGCTGGACCAATTTTGATAAAATTTAGTATGAAGGTAGCTGACACCCAGGTTTAACACATAGGCTTTTTATCCCGAAAAGTGTAGTGTTCCCATGCGACGGGTAACACTGCACAACGCCGCTAGTGTTTCATAAATAAAAAAATACTTTGTCAAATAGTTTTATTTATACCACAGTAAATCGCAGTTGCTTTTCACGCGTCGACGCCGCCTATTGTGTCTAAACCTCGCTAAAATCCATCCCATCAAAGCCCTTTGAAATTGAAAGCCAATTTTTATTCTATTTCATCAACAAAACACGCAATATAGTTTGCGACTATTCAATCTCCGCTGAATACAGTGTTGGATGCAGTTTTTGTATATCAGACTGTTAGAAATTTAGACGAAGCTGGAAGCTGAACCTACTCTAATAATGTTGGGAAAATATGGCTGGTTGAATTTAGATTTATTTGAGCGCTAGTTTTATATTCCCTTTTGAGTTACATTATTACAGTCATTATTACAGTTTGGCGAAACGGTTGGCGCAGTGGTAAAGCAACTGCCTACTGAGCCGGCGTTTCCGAGTTCGAATCCCGGCAAGGGAGTGTGAGTTGTGTGAGGTTGTCCGATAAAATATCGTACAATCTCACACAAATCGATCTAATACCACAGTAAACTCTAGTAGGCTTGTGTGGCACTAGACAAACATATGTATACTTGAATACAAAGAAAACATTCATGACACGCACATTTGTCCTTGCATTCGAAGGACCGTTGGCTAAATCTATATGGCAAACTATTCCGAAAGGGTCTCAAAATAAAATCACCGTTAACACAATAGAATTTCTCCTATCCAACCAATTTGAACCAACATATTGATTCAAACACACGATTTTCACACATTACAACAAAACGGGACTAAATTTGAACCATCCAAATTCGGAGGACTGCAGAACCCTACCGCTCCACATTTAAAGTGAAACACTTCTATTTCACACCTCCTAGGTAATTGTACAACGGTGTCACCTATTTGGAACATCGTGTGTTCAAAATCAGTTAGTTGCGTATACGCCTTTGCAGTTATAGTTGTATCTTTGTCTACCACAAATACCGGGAATCCAAAATGAAGTGGCTAAAGATCATTCTGTTCTGGTTAGTGTTTTGTTTTAACATTCCATTTTCAAAAGTTTAGCTGTTTATTTTTCTCAATTTTAAAAGTGATCGGGATTAGGCATTGCGTTCTTAATTAGTCATTTGATTTATTTTCAAATGTTTAGCTGAGTCTTTTTTTAATATACCTATATTGAGGGTGACCAGGAATATTGTGTGCTTTTTTCGTTGGAATGTAGTGCTGATTTTTGTTTGTTTTTTCTAGGGGTTTGATTTGTTCTTGTGCTAGAGGTGATATTGAAAAGCGAGCGTTGATATTTCCAGATACCAGTCTTTACGGGGTAAGTGATGTATTTTATAATTCCAATAGTAAAATAACTATTCAAGATTATGCAGCATCATTCAATAATAAAGAGAGAATTCGTGAAGACTATTTTCAATTCAATACTCGATACTCAATCATTTATTGCAATATCACAACAGTAAGGTACAGATGTTAACTTAAAGCTACAGATCATTGTGAACCCTGTTGGGCACTGCAATGTCAGGGACTAGTGAGAGGAGGACTTACACTTTTAAACACTCATGTTTACAATTTATCTTCTAAGTATTCATTTAGCGTGTAATAGGATTCAATGGTCTATTTACAAAGTCTATTACTAATTTCGTAAGTCTATGTCTATTACTTTATTTTATAAAGGTCGCCGGAAGGCGCTGGATGCAGGTCGCTTCCAACCGGTATATATGGAAGTCCAAAGGGGAGGCCTATGTTCAGCAGTGGACGTCCTATGGCTGAGATGATGATGATGATGATGATGTCTATTACTATACGTCTAATATGATGATGATAATAAATAAGTTATAATGCATTTAAATAGATGGAAAACTATCACGGCTTACTTACTTCGTTAGTCACCTAATTTGTAAAGTTTCGTATAGAATATACTCTTGTTTAGCCGTATGGTTAACTGGTAGAGAATGACATTTGGCATTAAGTTCTCCATTTGTACTGACTTTAGCTTCGTGCGATGAAGGGTAAATAAATAAATAATAATTCATTTTCATAGAAGTTTTTTAGGTTTGTTCCCTACGATGATGGGTACCTCAGAAAGGTGCCACAAATAGAATTTATTTACGCTAAACTTGTTTTTTTTTTTGTGGCAATAACAAGTTATTTTTCTTTGTTCTTTGATCTTTGTATCAGTGGTTCAATTTTTAATTCCAGACATTCTTGGCCATCGCCGTGCCCATCGACATCCCAGATAAAAACGTGTTCGTATCCTACAACTTCGAGTCTAACTACAGCGTGGTCACCAATATTACACAGATTGATGAAGTGCTATTCCCCAATCTGCCGGTAAGCAAATATTCTATGAGTCTGATAGTTACTGAGTTACTGATAAAAGGGTGAAAAACGGGACCCTTTAATAAAACTTCGCTGTCCGCCCGTTTGTCTATCTGTCTGTCATCAGTGTATCTCATGAATCGTGACAGCTAAACAGTTGATATTTTCACAGATGTTGTATTTCTGTTGCCGCTATAACAACAAATACTAAAAACAGAATAAAATAAATATTTAACTGGGGCTCCTATACAACAAACGTGATCGGTTGCGTTAACTTCGCACCTCATTTGTATGCGACGCCATACAGACCAGGTGCAAACTTTACTTTACCCGGCCAGTTAAGATGGGAATTGTATGTACGGAACCCTCGGTGCGTGAGTCTGATTTTAACTTGGCCGGTATAAAAAACATAAATGTCATAGGGGCAAACGAGCAAACGGATCGCCTGATGGAAAGCGATTACCGTCGCCCATAGACACCGGCAACACCAAAGGAGTCACAACTGCGTTGCTGGCCTTTCAGATGGGAGTACGCTCTTTTCTTGAAGGTTTGAAGGACGTATCGGTCCGGAAATACCGCAAGCGAAAATTCATTCCACTAAGTAGTCATGCGAGGTAGGAACTTTCTAGAAAAACGCACAGTTGTGGACAGTCAACTATCTAGAATTGTCGCGTAGAACGATGGCGGAAAGATACGGCAGGAATCAATCCGAACAATTTCTCGGTGCTCCGAGGAATTGGTCGGATTAGTTTTATTCCTCCCCGTTAAGTTTCAGTACAGTTTTTCAAGCTTGGCACTACAATGCGTGTCTTGGATCGTAGTTCGGTGTTTATTATGTGGTCTGTTTGCGCTCTTATATTCACCAGATTATTTAATATAATTTTTCAGGTCATCAGTTCCCGTCATAGTCGCAGCATCACTAGAGAGCTGGCTTATACGGTCTTGGAAGCGAGATTTAAGGAGTAAGTATTGAAATCCCTAAAGATCCTTTTGAGTTCGAAACATGATGATATTGTTTGTTAAGAATGAATAAATGAAATGAAATGACGACGCTCGATGACCAGCCAATACCTAATGTTATCAAGACCGCCGAGGGCAAAAACAAATGGAAAAGCATTGTGCATGAAGTGACGAACATAATATTTCAAATGAGGCACGCCCTTCAGCAATGATTATGATGCCAACTAAGAAGAAGAAGAAGAACCTTGAGTAAAACCTGTGTGTGACGCTGTGTTTTGACGACGTAGTTGACGCAATGGTAGCGCAGCTGCTGATCCGACGGTTCTTGGTTTGAATTCCGGCAAATGCATGTATTTGTGTGATGAGCTCGAATTTTTGTTTCTGGGTCATGGATGTTCTCTAGGTATTTAAGTGTATTTATCTGAATATATGTATCTGGTCGTCTAGTATCCATACTACTAGAACTTCCTATGGGACTAGATCAACTTGTGTCTGATTATTGTATTAAGCGGTTTACACCCACGTATTTCGAACCACGACATATTTTGAACTCCTATGAAGCTCTTCATCAGGGACTGCTACCCGTACAGAGGCTCCACAGAAGTTACCACGCCGCTGTATAGGTACCAGTCTCTGATGTAAATCGCTTAATACAATAGTTAAATATGTCTCACGAAAGTTTTGACAAGAATATATAACTTGTGTCATTTTTCATAACCGGCAATGCCATCGGTTCTGTACTAATACATTTTACCATTTTTATTGATCGTATAAAAACTAACCTAAACTTATCTATTTCCAGGCACGGTATGAAAGGCCGGGAATGCATGCTGCGTAACATCTGCGAAGCAGCGGAGACACCGCTGCACCACAACGGTCTACTGGGACACATCATGCATATCGTATTTACGTGAGTTTTCATTATCATTTCAATCTAATTATTTTTCATTCAAGCTGTTACGTTTACAGCCAAGTTGAAGTGGAACTGGGCTGGTCACGTCTGTCGAATGCCAAACGAGCTTTGGGCCAAGATCGCTATCGCTATAGAGTGGAAGCCCAGCAGCCTGAAACGGAGACGTTGCAGACATCATCGGCGATGGCGGGACGAGCTAGACTCCTTTATAAAGGAATGGCCAGAAATAGCCCAAAACCGGGAACAATGGAAGAACAATGGAAGGCCTTTACCCAGCAGTGCCACTAGCGTAAACTATGTTTACATTGAATCGACACGTTTAAAAAAATTATAGTTCAGGCGGGGTTCGAACCCGCGTTTCCCACGGCTTTCCGGGCCAACTGACCAGGGCGTCCTGCCACAGCACAGATGCCAATGGCTTCACCTTTTGCATGCATTAGGGTGGCAACGTAAGATTCTAACTTTATGATCGGTACCATCGTCTCAAATTAGTAATAACTAATATGTCATCTTCTTGCCCTGCAGTATATTTTGGTATTCCTTAGTACTAAGTGGTTCAATACAATTCACTGGCTTAGTAATTATGTGGTTCAATGTCACAATTTCAGTGTAAAGTTCAAAATCAGACTTACTGTGACAATGTTCAAATTTTTATTAGTCAAAGTGAAATAACTAGGTATCAAGACCGGTAAAAAAATAACTTGTCTTTTGGTTCTGTAAAGTCAACTGAGGTGACGATGAGTATACGAGACGTAAAGACGGCCCCTCTCCCCGTATTAAGGAAAGAAACACAATTGATTCAGGTTCAATTAGCACATAAATTACATCTTCTAGAACGAAAAATAGATGAGTTTGAAGTGACAAGAGAAACAAAGAAACGCCAAACTGTAACATTAAGCCAAGTGAGTGTAACTAGTGTTGTTCTCAAGTTTTTGCTTACCTTTTCAGCCCATCGACGTCTCGCGAGGAAGGTCTCTCCGATGACTACTACCAGGCTGAGCTGGACGGCCAGAACGGAGACTGCGACAAGTATCTCGACATGTGTCCCTTCAGCATCTTCGACCTGGTCACCAGGCTTGTGGAATATCAACACTCATAGCCCGTCGACCCACAAAAATTCTTCTCTCAGTCTCTTGGACTCAGACAGAGTACATGAAAACTGTGGCAACTATTATAAATATTTACACAAAGGTAAATTATGAAAGAAAAATGATCTGTGGTCCACTGCAATGTAGGCAAGACTCGAACCTGCAACCCTACGTTTCCAGCGTAATGTTCTCCCAACTGAGCTATCACATCGTTACGTCAATCACACGTCCGTTACTGGAGCATCCTGTGCGTCATATGTGTTTAATCCTAGGGTATGGCTAATGCGTTTTAAAGTTCGAGTCCTGCTTTCATTGCAGTGAATCACATTACATTTTTCTTTCACAATTTACTTTTCTGTCAATATTTATAACACCACATTTTTGATGTGGTATTCCATCCAACTCGATAGCTATCCCTTCAGTGTCTTTGACCAGTACCCTTACCATAGTTGAAGTGACCGTACTCGCTAGCAACAGCGTAAATGATTTTGTACGGAGAAGAACACAGCAACCCTAGCGTTTACTTTGTATAACTACAATTATCCATACAAATCGTTTACGGAGTCGCTAGCGAGTATTGTCACTGTAAACTCACGGCACAGACAACTCCCACTAGACGGAGCATGTAAGGCGACCCGCGCGCACCAGCGATATGGTACGGCAGAACATTAAAGTATCAACACGGCGGCCACCGTTTAGTTGCGTCCTTGTTTATGATCCATGCGTACGTCAACGAAAAAAGAAATTAAATAAATAACATGGCAAATTGTAGTGTTAAGTGGTGTAGAGAGACCTCATACACATGGACGCAACTAAACGGTGGCCGCCGTGTTGATACTTTAATGTTCTGCCGTACCATATCGTTGGTGCGCGCGGGTCGCCTTACATGTGCCTTACATGCTCCATCTAGTGGGGGTTGTCTGTGACTCACGGTAAGGATACTGGTCACCAGGCTTATAGAGTATCAACACTAATCTCCTTAGGTATTCAAGAACGCAGAAATTCCTTGCTTTATATGCGAGTATAAATATATCCTTACAACCATGTCGGTTAATATACTCATATCTCACAACGTGAAGATAATAATGTAAATATGGTCTTTGAGAAATTTCTGATTCGTTCATTGTTTTTTTTTATGCACCTTAACGTAATTGCGTCAAAAGTAGGTATTAATTTGTTAAATTAAGATTTGGTAGTCAAATCTATGTTTTGGCTATAGTGACCATTATCAACTACATACAGGAAAGGTCATGTCTGTAAAACATTTTCGTTGCCCATCTAAAGGGTGAATTATTCAATAATCTGTGGGGGGAAACTGTTGATAACGATAGAAGTTACCAATACAACTCTTGTGAAAAAAACCATACTATATACTATATATACTATATACTATCCATACTAATATTATAAATGCGAAAGTGTGTCTGTCTGTCTGTCTGTCTGTCTGTCTGTTACCTCTTCACGCTTAAACCGCTGAACCGATTTAGATGAAATTTGGTATATAGATAGTTTCAGTCCCGGGGAAGGACATAGGATACTTTTCATCCCGAATAAATTTAGTGTTCCCGTGGGATGAGCGGGTAACACCGCGGGGCACAGCTAGTATACTATAAATGCGAAAGTGTGTCTGTCTGTCTGTCTGTCTGTCTGTCTGTCTGTTACCTCTTCACGCTTAAACCGCTGAACCGACTTAGATGAAATTTGGTATGGAGATAGTTTGAGACCCGGGGAAGGACATAGGATACTTTTCATCCCTAAAATATTTGGTGTTCCCGTGGGATGAGCGGGTAACACCGCGGGGCACAGCTAGTAGGCTATAAAAATATAGCCAAAATCAATATAATATAGGGGATGAAAGCCAAATGATACGAAGTTGTTGAATCAGTAAACCATGTAGCAGTGTAAGTTCAAATTTTGTGATTTTGTAAATTTAGGTAATTAATAGGCTAGTTTACGAAAAAAATAGTCCCTCAGTTAGATTATCAAAAATGTAAAACACGTATTTTTTGTCAGTTAAACAAAAAAAATACGAAAATAATAGTCCGTCATAGTTCCACGTGACAACACACCGTGCAAATTATTTTATCCCTCCCGAACTATGATGCGTCTTGTTTTCGTTATTATTTGTTTAATTGACAAAAAAAATACGTGTCAAACATTTTTTCGTAATATGACTGACGGGCGAATTTGGGCCGGGAAAAACAAATATTTATTTGCAGGACTTCACATTGATGACCTCAGCAATACCTACGCTGTTAAATCTTAGTCACTCATTCCCACCCTGTATAAAGGTGAACTGTAAATGTAATGTAAGATTAACATCCTTGTTAAAAATTAATGGAATTAAGATTCTGTTAACGTTTAATGATGAAATAAAAAATGTTATAATATTATTGATGTTTTATTGTGCTTTACGAGCATTAAATAGCTTATAAATATGGGTACACTTGGCGTATTATACTCTTTAAATTTCTAATAGATATAAAACATTTAACAAAGTAAATTCACAGCCATCAAACGAATTCTTAAAAATCTTTTATTACAAAACCAATACGTTAAATGACCCTATTAGCTAGTAGGTACTCTAATTATTTCTTTAGCTAAGTAGATTCTCAGATACTTAAATACTGGATAATATTCAATATTTTACCTAACGCCATTTTTACAGTTTTGCACCTTATTAATACAATGGCGTAAAAACAAATAACATACATTGACTGACTAGAAAAACTAAAACACATTGATTCAATAACTTTATTTCCCATCTCTTCAGCTCATGCGATAAAAACTGCGCAACTAAAGCATTTGGGTCCTAATCCCAACAAGGGCAAATCTTTGTGTGATGAACTCGAATATTTGTTCCTGCGACATGGATTCTTCTATGTATTTATCTATACAAATATGTATATCGTCGTCTAGTGCCCATAACACAAGCCTACTAGAGCTTTATTTATTATTTATTTTATCGTCTTGGCGACATTTTTTTTATATGAATGAAAATATTTGACATGGTTAATGCAAACCGTTTTCGAATATGCATCTTGAACGCGCGTTTATCACCCTCTCCTTCGGCTTATGCTCCCAATACTTTCCTCAAAATGTATTCCTTACTAAGCCACTATAAATATTAACCCTAGCTTTATATCGATAGGAAAGGTATCCATATCCATCAACTGTCCTCCTATTATGTCCACTTACATAGTAATTATAATGATACGGAATTCGATACTAATGATTATAATAATGATGAACATTATCCTAGTGCGTTAATAATAATATCATTCATACATGCACCATGCACACGAGTTGATTATCGTCTCGAAAAAATATAACTGTATTTTTTTTCGTTGCTGGTTGTGGTAAATATACGGTCATAATTGTTCTTCATTTCAATGTGAAATATTATAAACAATTTCCTGCTTTTAATGTTATCAATGTAAGAACGAGAAATAACCCGAATACCGCACCGAGTACTATTTTCACTTTTCGATGATTGATGATTTCATGACGTAAATCAATATAGTATGCCTGCAATAAAGAAGAAGTCGAAGAAGAAGTAGCTCGAGAGAAATACTAAGAATACAATTTATATGTAAAATAGATCAATTAAGAACTAATGTCGTATCGTACCGAACTAAGAACATGATACTGAATAAAATAGGGATTTATTTCCACAGCCAATTGCTAAAACTCTAGAACATAGGTACTAGTGCACAATATAGTAAACAGTAGTATGTTTATACTTTTATTATTTATAGTATTTAAAAATGTATAACTTAAAACTTATTAAAAATAAATAAACTTTGATACATTAACAAAAATACATTTAGCTTTAAGACTTATAATCATGTAACAATACCAAACAATGACTATCTGTAGGTTATCATCTGTTATCTGTTATCTACTAAGAATGATGTGCTTCCTTGAATTAAATTCAATGAAACTGGTTCCTTAAATTATGGAATATTTTACTTTCCTCCTTTTACCTTTACACGTCTATTGCAAGGCTATTTGAAAACTCCAGATGTACAATATTATTTCACCTCTACAGGATCCTTAAGATTCTCATAACATTCCTAAAGCCTCCGGCATTCCGTAACCCTACGGTTATCCAATTGAATAATCCTCAGAACAAGATTCGTATTCATTAATTTAGCTAACAATGCCAATAGTCTCAATTCCCTTCGGATAGAAGAAATTGCTTTTCCTCATGGGGATGGAAGACAACTGCTGGTCAACAGGCACGCGGGTGTCGTAGAGAGATGGTGATTGGAAGATGATGCCGAAGGTGCCCACGAAGCAGGCGATGGTGAACAGCCAGAGGAAGAAGCGGTCCAGGACCATGGACATGAACTTCCAATCTTCAACGACCTGGGGACAAGAGAATGGTTAGTGTATTTGATATAGACAAATTGTTTATTATTATTATTATTTATTTATTAGGAACTTTACAATTTCCTTAAATTTAGATACATTGTCCCACAAAACCAGTAGCTGGTTTAATAATAATAATAATAATATTCTGCCTAGCCCTGAATCCGCTCAGCACTCTGCTAAAGGATTCAGGACTAGGTTGCCGGCTTCGAAGAGGAGGTGAGGTCATTTCTCATCTGCTGTACATGGATGATCTTAAGCTGTATGCACCAAAACGCCAGGATCTGGTGGAACTACTGGAAGTAACAGAAACCTTCAGTAGCGCCATCAAAATGGAGTTTGGTGTAGACAAGTGTGCGGTCATGCATGTGCAGCGGGGGAAAGTCGTAAATTCCGCGAACTTACAGCTTTCTGAGACAATGACCCTCAGGTCTATCTCCGAAGTTGAAACCTACAAGTACCTTGGTATGTCACAGTCATTGGGTATTGCGGACGGAGACATTAGACATGCGTTGAAGGAGCGTTTCTTTTGTCGTTTGACAAAAGTACTTAACAGTCTTTTGTCCGGTGGCAATAAGGCACGCGCCTTCAACGCTTGGGTGATGCCTCTGCTCACTTACTCCTTTGGCATACTAAGGTGGACTCAGACTGAGCTGGACGCCCTGGATACGAGAGTCCGTCAGCTGCTCACTACACATCGCATGAGGCACCCACGCTCGTCAGTTATGAGAATGTACATCCCGCGTAAGTGTGGGGGTCGTGGCTTTTTAAACGCCAAGGACCTCCATAACCGCGAGGTGTGTAGTCTTAGGGAGTATTTCCTAAACAACGAGTGTGGGATTCATCGCGATGTAGTAGCAGTTGACAAAGGCCTCACCTCTCTCTCCTTAGCAAACGAGAACTGGCGCAGACCAAAGGTGCTTAGCACCGATGACCGCAGGGCTGTATGGAAGAGCAAGGAGCTACACGGGCGGTTCTACAAGGCCCTTACGGGGCCCGATGTAGATCTGCTTGCGTCGGTGAACTGGCTACGCTTCGGGGATCTCTTCGGGGAAACCGAAGGTTTTGTCTGTGCAATTGCGGACGAAGTAATGATGACGAACAATTACCGGAGATATATCCTGAAGGACGGTACGGTCGACATTTGTCGGGCATGCCGCCGTCCCGGCGAGTCACTCAGGCATATAATCTCCGGTTGTTCTCATCTTGCTAACGGCGAGTACTTGCACAGACATAACCAAGTAGCCAGGATCATTCACCAGCAACTTGCTCTTCGATACGGTCTTGTGGGGTCTGAGGTGCCGTACTATAAGTACGCACCGATGCCAGTTCTCGAGAATGGTCGTGCCACGCTCTATTGGGATCGATCTATCATCACGGACAGGACTATTGTAGCCAATAAGCCTGATATCGTGTTGGTAGATCGATCCAAGCGCCAGGCAGTGCTTGTCGACATCACCATCCCACATGACGAGAACCTCGTGAAAGCCGAGAAGGACAAACTCAGCAAGTACCTTGACTTGGCTCACGAGGTGACCGCCATGTGGGATGTTGACTCGACGATCATTGTCCCGATAGTCGTTTCGGCGAACGGTCTTATAGCGAAGAGTCTCGACAAACATCTTAAGAGACTCTCGCTAGATGGCTGGATCAAGGGTCAGATACAGAAGGCGGTACTCCTGGACACGGCGCGCATTGTCAGGAGGTTCCTGTCTCTGCAGCCCTAACCACCGGTAGCCTGGGCCCTGCCCCGTTGCCGGCGGCACCCTAGGTTAGGTTTTTTTTATAATGTGTTTATATTTGTAATGTATTTTTTATATTTTACTTTTTATATAAATTTATTGTAAAAAATACCTATCCTAAGACACATGATTAAATGAGTGAATAATAATAATAATAAATTGTTTATTTGACAAAAACAGCTTACAGGTACAACAGGTGGGATATCTATCAGACTCCAAACTAGGCTGAGCCTGTATCTTGGCAGTCTGCGAGTGCGATTTACAGATTCAAAAATGCTAACTACTTAAGTGGATATAAAAAAAGAAACAACGTTAAGTACTAATAGCTAACTAACAAAAGAACAAAAAATAAAAAGATAAAAGAAATAACCCAAATCCTAACTAACATAATGTGTGTGGTTTGACTGTGGGATCTTTGTGGAATCTCTAGTTTAGGTACAAGGTATGTATTACGGTAGTATTACGGTAGCAGTGTGAAAAAGTGTTTTTTTAACATTCTTTTGAACTTGTTTTTGTTTGGCTCTCGTCGTATTTCCTCCGGTAAACTATTGATTAGGTACGGGATGCGTTTTTTAGGGTTCTATCCCCAAAGTAATTGTTTACCCTTGGTACCAATAGTTTAATTTGTTTTATTGTGCATAGGAACAATCAATAGGATCACGACGTTATTCTGTTCAGTTCACTATTGATAGTGTTTATCCTCAGACGCTGTTTAGTGCTCATAGTAGTCTGCATGTATTTGTATATTCAGGTTAGTCAAATCAAATAGCATTCTAGAGTTACTGAATAAAGCCATTGTGTTCAGTTCATTCCAATCTAAAACATAAAATGCGAATTTGTTGGAAAATTATGTTTACAACTTTATCTTGGCGCTAGAAATGAGGATCTGCCGAGTCCAGCAAAAATTTGGGAGTACAGGCTGCGGGGAAATTTTGATATTTTGCACATTAAAAAAAAAACTAGGCGAGTGAAGTATCAGTTTCTTTGTAATTGTCTGAAAACGTCCGGAGTTAATTGAACTAATATACGCATAAATATCCAAATATTAGCGTCTTCTTCGTCAAAGCATTCAAGTAAGATCAACCTTTATAAACCGCCGCCGTTGCACCGTCGACGCACTGCAGACTTAGCCAATACTACCAATGTTTAAAACGGTGTAACTAACTGACTATTCCGTCGTAATAAGCCATTTTGTGTATGAAGAGGATGCACTGGCAACACGAACTAACAAATCGTAACTTCCCAAACTCAACAAACTTGCAAACTCAACCGTGTTACTTGCGGCATCAAGTTTAACTTTAACTCCAAGCGAAAAGCGAAGACTCTTACAACCTTGTAAGAGAATAGCATGCTCTTATTGGTAGTTCGCTTAGAATTTAAACTGTATACTCTTGAGACTAAACCGTCTTTCTAACGGCAAGATTAGGAGAGATATGAGTTCCTAAAACGTTTGAGTAAGGTCCCGTAGGAGCAGGTTCGACCTATGCGGTAACTGTGTAGCGTGACATTTGTGAGAAATTGCATTGTTACAGTTTCGCTACCGAAGTGGGTACATCACTTTAACGATTTTAATTTTACAGTTACCACCTTTTGTCTTCTTGTCAAGTTATGTAAGTATAGATAAGTATCGTCGTCTGCCAGAACTTAATTTGAGACTAGCTCTATTTATTTATCTATCTCTTAAAACAAAAAAAACAACAGGTTTTACTTCTACCACGGTTCTGAAGTCAAAGATGTCGTCGCAAACTGAAAGTCAATGATTCCACCTGTTTAGGAGAAAACTAATAATTATAATAGAGATATAAACTAGAGGTTTGAATCCTACCGACTTAAGGAAACGAGCGCCACGTTAAGTAGAGACAGCAGTCAAACAAATGTTTGAGACAAAACAACTGAACTGATTAGCATACCCAAATGATTTGGTGAAATTTTCTCAAACACGTCACGTGAAATTCAGCCCTAATCTCTATAAGATTTTGTTAGAGCACCTAAATCTAGTAATAGACCTTTCAGAATAACTCCAACATCTATCAACATTTACTATTTGATTCCTTGCTATGCGGTTTTTTAAGTTAATGAACGAGAAAAATGCGGTGTAACATAAACTCCCCCACTGTTTGGGGATAAAGTAAGACGCGAGAAAAATAGATGGAAAATTCATTTAAATTCAGTTTCCCTATCAGGATAATCCTTGTAGGGATTAAGTACTGACATTAATGTCATGGGTTTCATGTATTTACATTTTGTTATCAGGAATGAGTAAAATAAAATTACACTTGTATTGGACTGTGTTCACGATACATAAGCGGAATATACGGCATTTGATGTACGTAAGGTCTTCTTTGGCAAAGATGACCTTCTGAACCCTAAGAACATTTTCATGAAAGAGAGCTTTCTTGTATTTTAGTGAGACATCTTTCTCAGTCTTAGGTCAGGCCTTGAGTAGCTTTTCCAAGAAAGAAAGGTAATATAAATTGTCGACGAGTTCAAGTTCATTAGTATATTTCGTAGAGTACTTAGCGTTTTACACAATATCACTCCCCAGTAGCAATCTAATATTACCAAAAACATAATTATTTTACAAGCCTTAGTCCTCGCATCTAATAAGCTAATGCTCTTAACATATTACTTTCCAAGTTCCAAAATTATAAAAGCAACAAATCCAAGTTCCTTAATAACATTAACTGAAATCATAAAGCATAAAGTCTTTGACTTTAATGCATTATTTGTAAGTCTGAAAGTTTCTTAAGAAAATATCCAATTATGCTAAGGAGCCAATTTGACGTCGTCGCTTGTTTTCCGAGCTAGTTTAATTGAACCCTTGGAAGTTTTTAAAGGGGTATTTTTTCATTACGTCCTGGCTCAAAGGGGTCCTTAGTTAATGATGGAGCAATTTCCGGGGGTAGATTGAGGCGTGATTGTCGCTTTGATCATGCCACGCGTGGGCCTGAGATGTGGCGTTACGTGGCGTAGATTGTTTTGGTGCTACTTGAGTTTTAGAAGCGTAATCGAGTTTGTGGCGTTTGAACTACCTGAGGCACACCGTACCATACCTTATTATCACCGCATGCGTCATGTCATGCGGTGATAATAAAAGTCTATATTTCTAACAGTAATTGATCTCAAATCAAATATTTGTTCATCCTGAAAAGTGTTGATAGCGTTTGTAGTTCAACAAACGTTTCCATTAACTCTCTACGTAATCGTTTTGTTGACGCTAAAACTTATCCACTACCCCACAGCATAATCCTCAACGAAGACGACGAGAGTCATTTCACGGTAGGCGGCTCTCAGGTCGCCGTGGCTGGACGGCGATCAAATTATAGATTTAGGTGCTCTAGCAAAGTCTAATAGAGACTGGGGCTGAATTCTACGTGACAAATGACAATAGTCCGAAAAATCACGAGTATATAACTCCGAAACATTGTTTCCTATCTGTAACGTTTTACCAAATTTCAATTTGTCCGAAAGAATTTTTTAAACCCGTATTTTTGTAATTTCAGGATTTTATAAACATCGTTTTAACAAACCGATTAGGTTAGGTTAGGTTTGTTTTATAAATATTCTGAAAAATTCACAGTTTTGGAAAAATATGGCTTTCGGACAAATGAAAATTTGGCCAAATGTTAGATGGGAAACTAAAATTGGTGTTGCAGATAGATAACCATATATCTACCATAGCGATATGTTCTACATTATAAGTTTGAACTTTAAGTCTTTTCTTAAAATTCAAGATGGTGATACATATCTCTAAACTGGAAAGAAGCGTCATCATAAGTGCAGTTTGTGGCCGCAGTTTATAATGGACACCCATATTTTTATTATTATTATTATTTATTTATTAATTTATTAATTAAAGTGTGAAGCTAAAACATATACAATTCCCTGCAAAACGGTACCGTTGAGTCCTATTGTTGTTAGAACAAAGCGAAGTGAATTCGGCCTTAAAAAAAGGATTCTCACTATACATTAGTGGTAAACAATAGTAAGTTATATTGACAAAACGCAATATTTTAGTTCACTTGGTCTTACCTATTACAGTTATTTACTTTAAAACCGCGAGTACTCGTTCCGCAAAGAACCCTGTCACAACAAACCACAATCTCTTTAGTTAGGAGATCTTCAGCATGGCTTGCTCGGGATATCGAATTTAAATAAAGCTGATTTTCACAGTATTTTTCTAGTTGAAATTGCTGAAAAATTTAAAATAACACATAACTTTTGATATAAAGAAACGTGTGAACATTTATGTGCTAATAAGGTTCCTTATCCGTTCAAAAATGCAAATTGTTTTAGACATTTCTCTCTATGATCAAACATTTGTATATTACAATATTATTTTAACTACTTAGAACCGGGCTATTGAGATTTATTGGTATATATTTGAAACCTATAGTTTGAATTTTTCATTGACAATGTTGTTTCAAAGACTACTCGAATTTGATAAAATTCACGCAGAAAAAAGTTTTTTTTTTCAACTTATTTTCGACTGCACGAAATGAAAGCAGGAAATAGCTATGTTACTTTCTAGAACTCAGGGAAAAGTGTTATTTACTTTGAATTTTTTATTGAAATTATCAATATATTTGTCATAACATAAATAAAATAAAATTTAAATGGAATACGGCTTTCTAATGTTCAGACAGAAATGACAAATCATAAACCACCCCATATTCGTTATTCACCGCTCCGTGGTTAGTTACCTCAAACGAACCTCCTCGAGTGTTCGGTCCTCCTGGGAGCTACCGGAGAACCTGCATGTCTGAAATAGGTTTGAAGCTAAATGAAGGCAATTCAGATATGGACGGAAATGTTGGATTATTCGAATGTTGTCTGAGTATACTTTATATCGTATACCTGCCGTATGAATTATTTTCTGTGCATATTGTGAGCCCACGACCACAAGCTTGTTTTAAATCATTATTTTCTTAAGTATTCTTTGTTACCGTGAACCCATAGCGGGGTTTGACAATTCAATACTTTCCAAGGTAAAAAAAACTATTATAACCGACTGTCCGTTAGATTGGACACTTATTTTTCCTTTTGAGAATCAAACTAGAAACAACACAGATTAAGCGCATCAAGGTTTGGGAGACTTATATTCTTTGTTTGGGAGTGAGGAGGCGTAATGTCACTCGGGAATTTAACGTATTATAATCATAGTGTAAACCCGCAACCCCCAATATCCGCAGGACTGTGTGGCACTGCCGAGCCGGTTGGTCATCGGATTGCGACACCGAGTAAGGCGCTCTATGTGTCGCGCTGCTTGCTCAGGGTGCACCAGCTGCAGTCCCGCGACTACGGGCACTTCAGCTCGTTTGTGGTGCGCGTGCCGCGGCCGCTGCAGGACACCATCGCAAGTGCAGCTGGCCGAAGGGTGTCGTGTTTTGGCAGTTCCGGGGCAATCTGCCGAATTCTACACCAGATCAGACGACGCAACGGAACGACGCCGTTGTGTCGCCTAAATCTAACTAGTTTTAAGTCTTGTTCATATGTATTTTTGTAGTTCACGGTGCCTTGGTTTTGTTACTGTAATGCTGTGTAACTTATTTGAATAATAAATAATAATAATATTTTTTGTTAAATTGACAGACTAATTGCATTTTTTTAGGAAACTAACCAATCAAGTTTAAAATTTGTACTTAACCTCCGATACTGGAGAGTTGGAGAGAAATCAGGTTATATTTATAGATGTGATCAACGCTTATACGAAAGAAATAAAAACGTGCATATCACTGCTGTCATTTTTCACGCATTCATGACCTCTCCCTATAAAAAATAGATTTTATATTTGTAGACTGTAGCGTAGCATTGCTTCCAACTCCTTTACTTGCACGTTAACTCGGGCCTTCACGGCCGGCCGTTGCTTTGAATAAATACGCCTGTAACGAGTCTTTAAACAACAGATTTGTGAAAGATGGAGCAGGTTTTGGTTTTATGTGTGCGTGTCTACGAACCAATCATAGAGACGTTCATAGTTTTATTAAGTATTTATAGATATCTCGGTTGTACGCATAAATAAATAAAGAGATTACCTATAATATCATCGACAGTATGCAATTCGTCAGGAACATGTTGCAGCCTGCTCGTCAACTTATGTCCCTTCACGACCGACCTCTGTTGCTTTGCCGTCGTTATACCGACTATTCATGTACCTAAATTCCCAGTTTGTATTGCTCGGGACCGGGCAGTCTGGAGGGAAACACGCGGGTTATTTTGAGTTTGCTTGCACTTAATTCTTCGGATACATTATTTACCGCCGTAAAATTCTTACTAAAATGGAGTACTTTAAGAGCCATTGACAAAATGAAGCATACGATTAGTTTATTCTCGACGTTTAATCATAAAATACACATATTGCCACATAGTATAATTTATCCAACAAAGGTAAAGCACAAAGGGTACCTGTGAGAACTATTATATTTATCTGTGCCTGTGACTTTATCCACACAGACGATGTTGCAGGTACCTTTTTGTACTTACCTAATGATAAATGAGAAGGAATTTAGCTCAATATAGTTTGCGATAGTCAAAGCTATCTTAACACAGAGTTTCGTTTACAACCCTAAAAAGGGGTTGCCCACACTAGACAGGGGTGTGGACATGGATATTACAGAGGTATTCCGCAAATTCCGCGTTGAAAATATACGAAAAATACGGAAGTACAACACCTTATTTTGTGTAAACAAAAAAGCAATCTTCGTTACAAAAATGCAAACATTTCCTCCTTCCTTAGCCACTTAATCAATGAGGCATCCAAAAATACCGGCGTTAAATCCCGCCCATTCCCGCGTTGCGATAGCACTTCGTCATTAATAACAGAAAGGCAAACAGTGAATGGATCATTTTTAAAACGTCAATTCTTCGTAATCTGTCCAGTATTGATAGTCGGCGATCCGAGCGCCGAAAGGCGAGTTATTGCCGAAAAGATAGATCAAGATTATCGGACAATCGCCGAAAGTGAGTTACGGTCCGCTTTTTGTGATGTGTGTAAATCATGATAATATGGTGATTTAGGAATGGCTGCGGTTCTGAACACGTTATGATTTTGGTGAATGATGTTTTTCTTATTGATCCATAATGAAAAATAGGAGTGTATCTGAGTATTCCGAGTAGTTTATATGTCTGCATGTGGCTTCGAAGTTTCTTGAATTAAGGTTAATTGTAAATGTATTTTTTATGTAGAAATAAAAACATGTACCTTTTTGGCCCATTGTCATTGTGACTAGAGCGAAAAAGGTACGTGTTTTAATTTTCTTGACTGTACGTGATTATCCCTCAAATAGCTATATTCAAATGTTGATAGAATAAAGCCTCTAGACTTTTTATCAAAAATACACAGCATATAAAAGCATTACCAAATTACCAGAACAAATTAGGAGACTATTGGAGGCTGGGTCCCAAAATAAGGCAATAATGTCCAACATTTCCGATCAGCACATAAAAATCACCAAATTGCAAACGTCCAAATGGCTTTACAATCCCAAATAGACACCTTGAATTTGAGAACAACATGGACTGACGGCACTGAGGCTCGAAAGTAGGCGAAAGACCCAAATTTTCCGATCTGCTTTCCAAACCACAATAACACTCGAATTGCTCCAAATTCATTTTATCCAAGTACCTATTCATTCAAAATGGACTGTTACTTGAAAGTAAGCAAAAACTCCACACAACTCCTAAAGGGTATCAAACCACAATAACTTCCGAATAGCCCTTCGAAACCCCAAATTAACACATCCAAGTCTCCGTTCAATATGCCCATAACTAGGTGAAAAGAACCAACGTTCCCGATTAGCTTATTCAATCTATCTATCAGCCACACACGTCCACTGCGGAACATCGGCCTTCCCCCAATAGCTCGCCACAAGGTGCGACCCTGTGTAGACTGCTTCCATCGACACAATGCGACCCTAGCGAGTCCTTCCATCATATTAGTCGGGAGCCCTTCCCTATACGTCGTCGCTACTCCAGGACTTTGCTGCCCCAACGGCCATCCGTACTCCGGGCTACATGGCCCGCCCATTGCCACTTCAACCGTACAATTCTGTGTGCTATGTCGGGTACTTTGATTTTTCTGCGAAAACCCACTCACCAAACAACAATAACATCCAAATGGCTCCAAATTAACACATCCAAGTCTCCATTCAACACGGGCTCCCAAAAGTAGGCGAAAACACCAAACGTCTCCGATCGGCACATCGGCACGCCACTCACGTCCCCACGTCTCTGAGATAACCGCACTTCATTTTTGGAACGACGATAAATGGGCCCCGCAGGGCGAATAAATTTTAAACCGCCAAGGATTAAACAAGCAATCTATTTTGCTGGGGATTCATTCGCTTTTGGGGGCGATTGATTTGGTCTAGTTTGCGGAGTCACGGACAAGATTATGTAAACTGATAACGCTTTTATAGTTCATAAAGGACCTATAAGTACTTAACAGATGCCCTCACTATACGTAGAGATATACGAAAATGATTTAGAACTTATCTATTTTTTTCTAATTATGGAAGGTCAAATGGTTCATCAGTTCGCTTTTTGATTTTAGTCGGACATAGTCCGTCTCAAACACGAAAGATCTTAAATACATGCTGTTTACATAATTTATTATGTGGACAAGCAAGCTTCCAAATCGGATGGTCTCCCGTCCTATGCATGTTGTCTGGCTTACCATCCACTATCATCCATCTGAGGAGGATCTTAAACATGAAATACAATTTAAAATGTTACTGTTTTATTTAACGCACGATCCTACCGACTGCGCCATATACAGGATGTCCCAGAAGTACCACGTCAGAGTGACAACGGAGCTAGGCCAGCTCAAGAGGAACCCAAACAGCCTAACATGACCCTAGTAAAGTTGCACGGTTTTCGAGTTATTACCGAAATAAAGACTTTTGAGAAAATGCCCCTTTGTTTTTACATTTTTAGTACCAGGGTCAATTTCAACAAGACGCATTTTTTGTATCATTTCGGTGTGATTCTTTATTTTTGATTATTTTTGAGTTTTTTAAATGTGAAAAGATACTTTAGACTATATTATTAAACACATGTAAAAGGGACCCTGAAATCTGAAATAGTTTTCGAGATATTCGAGATTGAATATGAAACACACAACGGAATGATAAATGTACACCAGGATGATAAAATAAGTGCACCGCAATGAAATTTCATACACCGGAATGAAAGAAAAGTGGCATATTATGAAAGTAATTTTACTTTTTATATTCGTAATATATATTATATTGGCATTACATAATAATAATTATAAACAAATATCTTAGTCTGATATTTAAAATAAAATAAAAATATATTATTATTTCAACAATATCTATGAAAAGTGAAGCTACTTTTGTTGTCATTCCGGTGTTTTCCTCATTATGGTGGGGTTTAAAGTCATTTTACTACACCGGAAACACCGGAATGAGAATGGTGGAATGAGAAACACGACATATTTTTATTTCTTAAAAAAAAGTAAGCCCTATATTTTAAAACTAATTCAACTCTTGAAATCGTGACAATACTTTACCTGATATATATAAACTTAAAACCACGCAGTTAAAAAATAAAGAAGCTATAACAAACTCCGGAATGAATTTTTTTTTGTCCCCTGTCCACCGCGATGAAATATTCACGTTTATACAAGCCAACGTATTGCCACTACACACAACCGGCCCCGTCGAGCGCCGCAGCTTGACTAATTCTTTGAAGTGCGCGGGAGACGGGGGGCATACTTGATCAAATTTGGGAAATAAATCGGTTCGAAACATTGTCGGCGGTAATGAGAAGTTTTCTCGGGACAAACGTATATGCACTTATTCAAGGGTATACAAAGGAGATATATAACGGGTAATGTGCTTTTTTCGTTACCTATTTATATGGTAATAAAATAATGGTAACAGATTTTCTTTGTCATGCATAGTATTTGACTTACCCGGCATTTTACAAACAAAACCGGCTTGGGGACAACCCACCTTGATGAGAAATTTGGTCTAAATATATTTTTTTAAATTATTATATATATTAATATTTTAGTTTTAGCTGTTGCCCGAGGTAGACAATGGCGGACTGTTTCCTAAAAAAAATGGTACTTTATTATTTATTTATTTATTTATTTATTTATTTAAACTTTATTGCACAAAATACATAAGTAAAAGTACAAATGGCGGACTTAATGCCATGAGGCATTCTCTACCAGTCAACCACAAGGTCAAACAGAGACATTATAGGTGCGGGAAGGGTGTACAACAATAGGTGTATACACACGATGCAAATGTAGACAAAAAAAAAAAAAACACTAGTTACGTTGATAAATACATATTTATGGGAATACATATATGTATATAAATATATGTATATATTATATTTATTTATACTATATATATATGAGTATGAATATATATGAATATGGACTATATATATAGGGTACCTGGTCTTAAATGACTACGAAGAGATTTAATGTTGAAGATTCTCCAAAAGGTGCTTGCGCACCAAGCGCTTGAAAGAGAGCTTGTTCTCAGCTTGACGTATACAGAGGGGAAGGGCATTCCAGAGATGAATTGCCTGCACTGTGAACGAATTGCCCATGGCGCCAGAGCGATGGGGAGGAACAGAGAGTAGTAGTTTACGGGAAGTACGGAGCTCGCCGCCTGGCCGGGCACTTACGAACTGAAACTTTGATCTGAGGTAATCTGGTGCCACAGGGTCATAAAGAATAGAGAAGAGTGTAGACAAAATCCTTAGCGACCTACGTTCGCGAATCGGAAGCCACTGCAGCCGTCGACGATACGCGGAGACATGATCATATTTGCGTAGCCCAAAAATAAAACGGATACAGTTGTTCAGGAGCCGGTCTAGTCTGTCCAAAAGTCCTTGGGTTACATTAGTGTAGCACACATCCCCGTAATCTATCACCGGCAGCACCAAAGTCTGTATAAGGAGTGTCTTTGTACTTACCGGGAGGAAATGTTTAAATCTGTAAAGAGATCGTAAAGTACATGTAACTCTACGACATACCTCAGACACTTGCGGCTCCCAACTAAGGCCACCATCAATTATTAAGCCCAGGTCTTTCACCTGCGCGTCAAAAGGGATCACTATATTCTCGAAACAGACTGGTGACAATTGCGTCAGATCCCTAGTGACCAGTGTGCGGGGACTTCCAAGAACTAGTGCTTGACACTTAGAAGGATTGACAGCAATGCCAAAGAGTCTAGACCAAGATGAAATGTGGTCGAGATCCATATTTAAACGGGATACAGCACTGTTCATATCATCAGGCCTCACATGGGTGTATAGTTGAAGGTCATCAGCATAGAGATGATATGAGCAATTGATGTTGGGGGTGATGAGATTTATAAATATGGAGAAAAGTAAAGGTGACAAAATTCCACCCTGCGGAACCCCAGAACTCAAATCGCACCAGTCAGAGTAAGACCGATTGGCACGTACAGCCTGGCGACGATCACGCAGATAGGAAGCAAGCCACCGAGCCACTGACGACGAGATATTTAGGCGATGAAGCGCAGCAAGGAGAAGCTCGTGATTGACGGCGTTGAAGGCGTTAGAGAAGTCAATGAGGACCATAATAGTGAGCTGGGAAGATTCAATACCGTGCCTAACATCTTCAATAACCTTTAGCAGAGCGGTGGATGTACTGTGACCAGGACGGAAGCCCGACTGGAGTGGTGAGAGAAGCTGGTTGGAGTAGATGTAGGCAGACATTTGCCTATGCACAACGGCTTCTAGGATTTTCGACAAAAACGGAAGAATTGAAATGGGGCGGAATTCTTTAAGCAAAGTAGGGTTGGGGACTTTTGGAAGAGGAATAACATAAGCACTACGCCATAAGGAGGGAAAATCACCTGAACACATAGAAAAATTGACAATATAAGTAATAATTGGCACAATACTTCCCAGGATGCTCACTATCATTACTCTGCTTACTTCATCATGGCCAGTCGCGTTCGACTTCACGGATATAATCACCTTTCGTATCTCGTCCTCAGTGACAGAAGTGAAATTAAACATACTGTTTGAAAGGTTTGGAAGGGCGTTTATCAGCGAAATACTGTGAGATATAGTGGCGGGGTCTAAGGTTGAAGATTTTGAGAAGTGAACGTTTAAATCGTTTAGAGGAAAAGTTGACAAATTATTACACTTACATTGAGGGTTGCCCACGCCAATAGACTTCAGGAACTTCCATGTGTCAGCAGCTGAAGATGAAAGGATGTTGTCATGAATATATTTGCGTTTTGCCGATCTAACCATGGAATTACAACGATTTCTTACGATTTTGAACGCACACCAGTTTTCCTGACAACGATCGCGTTTAAATTTATTAAACGCCCGATCGCGCCTGGTCATTGCAATACGGACCGCGCGGGTGATCCACGGGGCGGGCGGTCGTTTCAATCTGACGTTTCGAACGGGCGCGTGCTTGTCGTAAAGTTGCAACACTGTCGCATTAAGTGCAACCACCGCCTCATCAACGGTAGCTGCAGTCAATACGGGTGTCCAGTCTGTGATTTGAGCGTCCCGGTTTAACGATTCCAAGTCAAGTCTCGCAAAACTACGAGATTCTATATAGACAGGTTCCGCTTTAGGCGGACGGACCTTGTAGCACAAGAAAATAAGATCGTGCCGCGAAAATCCAGGTGCTGATAACTGTCCAAACTTGCCCACGTGATCTTTTGAAGAGGACAACATAAGGTCTAACCAGGTGTCCGGTGTATCGACATTGTGGTGTGTGGGCTTTAGCGGGAGAACAGTCAAGGCCGCAGACGTTGTAATTGACAGCAACTTACGTGTTCTACTACTATCCGTCATAAGATCAGTATTAAAGTCACCCATTATAATGAGATGTGGGCATTCCGTTGCAACAGAAGCAAACAATGTTTCAAGATTTGAAAAATAATCGACCATGGGCGGACAATACACGACTCCAAGAACAACCTTTAAACCCTTAATGTTAACCTCAATGACCAAATGTTCCATGGAGTGAGAGAAAACAGAGGGAGACGAAGATATGATTTTAAACGGGATATCGCTACGGAGGTAGATGGCAACTCCACCGCCACCCTTGCCCGTGCGATCATTTCGCAGCAATATGTAGCCAGGCAGACCGTACCACGCAGAGGACAGACTGGGCTTAAGCCAACTTTCAGAAATAAGGACTGCATGAACACAGGAAGTTGAGAAGGTATCAAGTAAGTCATTGTAATGGCTCGGAATGCTTTGCGCGTTTATGTGACATATATTGAAAAAACTACTTGAATTCGAAAGTTCGCGCGAGATTAAAGTACAGAGAGTTTCAGACTCAGATAACTCTGAGCTATCAAGTGAGTGAAAAGAGGAGGACAATTCGCAGGCGGAGTGAAAGGATTCATCATCTGTCATAATATTATAAAAGCAGGTATGAGGACAATATAATATATAAATAAAAATAAATACAATGTATAGTTAATAAGCACTTATTATGGTACGAATAGGCCTCGTTTGACCCGCCGGTCGACCATAAACACACTAGTTACAATCAAAGAAAAAAAAAAATTGTTACAAACGAAGAAAAAACAAATTCATAACAAGACACTAAATCATGGACCCAGTAAATACTATTTGCACTAAATAAAATAAAATATCACACGACCACCGCCGATCACTGAACATCAATCGCACTTGACCAATTTACTTAATTTCTAAACGAAACCAAGCCGTCAGGTTCATCCGTCATTTCAAATGTCATTGTCAATTCAATTTTTTAGTATCAATATCTATGATCATGTTAGTAACAAACAAAGTGGGTAATTTCATTAAGTCACGAATTGAATTGTGGGTAAACTTAATCTTAAATGTTTAAAAAAGCAACTAATTGAGATGGACGGTCGAAAATTACAAAGACATAGTGGGATGATAAGATTTAACAATGGATAAACAAATACCCACCGTGGCCGCGTGATACATACGTTAAACATAACAAAACAAAACGAAAATTGAAACACTGACTAAAATACACTAAAGTTGGTGTTATGTTGCACGTCTCGTACGGCGCTCCTCAATGGGCTTAGGCTTGCTGGGCCCGGGGATGGGAGGTATACCCTTCACTGGCGCGGGCGGCACGGGCTGAGGCGCAGCAGCCGTCGCAGCTCCCCGGGGCGCCACAGACGTCGGCACATGTTCGGACGTGGGCGTGGACATAAGCACAGGCCCAGGCGAGGACGTTGAAGTGGACACGGTGGTTGGAATTGACGATGAAGAAGACTGGACTGGAGCGTGTTTAACGGCCAAGGACTGGAGTTTCTCAAATGAACTCAATCGCTCCTTTTTACCATTGGGCAACTTGGCATAAACATTCCCATCGAGGGTCCAAACATTGCGCATTCCAAAATGTTTTCGCGCAGAGACGAACAGAGTCTGCCGCTGCCTTGTCAGGAACTCCGACAGCACAACTGATGTGCCCTTGAGTGCTGTTTTCTTCTTCCAAACAGAGTTCCTGACATCCCAACTGGAAAACCTGACTAAAACAAGTCTGGGCCGCTCTGCCTTAGTGCCAATCCGGTGACAGACAGTAATTGAGGTGCGGGTCAATTCAGAAAGCTGAAGATTTGTTTGGCAGACAGATAATACTAAGCCTAAAATGTCCTCATCATCAGCCTCTGAAATCCCACCAAACAGCAAATACTTTCTTCGGTGTCGCATCTCCATGGAGTCAACTGTGCTGCTGACTGTCTCAATCTGTTGCCGAAGAAGTTGCAACATACCATTCACATGCTCTTTAAAGCAACTAAGCTCTTTATTTAAGCTGCTAATTGTGGAATGTGAGTGCGGAGAAGTCGACTTCAATGCTGTTTCCAACTCTGCAAACCGCTGCGAAAATGTAGATTCCAGCGTCTTCTGTGTTTCAAAAATTGTTTCCAAGGATGTCATATTGAAAACTGACAGTGTTTGTGATCAATGTTGTGTCAGTGAACTTGGGTCCAAAGGTCAACCGGCAGGTGTTTTAAACCAACTTTTCAGCTGTGCATGGGATTAAGCAACCCACACTGTATGTATATAAGATTATAAAATACTAACTATGTACACAAAAATATTAGTAAACTATTGTGATTTAAAATAAATTATTAATTAATACACAAAAAGTGACTTGTCTTGTTTTTGTCACCTACCCGAAAAGTACCCTAGAATATTATTCAACCTTTCTGCACCTGCGTTTTCAGTCTTGCCATCAAAAAATACTGCTTGGGAAATTGACCCCAGCATCTGCTAGGAAAGCTCTTAATAACAGTTTTTTGTGTGTATCAAATTATGAATAGTTAATTCAGAAGTGCGAAGTGTTCTTTTATCAGTAACTATTGTAAAATGCTGAATAAAACTTGATTAATCTTGATTTAAGTTGTCACAAAAACACAAATTTCAACTTTGACCATCTGCCATGATTTTTGAATAAGACAACGGCAGTGAAACCATTGATACAAATTGGTGTATACCCTCATAAAAAAAGTGAGACATAACATGTTTCATAAATTTATAACAGCAGTGAGGTTTAAAGTTTAGAGATTATTATTGTTAAAAGTTTAAGTATTCAATATTTCAATTAAATGATCAGAGACGATGTTTAAATTACCCTCAGTCAAAGGAAAGAGGAAGATGTCGACGTGTCATCTGTGTTTGTTATGCAACCAGAAACAAGTTACAGTTAACTGTTCCAATACTTTATCTGTTTTGTAAAGCCTGGTAAAGCTCCTAAGTCATAAGTCATAAGTTTTTTACTTGCTCCAAGATAGGGTTCATAATTTTAAGGTCTTACAAATACATGCACATTTAAAAAAAAAATGTTTTATCATTGAGACTAAAATGAATATAAATCAAACCTAAAAAGTACACACACCATATTCATATTTATACGTTTATAAGTTAATATAACATATTTAATTAAATTAAATCTATTATAATATCATTTCGTCATTGGCTATTAGAATATCATTTACAATTTTAATTAATTATAAATTCCAATTCAATATACAAGAGAAAAAATACAATAATTTTATTATAAGACAATTAAATTACAAACATGTCACAGTAAATTTAACCAATGTCACAGTATTCCTTAACCGAATAGAAAGCATTTTCCTTAAGCCATTTAAATAAATGTTGCTTAAATTGTTTAAACGGAAGGTCTTTTATGGCTTTTGGTAATTTATTAAATAATCGAATTGACATGGGGTAGCAGTTTTTGCGGTATAGGTCCAAGTTTGTATTAAGGTAAACCAATTTGTTTGGGTAGCGTTTATTAAAATGGTACGATTAATCCTTCATACAGATTTCAAACATATCCATACAAGGTACAGTAATCCGCCGACATTCAGACCAAACCCGCAACGTAGTCCAAGAGTCTCCCGAGGCCAGAATCGATGACTAGCAATTTAAATGTGCTGATTTCGAGCCCTAATGTAATGAACGCTGTAATTAGTTCGTTGGCGGAATGCAGCTTTTGTAAGTGAGGTTGGATGGAGACTATTTGAGCAAATTAGGTGCTAATAGGGGGGAGAGAAATGGATCTGCAATGGATTTTTTCCGGCTGAAAGCATTATCTTACTAATATTATAAATGTGGATCCTGCGAATTATTTGATGGACCTTAATATGAGAAAAGGGAATATATGAAGACTTTAGTCCATTGTAAAGTGTCAATTGGAAAGTGAGAAGGAAATTACGTATCTAGTCACTTTTTTCAACGAAATATTTCTTAAGCTTAATCTTGTTTTCAAAAAGTCACTTAGGTTTAGATACCGTATTAAGAAGTTCAGCGAGTACTAGTAGCGATAATAGTTATTTAAGAGGCCTTAAATTCCTTTTAAATTTTATTTTATTCATATTATGACAAATATATTGATAATTTCAACCAACATTTTGAAGTGAATAATACTTTTCCCCGAATTCTAGGTTAACTTAGCTATTTCATTATTTCATGTTGTCATTGCGTGCAGTCTAAAATAAGTTGAAAAAACTAATTTTAGAAACTGGCAGCACTTTTAATGATTTTATGTAATCTATTTTCTCCTTTTACGAGTACTATACATACCTGCTACTTCCAAATAGGTTATACATGTCTCTGCCAAACTTCGACCGCAGAAGAGTGTCTACAAGTCAATACCCCAGGTCTTGCATGCAAATTTTGCTACAAATTCTAATAAATATAAACCATTAGAACATGTTGCAATATAAAATTATTTAATGCTAGTAATAATGTATAGTTTTTAACAGTCATTGTCTTTGATTTCAGTCTTTTTCGAGGTGCGCATTCTCAGCAAAAATTATTCACCGCCAAAACATTGCAAAGGAAATAACTCAAAAGGAACGAAGTACACTGGTGACATCAGACAGCGAAACATTAATTCCCCCATAAGGCTCCATAATTATAAGTCGTCAAGTGAATCATGTTTAATTTGAATTTGGGAGTGACAATTTCAGAAAGAGCGTAATTTGGAAACATTAGGAGGATTAATACCGTAATGGAGTTCGACGGTGGAACGGATCGGCCCGTGGGGAATGAGAGCGAAGGAACGAATCGAGAGCGGTTAACTGATTACCTTTAAAACTTAAGACTTGAAATATACTTGAGGATTGTACAAGTTGTGGTTCAGTCGGATTTAAATATGTTTAGTGGAATGTGGAGCTTTCTTTTTGACGATAAGGTTGGCGCAGTTTGTAGACGATTCGTTTGCCACCTATAATAAAAAAAATTGGGCAAGTGCGAGCCCAACTCGCGCATGAAGGGTTCCGTACCTATACATATATATAATCTATAACAAGTTTGTTGTATCGGAGCCCCCCTTAAATATTTATTTTATTTTATTTTTAGTATTTGTTGTTATAGCGGCAATAGAAATACATCATCTGTGAAAATTTCAACTGTCTAGCTATCACCGTTGTTGAGATACAGCCTGGTGACAGACGGACGGACGGACGGACGGACGGACGGACGGACGGACGGACGGACGGCGAAGTCTCAGTAATAGGGTCCCGTTTTTACCCTTTGGGTACGAAACCCTAAAAAAAGACAGCTGCGTACTGAGCCAGCGGTTCTGGCCAGATATTTGTGTGATAAACTCGAGTATTTGTTCCTGGATCATGGATATTATCAATATACGTATTTATAAATATTATATATATTCAATTCAATTCAATTCAATTCAATTATTTATTGATAACAACAGTTACAAGTAAAATTATTTACATTTCAAGGTTTACATAAATCATTATTATTACATTTACTACATTACATTAAATTTATCATTATTACATATCATATTATTAGTATTATTACATCGATTTAATTATTTTTGTTTAGAAATTCATCCACTGAGTAGAAAGCATTATCTATTAGATATTCTTTTAAATTACTTATAAATATATTGTCTGTTGTCATATCGTCGTCTAGTACCCATAGTACAAGCTTTGCTTCTCAATTTGATTGTTTCTCGATTTGTATGACTGTCCCTTAATATTTATTTCGCTTGATTGTGTATGATAGCGATTGTAAATAATAAAAATGGCGGCGGGAAATTGATAATAATAACCAGAAACGGTTGTCTAATGTGTAATTTTGTCGCTCTCGCGTACCAAAAGGACTTTCTTTTTTTTTTCAACTGTACGCCAATAACCTGTCTACGCGTCTTATGTTAAGTGACAAAGCGGTGTATTTTGCTTGAAAACGTAACAAGTCTTAAACTCTCGCTTAATGGTTGGAGTAAAGGTCATCTTTTTAATTTATTTAAAATTAAACCTTTTCGTGCGATTTCTCCAAAACGTTGTTTGATGTCGACATTTTCATCCTCCGTTCCTTTTATAGTAGTTTAGAGCACCGAAAGTACAATCTAGTAATTTTACAGCCACATCAGTGCATCGTAAAGTGATGTCGTCAAAGTGAAGCACAGTTTATTGTCACACTGTTGCACGACAGTAAATCGGATGCAACAAATAAGGTCTGACACAGACGAACTGCTGTTACAAAGATCAAAGTTTAAAGAAAAATTGAAAATTAATTTTACCTGGTAGAAAAGACCGGGAATAAAATACGGTGCGTCTGAATTGCGGGTCCAGTACACTTTCGACACCAACAACCCGGTAGCCGGGCGCTCTGCTCGTAGTAAGTTTTCGCTACATACGGTTTTTCCCATATTATCGGCTACGAGCGTAGCCCGTAGCGCTACGCGGTGGCGAATGTGTTAACCTTTCCACCCCGCTTTGTGTGTCGATCTTCGCATTGTTTATTTGAAGGGCTTTAAACCTTTTCTTTAAGCTTTGATCTTTGTATCAATGGTTTAAAAAATAATATGGTCTGTGGCCACATCAAAAAAATTAGACATTACATGTTTCATAACAGCCAAACTGCGTTCGACATAGAAAACTCCTCCGAGACATAGACATATTAAACACCCCCCACAATGTTGTTGGTCATCATGAGACCCTCATTCGATGAGTGGTATAGAAAATGCTACTAAAACTGAACATAACGAAGAATGAAGCCCGTTTTGGTTTTAAATGTGCGGGTCTACGACGAACCAATTTTAGAGACGTTTTGCTTGAGACATTGACGTTGTGACAGATGCGTACGCGGACGAAACTGAGTCCGTGACAGGCCGTGGTTCACTAAAACCGGCTTCACTTTCAAGCGCTGACCAGGTTTCTAGGTGTATTTATTCTATAAATACTTAGGTGTTTTTGTTATCTTGAGTTTGTTCTTAGCCGCAGGTTATTATATATTGTGTAAGTTTTATATTTTATAATACGACCAAAATAGAGTTAGGCTTATTTTATTGCATCCTCGCTTTATATTCAAATCCTCTGTATATAACCATGTTCTATATTTGAACACCCATGAATAACGACAATTTCACCATCTAAAATCTGCAAAGCGTTTTGGCAGCACACAGCGGCAATAAAATAGACAAATGCAAGAAATTACTGGCAGTTTTTTGTACCGCCAGATCTGATAGCGATACGAAATCGCTCGTGAGCGCCAACTCTTTTTTTACTTTTAACGCATAAATGCGCCACGAGCAATGTATTGGTGACAGTTTTAATTTATAGTTCCGTCTTAGGCAGCGCACATGGAAAAAATAATTATATACCTACACAAATGCAAGAAATTAACGGCAGTTTTTGAGTCGCCAGCCCGTCTAGCACAACTATGCTACGCGACTCTTGTCGCGCGACATAGAGCTATAGTCGCGTATGACAGTCATGCTAGATGTGCTGATCTGATATCAATAAAGATCGCTCTTAAAGTACCAACTCTATTCTAGATGTAAAATGCGCCAAGCCCATGAATCGGTATTTTTGCTTTAAGTCTATTCTAATACTATAAGCGACTTATAGTATAAGTAATACACACTAGAGAAAGTACTTGTTGTTTTCTATTTTCATTAATTCCATTACTAGTAATTTATCTTCTTCTTATCACCTTTATTTATTTATTTATTATTTATTTAAACTTTATTGCACAAAAGAAAAACTTAACGTACAAAAGGCGAACTTAATGCCATGCGGCATTCTCTACCAGTCAACCTTAGGGCAAAGCAGAGAAATTGTAGGCGGTGCATCAAACAACATAATTACACATAATTAAAATACTCATACTATTATAGCTACATACATATAGATAATAAACATACATATATATAAATAGATACATACATAAATATATACGACGATGAAACAAACCAAGCAGATATACTATGAGATTTCAGTTCTGCCAGCAAAGAAACTTCGCACGGCCCTTTTAAATGCCAACTTACTCGGAGCCTGTTTGATTGTGAGAGGAAGACCGTTCCAGAGGCGAGCCACTTGCAAGGAGAAAGAATTAGACATGAAACCAGTACGGTGAAGAGGAATAGAAAGGGCAAGATTGCCGGAAGAGCGAAAATTACGGTTACGAGTGGATTCAACATAGCAGAAAAAGGTTTTCAGGTATTCAGGAGCTTGTGGATCATTGAGTATTGAAAAGAGAGTGCAGAGCATACGAATATTGCGTCGTTGACGGATGGGAAACCAGCCAAGCTGAGAGCGGTAAGAAGAAACGTGATCATATTTACGGAGACAGAAAATAAAGCGAATACAATTATTAAGAAGTCGATCCAACTTATCAAGAAGATCCTCATTTAAGTCCGGATAACAAACATCACCATAATCAATTATGGGTAGTAATAGTGTATTTACAAGCAATACCTTAGTTTTGATAGGCAAGAAATTTTTCAGTTTGTTGAGAGCATGAAGCGAGCCAATGACTTTCCGGCTAATTTCACCTACCTGCACCCTCCAGCTCAGTGTGCTATCTAAGTGAACACCTAAATCCTTAACACTAGAACTAAAAGGAATAGGCGTTCCGTTGAAATTTACAGGATGATCTATTTTATGCCGATGATCTTCAAATATATTCGCAGGGTGTACTCGGTGATCTACCATCGGTCATATCCTCGACCAATTGTGATCTGGAGCGTATTTCAGACTGGAGCAGTAGCTACGGTCTGAAAATCAACCCTGCTAAGACTCAAGTTATAATCATTTTAGCCCTAAGATGATCGCAAAAATTGACTTCATAAACCTCCCACCTATTTTGTTCAATGGCATTCTGATTCCTTTCTCTCATCAGGTTAAAAACCTGGGTGTTATTATAGATTGCACACTTTCTTGGGTGCCACAGCTTGGTGAGGTTAGTAGGAAGGTGTTTGCCGCAGTAGGTTCTCTGAGGAGGCTTCGTTATTTCCTACCCATTGCTACTAAAATTACGCTTGCTCAGACATTACTCCTCTCTATTTTAGATTACGCTGATATTTCCTATATTGACCTTTCCGAGGAGCAGCTTAACAAACTTGAGCGTATTCAAAACATCTGCATTAGGTTCATATTTGGGTTACGCAAGTATGACCATGTTTCCAGTTTCCGTTCACAACTCAAGTGGCTCCCTATCCGTCTTCGTCGTAACTTTCATACACTTTCACTTCTCTATAATATTCTTTTTAACCCTGCAACTCCCCGCTACCTTAAAGATCGTTTTAGTTACCTCACATCTGCAAGGTCCGCTCAAAATTGTATACTCACTGTTCCGGCATCAAAGTCAAAATTTTATTCCAATTCTTTTACTGTGCAAGCTATTTTACTGTGGAACTCGCTTCCGCTGGATCTTGAACAAGCTAAAACTTTGGCAATTTTTAAATATAAACTTAAAGATCACTATTTATCTCTACCGTAGCTTAATCCTTTAATAATTCTATGCTGTCGTTTTTCATTATAAGTCTAATGTTGCTGTGATTTTCTTTTCATTCTTCCTTTTTGTATGTATGTACGTTTATGTATGTTTATGTATATAGATATTATTTGTGTATGTGTATGACCTATCTGTCTTTAATATTTTGTTTGTCGTTTATTTATTATTTCTCAAATTACTTAAAGTTCTTATCTCACCACCTACTATTTTCTGTTTAATTTTGTTTTCTCCGCCACCCAAAGGTTGTCTGGAAGAGATCGCTCTTTAGCGATAAGACCGCCTATTGTCTACCATTATTTAATTTATGATTTCTCATGTAATATTTTTCTTGTTGGTGTGCAATAAAGAATTGTTGTATTGTATTGTACTTAACTGGTTTACTACTAATAATCTTCTATTAAATGCCAAGAAGACTAAATGTGTTAGATTTGCTTTACCGAATGTTACGGCGGTAGATTCTACTATATTACTAAATGGTGAATGTTTAGAAATAGTGAATAAGGCATTATTCTTAGGTATAACATTGGACAGTAATTTGCAATGGAGTCCACATATAGCAGTGCTTGCAGGTAAATTAAGTTCAGCGGCGTACGCCGTTAGGAAAATCAGACAATTGAGTAATGTTGATACAGCTCGCTTAGTTTATCATAGTTATTTTCATAGTGTCATGTCATATGGTATTCTGGTTTGGGGCAAAGCAGCTGACATTCAGACTATATTTGTGCTACAAAAAAGAGCCATTCGTTCTATATATAACCTAAATTCTCGTGACTCCTTAAGAGACCTTTTCAAAGATATAAACATCTTAACTGTAGCGTCCCAATATATTTATGAGAGTATTATGTATGTTATTAGAAACCTAGATTTATTTACAAAAAATTCCGATGTCCACAGTTTTAACACTAGGAATAAAAATAAAATTGCTATTAGAAAGTTTCGTGTTCGTAAAGTAAGTAAATCATTTTTAGGCCAATGTATTCATTTTTATAACAAGTTACCTGATCATGTTTTAAAATTAGCCTTTCCATCTCTCAAAAATTATTTAAAAAAATCTCTAATGTCAAAAGCATATTATACAGTAGAGGACTATCTGACAGACAAAAATGCATGGCCTGAACCAGAAACCGCGTAGCTGACTCCTTCTTAGATTGTACCTAACTAGTTTTAGGGACACAGTTCTAGTAAGAAAGCATATCAAACGTACATAAATTGTGATAAACCGTCTGGCTTTCTTGTAGTTTCTATTTTATTCTTACACTTTTCCTCACTTATGTCTTAAAATACACTTTTAATATGTTTTTTTGTAGAACTACGTATAGTTAAGTTCATATCATTGTAATAGTTAAGTACTTATGCTTTCTGAAAAAATGACTGACTGTTGAGTTTCTTTCGGCGTTTCTTCTCAACAGTAGTCTCCTCTTGTGAAATGCCGGTAGTCTCAGACATGTAAAAGTGCCCTAGTGGCCTACTTGCAGAATAAAGTTCATTATTTCATTATTATTATTTCAATAGTCTCTTGCCTTTCTATTGTGGCGAAAGTGTGTGTAAGTCATCTAGTTTTGTGTTTGTTTTTCTATAGTATAACTGCGAATCACGAGCTCAAAAAAGAATTAAATAAAACCGCGTTACTCGTAATATTCCCAAAAAACATACAAAACAATTTTCCTAGTGAGTTAAACCACAGGATAATTTCAATTTAATATTATATTACATTGTTTTTATATAATACTATTTATACAAAGAAAATCTCTATTTTCATTCCGTATACGAGCATGTTCTGTATTTGAACTCCCATAAATAACGACAATTTCGCCATCTAAAATCTGCAAAGCGTTTTGGCAGCGCACAGCGGAAATAATATAGACAAATGCAAGAAATTACTGGCAGTTTTTTGTGTCGCCAGATCTGATAGCGATACGCATCGCTCGTGAGCGCCAACTCTTTTTCCGGGACGCAAAAGAACGCCAAAAGTCTACACTTTTAACGATTTTAATTTATGTTTCCCTTTACCCTAGCGAATAAAGTGGGTCATCCTCAGCGGAAATAGGCTAACTTTTGAAGTTAATTTGTAATATGAAGTATTCAGTGTTTTTTCAGTGTATGCCATACGATTAAATAAATAATTTCGATAAATTTAACTTTTTCAGGTTCCGTACTGTACCCAAAGGATGCTAACTAGACCCGCCTTCGCTGTCTGTCTGTAAGTCCGCTTGTCTCAGTGCTGTATCTTTCAAACCGTAATAGGTAGAGATTTGAAATTTTCGCATAATGCGTATTTCTAGTATGGTGTCTACAACAACAAAATACTGAAAATAACTAAAAATATTTATTTAAGGTTTTTTTTTGGGTTATTCTGTCGGCCTAGATTATCTTATCGTCGGCGTTTAATAAAAAACAAACTGGCACAAAGTAAACAAACTGCCACTGTCATAATGCGAATAGAATAAGCTTGAATTTACGGCTTCATAAAAATTTCATTGATAGCCGAAATGACATCGCACCAGTCCATATTCGAGTGTTCGACTGCCAATAAAATGTGGAACGAGAGCCCCCCGGGGTGCATACGTCTGCACGGGAATTCTGGATGGTTCTCGAACATTCTAGAATATTCTAGCTGGAAGCGAAATTTATTTCAAGATTGGGTGTACTGGACAATGTTCGGAAAGAAATTCGCGACTGTGCTAACCCCATTTATTAAAGGTTCTATACTTTTATATCAGCCCTTATATAGCCCTTATTCAGCGTATTAGAGCTGCGTAAATGCTGTATACCTAAGCGCTAATACAGCATGTTAAGTCTCTGTCAGTTTCCTGCCATTTTCACTCTTGATACAGGTTCGTCCGATAAGATTTTATACTTATAAACTAATTTAAAATGGTAAACTCTTTTTCATCACACTTGTTCGTAAACAAGGGTTTCATGCTAGAAAATTGGACGGTAAGTCCTAAATTACGCCCTAGAGCATGAAGCAATTTTTATCACACTTTAAGGGTTTACATGCTAAAAAACCGGGCGATAAGTCGTATATTACGCCCTGGGGCGATAAGCAATTTTGGTATTGACTAATAAATATTTTTTACTTTTGTTTTATTTCCTCCAAAGTGTGATGAAAAACGTCGTAAGTGACTCTGGTGGTAAAGGAATTACAAACTCGTTTCATTAAAGCCCTCGCCTTCGGCTTCGGGCTTCTAATAGACACTCGTTTGTAATTCCTTGTTTACCACCCTTGTTACGTAATGTACTATTCCGTACCACTTATGTCATAATTAAAAGAATAACCTTAACAGCGATATAATTCCTAGACAAATGAATAACACCATGTTTTAAGAAATCTACAGATGAAAGTATCGTTAAAACGGAGTTGAAACAAATTTATATTGCAGTTACGTAAGGAATAAAGGTATTGTTAGGTAGCGCGACTATTCGCAATATATTTTGTTGTGTATATGTATTCAATGTTTACTCATGAGCCTGAGCGCGTGGTTGTCATAGCGATGGAGCGCGGGTTGCGGGGGGAGGTGCGCGCGAGCCGCCTCGTCACGGGAAATAGCCGCGACCCGCAGTGTTGCTGTGTATTTGCTTCGTGTCGCGCGACAACTGCGCGGTCAAGTATTAGTTGTTTTTCGTGTATTTTCGTTTCGTGTTTGTATGTGTCGTGTATTCGTTTTAAATAGTATATTTTAATTTTTCGCACTCATTGACTTTAATTTAAGAACCCCGCACCTAACTACAAAAAGCTGGTCCTTCGAGCCGGATGTGTTAAGTGTTGAACTATGAGTGTAGAAAGTCGGAAACCGAATACACGCAGTCGAGCGAAGATGACGAAACCGGCAGGGACAGGTGCATATGCAGCTCAACAGCTCGCGCGTGACTCCGCGACGGGTGGTCGTAACGACCACGGGGATATAACGGAATTACCGCCGTCGGAGACATGGACGCCGGCATCAGAGCGCACCGTCAGGCCACGAAGCAGCGCCAGCCACTCGTCAAGACTCAGCCAGGCCGCCCGCGAAGCGCAAAGAATGCGCGCGGAATACGATGCGGAGGTCGAAGTGGCTAAACTCAGAGAAAGTTTAATTAAAAAGAAGCTAGCACTTGATATGGCGGAGCTAGCAGTACAGGAAGAAGAGCAGGAGGGATCACTGGCCAGCGCCGCGAGCAGAGTATCGGCGCGCGCGGCGCGCTGGCTCGAGGAGGAGCCCACGGCTCCGCCACCGCCACGAGCGGCATCGCCGCCGCCGACGGGTGACTTCATGAATGGGTCGGCGCGCCTGCTCAACAACGCGCCGCCGCCGGACCCGTGGCGCGCGCGCGCCGTTGCGCCACCTACGCCGTCGCCGCCACCGCCGAAGAAACAAACGGATATCGATCGCCTGGCGGAGGCCATCGGCAAGCTGGGGCAGACAAAGAGAGTGCCGCGACAGGTGCACGAGATACCCAGTTACGATGGTAACGCAGCGGACTGGCTCACCTTCAAGAAGGCGTACCGATGCACCAACGAGATGCACGATTTCGAACCATATGAGAACATGGCGCGCCTCCGAGTCGCGCTCGTCGGTGAAGCGAAAGTCGCGGTCAGCGGCTTATTGGGAACCTCCTCCGATCCTGAGGAGGTCCTTAAGGCGCTCGAAGATGAATTTGGACACCCGAGTCGCGTCTTAGAGTGTGCCATCAAGAGAGTTCGCGATCTACCGAAAGTTAGCGAAAACGGCAATGAAATTCGCAAATTTACGAATGCTGTGCGGAATTGCGTGTCTGTGTTAAATACTATTCGTGCCGATGGATATTTAAACAATCCGCAACTGATAAGTGAACTTTTAGGTAAATTAACGCCTTATCAACGCGCTCAGTACGGCGAATTTGTGATGCGTTTAGACAATAATAGTGGTGTTGATTTACGAGTGTCGCCAAATCTAAACATTCTAGTGGACTTTTTGAGTCAACTAACTCGAGCGTCGTCATATTACACGCCTGTAAATATAAGCAGTGTCGGCGGAACGTTTGAAGCGCGAGCGCCGCCACCCGCCGGTCGGCGCGATAAGGGTGTGGCCGTGCGCACGAGCGGAGCGAGTCACCGTGTACATACGCAAGTGGAAGCGATTACCGATGTTGCTAAAACTGAACAATTAGCATGTGTTAAGTGTGCACGGGCTCATAAATTGACTGACTGCGGTGAATTTAAAAGTCTTACCCCGAATGAACGTTGGGAGTTTGTTAAGGAAAAAAGGCTGTGTTTTAAGTGTATCGCGAAAACTCATTCGAGTAGGTTTTGTCGCGCAAAACGCTGCGGTAAGTGTAAGTGGTCACATCACGACTTGCTACATAAGGACGCGCAGAGCGCTACGCCGCCCGCGGTGGGACCACCGCCTTTGCCGCCGCCGACGTCGGTGTCGGACTCGGAGCCCGAGCCGCCCGAGCCGCCTGTGAAATACGAAACTTTGACGAACGTCGGCGAGTGTCAAGCGCGTGCGTTGTTAAAAGTGTTACCGGTGACAATAGTAACAAGTAATGGTGCCGAACATTCCACATACGCTTTGCTAGACGATGGCGCTTCTGTATCGATCATAGACGATAAACTCGCGAGTGATGTTGACGGAACCGTAGTGCCTTTGAAGTTGATGACCGCGCGCGGACATTGTGTGACTGACGATAATTCGCGAAGTGTTAAAGTCGTTGTGCGCGGTCCGAACGGAGTTAGTCACGACATTTCGGTGCGTACTCTACGTAATGTTAACTTACCGTCGCAGACGTTACCGGCGCGAGTGCTTGAAGAGAACGTGCACCTCCGGGACCTCGGTTGCAGTGAAATGAGGGAGGCGAAACCCATGCTGTTGTTGGGCCAAGACAATTGGAAGCTCATCGTCGGCCGGGAGATTCGACAAGGTAAATCTGGTCGCCCAGTCGCTTCTCTTACAAAATTGGGGTTTGTTGTTCATGGTCCATTAGGAGGGGGGGTTAGTGGTAGTCAATACGACTCTGCCAACTGCATGCTCACGCCGCTTGACGATTTGCACGCTATAGTGAAAGCTATTAAAAGTAAACATTATGTTGATGACTATTTGGATAGTGTTGATTCCAAAGAAACGGCACAACAGCTGATCGCTGATGTCACCCACGTTCACCGATCAGGTGGTTTTGATATCAGGGGGTGGGTGACAAATTCAGCAGAATTAAGTGAAAAACTGCCATCTGTTGTGCCGGGTCGTGTTAAACTGGACAAGTCGGAGAACGAGCGCACATTAGGTATGCCGTCAAGCGATTGTATGAAATTTGATCTGTCGTTCAAGCGTTTGCCGATTGAATTAGTTGAAGGTCAGGTCAAGCCTACTAAGCGCGAGTTCCTCAAGTTTATTATGAGTATTTTTGATCCATATGATCTAGTATGGACTGATTCTGAGACGGTCCTTATGTGGATAAATTCTGACGCGCGCGACTACCAAAAATATGTTTCTCATAGGTTGGCAGAAATTGATAGTTTGAGCAAGAGAAGTGACTGGCACTGGGTACCTTCCGAGTCCAACCCTGCTGATGAGGCGACCAGGATGGACTGGCCTAATGACAAGGGCATGTGGCTTTCGGGTCCCCCCTTTCTCTGTGATCCACAGGTACCCTGGCCGAGCTGGAGCCGCGAGGAGCCGCCCGTCGACGACCCGGAGCGCTTGGAGAGGGCGTTCGTGACAGCCGAGGCTGGCTGTCCTGTTATCGACGTGGCGCGCTACTCCAAATGGACGCGAGCTGTGCGCGTCTCTGCGTACGTGCTTGCCTTTATAAGCACGTGCCGATCTCAGCAGAAGACGGCGAAGCTTACAGTGGAGAAGCTACAGGAGGCCGAGAACTTCCTATTGAAGCAGTCGCAATCTCACTCCTTTCCTGATGAGCTTAAGGCCCTGCGGGCTGGACGCCCGCTGCCCAGGTCAAGTCGCCTCATAAAGCTTGACCCCATGTTGTACGAAGACGGACTGCTGCGCGTCAGGGGACGCCTTAGCGCTTCGACTGAACTGTCATTCGACGAAAAGCATCCAGTGATCCTCTCTGGTACCTGCAGCACTACACGACTGCTCGTGCGCCACTATCACGAACGTGCGCTGCACGCCAACCACGAGACAGTCGTCAACAACGTGCGAGAGCGATTCTGGGTGACCTGCATCCGGCCTACTGTGAAGGCAGTCGTTGCGCGCTGCCAGTACTGTCGTGTGCAGCGCGCGCGGCCCAATCCACCGAAGATGGGTGACTTACCACCCGTCAGGCTTGCCACAACTCGGCGAGCATTCGTCAACTGCGGGGTGGATTATTTCGGCCCCATGGAGATCACTATTGGACGGCGCCGGGAGAAACGGTGGGGCGTGTTGTTCACATGCCTCGCCACACGCGCCGTTCATCTCGAGTTGGCTGCTTCTCTCAGCAGCGACTCTGCCATACTTGCCTTACGCCGCTTGATAGCGCGCCGCGGGCAACCAGCAACCATCCTGAGCGATTGCGGCACCAACTTCGTCGGGGCGAACAAAGAACTGCGCGCCGCCTTACGTGGACTGAACACTGAGGGCATACGTGGTAGTGCTCTGGCTAAGGGCATTGAGTGGAGATTCAACCCTCCGGCAGCTCCACACATGGGCGGTGCCTGGGAGCGGCTCGTTCGCTCCGTGAAGAACGCCCTTCATGCGACGCTGAAGGAGCGCGCGCCGTCAGAGGAAGTGCTGCACACCGTCCTGTTACAAGCGGAGCTGGTCGTCAACAGCCGCCCGCTCGCATACGTCGCAGCTGATCCCGACGAGCCAGTCGTGCTCACACCAAACCATTTGCTGCTTGGGACGGCGGCGGGAGATACGCGCGTGACGGCTTACGACCCCACTGATTTGGATGCCCGCCGCCAATGGAAAAAGGCGAATGGGCTGGCGGACATGTTTTGGCGACGCTGGTCCAGACAGTACTTGCCCACTCTCCAGCGACGGCAGAAGTGGGCAACAGCCACGGGCTCCATCAAAGTGAACGACGTAGTAGTGATATGCGATGGCAAGCAGCCTCGTAACATGTGGCCCCGTGGCATTGTGAAAAAAGTGTTTCCGGGTAGTGACGGCCATGTGCGCGTAGTAGACGTTAAAACTGCTACTGGGTCGCTGCGTCGTCCCGTTGCACGGATAGCCGTGCTACCTACCGACGGTACATTTGTCGATTGAAGCCTCCAACTGGGGGGTGGTAATGTTAGGTAGCGCGACTATTCGCAATATATTTTGTTGTGTATATGTATTCAATGTTTACTCATGAGCCTGAGCGCGTGGTTGTCATAGCGATGGAGCGCGGGTTGCGGGGGGAGGTGCGCGCGAGCCGCCTCGTCACGGGAAATAGCCGCGACCCGCAGTGTTGCTGTGTATTTGCTTCGTGTCGCGCGACAACTGCGCGGTCAAGTATTAGTTGTTTTTCGTGTATTTTCGTTTCGTGTTTGTATGTGTCGTGTATTCGTTTTAAATAGTATATTTTAATTTTTCGCACTCATTGACTTTAATTTAAGAACCCCGCACCTAACTACAGGTATAATGTCCACAGCAACCGGCTCCAAAACACGTGTCGACTTCAAAAATATGAAATCGCGAGAGACACGACGTAATAATCACAAAATCGAATTGCAAGACTTTTCCACGCGAGTGGAGCTAATAAAAATGGCAATAAAGTATATCGAATTACGTTCCGAAACAAAAGAATATCAACGATTTCGAACGCCGAAATGTCTGAAAGGTTCCAGTGAATTCCAGAAATTTCTAGAGCGCTGGAAATCACATCAACTGCGTTGTAATCAGCGAAAGATTTTAATGCTTCATCTGTTAACACCTTTTGAATATTTAAATTGGAAATCTAACGACATTTCGCGCTCTGAAGGGGATTAGAATATTGTTTTTGAACGGGATTTTACCTTGGCGTTATATTTAAGGATTTATAGACTTCAAAAGGTTTTATACGTTGGAGTTACGGCTGTGTTGTGAAATTGTGGACAACTTTATCAATCCAATACAAAACAATAACTGTGAATATTCAACCAAAGTGAAAATTAAATCACCCTTAGATTAATAGTTTAAGAAACAAAATGATAATCACTTTAGAAATACATTATATTTATATTGAACGAGCGAGCCCGTCCCCGTTTGTGCTTGGCCTAAAATTCATTCGTATTGTGTTTTCCGTTCATCATGTTTGGTTATAGAGAAAAATGTCTGTAGCAATCAGCTTTTTTGCACGGACCTCTCTCCTGTCGCTCCCTCATGACTGAGGATCGTGGTCATAACTGAACGGCTTACACTTGAAGTGCATAATTTGCCTCCATCGAGTCCTCTTCCCTTACAACCGAGCAAAACTTGGAAGACGTGTCGTTATCTAGGGATCGTCCACGAGCTCGTTTACCATCGTGTTCCCAACTACGATCAACTTCTCCAGTTATCTCCTCTTCGCGCTATGTAGCCAAAATACGAAAGAGTTCGTTGGTGGCATTTTGAACTGATAAGGATAGGAGCTTGAAATGACTATAAAGTCTGAAACGGGAGCGACAGAAACGTTCGCAAGATTGACATTTCAATAGAGGGTCCATAGATATTCCTGTCATTCTGCTGTCTCCTCTGATGGTAAAAACCTGACACCGTCCATGTTTGAAGACGTGGTTGGCGCAGTTTGCAGTGCACCTACTGAGCTGGCGGCCCTGGGTTCAAATCCTGGCCAGGGCAAATATTTAATATCATAATATTATGTTTATCGTCGTCTAGTACCTACCCATAGTACAAGGTGTGCTTCGTTTGAATTGTACACAAACTGTCGATTTGTATTAAGGGACAATCTTACACGTAACATTGTCTCTCAATATTTACGTTTCTTTTTAACCAGCTTTCATCACGATCTTACCACTTTGCCATATTGCAATAACACGACAAAACGTCAACAAAGTAACACGGATAGTAAAGCGATTTCAATATCGCAGCGATGACGGGCGACAAAATGATGGATGAAGCACATCATGCCTGAATAAGTCAGGTGCCAGGCCAGCTGAATGACGTAAGCGGAATCATACTTCCCACTTCCAAACATCATAAGTATACCTGGAGGGTGTTGCACTTCCATCATTTTAAGACTGAGTTAATCCTGAGCTATCCTACCTTTTAAACATCAAAGTATATAGTGATAGTTTTGCACTTATGGCGTTTTAATAGTGGGTTTACAAGCATACTCCAACCAACGAAATGTCATATGTATAATCTTTGATAGTGTTACACTTAAGTCGTTTCAAGACTGAGTTTGTACACTTCCCCCTCTTCTAAATGTCGTAAGTATACTTCGATGCTGTTACACTTATGTCGTTTTAAGACTTAATTTGTAAGATGATTGAAAAGTAACGCTGTTTGTAAATAAAGAGACTTGTAATGAAAGTGTGAGGAAAGTTTGTTGAACTGTGTACATACATACATTTGGTATAGGAAGGTATGTAGGCGGAAACAATTGTCAATTAGAAGACATCATTAAAGTAGACATCTAGTGGTAATATTTCGAACTAATGTCATTAGAAATTAATTCTACAGTCCTTTATTGAGCGCATTTATTGGTCCATAAGAACAAAACACAATCAAAAGGAATGCAACGACAAACAAATGAGCATCATTAAATAACTCAACCGCCCTAAATAAAACAGATAACATCGGGCCAAGTTGTTACGTCATTAATTAACCGTACAACCAACACACAAACATTTAATAGTTTAATGAAAAATCAACACAGTTTCAAGGGGCGAAAACGATGCCAAAAATTGGGTGAGGGTTGGCCAAACATTGAGTGGGGAAAATTGTAGTTTCTCTTTTGTTTCTAGCCATCGATTTGGTTTGAGTACTAGAACTCTAAGCACTTGGCTCTGTGAGCTATAGAGCTCGCGAATTAATTTAGGAATAGGTTGGTTTGTATTTTTTGACCACCAACTAAAAAAATATATTTTTTAACAACGAAAAAAGAACCGACTCCAAAAAAATCAAAACGCCTATAATAACCCGATCATGTACATACTACATTTGAATCACCTTTTGAAGTCGGTGCCAAACCACTACATTTTTACTATGAGACAGATGCCGCACAGTGGCACAAGTTTACGTGAGGTTTGCCTCCGCCTTCAAAAGGTGATTCAAATGTAATCTGTACATGATCGGGTTATTATTAGGTTTTCAGTTTTTTTGAAGTCGGTTCTTTTCTTGTTAAAAATTGTTTTTTTTGCTTTTTAATAAGTGAAGATTTCAATGAGCGAAATGGAACAAACAATAAACTTATAAGATTTTCTCATGGATGTATTTGTCAGAACTGGACCAAATTTAAATTGGACCATACGGGAATCACCAGCTCTCAAATACAAAAAGAATCATCAAAATCGGTTCACCCAGTTGTAAGTTCTGAGGTCACAAACATAAAAAAAAATACAGTCGAATTGAGAATTTTTGAAGTCGGTATCTGTGTGTCTGTCTGTGGCATCGTAGCTCCCAAACCGATGGACCAATAAGGGTGCGTTTTTTTTTTCGTTAGCGTATTTCGATTTGGTTTGAGTAAATAATATAATATTCAACAGAATCACATATTGATTATATTTTTATGGTGATACACGGTACGGTTCTGATTTTTACATAAATACAAAGGATAATAATATGATGTCTATAATCAAAATGGTTAATGAAAGGTATTTGAATAAGAAATACATATAGTGTTACATAATTCATTTGAATAATCACTCAAAACCTTAAAAAAATGCATATGTCTAAAAACATGTGACACGTACAACAAAGCTAAACATGCCTTCTGCATGTCCTTGTCGTACATGTAGCTTGCAACAGACAAATGGCGTCATGCAAGCCATACATTTGTATGCAGTCGCTGTTCCTCGCAATATCGGTCGTGCATGACTGTACCTAGTCATGTAAGAACGACGTAACTCCTAAGAATTGCTTAGTAACTTAAGCTGTTTTGTCTAGAGAGTCTCCGTACATACTGGACCTGATCATGTCAAAACGACTTATGTGCTAAGAATTTCTAAGTGACTTATGTTGTTTTGTTTACACGGTGTTGGGGAAGTTTTCGCATAAAATATTGCAGGTTTAGTGGCATGTTGTACTTAGTTTTATTTGTGTGTTTTGTCGCGAACCGTGTATGCAGCTTAGAGAAAATACGAGCACTAGGGAGAAAAGAACGGGGTTTTTGCATTTTCTTACAGAAAGAAGACATATACGGCAAAAGGGATAGTTTTACAATGTTTCATTCAACCGCGGCAGTTCTTTAGACGTTTGTTTCCCAGAGTGATTAAGCTATGGACAGATTAGGAACGGTTTATATGAGATAAGGTCACCTTGCAACGAACTACAGCCAACGGGATCCTTAAACGGGATTAATAACCTAAATTCAAAATTTAAAAAACCCCCGATGCAAGTAGCAGGTCATCATGAAGCGCTCATTTAATGAGTGGGATAAAAATGCTACTAAACCTGAACATAACAACAAAATTTGGAATTCTTAGCTTCAATATTGGCTGAGATCGTGTCACTTGTTCCAATCTTGGAAACGATTGCAGGTATTTTTACCAAACATACCTAAGAACCACCGCGACACACAAGGCTTTCGATAAAAAAAAAACCGTTTCTAAATCGGTCCATCCGTTTGGTAGTTCCGATGCCACAGCCACCCACATGTTAAAATTATAAGACCCCTCTTTTTGCGTTGGGGGTTGCAAATAGTCCTTAAGTATTAACTAGCGATTAAGTATTATCAAAAATCGGTTGTCACGACCGTGCAGCCAGCTTGCAGTCGGTGTGGGGTTAACAGGACTGCACAATCAGTTTGCAGTTTTGATGCATTTACACCAACTGCAGCAAAACTGCACTCGAACTGCCATTTTTCAGATAGGTTACAGTTCAAATGCTCTCCGACTGTACCGGCCCTATGAGAAAAACCCGGTGTTTCACTCCAAGTTAAAGTAAAGTACAAGTTAGGGCCCGCTCGCGGACATCGGCATGAATATGTAACGAGCTACCGAAAATGGCGCCCTTAAACAGACGATTAAAAACACCCCTTAAGTATTCTGCATTTGTTGTTTGCCGCTGGTTTGAGATTTGGAAAGGTTTTTATGGCAATGTAGGGTAGTAGGTAGGGTAGGGTTTAAACTATTGATACAAAGATCACAAAGCACAAAGAAAAAAATAAATGCGTAACCTGGCGGAACGAACCGGGAACCGAAAATAGTACCTTTAGTTTACTGGTCCAGCGTGTTAACCTTGTGATAGAGATGCGCAGAATGTGTCACTAAAGTGAAAAGAGTGATATGTGTCTTTAGTTCACCGAGATATGTATCACTCATTTAGATCAGTAAATCTTTAGACTATATCGTTCACGAGTGAATAGAGAACTAGAGACAATCTAGATTTAAAAGACGAAACAACGAGAAAAACGCGAGAGCGAGCGAGTATTACTGAGATGATAGATGAGATACTGAGCTACTTGAATCTTCAGTGAGCGAAAGAGCTAGTGAGCTAAACCAAATGATATAGCTCTTTTGAATCACTCACTCGCGAGCTACACATCTCTACCTTGTGATGAAAGTAACCTCTCCACCACCCTAACGCCAAATAACCTTTCGAATTTTTCCATATGCTTTGTGTGTCGATCTTTGCATTGTTTATTTGAAAGGCTTTTCTCCTTAGCGACCTTTATGTGAATACTACATTTACATCTTACCGTACTACTTTACAGCAGTGAACAAGCTAGCGAGAGAGGCTTGAATGTCTAGTAAGTTTAAGGTACCTGTATATGCGTATAATATTGTGCACCACGAAATAAAAAAAAACACAAAGAAATAAGAAAATATGCTGCATTTGGTAGACACGCAATCTCATCATTAAAAGCGGTCTCTTAAAGACCACGTTACGGTAGTAACTAAACGAAAAACAATTATAAATATTTATGGGTATGTATTTATAATTAACTTTATACACAGTTGTAATTTGTGTGTCTTGAGAGTTGCGAATCAATCAAGATTTGTTTAACTACTCCGCTACCTAGAGGTTGTTTGGAATTTAACGGTAAGCCCGCCTGTTGTTTACCTCTGCTCATTATTTTACTGTATCTCTCACGTTTTTGTATCCCTGTGTATTTGAGGTGTGCTATAAAGATGATTTGTATTGTACCTTATAGTCCATAATACAAGGATATATCTCAATATACATATATATTTACATATATGTGTACCTACAAATGGTGACAAGAGCAGCACCTATTTGAGCGTGGGCTGCGTTCCTGAGGCGTTATCTTCTAACTCCGCCTGATCCATCACGTACCTACACTTCTCTTTCTAGAATAGTAGTGTAGCTTTTGTCAATGAATTCATAAAATATTCAAGGTTTTACAACAAATTAATGCCTCGTTCGACTCCGTACCTACGGGTAACAGTCGTGAGACCCCTGAAAAAATGGCACACATAAGAAGTTTATTCTCAACGCCTTTCCTATTTTAGGGAGAGCCAACTTGCTCTTTTACTCTTGAGGCAAACATAAATTAGTCAAATCTTCGACAGGGTTACCCAAAGATTCGATTTCGAAGAGTCAAAATATTTTAAGACTCCTGTAGGCTGTGGGGTCATTATCATCATCATCATCATCATCATCATATCAGGCGATAGACGTCCACTGCTGAACAAAGGCCCACAGTTCCCCTAAAGTTCTCCACAGCGATCGATCTTGCGCCGCCCTTATCCAATTCCTACCTGCGATCCTAACCAGGTCGTTGGTCCACCGTGTTGGCTGTGGGGTATCCATAGCTAAATATACCTATATAGGGCATACCTCGTTATCCTTATCAGCGTCTTTGATGTGCTGTGCGATGAACCTCACGCTCTGCAGAGCTGCTGCCACTTCTGGAGACAGATGGCGGGGCAGCATGTTCTCCGATTCGGTCACTGTAGACATTAATCCAAGTTATAGCCATGGTCATAGTGTAAGGTCCGTTAATGGAGTCAAATCCTCACCCTTGGCTGCAGCAGCAGCAATTAAATAAGCAATTAAGGCAGGAAATAAAAAAATAGTAACTACTTTCTTTAATTAGTTATAGTAATTACTGATCTTCAGAAACCTGGACCCTTAAGGCACGCAATCGGAACAGAATTGACGCATTCGAAATGTGGTGCTGGCAAACAATTATAGGAATCTGTTGGGCGGCACAAATGCGTTTATTCTGGCTAAAATGAAGATCAAGTGCCGCATATCGACCATTTGCCTCAAGCTGATCCTCCAGTACTTCGGTCACGAAGACGCGAGCCAGATAGTTTAGAAAAGCTCATTGTAGCTTCCACGTGGAAAGAATAAGGGCCCGTGGGAGATCACCGATCCGATGAACAGATGCCGTGAAAGAAGCCTGTCATGCGTCAATCCGTATGGCGGAAAACCGTGTGGGGTGGAATGGAGAGCTTTGGTGCAAAAGATAATGGTCCTGACCCTCAATCATGAGGAAGCGAGGAAGAAGAAATTACTTTTTATTCTTTGCTTACTTCTTTACTGTAGCGACTGTGTACTCCGGAAATTATAACGTCATCAAATCGAGCATCTTTTTATTTGTGTGTTAGACACAGTATGACTATTTTTATGTCTTCTATCCGTTCCTGAATGCTGCTTAATATCAGATGATAATATCATGGGACCACACATTTTTTTTATATTAAACCATTGATACACAGATCAAAGCTTATAGAAAAAATGAAATGAGCTACTTGGTGGAAGAGACCGGGAATCGAACCCGGTACCTCTGCATTGCCGGTCCAGTGCGTTAGCCTTTCCGCCACCCTTACTCCCAAGCAACCTATCGAATATATCATGGTTTAAGTTAACATGAGACTACAGGGACCGCCAACCTTAAGCGACTTGTCTATACAAACTTAAACTATTAGGCATTTGGGTCTTCTTTGAAATGTACATTTGTCACAAGGTTGAACTGCTCTTGTACATCTTGAATGTACTTGTGTACATATAAAGCTTCCAATACGGCTTCCAAAGGGGGCGGAGTACCACGCAACTTCTGTCAACATTTGTGAATGAAGTCAACCAGCACCTGAACAATCGAAGACAGGTGCTGGCCGTCTTCATTGATTTCAGCAAAGCTTTTGATACTCTAAACTTTTCCACGCTTTATTCTAAAATGAATCAAATTGGTATACAGGGTCCTCTGCTGAAGTGGTTCCATAATTACCATACAAACAGAAACACCGTGGTACGCATCAACGGAACTGATAGTGACCGTTTACCTACGCAAAGAGGCACGGCTCAAGGATCGATCCTGGCCCCGACCGAATACTTAATCTACGTCAATGATATGTGTAACCTCTTCACCGAGGGCTCTGTATACCAATTTGCAGACGATACATGCTTGATCACCCATGGAAAAAATGTTATTGAGGCCGAGGAGATGATGCAAAATAATTTTAACATTCTATGTAAATGGGCACACGACGTTGGCCTCGTTATCAACGCTAATAAGACCAAACTGTTACACATACACTCGCCGTATATAAAAAGTAATGATCCTAAAATTATCGCGCATTGTCACACTTGCTTGCACGGCGCGCAGGCGCAGTCACCGTGCGCATGCGCGCCGCTCGAGCTGGTGGAGCAGCATACTTACCTGGGTTTGGTGATCGACAAACGCCTTAACTGGAAGCCTCATATTGAGCATATATGTAATAAACTCCGCTCATTGCGTGCTAAAATGAATATTCTTAAATACAAATTACCATACAATACATTAAGACTGCTGTATCTTTCTCTTGCTGACTCTGTAATAAGCTACGGCTTAAGTAGTTATGGGCGTACATATAAAACCAACCTAACTTACATCTACAAATTACAACTAAGTATACTTAAAACCATTGTACCCGAATATAGAAATAAATTTGATGATGAAGGCAGTGTTTTCAAACACTGTAAAGTACTGTCAATCTTTAATAAATTAAATATGTTACTAGTTCTCGAGGAGTACGACAAAATAAAACTGTTAAAAACTAGATGTAGAATGAAACAATTACGTAATTTAACATATCAACCTAGGTATATTTTGCCTAACTATGTAAATGTATACGGTAAAAGGACGTGGGAATACATGCTGCCTAAAATATTAAATGATTTGCCCGAAGACATACATGTGACCATACTTAATGGTAAAAAAACGTGTAAGAACACTTTAAAAAAATATTATTTAAGTGCCGACGGCGATGTGTGATTGCTGGTGTGGTTGTATGATTATATAATTACTTATCTGTGCAATGTTGTAAGCGGTGCGAAACATTCGCGTCACGTCTAAACCTTCGACAGGTTTCTGTAACGCGTCTTAATTTACAAATTATTTGTGATTAATTAACTTAAATAAAAAAGAAAAAAAAAAAAAGGATGGAACAGATCGAGGGACTTTTAAGCAAGCAGAGAATTTTTCAGACTGAGTACCTACTTCATTTTTCACCAATGAACTATGCAAATAATTCCATCCATTTTTGAGATACAGTTTGTTAAACATTAGTGTAACAATCTGCACATATCAACCCTAGCATCTTCTGAACATCGCTTAAGTTAAAGATAGGTGTCAATTTAAAATTTAAAGAGTACCTTTGAATTAGTAGGGTTGGCACTGCTATTAAAATATTATATTTTGATGACCATTTTTAGTTTTATATCCAGCTTTACAGTTATAATATGTCGATTGTAGATCACTCGGATGACACTATCCTGTCAGCCCACTCTTTAGAAATGATCCACGCTGTATAGTGTGTTTTTGTTACAATTTAGTTTACTTTTCAATACAAATGTTAATAAAACCTGAGGAATCAGAACCTGAAGGTCGCTGATGAGCCCCGGCGGCCAACATGTCGTCCTCAGGGTTGGGAGACTTCCTGTAGTCTCCGTTGTCCCCGTTCTTGGCGTCACCGAAGGCGTCCGTCAGGCTGTCACGACTGGGGACAATAATAAGTACATTAAAACGCATTTACATCAGTTTACACTTTCGAGTGCCACAGATACCTAGCTACAAGTTAAGACTGTAAATATTCCCATTTTTAAGGTTGCGACTCAGTAGTTTTGTGTAGAGACAGCTACTTGAGGTAAAAGATACCTATACCGGGTAATTAATCGAAATGGGAAAGTCAATAGGGAAAGTCAAAGTAGGGAATAGACACAAACTATAAGAGATAGGAATACTGGTTTTAGGAATCACTGCGTCGATTTTAGATTTTATTAAAAATTGCTTTATTTTTTTTATAAATCTCATACATAATTCCATACATAACCCTGGCAAAACCGCTGCGTAAAGAATGTTACAAAACGAGATGCGATACTTACAGAATTTTAACCACGGTCAATTCCGGTTATGTATGAGATTCATACAAAAAAAATGCAGTCTCTATTTAATCTACGCCATGGTTCCTAAAAACAGATTTCCTTTCTCTTATAGTTTTCGTTATGTGCCTACGTTTCCGTTTTCGACCATTTGGTTTGATCATCCTGTATAGCAATAACCTATTCTAGACTGCAGACACTCCGTGCAAATACTAGCAGTGCATGGAAATGCTCTTAGTGATTTTAATTTTTGATTTCAACGCTCCGCGGAATTGTTCTAATAGACGTTTTGCTATGTATAATTTAATAAATTAATAATTAAAGTGGCATTGATAATTTCACAAGTGAGTTTTCGTGTTCCAATCGTAGAGATTTAGAGATAAAAATGCCAAACCTTAACAATACGAGTGTCTCTGAATTGTAGACCCTGCGAGTATCTAAATCGATGTTTGTCAGACACTTTAAATTCCTTTTTTTTTTTTAAATCAACAGTTTTTTTTTACATAGTTTTAAATGTTATATTGCCACTTTTGAAAACCCGGGAGGTTTATGTAATAGTGGCAAGGTCAAGGTCCTTAGGCAACTAGTCAAATACGATTGGTCGCGCTCTGACTCTGCCCGTTTAGTAACAATCCTACAGTATGGTATCGTTGCGAATCACTACATATACGTAGCATAAAACAAAGTCGCTTTCTGTCTATCTGTATGTATGCTTTGCTTAGGTCTTAAAAACTACGCAACGGATTTTGATGCGGTTTATTTTCAATAGATAGAGTGATTCAAGAGGAAGGTTTATTTTGTATAATACATGCATAGTTTATCACTTATCAGCATTGCACCCGTGCGAAGCCGGGGCGGGTCGCTAGTAAATAATAAAACATAAATACGTGACTCTCATTACATAGTTGGCTTGACAGACAGACGGACGGACGGACGGACCACAAAGTGATCCTATAGATTCCGTTTTTTCCTTTTGTAGTATGGAGCCCTAAAAACATACACCAAGTGCGAGTGGGACTCGCGCACGAAGGGTTCCGTACCATTATCTGTAAGTTTGTTGTATGGGAGCCCCCCTTAAATATTTATTTTATTTTATTTTTAGTATTTTTTGTTATAGCGGCAATAGAAATACATTATCTGTGAAAATTTCAACTGTCTAGCTATCACCGTTCTTGAGATACAGCCTGGTGACAGACCCACGGACGGACGGACAGCGAAGTCTCAGTAATAGAGTCCCGTTTTTACCCTTTGGGTACGGAACCCTAAAAAAGTAAAAGAATACATTGCTTACCTCATTTCAAGCTCATTGGTGTACCCGTTGGACACGAAGGTATCATCGTAATCCGGGAGAGAGTACTTCGTGCGACGCATCATCAGCAGCTTGGGCATCAGCTGGAGGAACAATTTCTTCATCCACGGCGACATCGTGTGGGTAGATGGAGACCTGTGATAATTAGTACATTACTGCAGACGCCAAAAAAGAAGGGCTTGCCAGGTGAGTAAGTATAGACCGGATAGTGATACGAAGCAGGCAGCAAGCGAAATCTCAGTAATAGTCTCCCGTTTTTACCCATTGGGTACGGAACCCTAAAAACCAAAAGCGGCTTATCTTTTGTAAATCTGTAATCTGTTCTAGGCGCATTTATTCTACGTTGCTACATCTCGCAAGATCAATACATATAAATATCATACAATAAGCATAGAAGCAATGACATTCGCGTTTCACGATTCCCTCTACGCTCAGAGCCATCAAATTTAATCACGTGACGTCATATAACGTCACGGTCGTAATATTACCATACTGACACACTTAGACGAAAGGACGTATGTCAATAAGTGGTGTAAGTTACTTGAGACCTTTTTAGTTTAGCTAACGCCAAGCGACTGAACGCACGCGCTTGGATCGACGGAATTGTCATTTCATACGACCGACGTGTAGTTGGTAGTTGCAATAATTATAAGGCTGCATGTACACTAGGGCATGGTTATTTATTACAATACAAGTATTCTTTATTGCACACCTCATAAAACATACAGGAGAAATACAACGCAAGAAATTACAATTACAGGAATAATAAATAAATATTAAGGGACAATTGTACACAAATCGACCTAGTCCCGAACTAAGCAAAGCTTGATCTATGGGTACTAGACGACGATTTACATAATATATAAATTAAATACACATAATAATATAGATTTAAAAAAGAATGACGCTAAGCTTAACATTAATATATAAACATAAATATCAGACAACCTCACACAAATCGATCTATTCTCAAATTAACCTCAAGAAGGCCTGTGTTATGGGTACTAGACGACAATAAACATACTTATATAGATAAATGCATACTTAAATACAACAACATGACCGAAGCACAAATATTCGAGTTCATCACACAAATATTTGCCCTGGCCGGGATCCGCACCCGGAACCGGTCGGCTCAGTAGGCAGTTGCTTAACCACGGCGCCAACCGCATCGTCAAAAAATAGGTATATTTGGTTACATTAGGTCCTGAGTGGATAGTCATACGTTAGCTTAAAACAATGAGCGCCTGTATCCACTTTAACCGGCAAATTGCGCCAACTAATAGCTTTTATCACCCGATCTAGTCATATATCACGTGTTCTATTATTGTAATGACAAAATAACAATGTGAGACGTAATTTATGACGCCCGTTTTGTAGTTGCAATATCCCGTAACTTTAGCAAGCTATTAATAGGTTGTTTGGCTGGAATTTCAAACTTTATCCGCGTGGGTGGAAAGTGGATTTTTCCGCTCTGTAGACCGTTTGGGATGGAAATAGATGCGGTTTTTATTATTTTGGCGTGCATTTTTTAGGGAAATGACTGGCACGGGCAGGATTTAGTTTTTTTGTGCTTTGTGCCACGAGACGTCCACCGAATTAAAACGTTTGGATGGTAGGAATCCGTTGATATTAAAACTTATTTGAAGAGATATGGGAGTTGACCGAGATATGGGAGTTGAAAACTTTAAAATAGAGTATTTCAGCCATTTTGAAAAATGATCTCGAGGTCTTCAGCTCACAGAGTCACTAATAAATATCTCTTGTATTATTTGGTCCATCTGTACAGTCAACCAATTTGATTTCTAGGCCACTATAGAACCTTGTCACAATGACAATGATATGAGATTTCAAGTGGCTTTCATACTGACGGTCACTGCGACAAGGTACCAAATGGCCTAGGAATCAAATTGGTTGACTGTACCTAATATGCATTGAAAGAGCGTTCCCTACTATGTGCGGCGCCATATTTCACGTGGCATTGTTCGGCTATCGTCGACAATGCAACCAGAGATTTATTTACCACGCTGAACCGGCCCGCCGTTTTACGGACAATTTTAGTGTGAAGCTATTTTTACTTATAATCATTCGCTCCGTCATTCGTTTAGGAAGTGACAGAAGGGTATACCTTCGCTTGCCCGAATTTCATATGCCCGAATTTCGTCTGCCATAATATTCAATTGTCCGAATCTTGTTTCTTATAATTATGTTTCCCATAATCATTGTTTGCCATATTAATCCTAAGCCCGAATCTTTGTTTCCCATAATATTAATTCCAATAATCACTTTTTCCATAAAGATTGTAATCCATAATTGTCACATGCTATAATTTCATATGCTATCCAAATGGAACATAGGTCGAAAACCGACATCTGTAGGTTAGGTTAGGTTTGTTTTATGACCCCGTATAGCGGAGCGAGCGAAGCGAGCGGAGCGTCAGAATGTTTGCTTCAAAATACAAATCCTAATCTAATTTACAGTTTCCTAATTTACAATCTAACCTAGTTTTAGAAGAACTGCTACCAAATAGTACATGGATCTAAAACCGAAAACTATAGGTTAGGTTAGGTTTGTTTTGTGACCCGTATAGCGGAGCGAGCGAAGCGAGCGGAGCGTCAGAATGTTTGCTTCAAAATACAAATCCTAATCTAATTTACAGTTTCCTAATTTACAATCTAACCTAGTTTTAGAAGAACTGCTACCAAATAGTACATGGATCTAAAACCGAAAACTATAGGTTAGGTTAGGTTTGTTTTGTGACCCGTATAGCGGAGCGAGCGAAGCGAGCGGAGCGTCAGAATGTTTGCTTCAAAATACAAATCCTAATCTAATTTACAGTTTCCTAATTTACAATCTAACCTAGTTTTAGAAGAACTGCTACCAAATAGTACATGGATCTAAAACCGAAAACTATAGGTTAGGTTAGGTTTGTGTTGTGACCCGTATAGCGAAGCTAGCGGAGCGTCAGAATGTTTGCTTCAAAATACAAATCCTAGCCTAATTTACAGTTTTAGAAGAACTACGATAAAAGGACGTACGACATTCGACCAGAACCGAAAACTTTAGGTTAGGTTTGTATTGTGACCATGTAGTACATAGTGTCTATGTACATACGTGGCCACAATTACATCAAAATGCTAGAAATGACTAGAAAAAAAAGCACAATTTTAGACAATGTCAATGCATAGCCAGGTTGGATTCGCACAGAAACAATATTTAGTATGGCGTTTAAATATTCTATCAAACAATATTATGGCACTTAATACTATAGAAAACAATACTTATGGCATACGTATCATTATGGCATATAATATTCGGGAATACAAGAGTATGTCAAATGACTTTTCTAGGAAACGAAACATTCGGGCAAATGAAATTCGGGTAAGTGAAATTCGAGCAAATCAATATTATTGCATATAAATTTCGGTCAAACAATAGACAACCGACAGAAGGTGTTTGAGGTAAATCTTTTTTTTTTAATTATCAAAAATATACATTTTAAGTGTAAGCGCGAGATACGAGCAAGCGCTTATAGCACTTTTTCTTTCCGGTTTTTTTCAAAGTAAGAATGTACGGCTGTATGCTTCTTTGTAGCAACTTATATATCCACCCTATTTCTAGGTTCCTATTTCAGTAATACGATCTTAAGCGTTTTTTTCTTTTAACAGTTTTAAGAAACCGGTTTTTATAGAGAAACGGGAAGACCATTTCTTATTAGAACCAAGTTACTAGTAATTTACTATCATATAGCGTATCTCATGAAACATACTTGATTTTTAGTCCTAAAACTACTTACATTTCTGTGAAACTTAAAGAAATGTAACAAACACACAAAAACGCCGTTCGCGCCAAAGTCTAAATGGAATGAAACGAGCAAGACAGTGATACTCGTATCAGCCACAGGGCAAAAAACGGTTTCTCGAAAGCGTTTTTAACAGTTTTTTTGTGAAAAGGAAACGGTTACGTTTTGTTTTACTGAAAACTCGAAACGACCCAGCTCTAACTGGAAAAGCATTTGCTTTGCAATACAATACATACAATTCTTTATTGAACACCGAAAAGAAAAATGTTACAATTGAAACCCTAATTTAATAATGACAATAGACGGTCTTATCGCTAAAGAGCGGTATCTTCCAGATAACCTTTGGATAGAGGAATGAGAAAAAAATAAACAGTAAATGTGTACGTTTCTATGTAGAGCGGCGCCATAATTTCACGCCGCATTGTTCGAGTATCGACGACAATGCAACAAGCAGAGATTTATGCGCGCCATTTTACTGCTTTTTTTTTTTATTTTACAACAGATAGGTTGTAAAAGTGTAATCACTAAATGGCTGTCCAATCAAGATGTTTTACAACAAAAAATAAGGAAATGGGCTATTAGGAGGTTACTGTTTTTTTTTGTACGCTTGGCACACATACATTAGCTGCGCCCAGCATTTAGGACAAAAAAGCTATGTGTTAAACCAGGATGTCAGCTGCCTTAATACCGAATTAATTATAATAAATTTGGTCCAGCCGCGTGAAGAAGTAACAAACATGCAAACAAACTCACAAAGTTTCGCCTTTATAACATTAGTGTGATAGATGTGTCCTTTAGGGCGTAATACATAACGTATTTTTAGGCTTTTCTAATTCAAATTTCCAATAACCGTCGCTTGCCTTTTTTGGTTCGAATGCTTTCAAAGAGCATTCCCTCCCCTTATGAAGAGCGACGCCATATTTCACGTGGCATTGTTCGGCTATCAGCGAAAATGCAACAACCAGAGATTTATGTCCGCTATTTTACAGGCCATTTTACTATGAAACTATTATCGTATTAAGAGGCCTTTATTCCTTTTATAATGCTGATTGTTTTAGACATTTTTATTTCAATCATACATGTTTCTTAACATATAATTGATGTTATTACCTAGAACAGGGCTATTTGGATTTATTGGTTGGTATATATTTGAACCCTACACTTTGATTTTTTTATTGATAATTTTTGTTTCATAAACTACTCGAAATTGACAAAATTCACGCGGAAAATAAGTTTCTTCTACTTATTTTCGAATGCACGCAATGAAAGCATGAAATAGCTATTTTACTACCTAGAACTCGGGGAAAAATATTGTTCACTTCAAAAAGTTGGTTAAAATTATCAATATATTTGTCATAATATGAAAAAAATAAATTTTAAAAGGAATAAGGCCTCTTAAACGGTTTACAATATTTACACTCACGTGAAGTCAGGAACGGCCCGACATGTGTAATGAATGCAAGATTTCAGCGCAATCAGAAACTGGTAGGTGAGTAAATTAACTTGCAAGATTTGATTTAAGACAGACAGACATTGGAACAGATACCTCCCATTCATTATTATGAACTGTGTCAAAGGCTTCAGTTAGGACTGCCATCTCTAAATTTGCCGAACCCGGAAATTTGACGTAAATCGCATTTTTTCCCCGAACGAATCCGAAAATCATATTATTAAAAAAAACAATCGCTTTATTTTTAATTCACATAAAAAGTTTCCTCTTTGAAAACCTTTTGAAACCCCCCCGGACGCATAATTAAAACTTATTGAACCGGGTCTATCGCGATATTTTGATTTACCGCCATTTTAAAGTTTTAATTATGTGTTCAAACCCTGAGAGTATAAACATAAGCGTATTTAGGGGGGTGGACGGGTGGGCCGTGCCCACCCCAATATGGTCTGGTGCCCACCACAGGATTTTGGGTTACCCATGGCCAGGCCCCACCGAGGCCCAGCCTAAAAATAATCTTAGACGTGCCAATGAGTATAAAGTGTTATATTCCCCCCTCTAAACATCGTTCCGGACGTAAGGCAGCCTTGGGTACAGTGAACCGCCAAACCAAGCTCTCCATTTTGCGTTTTCCATTAACTCCACGTCACATATAAAGCTGTACGCCGTAAACTTCAATACAAACGCGGCCTTACCCTTGCGATGCAACCAGTTGTAACATGTTAGGGCGCACGCGCGTAAATCCTGCTATTGTTGGAGAGAAATGCAACGTGTATTAAATTTAGAAGGTGGAGTTTGATGATGCATATACAGGGGGATTCAGGAAACGTGATCGGGAGCAACCCTGTTTAATGCATGATTAGTAAATTATAGGTTACGCACCAATATTAATAAGAGTAATGTTGTTTGTTTTTTTATATCATCCATTATCATTACGCAACTAATACAGAATTCCAAGGCAATCAGATACTAACAGATGGTTAAAACTTTAACTTGCAAGATTTATTTTATGACAGACACACACCGGAAGAGATACCTTCTATTCATTATTATAAACTTTGTCAAAGGCACTTCACTAAAACATACCAAAGTCACCATTTTGCGTTTCCCATTAACTCGCGTCACATAAAGCTGTACGCCGTAAACTTCAATATAAACGCAGCCCTACCATTGTGACGATGCAGCCAGTTCTCATATGTTCGAACGCACGCGCGTAAATCCTGGTATTGTTGGAGAGAAATGCATTGTGTATGAAATTTAGACAGTGGAGTTTGAAGATGAATATGGTTGACTGGTAGAGAATGCCATATGGCATTAAGTCCGCTTTTTGTACGATAAGTTCTTTCTTTTGTGCAATAAAAATTAAATAAATAAATATACACGGTGATTCAGGAGATGTCTCAAAGATGCAGAATCTGAATCAGTTTCAATTCCCGTTTATGTAAACCAGATCCATCCAGTCCAGATCCTAACAACAGATTTCCCTATCTCCTATAGTTTCTCACTTCTCCCTACTGACTCCTTTGGAGTGATCACCCTGTATATCGGGGTCATTGTTTACCTATATTGCTGCCAGTTCAAGTCCTTCAGTAGCTACTTACCGCGGCGACAACGCTTGTCTCGCAACAAACTGTGCAAGTAACAATAAAAGGCTTATTACACTTGGCTAAATTTAGCATCCTAATTGATTCAGGAACCTCATTCATAAGAGTGTCATTGCATTTAGCAACTAAGGATCCTAAAAAGTATCCTAATTAGGAAGCAAGGATGGTTTCTTACAAACTTAATGATGTAGTAGTTAGTGGCAGTGTAAGTATTAACATTTAGTGCAGTCAGTCACCTCACCACGCGACCGTGTGACCGAAGTGACTTGCAACATTACGAAGTGTGATATTAGGTTATATTTCATATCTTTAAACAGACATTCGCTGTCTCTAATACTGATATTGACTGTCAACAATTTGTTTTACTCAGCTATAAGTATTACTAGGTACGTACTACAAGTCCTCTCTATTTTCGGACCAGTAAAGTTACAACTGTCAAAGCCAATTTTTTGATATTTCTAGATAATACTGGCTCCAACGCACCCACCACGTCCGTCGCCGATGTGTGCATGATTTTTAATTCTAAATGATTCTGTCTACAAACAGAATAGTGTAATCAGGAGCCTTCTTATCCGCACTCTAGCAGTTCAGTAAAGACGACTAAATTCAGCCACGTGTAACCTTAGGACTCACCTGAAATGCACGTTGAGCACGCAAACAGTCATCCAGACACTGAGAGACACCAGTATCATCGTGAACAGCAGATACTTCCCCAGCAGCGGAATGGCCAGGGACGTGGGCGGAATTATTTCCGCCAAGAGCAGGAAGAACACCGTCAAGGACACCAGTATGGATATACTTAACGATATCTAGAAACAATTACACGGGTCAGCCGTTGGACGGTAAAAATTTGGTTGAAAGTTTCGTGAATTTGAAATAAACTCAGCAGTTTTGTGAACCTTTTAGCAGAGTATTCGCGGTTTATACGAAATCTATACTGTAAACACACGTACGTACCTAATGCATAAAGAGAACGAAGACTAGGTATATATAAGTCATAAAGTAATGATACCGTATGATAAAATTTGTACACGCTTTCACGAACTCCCAGAGGTATTAGATCGTCATACTGTAATAGTTTTGGAAGAACGTTAAATTCAAAACCGCTTACTCGCCAGGTCACATGCTCAGAACCGAAATTCCAATTTACTTTCCAACGGCTCCCCGCTTTCATATAGAAAGCATTACCTGAAATGCACGTTTAGTATGCACACTGTCACCCAAACGCTGAGCGATACGAGGATCATGGTGAAAAGTAGATATTTCCCAAGCAGGGGAATCGCCAGGGAGGTTGGCGGGATGATCTCGGCCAGGCCAAGGAAGAACACGGTGAGGGACACCAGGATTGAGATGCAGAGCGAAATCTGGGGAGAAGTCCTTTTTGAGTTGGAGCCCTTTTGAGCTAGCGATCTGCGAGCTGCTGTGGGATTGTACGAACGAGAACGCTTCAGGTTTATAAAGATCAGGCTATCCTTCTACCAGAGCTAAGCTACAAAGCAGAGTGTGTGAGGACATTGTGTACCGATGCCTAACTGCAGTGAAACACTAAGCAATCCAAGGTGGCTTTTGCACTCACTTTTCGCTAAGCTAAATATGTATTAGCTTAACCACTTTATGTTCAAACTTTATGCTGCCGATAGTCCTAATTGTGGCTGGACGATTGAGGTTGGCAGGTTTAATTGTAATATTGGGATTTTGTTTTCTACTGCACCTGTAACTGCATATTCTAGGTTACCTTTCAGAGCCTGACCTGAATTTAAGTGAGATGATTTTTTACTTAGGAATTAACTTTATTTTTTACTTATAACATTATTATAGACATAACCACCTGCCACCTCCTACCTGCTACGTCACTGTAAAAGGTAATGTAACATGGAGCAATAATCCAGTTAGAAAATTCAGTCCTTAGTTTTCTTCTTATTCAATAATATTTCTGCTGTATGGTCCTAAATTATTTTTTTCTTTAAAGTGAAGTAAAGCAAATATAGCACCATTATAATCATTCATTAGAACATAATTATAAAATTTAATTTCCCCGACATTAGCATTAAAACGGCGTTGCGTTCACGTTCATAAAATCCCCACATCTTTTTGCCATACTGGGACTCAAAGTGGACATACGTAAAGTATGCGTATCGTAATTACATTTTACATGTTACCCATTGGACATATGCTCACAGCTCGCTCGCTAGCGCAAAAGGGTTCTTATTAGTTGGTTGTGATTCTGTTGTCTTTCCACGAACGAAAGGAGTTACCAGAAATTAGGGGTAAAATAATAGTAGAACATTCCAGATTACGAAACTTTTAGAAATAAGTAGTACTTAAACATAATTGATACTATAGTAGTTAATGCTGATCATAAGAGTAATATTGTAAATGCAATAGCAATTCTGTAGGCTTGCTATATTTGCTATATTGTGTAAACAGTATTCATGAAATGAGCAGCATCTGTAGCAAAAACACAATAAATCTTATCAACAAAAAATACTTAAAGAAGAAACTTGAGATTCAAAGTTAGGCCCAGTAATAATGACATGCATAAACAGAATTGTAGGTATACATACAGTTGGATAACGGTCAACTTGTTAAATATATTCATTCAACTTAAACAGGCAAATATTACAAAACATTTTATCTTCCGTCTCGATCAAACCTCAGAGATGGTCGCAATCATTCTAAAGATAAAAAGGATTTCAAAGCAATAAAACAAAATGATAGTCCGTCTCGCGGAAAGACAATACTCAATACAAATGCTTCACGACAAAATACGGATGACACTAAGCACTCACACATCTAACTAATGAATCAAAAAAGACTACTTTTGGTAACAGCAAACAAGGCGATGGGTATGGAAGGCATGAGGATGAGGACGGGAGTAGTCAAATGCCTGGGTTCACTTTAGAACGTTTTTCCATTTATATTTAATTCCATAGGTTTCAATTAACAATTAGAGAAGTGGCGAGAATTTACAATGGCCATACAAATAAGATGGCCACAATCATTTAACTCCGTTTTTAAAGGTGCTAAATTCAAGCAAGAACTGTCAGTTTCAAAAAATGTAACGTTGGCCAAAATTGAACTTACGCTTAAAGATCTTGAAGCCAAAGACTGATATAAATTACGGGATTACCACTTCGTTTATTTTCCTGACATATTTTGTAATTAACTAATCGAGATTTCGTAAAAGAAGGTAGTGGTAACGTTCTAAAATTCACCCTTGTACGATTTATCTTGCACATTAATGAAAATGTCTTAAAACATGTTCTGCAAATTTGTTTCAAATTAGGTAAGTAACGTTTGAAATTTTTCATACCAATACACAAGATAGATTGTTTGAGGCAGAATTGAAGCATGCCTTCACTTATATCTATAGCAGTATATACTATACTAAATCATTCTTAATATATAACAATAAATATATTTTATTATTTCCTAAATTTACTTGTCTATGTTTGTCTGTCTATGTTTTGATATTTTTTTGTCTTTTACATTGAAACCATGCATTATTAGATTACTTCCCAAGATTCAAATAGGTACAAGTATGTTTTTAATTCCTCATCGAGTCTTATTTTGACTGGTATTAGATATTCAGCAGAAAATGTAGGTGTTTCATTTTCTATCTCGATATTAAAACCCCTACATTTTCTAGCTTACTCTCGAGCAGTCCTATTCTCCTAATCATACAATCATAATATGATGCAAATAAAAGATGTTTAGTTATTATTGAATTGACTATACCACCCACCTTCTCTCCAGAGTCCGAGGGCAAATAGAACACTAGTACCGTGAGGAAAGTCAGTCCAACACATGGGATGATCAAGTTTACGGTGTAGAAAAGCGTTTTCCTTCGCATTGTCAATTTGAATGTAATATCTGAAACAAATAACATGGATTTTATGAATAAAGAATATCAACAAATGATGTTGAAATAAATACATGGATACGCAGTGAAAGAAAACAAACAATTGTTAAGAAAGCTGTCAAAACTGTCAAAGAAGTCGATAGCGTCATTTAACTTTTAAATATTTTAATAGACCTGGGTCGTACCTCTGAACCGCCGATGCGGTCTCAGAGGCACCGAACTGTTTGTCAAGAAGTCTGAAGTATTTTTCTGGTGCTAAGAAGGCTTATACCTACCACCAGAAAAAATCAAGCACTTTTGTTATTTGCATCCACCCCCCATTGCTCCTGAGGAAACTAATAATTTGCTGTGATGATCATGTGAAAAAGTTGTCTCGCTAATTTTTCTTCGGTTTCCGCGACTGTTTTTAGGGTTCCGTACCTAAAGGGTAAAAAACGGGCCCTACTACTAAGACTCTGCTGTCGGTCTGTCTGTCTGTCTGTCACCAGGCTCTATCTCATGAGCTGTGATAGATAGACAGTTGAAATTTTCACAGATGATGTATTTCTGTTGCCAGAATAAATTAAATACTTAAGTGGGGCTCCGATATATTATAACAACTTTCACCTCATTTGTATGCCATACATACCAGGTGCAAACTTAACTTAACCCAGCCAGTTAAGATGGGATGTTTGCACGGACTCGGTACGCAAGTCCAACTCGCACTAGGCCGGTTTTTTTTAAGTTGTTGAAACATCAGGAAGTCTCAAATGAATATACGCGATATAATTCTAGTTGAGATATTATCTGTCAACCAATTCAGTAGACGTACCAGAGAACGGTTCCTTAGGGCAGCACGGGTAGTACTCCTCATTCCTCGTGGCGGGCACCTCCAGAATGTCCCATTCCACGGAAAGGTAGAACTCGCTGAGGTCGATACCGACGTGGACGAGGCTGCTGCCCTGCGGCTGGTCCATGTGCTTGAGGTCCACCTGGAAAATGAATACCAAAGTTTTTGACGTGATAACGTCTTATAAATCGATGGACGCCGGCTGCACGCTCGAAAAAGCATTACTCATTGTCATGTTACGCCTGAGCCGAGTGTGCATGCAAGAGCGCGGGACAAACGATAGAGAGGCACGATCGGCCTCGGCGTTCGACTTGTGACCCATCTGTCTTCCATTCCATCGGCCGGCATACGTTATCACGTAAAATTATCCTCCGTAAACCGACTTTACAGATAACCAATTTTTTTATTCGCTTTATTTTATTTGTTAGTGGCCAGCGTTTGACCCCGCGGTATCCTATCTCAACACAACATTGTTTCCCATTCTGTAACGTTTTGCCAAAATTGAATGTGTCCAAAAGTATTTTTTCCTGTAACCCGGAATTTTTACAAATTCTAATAATCACTACATCATCTACAAGTCGCTTCCTGCTGTCTGTCTGTCCCTATCCCTATGTATGCTTAGATCTTTAAAACGGATTTTGATGCGGTTTTTTTTTTAGACAGAGTCATTCAAGAGGAAGGTTTATATGAATAATACATGCATAATTTATCAGCATTGCACCCGTGCGAAGCCGGGGCGGGTCGCTAGTAAAAAATAAATGAAATCGATGCTAACCTGAGCCCCACTGTAGGTCCAACTGCCGAACTTCATGAAACAGGTCTGCTCGTCGAAGGGGAAGTACTCGACGTTGATCTCACACGAGGACTTGTAGATGGCCGGCGGTTTCCAGTTCACCTCGCCCGTGTATTTCAGGGTTGCCTTCGTCATCAGGGTCACCTGGAATCCAAGAAGTAGTTTGAATGGCGAGGCTCAGTCTTTGAGCGAAAAAGGAGCCTGCTCTGATATTGCCGGGTATTCCGAATAGTTTTTGTGAAATTTCTGATGTTTTTGACTATTTCAAGAGAGAAGTGAAAAGGCACACGCTGATCTTCAGTACAAAAATATGGCATGCGTATACAGAACTTGTCGTAAGGGCACTTTTTTATGTCATAGCGAGCAAACGAGCAAACAAACGGATCCCCTGATGGAAAGCGGTTACCGTCGCCCATAGACACCTGCAACACCAGAGGAGTGACAAGTGCGTTGCCGGCCTTTCAGGTGGGAGTACGCTCTTTTCTTGAAGGTTTGAAAATCGTATCGATCCGGGAATACCGCAAGCGACAATTCATTCCACAATGCAATCGTGCGAGGCAGGAAATTTCTAGAAAAATGCACAGTTGTGGACTGTCAACTATCTAAGTGGTGAGGATGAATTGTCGCGTAGAACGATAACGGAAAGATGCGGCAGTAATCAATTCGAACAAATTACTCGGAGCACTTCCCCTCATATAAGAAATAATAGATGCAGAGACTTACTTCGTAGTTACCGTCCCAGTTGTTGTACAGCACGATATCGGGCAGCCAGATGTGTTCTGATGGCACGTACAGCATCTCCAAGCCACCGTAGTCGTCCGGGTTCCATTGTAGCTTGTAATCGAACCATTTCTGTAATGAGAATTTTATAGAATATAAGATAACAGGTTAACCTCCTTGAGCTCTGACAGCTTGAGACCTAGTCAGGACACACGTTGGTGACGGGCCAAATTAGTCATAGCTGCTGTAAAGTTTCATAAAAGTGACAACCGCATATAAGAAAGCGCAGCGTGGGACGGCCTAGGTGGACGCATGAACTCGTGATGAACGAGGGGAGTCGATGAACGGTGCCTGCACATACGGTCGCACTTTATTGCGAGCTAGGAAAGGAATATGCTCAGCAGTGACCAGTTATAGTTGCTGTAATATCTCACCTGATCGACGCACAAGTTCGTAGTCATGAGTCATGCATGACCTGGTACTTCAGGTTAACCTCCATGAGCTGAGACAGCTTGATACCCAGCCTGATGGTCAGAATGACCGACACGTTGGTGACGGACCAAACCAGTTATAGTTGCTGTAATATCTCACGTGCTTGACCCACAAGTTGGTAGTCATGACCTGGTTCTTCAGGGTAACCTCCATGAGCTGGGAAAGCTTGAGACACAGCCTGAGAGTCAGATGTCCGACACATTGGTGGCAGACTAGACTAGTTATAGTTGCTGAAATATCTCACCTGCTCGACCCACAGGTTGGTAGTCATGACCTGGTTCTTCAGGTTAACCTCCATCAGCTGAGACAGCTTGAGGCCCAGCCTGACGGTCAGAATGTCCGACACGTTGGTGACGGGTCTGATCAGCCGGTTGTAGTTGCTCAGCAAGTCGTCGTAGAGGCGCTTCACGTCAGGATTAGCTTCCAGGAGTTTGACGCCTGGAAGAAAATTTTGGCCAAATTTGAGGTCGAAAACTATACGGTAGGAACTGTACTTAGAAGTAATAAAATATAACATTAGTGCCTTATCACACTTGCGATTTGCGAGCGAGTTTTCTATGCAAATAAGCTTCGCGGCCAACTCGCTGCGTGATCTAAGGCATGTATAGTGCTTTTCTCAAACATAATATGCATTGAAATAAAAAAATACACCACTCATAAGAAATGTAATTCAGCTGTTTAGCCTGTTCGTGAACACAGACACCATGCTTAAAACGAAATTACTTCCAAGCCAAGGCCTTCAATTTTGTATGAAATTCCTTTACAGTTCTCTCGAGTAGTTCCGCCCGAAATGTGAAACTTCCTGTCTGCCTGTTATAACGCACGTTATAACGGCATTTCATTGCATGTTTGAGAAAATATTATTTTAACCTCAGCAGCTCAAACATCCTCACTGTTATCATGCAAGCTGAATCGATAATACTGGGCAGAGGGCTGGCTAAGTCGCTAAGGGGAGGAAGAGAAGAGGAATGCATCTCTAGTGCATATGGGGCCAGTTAGGGTTTAATCAAAGGAAACACATGTCTCTCGTACGGTAGCTAGTTTAATACTGCATGTCTGTGTGCGGCGGCACGCACACATCCATCTCAACGTACGTACATATACCGCAATCTCTCTCAGTCTAAGTCAATTAAGTAGTCTCAGTTTAAGTACTTGAAGTGGCTTTTACCAAAAAGGAGAGATAATTTCCCGGCCTGACTGAAACTGAGCGAGGAGTAATATCCCTCTTCCCTTCGCCTTTAAGTGCAATTGCTATTATAAATTCCTATTATGAATGTATACCTACTAATGTTACTTAAACAAAATACTCACTTCACTTATTTCTGATTTTATACGACCAATTCGGTTATAATTTTTGGTTTACAGTTACTTTAATGTTTACTTTTATGTATGTGTAATTTTCATGTTATTGATGACTAGAATGTAAATAGACCGGGAGATAGTGACAGGATTTTCTTGGTCATTTGTAACAGTATGGCGGTTCTTCAGGGGTCTTAGTACGCAATGACAAAAAGAAAAATGATGGTCATAGCGCTGGTACCGGCGGCCCGATCGCGTGGGCGTTAGTCGAACTCGTCGGATAAATTACGAGTGTCAAACGATTTGTATCACAAAAATTTTAGTATTTTCCGATAGCCCATAAAAAACATGTAGGCGGTAGTGTCATGCCATACTTCTCCGGTGTGACTTACAGCCCGCCATACCGACGCGAATGCGTTAATTGAAAATAAAAAAATTCAACCAGTTGTACCAGGCTAATTTTTGCACAGTTAATTATCGTCGTGCAGCCATTTACGAAAATCACCATGCCATACTTTTCCGACGGTTCTAAATGGCCGCCATACCACCGAAAATCAGCAAAATTTTTTTTTTCGCCAAACGATTTGTACCACCCTAAAAAATTTTTTCAACAGCTCCTGAATGATGATAAATAGAAGTGTGATAATGCCATACCTAACACAACAATATTTAACAATATTTTTTTTTTATTGTAAGATTTTATTCGTATTTTGAACGATTTGTAACAGTATGGCACTATTTTTTCCTGTAAGTTTGAGGTTCAACGAATATAAATACAAAATTTCAAAGATCTAGGTGGCGGCAATCTTGAATTATAGTCAGATGTTTATATCGTATAATATTGAACGGCTACCATCGCTCGAACGATTTCTCGAGAGATCTCGGCTCATCGTGTTGTGAGACACAATGTCTGGCAACGCAGGTATTACGGCAGCTGCTTGTCAGACGACCCACAACTACATAGCAATAATTGGAGTTCTATGTATTAGAATAAGTCGACCGTTATAGTGTGCCCATGTTGCATGCAAGATGAAGAGGAAAAAGATGAAGAAGAGAAAGATGAAGGCGGCGAAGGTAAATATTTAAGAAATTAATTTTATGTTAACGATTTGCGATTGTGTATTGCGCTTGTGTGAAAAAATTAAATGATTTGTAGATACTGATGCAGTAAGCAGCGACGAGGACGACGAAAACGAGTTGGAGCATGCCGGGGATTTCGGCTTAGATGACCTCGAAAGTCTGTAAATCTTTCGGAATAAACTGCATTAATATTGATATTGCATATAATTTTTTTTCACATGTACGGTGTAATTTTCCCAAACCATACTTTTTTTTTCAAGTTTCGAAAATTTGAAATGCCATACTGTAACAATTTGGTCCAATTTTTTTATTAATTTATATCTTGCTCGAGTGTGACAATCTTCCGCCCCATGGTTACAGTATGGGATAATTATTTTTAGGTAGAATTTCATCCAAACGAACCAAATACAATGATGCCATACTGTAACAAATGATTTTATGTCTTGCACCTTGAAAACCCGTTGTAAAATCAAGTTTTTCAAGTATGTTGCCCCTTTTTCCCTTTATTAGAAGTATGGCAAATATAATAATGGTCCCATTGCATCATATAATTTCCAAAAATCCAAATGCCATACTGGTACAAACCGTCAATTTTTTTTTTTTTGTATGGCAAATATAATAATGGTCCCATTGCATCATATAATTTCCAAAAATCCAAATGCCATACTGGTACAAACCGTCAATTTTTTTTTTTTTTGGTTTACGTCTTGGCTCAAGTCTCACAGTCGTCCGCCCCATGTTTACAATCCGGTATAATTTTTTGTAGGTAGAATTGTATCCAAACAATCAGAATATAATGATCCCATGCTGTAAAAAAATATTTAACGTATTGTACAGTCGTATTTTTGAAACGTGTCGAATAAATAAGTTTTTCAAGTATGGCAGCACTTTTTCCCCCTACTAGAAGTATGGCAAATATGATAACGGTCACATTTTATCAAATACTTTCCAAAAATCCAAATGCAATACTGTTACAAATCGTTTGGCGAAAAAAAAAAAATTTGCTGATTTTCGGCGGTATGGCGGCCATTTAGAACCGTCGGAAATGTATGGCATGGTGATTTTCGTAAATGGCTGCACGGCGATAATTAACTATGCAAAAATTAGCCTGGTACAAATGGTTGAATTTTTTTATTTTCAATTAACGCATTCGCGTCGGTATAGCGGGCTGTAAGTCACACCGGAGAAGTATGGCATGACACTATCGCCTACATGTTTTTTATGGGCTATCGGAAAATACTAAAATTTTTGTGGTACAAATCGTTTGACACTCGTAATTTATCCGACGAGTTCAACTAACGCCCACGCGATTGGGCCGCCGGTACCAGCGCTATGACCATCATTTTTCTTTTTGTCATTGCGTACTAAAACCCCTGAAGAACCGCCATACTGTTACAAATGACCAAGAAAATTCTGTCACTATCTCCCGGTCTAAAAGATATTGCCGAAATAACGGAACGCTGCGCGTCCACATTTCTATCTTATACAGGACAGCAAAAGAGTGGAACTTTCTTTAATTGAACGTTTACCCTGAAAATACGGTACTATAGTTCAAAATTAAAATAGTTTACTGCTTACTACCGCTTAATTTTGGATTGTGACCTATTTTTATTGAACAAAAATCATGAATAGGGTTTAGTTAATACAATTTATAACGGGTCTATCGCGATATTTCTTATTTAGTAGTAGTAAATAATAGTAGTAATATTCTTTACGCAACCCTAGGCCGTAAGTAGGATTTTCTGCCCGCTACGCAAGGAGAAAATCTTACTTCCTGGTCAAAAAGCAAGACGTAAACTTTAAACAAACCACGGGCGGTAATTCGTAAAACCCTTGATTGCATATTTACGGACCTCACCTTCGGTTCGGGCCACAAACACGTGCGCTAGTCCGACTTGCACTTGGCCAGTTTTTGAAATTTTATAAAAGTACCTCTAGCTGATTGACCTGACGACCAATATTTAAATAAAACAATTTAAACGGATTAGGTAGATCGCTTATATTAAATGTTTTGAGCCTGCCTGACGTTGACGTCCAATACTTGAAGAATTGATTCAAAAGGAGCATTTTTCGCCTTCCATTTCATGCTCTTTCTCAAGATGAATTCATTGTACAAAAAGTAGGTACTTAGTTATACATTTCTGTGCATAACGATCTTATCAATTTGTTATCAGCAAGTCAAATACTTACTTACCTAAAATATTCACTTGACGATTGACCTAAGTACTATAATTTGCAAAAATAAAAAGAAATTCTACTTACCCAAACAACTCCTGGCGAAAGCAACGAACAGCCACACTATTTGAAGCTTCATGGTGTTTTTTAATTGAATCTATTTCATTTTCAATGACACATGTTTACAGAATCCCGTAGGAGAGGCTTTCCTGAACGACGCAAGCGTGATCAATAGGGACCGAGAGCGCTTGTCTCCAGAATATTATTGATTAAACCTTTAAAATGTAGCTTATGTGTAGCACAACAGATACTAAAATCGAGCGTTACGAATTGTAGCTAGAAAAAGGACGCGACTATGGGCTTTGATTTTAGCGCCATCTAACGGAAATGTTAAAAACTAGTTCCTTTCGTAGCCTGTCGTCAGATATTGTATACTATGGTATGATAACAAGTTTACAAGTGTTGATTATAGCGCCACCTAACGGACACGTCTGGTACGAAATACAGAAGATGCCGTGCACATTGTACGTTGAGGACTTTTAGCATTGTTAGCAAAATGTTTTTACCCAGAGTTACCTTAAGAAGTACATAGATGGCGTAAATAATTAAACTTCATAATTTTGTCGTATTCAGAAGCAAGCATTTTTGTAAACAACAAGTTTACAAGTGTTGATTTTAGCGCCACCTAACGGACACATCTGGTACGAAATACAGTAGATACCGTGCACTTGTAGGTTGAGGACTTTTAGCATTCTTAGCAAAATGTTTTGACTTAGACTTACCTTAAGAAGTACATAGATGGCGTATATATTAAACTTTATAATTTTATATTCAGAGCAAGCATTTTTAGGGTTCCGTACCCAAAGGGTAAAAACGGGACCCTATTACTGAGACTTCGCTGTCCGTCCATCCGTCCGTCTGTCACCAGGCTGTATCTCAAGAACGGGGATAGCTAAACAGTTGAAATTTTCACAGATGATGTATTTCTATTGCCGCTATAACAACAAATACTTACTAAAAATAAAATAAAAGAAATATTTAAGGGGGGGGCTCCTATACAACAAACTTGTTATAGTTTATGGTACGGAACCCTTCATGCGCGAGTCGGACTCGCACTTGCCTAACTGTTTGTAAACTTTATACTTATCTACAATACCCACCCTACTTACTTTATTTTATACAAATTATCAAATCAGGTGAACTTAGCCTTTTAAGAGGCCTTATTCCTTTTAAAATTTATTTTTTTCATATTATGACAAATATATTGATAATTTCAACCAAATTTTTGAACTGAATAATACTTTTCCCCGAGTTCTAGGTAGTAACATAGTTATTTCACGCTTTCATTGCGTACAGTCGAAAATAAGTTAAAAAAACTAATTTTCCGCGTGAATTTTGTCAATTTCGAGTAGTTTTTGAAACAAAAATTATCAATGAAAAATTCAAACTGTAGGTTTCAAATATATACCAATAAATCCCAATAGCCCTGTTCTAGAAAGTAACATCAATAGTATATTAAGAAACATGTTTGATCATAGAGAAAAAGGTCTAAACAATCAGCATTTTAAAAGGAATAAGGCCTCTTAAGTGATTAATTCCAGTAGTGAGTAAACGTTTTATTAGGTGTGATGTGCGATGAATGTAGCTAACTAAACTATTTATTTATTTATTTATTTATTGAAAAACACACGGTTACATAACATTACAGTTTACACCAATGCGTCATGAACCGAACAATATTTATTTTGACGGCGAAACGGCGTGGCCCCGTTGTTCCGACATCTCGGGTGTTGGATTTGGTAGGTTGCCCCGGAACCGACGAAACACGACACCTTTCGGCCAGAAATCAGCACACGCGATGGTCTCCTGGAGCGGCCGCCGCGGCACGCGCACTACAAACGAGCTGAAGTGCACGTAGTGGCGCGTGGTGACTATATAATATACTTAACATTACATATTTTAAAAATTATTTTCATTTAATGTTACACGTTTTTCACACGTTATATGACAAAACGGGACTTAACCGCGATAAAAAAATTATACTTTTCAATACATGGTTATACGTTTATAATTAATGCTTTGTCATAATAATAAATAGGTAAGTATATTTTTTTTTATATCTGCTGCGATTTGCTTAATCGAATCAGGGCGTAAATCAAAGCATAAAAAAACCGTTATAAATTTCATTATAATTTTATTACAAAATTGTTTTAAACTTTATTAGCATAATATTAATATGTTTTGGTGGGATTAAATTAACACCTACAGCTACTTAAAACTATTCCATATTGACATATCTCATAGGTACTTAGGTACTTAATTGATTAAAATACTTTATCTACGCACATATCATTAGTGCTCTAAAATGCGTTCAGAAACCGTAGGAAATGGCCAGCATTACTACAACCAATTTTACTATGAGAACTTTCTTATCTGTGGCAGTAGGTAAAATCTGTACTGTAATGTTATAACAGTATCAATTTTTGTAAGGTTATGAGTTTAAATTTGGAACAGCTGTCAAAATTAAAGTAGGTCTCTATTCTAGTATCCATAGATATTAATATTGTTATCGATACGAAACGTCAATTCAGTATGTTTTTTTATAAAAACCGCACGACATTTGATCTCGAGTGACATGAGAATATGGATACATTCGTTTGTATATGATTTAGAAAAAAAAACATTCGTATTGACGGAGGTTCGAATTGCCGCCATTATTGTTGTCATTTGTTTGTTGGTTCTTTGCTGTTACGAAAATATAATTGTGATAAGTTTATTGTAATTCACATTTTGGTTGAAAATATTGTTTCAATGTAAATGTAAATTACAACAAATAATCTGTTTATGTATTTGTTCAGATTTATTTTTTACTGCATTAGTATATGTCGTTTTTAGATATTTTACAGGTAGCACTAGTGGTGCCGGTCATTTCCTTATGGCTTCTGAACCCATCTTAGAGTACTTATGATATGTGTGTAGATAAAGTAGTGTATACAACTGTACATAATTAGGCCTTAAAACACTCGTGTGATCCTATTATGAAACTCGCTGACGCTCGTTTCATAAAACCACACTCGTGTTTTAAGGCCCCTCATTATGTATCAGTTGCATAAACTACTATTAGCTACCTTTCATTTTGTCTTTGTAAAACTAAACTTCTGTCGTGAAGAAAACTGTGGTCTGTATATCTTTTGCGCCGGAAATTTTCATTGTATTCACCCCCTTCTGTAACAAAATTATTTTTTTATCATTATAAAAGTTGACGTAAGAACCTCCTTTTCACATAGGGGTAATAAAAGAAACAAAAAGTTTGATTAAATTAAGGTGTAAAGTGACGGCACCAATCATAGACAGTTTAAGGACACTGATTTAGATATCTTTTTATGACGGCGGTTTTTTGTTGTTTAGCCATACAAAACGAAAAAAAAAAGAAAAAATTTGGGAAAGTTCCGTTATGCGACTAAAAATATCTATAGCATAAGGAACCTTAGAATAGAACCATAGACAAGGCACGTTATTCGATGGTAAATTGTCGTCGCTTATTTGTGTATCGGTGTGTCTGCCTGTGGCATCATAGCTCCAATTTGAGTGCAGTTTCTTTTAAACGAAAGACTTTTCCGTCGAGATGGTTCATTCATTATCATTACCTATGTGTAAATTGTCTTATACATATCCCGTGGTTTTCGGTGCATGAATCAACACTAGGCCGACAGACGTCAAATCATTCGAGCATCGAAAACGGGCTGTCATAATTTACCTCTGACGGGAAACTTGGGCATCGGCCATAAGCTGAAGGGATAAAAGTACGCGTTCGGCATTCTTCTCACCACTATCGTCTTCTCCTGCACCTTGGACTCTGGAACAAATGGTAACACGTCAATCAATGAATGAATGAATAATATTTATTTCAGACTAGCTGTGCCCGCGGCTCCGCCTGCGTGGAATTCCGTCTGTGTCAGTAAGTTAATACCTCACCGTTTAAACCTTCCCTGGACGACACACATCTCAATACCAAAATCAGCTTAATCTGCCCAGCCGTTCTCGAGTTTTAGCGATTTCAATCCATATTTATGATAGTATTAGGTGCACAGGTTACATTAGTTAGTAAACAATTGTTTCTAAAAGTATTACAAAGCAACCCTACAGTAATATTTTCTGGGTGAAGCCACTAGAGTTACGAGTATGTGTTTTCATCCAGAAAAACAGGATAGGGTTGCCCCTGGGGCTGCCATCCGTCCGGGTTTCCCCGGATTTGTGTTTTCAGCTAGAAAAACAGGATAGGGTTGCCCCTGGGGCTGCCATCCGTCCGGGTTTCCCCGGATTTGTGTTTTCAGCTAGAAAAACAGGATAGGGTTGCCCCTGGGGCTGCCATCCGTCCGGGTTTCCCCGGATTTGTCCTAATTTGGAGGCCGTCCGGAGGGGTTTTCAAAAAGTGTCCGGGTAAAACCTGGATACTTTTCATGTGAATGAAAAATAAAGCGATTGTTTTTATAATTACAATAGTTTCGGACACGTAAGGGGAAAAAATGCAATTTACGCCAAATGTGCAGGTTTTTTAAGACTTTGTCCGGGTTCGGAGAATTTAGAGTTGGCAAAGGAGAGGCAATGGCCACCTGGAAGCCGTTGGTGCTTACTGACCGACTATCGGCATTATAGCAACAACCTTTAATGAAATAATGTCCGTCTAGAATCAATTCCAGAATGTAATAGCCATATGATATAGCCAGTAAAATTACTCTACGACTCTGGCATTATAGCAAGACTTTTAATCAAATAATGTCCGTCTTCTAGAATCAATTCCAGAATGTAACCAGGAAGTATCACGAGCACATAGTAACATACTAGGAAGGAATTCCAATGCCAACTCGTCTCGTCGGTATTCCGCAAAGGGGGAGACCGAGGAATATTCCAGACATCATAATTGACCGTTTGTACTGCAAATTACTGCCGTGGTTTATTTTAAAGACGGTCTTTTATATGAAGATTACTGTAAGCCAAAAATAACCATGGATTTCATAGTAAGATACGGCTGTAGGGCCGCGCGATCGCGTCGTGGTGTATTCAAATTAATAGTATATCATGCCCTCTCAAATTACTCAAAATAACAACTGAACGTTACAGTAATTAAAACTTATTGAACCGGGTCTATCGCGATATTTTTTTTTACCTTCATTGCCTGACGTTTCAACACGGTTTCACGTGCCGTGGTCTCAAACGTACTGATCCGGTTCAATAAGTTTTAATTATGTGTTCAAACCGCGAGAGTATAAAGTGTTATATTGTGAACGTTACAGTGATTATAATTTAGTATAGCCTAAAAACGGGACATGCGAACCCTTTGAAATTTATAATTATCATTTATTTAGTAAAGTAGGCCACAAGGGCACTTTATTTTCTTTTTTTTTTCGTTAATATCAGACTATCTCGCACAAATCAATCTAGTACCAAAGTCTATCTGTCTGTCTGTCCGTCTGTCACCCGGCTATTTCTCATAAACCGTGATCTAGCTAGACAGTTCAAATTTTCACGGATGATGAGTTTCTGTTAATAATATTTAAGTGAGGCTCTCATACAAAAAACGTGATTATTTTGCCGTTTAGCTCGATGCAATGCTGTCACAAGGCTGTATCGTGGCTGTGTCTCATGAACTGTGTGATGGTACGGCTCGTGAAGTGATCGTCTAAGTTATAGCTGTTTATGTAATTGAATAAATTTTAAAGAGAATTAAGGCTTACTGTATGGATAAGAGAATTCATTACTACCTTTACATACATCCAGGCTGAAGCAGTCATAGCTATCTGGCTACTAGAGGTCGGCGTTAGTGACATCGATTCCGTTATTAGGACAAATGAAGTAAACTTCATTGTACGGGTTTTGTTCCCGTCGTGAACAACCGATCGCCCGCAATCACAGGGGAAACCTACGCTTGACAGACCAGATGCCAAGCCTCGTACTCGAGTTATAGGGGCGCAGTTGACCCTCTTTCGCTGAGAAGCGATCATTTGCCTCGTATCCGAAGATGAGGACTTAGTTCAATGGGCTAAGAGCCCGCCCCAAACGACCCGGGTCATAGTTTATTTAGGTGTCGGTATGCAAGTAAGTTAGGTTTTGATTTGGCCAAATCAAAGGTCGAGGGTCAATCTGCAAGACATGGCGTGTAGTAGAGTGACCAGCAATCGCCGCTGTCACGCCTTTGTAAACGGAATAGTTGTCACGCTACCGACTGCTTCGAGTCAGTTTCGCTATCTAGACTCAGCCTGCATTGTCCTACACTTAAAGGTTAGGCCTTACGATGCCTACCTTAGAAAATATCACCTTTCTCTGCCAATACGCCCTTCGCCTCCAACTGGTCCGGTGCTCGCCGCCCTCAGTAGTCAACCGCAGCCAAGTGTGATCCATAGTTATATACTTACGTAGAATGAGTAGGTAAATGTGTAAGTATTCGCCTTCAGGTGTCGCCCCGCGTCTCCGCGTCAGATCAGTAGGTAGTAACGGGTATTCTAGGAATATCCTAGTGAGTGTTGTCCTAAGAGGGCTTTCTAAATGAAGGCCTGACCCAAGGTCCAAATTCCATTATCTCTGATTTACTTGACTGACTGCCACACAGTTTAGATTCGTCTCTAGGTCCAACTAGGTCTCAAAGAAATGGTTCGACTGATATCATTTTAGAACGGAAATCGTAATTGAGTATAAGATACGGGTTTTGATATCGGAGGTTCAGTCCTAAAGGTCGCTCTGGCTGTAACAATTATTAAACAATCTAGCTATGTACTATAGGCTTTAAGAGCCATGACCTTAGCGCAAAATCTCCGTTATCAATCCCTAAGGGTGCCTAACGATGGGGTGAAATAAAAATATGAAGTTGTGAAAAATTAGATTTATTTTGTCAAAATTAGTACTTCTAAGTCTTTTTTCCACTTTTAAATAAATTTGCAAAAGAATCTGTCCAATTATTTAGACCATGGTTGGTGGGTCACAATCAACCATAGCCGAACATTTCATTCCTAACAGCCATGCTAATAAGAGGGAAAATGAAATGTTCAACCCCAAAAACCCTCTTGGCTCTTAAATCTAGTTTATACACACATGCACACAAAGTTTACAGTTTTAATACTAAGAGTTGTCCCTAACTACCAAATTCAAGAGGAACAACAGTAAGAGAGGCTAACCTTCAGTCTTTACTTAAATCTAACAACACAAAAGCACGTATTTACAGCTAGAGTGATTTCACGCTTGCACTCCTCCTTTGATTCTAATTAATAACGGACCATTTCGATTTCTATAGTATTATCTCCACCCGTACGCGGAGTACTGAGGGTCCCACGACACCAAGCATTAACCCTCACACAAAAGTCGGCGCAAAAAAATCACAATTAGGCATGCTACCTGCCTTTCAATAAAATTGTTAGCTCACAAATCGAAGGTGGGTCCAGCCGGTGGGGTTTATTACGTCCTTGCTGGTAAAATTTATCTAATGATGCTCCCGCGTCCATGTTTGCTACTTTTAATGTAAGGCTCTACTGAGTTTAATATGAAAGTGGGAAGCAAATCTGAATCACTCTAATCGTTGCGGACAATGATGGTATTGAAGTACATTACCAAATAATTCGCAGTCTATTCGAGCTGCTAGAGTTCGCCAATGCGCCAACTCGTCTCCTTTCGCAGGTCGGGTTGCCTTCCCGCCTCGCTCGTTCGACACAAAAGTTCCTTACACTTTTACACTGAACTAAATTAGACTATGACTTTGGGAATACAATTTCTAAGCTAAAAATACAATAGGTACGCTTAGTAGATAAGATCCCGAGCGCGCGCTGTGATCTCCAGACGTAAACTGCCCCGAAGCCTCGCTCCAGTCCGAGTCGAGAGGCCTCCTTCCTTGTCCATGCCACACCTCCTGCAATCCAAAAATTCCCCCGCCAGTCAATATGAACAATGTTCGGACACCACCCCGAATTAGTTATGTTTGTCCATTGGTCATTGATTTCAGAGTCAAACGACACGCCCCTAAATTCATTAGAATTATGTCGCTTGCTTGTCACGAAAGACATTAAGATTAATGTCTTAGCAGATGTGCGTAGTTTCAAACTTCTTCCCATCGCTCTGAAAAGGTTGCGCAATATAGTTTTACGACGCCCCGTTGTGTTGTTTCTAGAATTTCCTATACTTAACTCTTTTTTCTAACTTGCTTCCTTAGAAATAGATTTAACAATCTGTGAGAGAGTTCGGCAGTTAAGAACAATTTATTGCGTAATAAATTTCCCGTCACTCTTTGTCTTTAGTGACAATTTAAAATTCTAGCGAAATTGTTTTTAGTATCATAAATAACATCGGGTTATTTATGGGCCGCGCAGTATCTATTATATTTTTGGATTTACGATTCCAGCCTGCCAGACGTGATTTCGAGGTCTCACGCTTTCACAATACCAAAAAAATTATAATAGTAGATTTGACCATCTCACACTCCCCCAAATAGATTTGAATTTGGCCAGGAATTCTATGTTCCCACACATGTCCTAGACCAAATTAAAATATATTTCCAACTCGTTCGTGTGAAACGGCAAGTCTCTGGTTCGTTAGTTCCCACGACTATTCCTTATTCTCCCACACTCATCATAAAACTACTTCGTGGTAATAAAACCCTAAACAGTCTAAGTTCCGCATTGTTGTCCGAGTCGGTTATCCTATTGTGCTTTTTTTTTCTCCAGGTGGCGCTTGCACTTCGCAACCTCTTTGTTAGTCAAGTCCTAATCAACCTTCTACCTGTAGGCCCTACGGTTTTTTTGTAATAACGAAACAGGTGGATTGCATTGTAATTTCCTTCGACCCTGTTAGTGCGCGTGTCTATTAAGGTGTATACATTGTTATATGGCACGGCCCCTATTGTGAAAGGTCCCTTATACAATCGCATGAATTTTTTCGTTAATTTCTTGTCCGCGTCCGATTTAGCGAAAGTTTTAAGTTTCACCAAATCACCTATTTCGAATTGTATCAATTTATGGTTTTTGTTATAATGGAGTTCCCTACTTTCTGCCGCTTTCATTATATTCTGTCGGGCCTGTTGTCGAATATGTTCGAGATCCTCCGGTGGTTCTCCTACCCCGCCTAAAATGCCGTTTCTGATGTCTGTAGACAATAAGGTCGTTTTTCCCCATACTATCTCATTCGGTGAATAACCCGTTGTGGTGTGTACCACCTGATTATAACAATCCTCTATTTCCGGTAACAGATCTACCCAAGAACGGTGTGATTTGTCGCAATAGGTTCGAAATAGCCTACCTAACTCTTTATTTACTCTCTCCGTCGAGTTCGGCCGCGGATTCCTAACGGATGTATGCGTCAGTTCGATACCTAGCTGCCGCACACCTGCCTCGAAATCCTTTGAAGTGAAGTTAGTGCCCCTATCTGAACATAGCGTCCTAATCCTCATCTGTACATGAAACTTCTTTATGCATGCTAACGTCGCCCTTCCACTTGCTCGACGTAACGGATATAGTCTAATCCATTTGCTATAGGCGTCCTGCACCACAAATATGTATTTGAACCCGAAACGTCCCGCTGGTAATGGTCCATAAATGTCGCAAAACACTTTCTCCCCTATTTCCCTTGCTATCACAGTCTTAATCGGTCCCGTATGAGTTTCCCGCGCGTGCTTCGACTTTTGACACGCCTCACAAGCTCTTACGATTTTACCTATTATGCGAGACATATCAGAAAAATAATACCGACGCTTCATTAGTGCATATACCTTGTAACGTCCAAAATGACCTATCTCCTCATGTATGCTAATGATCAGATCTTGCTGTAATTCCTCGGGGACGTAGAGCCTAAATGTATCCTTATGTACGTCCGATCTATAAAGAATTCCCTCTTTAAGCACGTAGTACTTTGACTCGGAGGTACCTATAGTCTCCATTCGACTAACTATTTTCCTAGCCGCCTTATCGCGCTCCTGGTAATTCCTGATCTCCTTCCACCCGCTCTGTACCACCCGTCCTAAAGGTACTTTGAATAGGTTCATCTCAGGTCCTACTGCCTTATTAGTTATAACGTCGGTTGTCCCTTTTATATGCCGGGATAGCACGTCTGCTACCGTATTGAGTCGACCCTTCACGTGTTCTACAGTGTAATCGAACCGCCCTATATAATGTACCCAACGTATCATCCGTGCGCTCAATAATTTACACGTTTGTAAGAATATCAAACTTTTATGATCGGTTCTAATGATTAGTCGCGCGCCCCTCAGGTAGGTCTCGAACTTTGACAAGCTGAATATGATCGCCCATAGTTCTTGTTCCGTAACAGTCCATCTACGTTCAGTCTCCGATAGTGACTTACTACAGAACCCTATTACCCTCTCTTCTCCCTCGCTTGTTAACTGATAAACGTAACCCGAAACTCCTAGATTACTACTATCGGTCTGCAGATAATAAGTCTGTTTAGGATCCGGGTGTGCGAGAAGTATCGTGTCTACAAATAACCTTTTAACCCTTTCAAAACAGTCATTTATTTCAAATGTCCAGGACCATTTTGTGTTTTGTTTCAATAAGTCACACAATGGCCTAACTTCTTCACTATATCTGGAGATAAACTTTCGAAAATAATTTATTAAGCCCAAAAAACCCCGTAATTGCTTCGCCGTCTTTGGTATGGGAAAACCTATTATGGCCTCTACGCGTTCGGGATCCATGCGCACCCCGTCGGTGTTTACTATGTGCCCTAATAATTTCACTTCTACACATAAAAATCGACATTTCCCTAATCGGCCCGTAAGTCCCGCGGCTTCTAACCTGCCTAGTATTTGGTCTAGATGCGCTAAAGGCAACCCTATATCCCCTGTAGTAAATATGACAATGTCGTCTAGATAGTTCACGTAAAATTCCCGTACTCCTGCCAATATCGAATCTATCGCCCGCGAGAATCCTCTCTTACAATAGACATGGTTGTCTGAAATTAACCGTCGTTGCCTCTTAAATTCTTACTTAAGTAATCATAAAAAAATGGTACACAAGAGTCGAACTTGATCCTTTAATCCAACGAAACCCGAAGCAAAACTTTGCCAGTTTTAAAAAGAAAATGGGAATCGAACCCATTTCGTCGTTCGTTCGTCGAACCTTAAGTAAGAATAGAGCCTGCGCCCTCGCACTCTCTGTGATCAGAACTCTTTAAACGGTTATCAAAAATAACACATTGATTTAATAACACAGGGATTGAACCTGCTCCTTCACAGTCCTACAACTTGAATGTCATATAATGACAATAGCACTTAGTAATTAGACAAAAAGTTTCTCAGGGATCGAACCTGTATTCTCGAAACCTTAAAACTTAAACCTAGTCAATTAATTCCCACAGGGATCGAACCTGCAGCTCCACAGCCATTGGCTAAATATCCTCATGCTCTTAAGTTTTATCCTCATGTTTATAAACATAACCAATAAAAGTACAGCAACATATGTCAACAGGATTGAACCTGGTTTTCTTTACTAAATTGTATTTTAACGCTTATTCATTTTGATGTAGATTTGTTGGGAGACGAACCCACCCAAACCACAACACAATTTATTTACTATAACTAAACTCTTCAATAATGTATCCTACCTCTCTTACAACTGAGATAGCTAACCCTATTAAATAAACCCAATTACCAGTAATCCGACGCAAAACGATACATACATACTTGCTATTGCATACAATATATGCATACATTTTTGTTTTAGTGATGACTAGCACTATCGAATATATTTCGTTTATATATTCTTGGACAGACAGACAGACTCTAGTTCCCTTTGTTTCGGCATGAAACATGAGGCTAAAATATATTCATCAACCAAAATATCCTAAGACAGACAGACGTAGGATGCGTTCTTAATCGTCTCTATTTGATGAAGTATTTTTCGCTAATTAATATTCTATTAATTATTCTAAGACAGACAGACGCATAAATAACAGTTTCTTAAATAATGTCCGTACTATACCCAATAAACATCACGATTCATTTTTTACTTATATTTCGGTAGAACCAACCTTTACAACCGTAAACACTTATTATATCTGAATACGCTTCAAACAAATATACAAATATAAATATTATGATGATGATGATAGTACCCTTGTACTTAAATAATTAAACTATGTTAAACTAATTTCTTATCCCACTCTAAATCGTTGTAATTATTCTAACTGAACTACGTCTTCAACCTAAAAATAGCGTATGACTATTAGCGACCTCCCACGGTTCCTCAAAATCAGCGAACGTAGTCCAATCCTTCGAGTATAGGTCCATTACCTTACTCGCGTGCCCGGTAATGCACCCTAGCACTATTATTTATCTCTCAATCTGACCCATTTACCGCCCTTATATACTTTTTAACCGCTTTGAAAATGCAATAGGGTTGTCGAAGACTCTCCCGTCAAAATTGGGTTGCTAACCGACGGCTATACCACGTATAAATTTCGCGTTTCCCTTCCTCGTAAACATGTCCCGATTGATGCTAATATACTTCTACTATGTACCGTCCTAACCCCGTCATCCGTCAATTTCCCGATAAAACATCTTGCGCAACCTTCCATATAATAGGGGTAAATTCAAAACAATACACAAGCTCAATAATAGAAAGCAGATAACACAGTAAATGGTTCAATTGTATGCAATGTCAAAAGCACAAATACAAACTAATCCAAGAAATGGACAAGGATTAGTGTCTCTTCCGCCGCAATCTCCTTCTAAAATCCCTGTAATTTCCATATTAGTAATTATATAGCTCTCCCCCGCTCCCCCAGACCTAGAGTAGATGTAATATAATTCTTATATAATAACATGCGCAGTGTGTCTCTGCTCCCCCAGACCTAGAGTAAATGTAATATAATTCTTACATAATAACATGCGCAATGTGTCTCTTAACCTCTCTCCCGAAATTCCTCTTATATACTCAATTACGATTCCTACGTTGTGTTTATTTTTAAGCTAATATAAATCCAGTCGTATCGTTATTTCGAATACGTACATGGATCCTTGGTCACGCGGCATCAAATTCTGTGATGGTACGGCTCGTGAAGTGATCGTCTAAGTTATAGCTGTTTATGTAATTGAATAAATTTTAAAGAGAATTAAGGCTTACTGTATGGATAAGAGAATTCATTACTACCTTTACATACATCCAGGCTGAAGCAGTCATAGCTATCTGGCTACTAGAGGTCGGCGTTAGTGACATCGATTCCGTTATTAGGACAAATGAAGTAAACTTCATTGTACGGGTTTTGTTCCCGTCGTGAACAACCGATCGCCCGCAATCACAGGGGAAACCTACGCTTGACAGACCAGATGCCAAGCCTCGTACTCGAGTTATAGGGGCGCAGTTGACCCTCTTTCGCTGAGAAGCGATCATTTGCCTCGTATCCGAAGATGAGGACTTAGTTCAATGGGCTAAGAGCCCGCCCCAAACGACCCGGGTCATAGTTTATTTAGGTGTCGGTATGCAAGTAAGTTAGGTTTTGATTTGGCCAAATCAAAGGTCGAGGGTCAATCTGCAAGACATGGCGTGTAGTAGAGTGACCAGCAATCGCCGCTGTCACGCCTTTGTAAACGGAATAGTTGTCACGCTACCGACTGCTTCGAGTCAGTTTCGCTATCTAGACTCAGCCTGCATTGTCCTACACTTAAAGGTTAGGCCTTACGATGCCTACCTTAGAAAATATCACCTTTCTCTGCCAATACGCCCTTCGCCTCCAACTGGTCCGGTGCTCGCCGCCCTCAGTAGTCAACCGCAGCCAAGTGTGATCCATAGTTATATACTTACGTAGAATGAGTAGGTAAATGTGTAAGTATTCGCCTTCAGGTGTCGCCCCGCGTCTCCGCGTCAGATCAGTAGGTAGTAACGGGTATTCTAGGAATATCCTAGTGAGTGTTGTCCTAAGAGGGCTTTCTAAATGAAGGCCTGACCCAAGGTCCAAATTCCATTATCTCTGATTTACTTGACTGACTGCCACACAGTTTAGATTCGTCTCTAGGTCCAACTAGGTCTCAAAGAAATGGTTCGACTGATATCATTTTAGAACGGAAATCGTAATTGAGTATAAGATACGGGTTTTGATATCGGAGGTTCAGTCCTAAAGGTCGCTCTGGCTGTAACAATTATTAAACAATCTAGCTATGTACTATAGGCTTTAAGAGCCATGACCTTAGCGCAAAATCTCCGTTATCAATCCCTAAGGGTGCCTAACGATGGGGTGAAATAAAAATATGAAGTTGTGAAAAATTAGATTTATTTTGTCAAAATTAGTACTTCTAAGTCTTTTTTCCACTTTTAAATAAATTTGCAAAAGAATCTGTCCAATTATTTAGACCATGGTTGGTGGGTCACAATCAACCATAGCCGAACATTTCATTCCTAACAGCCATGCTAATAAGAGGGAAAATGAAATGTTCAACCCCAAAAACCCTCTTGGCTCTTAAATCTAGTTTATACACACATGCACACAAAGTTTACAGTTTTAATACTAAGAGTTGTCCCTAACTACCAAATTCAAGAGGAACAACAGTAAGAGAGGCTAACCTTCAGTCTTTACTTAAATCTAACAACACAAAAGCACGTATTTACAGCTAGAGTGATTTCACGCTTGCACTCCTCCTTTGATTCTAATTAATAACGGACCATTTCGATTTCTATAGTATTATCTCCACCCGTACGCGGAGTACTGAGGGTCCCACGACACCAAGCATTAACCCTCACACAAAAGTCGGCGCAAAAAAATCACAATTAGGCATGCTACCTGCCTTTCAATAAAATTGTTAGCTCACAAATCGAAGGTGGGTCCAGCCGGTGGGGTTTATTACGTCCTTGCTGGTAAAATTTATCTAATGATGCTCCCGCGTCCATGTTTGCTACTTTTAATGTAAGGCTCTACTGAGTTTAATATGAAAGTGGGAAGCAAATCTGAATCACTCTAATCGTTGCGGACAATGATGGTATTGAAGTACATTACCAAATAATTCGCAGTCTATTCGAGCTGCTAGAGTTCGCCAATGCGCCAACTCGTCTCCTTTCGCAGGTCGGGTTGCCTTCCCGCCTCGCTCGTTCGACACAAAAGTTCCTTACACTTTTACACTGAACTAAATTAGACTATGACTTTGGGAATACAATTTCTAAGCTAAAAATACAATAGGTACGCTTAGTAGATAAGATCCCGAGCGCGCGCTGTGATCTCCAGACGTAAACTGCCCCGAAGCCTCGCTCCAGTCCGAGTCGAGAGGCCTCCTTCCTTGTCCATGCCACACCTCCTGCAATCCAAAAATTCCCCCGCCAGTCAATATGAACAATGTTCGGACACCACCCCGAATTAGTTATGTTTGTCCATTGGTCATTGATTTCAGAGTCAAACGACACGCCCCTAAATTCATTAGAATTATGTCGCTTGCTTGTCACGAAAGACATTAAGATTAATGTCTTAGCAGATGTGCGTAGTTTCAAACTTCTTCCCATCGCTCTGAAAAGGTTGCGCAATATAGTTTTACGACGCCCCGTTGTGTTGTTTCTAGAATTTCCTATACTTAACTCTTTTTTCTAACTTGCTTCCTTAGAAATAGATTTAACAATCTGTGAGAGAGTTCGGCAGTTAAGAACAATTTATTGCGTAATAAATTTCCCGTCACTCTTTGTCTTTAGTGACAATTTAAAATTCTAGCGAAATTGTTTTTAGTATCATAAATAACATCGGGTTATTTATGGGCCGCGCAGTATCTATTATATTTTTGGATTTACGATTCCAGCCTGCCAGACGTGATTTCGAGGTCTCACGCTTTCACAATACCAAAAAAATTATAATAGTAGATTTGACCATCTCAACTGTGATAGCTAAACAGTTTAAATTTTCAAAAATGACGTATTTCTGTTGCCGCTATGGCAACAAATACTAAAACAGAATTAAAAAAAAGTGAGGTTTCCATACAACAAACGTGATCGGTTGCGTTAACTTAGCACCTCATTTGTATCTTGTATATGGCGCTATACATATACCAGGTGTAAAGTGTAAACCTAACCCGGCTAGTTAACACGGGAAGTATTAGCACGAAACCCGCGGAGCGATGGTCCGGCCCGCACTTGGCCGGTTTTTCTAAATACCGACCTACCACAATTCGTATAGGTACCTACTCACATGTTTATTGCTCTCTTCGTACATTGTAAGTTTTACGATCGACTTGGTCGTAATCGTAAGTCGCGGGTCACCTTCGTCGGGCGCCAATTTCACTATGATATACCGGGTGTCTCAACACTGTGGAACATCAAAGGAAAGTACCTTAAAAATCGTAGATAGGATATTTTGCTGAAATAATTACTTGCTTAATTATTCATCATCGGCAATAAATAATATACTTGAAATTTTTATTTAAACATTTTACGTTGTTCCTTTCTTTTAAAATACTATCTTACTTAGGGACAATTATAATTTTTTGTCCATTCTTTCGATTGGCATCATAAAAATATGAATGTTTTTTTTTTCCGATTTAAGTCGGTTCGATTCCCAGACGAAGCAAGTTATTCTTAGAAAATCTTTAAATGCAGAATAACGAACTTTTAAAAATAACATCGTCTTCTTTAAGCAAAATATCCTATCTACGATATTTAAGGTACCTACTTTCCCTTGATGTCTTGGCCTCTTGGGACGCCCTGTATTCGTTTAAATGCCTGAAACATCGATAAAGTAGCTGGTTGCAACACTTGACATTGGCTAATCACTGAAAAGCCAGAAAAAAAAAAAAAAAAAAAGTAGCTGGTCATCATGATATATGACATTCAACGAGTGATGCCGAAAATGCTACTAAAAATGGATATAACTACAACATTTGGAATTCTTAGCTTCAGTATTGGCTGAGATCCTGTCACTTGTTCCAATCCAATCTGAATACCTTGGAAACGGTTGCAAATATTTTTATGAAACATAGGTACCTAGTTAAGAACCATCTCGAGTCTCGACAGACTTTTGATGAAAAAATAACCGCTTTCGAATCGGTCCACGACGATGTTACAGACAGACAGGATACACACGTTAAACTTATATTATATAACTTCACTAATGCAAAAGGAACTTATAGTACGATTATTTTTTTTACACACATTTGACATATCACAGGACCATATAACGTAAAAAAATATTTCAAAATAAAAAATATTTATTTACACAAAATAAAGAAAAATATATACAGTTTCGGAAAAAAGTTCGTCGATAAAATCGATTCGATCAACCATTCATAATCGTTAGATTTGGCAAACAACATGTCTTTGTCACTACAAACATCAACGGAAAACTGTAAAATGTTTGTTAATATAATGAAAAAACTGTAGAATACCACCCACAGTCCGTATGCCAGCCCACGTGACTTCAAATCCGCTCCAACGTCGTCACATCATTGCACTAAATGACGGAAGAACGCTGAATGATATACGGGCAACGTGCTCGCATTGTGTAACATCTTAAGTGATAAATGGTTCCTTCGCGGTATCTAACTATAGCCATGTTAGAACAATGTGATGTCTGACACTTGGAGCGCTGTTTGATAGGCATATGATGTAGACAGACGACAAATTGGACAATAGGGGTGTAGATGTGATTCGAAATCGTACACCTAATGATAAAGAGTAAATAATCAATGCAGACAACGGCACGAATTTTGACAGTGCCTTTTTTCGCTTGCTGAACGTGCTGTGGAAGCCCCTCGTAATGACATGCGATTGTAAATATCCAAAAATACCAACAGCGCTGACAAAAAAACTACGCCTGTGAATCATTCACCCAAAGCTGTTGTGTTGATACATCAGTGACAAAAAACCCTTTTTATACTAATACCAGGCGGGGCGCACTCCGCGATTAAGGTTTCCCGCTACAAGTACATGCCGGTGGCCGCATGCATGCGTCCTATTCAGTGGCTGACACGCTCTGTCTCGGAACGCACGTACCTACACGATTTTCGCGCGCTCACGATTTACGTCGCAAGTGAACGTTCCGCATTCATCTGTTGATACCAGTGTTATATTATAATAGTGTTTATCTACGCACATATCATTAGTGCTCTAAAATGCGTTCAGAAACCGTAGGAAATGGTCAGCATTACTACAACCAATTTTACTATGAGAACTTTCTTATCTGTGGCAGTAGGTAAAATCTGTACTGTAATGTTATAACAGTATCAATTTTTGTAAGGTTATGAGTTTAAATTTGGAACAGCTGTCAAAACTAAAGTAGGTCTCTTTCTAGTATCCATAGATATTAATATTGTTATCGATACGAAACGTCAATTCAGTATGTTTTTTTATAAAAACCGCACGACATTTGATCTCGAGTGACATGAGAATATGGATACATTCGTTTGTATATGATTTAGAAAAAAAAACATTCGTCTTGACGGAGGTTCGAATTGCCGCCATTATTGTTGTCTTTTGTTTGTTGGTTCTTTGCTGTTACGAAAATATAATTGTGATAAGTATATTGTAATTCACATTTTAGTTGAAAATATTGTTTCAATGTAAATTACAACAAATAATCTGTTTATGTATTTGTTCAGATTTATTTCTTACTGCATTAGTATATGTCGTTTTTAGATATTTTACAGGTAGCACTAGTGGTGCCGGTCATTTCCTTATGGCTTCTGAACCCATCTTAGAGTACTTATGATATGTGTGTAGATAAAGTAGTGTATACAACTGTACATAATTAGGCCTTAAAACACTCGTGTTTTAAGGCCCCTCATTATGTATCAGTTGCATAAACTACTATTAGATGAGTAAAAAGACAGCCAAAAGATATTGTATCGCAGCGGGTTGTAGGAACAATGATCGAAATTGGAATCACGCATTTTTCGCTCTCCCAACATGTCCGAAGGATGCCGAAAGGTAAGAAAATGAACATAATATATAATATTTAGTTACTGAATAATAATAAAAAACATATTGCAGGTTACTTCCATATTTAACACTGGTAATACTCAGAACAATTTTAATTGTTAAGTACTTATGTAATTTTGAATTGATTAATTGCTGCTATTTGTCAATTTAAATTCTAGTAAAATAAGTATGTCTACTACTAAATCAACAATCACAGAGGTTTTTATAATAATATTTGATATCACGTTTGTAAAATTACCAATAATGAATAAACGATTGAGTGATAGTTTGATAGGTAAGTATATAAAGTATATAAATAATAAGGTACAATAAATGTATTGGAAGAGATCCCTAATAGGAATAAGTTCGCCTTTGTACATGTTTTATTTGTTACAAGCGACCCGCCCCGGCTTCGCACGGTACGCGCCGTGCGTATTTTTAAAAATCTAAGCATACATAGGGGCAGACAGACAGCAAGAAACGACTTTGTTTTATACTAGGTATGTAGTGATGAATATATATGAATAAATAAATAAATAAATATCGGACAACTAAGCAAAAACAAAATTAAGCTCAAGAATTTAATTGCATGTTAAGGTAACGCATTCGTTGCATTATTTATTTTATTATACGTATTAAAATGTTTAAAAATAAAGCTAAAATGTTTTGCGGCCTGGTGGTGGATTCAATTCGTCCAAATTCTGAGATTGATTATTTTATAGTTAAATAATGAAATAATAAATATAATTTATGAAAAATATAAATATATTGCTCTCTATATTGAATGCCAGAAATAAATGAATTGAATGGGAAGTACATTTTTTAGTCGTTGACAGCCCTCGCTCTCGGCGACGCGGCAAGCGAGACAATTCATTTTCACCGTTGGCACGCAGCTTTAACGTTCCGTTTGGCTTGCGCTGGGGACGACGACTTTAGAAGGGCCATAAATCATATTTTTTTGGCTAAAAAAAGCGGCTTTTGTAAAGATCAAAGCAGTGTGCCTTCTGTACTTGTACTATTATCTATTCTGTGCTAATACTAATACATTAGGTACATTCAACCAAATTACTGTTTATTACTGAATATCTTTTATAAATAACTAGTCTCTTAACACAAACTTGATGATCCTTCTACCCTCTTCTTTCTTCCCTCCTATTACCCCAATCCTCATCCTTTGGGCAATGAATTTTCCAAAATCCTTTCTAGGCCTACGATACTTTGGGACTATCCTTTCTCCAAAATCACATGACCTTTCCCACTGGCTTAAGCTGACCCGTTATCTACTTATATCAGTCATTGTTATCATTTAAGTAGCGCACACTTTAGTATTACTAACTAGTATTACTAACAATGCCATTACATCCCATCAATCGAGCACTCTCACTCTAGATCTTGAATGAACTGGCTATCCAAAAGCCCTGAGATCCACGTCTTTCACGATTCACCTGGCTCTTTTTGCAGAGCTGTAAATAGTAATAAAGTATTGATATGTACGTCTTTTTTCTCATTAATAATAATATACATATATTTGTGTAGCATGGCGCTTTGGCGTGCAACTGATGTGAACTTGTGTGTGTAATTTAATAAACAACAATAAACGAGACCTAGACAGTAGCCCTGTCACCCTCAAGGCGCTCGTGTCAATATTTCGCGATTGTCCCAACCGAGGATGACATAAAATTTGCGTACGCGCACTACGCCTACGTCGTTCTACCTTACTACCACAAGAAAGGGCGTATGCGCTGTCTTGTTGTCTATGCTATTACGTGATTTTGACTCGTAGCTGACTTGCGTCACAAGGAAGCGTCCACAATTTACCAATTGCGGATCGGAACGTAAACGTTACAATAATACGCGTTGTTTGCGAATTACTCCAAGTAGGCGAGGTATGTTCAATTTTGAGGACAAAGTAAACATTCATGCCCTCTACCTATCCTCTTCCGACAATCAAGTTAATTTCAAACCACTGTTGTTTAAGTGAGGTGACTTCCAACGAACGATTGTACGCGTATCCGTCTGAGACCCTAAATAGATTACCAATCTAGTGGTATGCCGACCACCACTGGCTGAATGTTGGACTGGCTGAAAAAACTACTCGAAATTGATAAGATTCACGCAGAGAAACTGTTTTATTTTTTCAAATTATTTTCGACTGCACGAAATGATAGCATGAAATAGCGATATTACTATCTAGAATTCAAGGAATAGAACTCAGGGAAAAGTATTATTCACTTTAAAAAGTTGGCATCCATCTTGGCATCGCAAGGGTCTAAAACGGCGATAACTGCTTAAGAGGCCTTATTCCTTTTAAAATGATGATTGTTTTAGACATTTTTCTCTATTATCAAACATGTTTCTTAACATATTATTGATGTTACTACCTAGAACAGGGCTATTGGGGTTTATTCATATATATTTGAAACCTATAGTTTGAATTTTTCATTGATAATTTTTGTTTCAATAACTACTCGAAATTGACAAAATTCACGCGAAAAATTAGTTTTTATAACTTATTTTTGACTGCGCGCAATAAATAGCTACGTTACTTCCTAGAACTCGGGGAAAACTATCATTCACTTCAAAAGGTTGGTTGAATTTATCAATATTTTTGTCATAATACGAAAAAAAATTTTTTTAAAAGGAATAAGGCCTCTTAACATCAGGCGGGCCGCGTGCTTGTTTGCCACCATCGTAGTATAAAAGCCTTTCTTTGTTACCTCTTCACGCTCAAACGGCTGTACCAAATTTGACAAATTTTGGTAAGAATGTAGCTGACACCCTGCATTAACACATGCTACTTTTTATCTGGAAAAAAATAGGGTTCCCGTGGGATGAGGGGGGAACGCCGCGCGACACAGCTAGTATAATATACAAATAGAAAGAGAACTAAATCATAGTATAGATAATAATAATAAATATCGGACAACGTCACACAAATCGATCTAGTCCCAAATTAAGCTCAAGAAGGCTTGTGTTATGGGCACTAGACGACGATATACGTACTTATATAGATAAATGTATACTTAAATACATGGGATAACCATGACCCAAGCACAAATATTCGAGTTCATCACACAAATATTTGCCCTAGCCGGGATTCGAACCCGGAACCGCCGGCTCAGTAGGCAGGTGTGTGACAAACCGAGCCAAACGCGTCGTCCATAGATACAGGCAATCATTACCTAAAGATCTAGTTGGAGTTACCATTATTGCACCATTCGGCCCTTAACCTCAATAATTCAAACCGTCGCTCCAAAAATAGGGTAAATCAGTTGAGAACGTCCTGCCTCAAGTGCACCGCTATTTGGGTCAGTTGACAGACCAAAGACACCGCCGACCGTTGACTTGATACTTAATCCGGACAATTCGGCAGCTCACACCTACCGTTCCGATGTCACTGTCTCTATTACACATGGCATGTTAGTAAAGGACGGGAGCTGTCGAAAGGTGTTAAGAGAAGTGAGTAGTCATGATTCGCGGAACGGGGTTACTATTAGCTATCGAAAAACGGATAGTCGAGCGTTTTGGACTGTGTTGTCTTTGTCGTTTGTTGGATGGTTGTGAAGGATAGCTGAACTAGAAAGGTTAAGATGGTTGTGAGAAGGCAGACGGTTCGCTTGGATACGGCATTCGTGGCAATGATCTCAATAAACGCGGGATAGCGGTCAATCGCTCGGACCCAATGGCCTAACTCGGTTTGCGCTCATTCGGTGTCCTAAATATACTAGATTCTTAAGAGAGCGACTAAGTACAGGTGTTTAGTAACTCACCTGACACTAATACATAAATATTTCTCAAATATACAATGAAATGTCGTTGTAGTGCGTCAGGCTTCGCGAAGTATCACGTTTCGGGCGGAACAACTCGAGAGAACTGAAAAGGAATTTCATACAAAATTGAAGGCCTAAGCTGTGTATGCTCATGAACAGGCTAAACAGCTGAATTCTTTTTTCATTGCATAATGTTTGAGATAAGTTTTACACTATCCTATAGCCGTATAATACGAAGCCGGCATCTGCAAAAGGGACAATTTTAAACAACGATATACACGTCTAATATCGAACGGAGGTGGATACGCGGATGAGATTAAACGATGCATGGCTATCACCAGGTCCGCCATGGATCGACTCAGGAAAATATGGAGAAGCAGAAACATCACAAAGGCCACTAAAATGCGACTTGTCAGGGCATTAGAGTTTCCCATATTTCTTTACGGTGCTGAGACGTGGACTTTAAGGGAAAGCGAGAAAAAGAAGATAGACGCTCTAGAAATGTGGTGCTGGAGAAGAATTCTTGGCATAAACTGGACACAGTTCCGAACCAACGACTCAATCATCCAAGAACTCTGCATTAAACAGCGTCTTTCTTCCGTCGTCAAATGTCTTATTCTCACTTTCTTCGGACATATCACACGTCAAGAAGACACTTCCGTGGAATGACTTGTGGTGCAGGGGAAAGTCGAAGGCACTAGAGCACGCGGTGTCACCGATGCGATGGACTGACCAAGTCAAGAATACACTCAATGGTCCACTCCACGAATGCACAAGAAGAGCTATAGTACGGGAGGAATGGCGACGGATTGTAAAGTTTGCTACCAACCCTGATGTGACGACCACGACCACTCTGCCAAGAGTGTGACGACAAAGAAGAAAGAAGGAGGAGAATACACGTTTTTCCTCCTTCTTACAACGTGGGACCCTTCAAACGAAGAGAGAAGCATCTATCGGGCCAACAAGGCAGTGTCAACTAACAAAGGCACCGTTGGTTTCTTGTCAGTTGCCATTGCGACTTGGGCTCCCCTTCTTAGGGTTCCGTAGCCAAATGGCAAAAAACGGAACCCTCATAGATTCGTCATGTCTGTCTGTCCGTCTGTCCGTCTGTCCGTCTGTCTGTCCGTCCGTATGTCACAGCCATTTTTTTCCGAAATTATACTGTTGAAACTTAGCAGGTAGATGTTTTCTGTGAACCGCATTAAGATTTTGATGCAAAAATAAAAAAATAATAATAAATATTGGGGGCTCCCCATACTTAGAACTGACACTCAAAAAATTTTTTTTCATCAAACACATACGTGTGTGGTATCTATGGATAGGTCTTCAAAAATGATATCAAGGTTTCTAAAATATTTTTTTTCTAAACCGAATAGTTTGCGTGACAGACGCTTCCAAAGTTAAAAAAAGTTGGTCCCCCCCCTCTAACTTCTAAAATAGGAAAATGAAAAATTAAAAAAAAACATATGATGTACATTACTATAAAAACTACCAACGAAAATTGTTTTGAACAAGATCTAGTAAGTAGTTTTTTTTAATACCTAAATTTGCACCTAATTTATATGGGGCGCTATACATACCAGGTGCAAACTTAACTTAACCACTTAGGGATGGAAAGTGTTTGTACGGAACCCTCGGTGCGCGAGTCTGACTCGCACTTGGCCGGTTTTTTGATTACCATCAGGCGAAGTGAAGCCACTATGTTGTGTCAATGTCAAAAAAACAAATTGACCTAGTCCGGAACTAAGCAATGCTTATAGGTAGGTACCTACTAGACGACGGTATACATAATATATAAATACATATAATATAGATAACATCCATGACCCAGGAACAAAATATTCTAATTCATCACACAAATACTTGTCCTTGCGAGGTCCTAGGGATGCGAACCTAGCCTAGGACCGTCGGGTCAGTAGGAAGCTGCACTACTAACTCGCCCACTGCATATCGTCAAGAATTCTATTACATTTGGTATCTATTCAAAATAGCGTTTTGTGAGCTGTGCTGTGGACATCGCGAGCTTGTGAGTAAATTTTTATAATTTTCAACCCCCATAACTACACCATTTTGAAAAATTTCATAAATTTCGAAAAACTGATTCGAGAATAAATCTATGATTAACCTACACTCACAAAATTTCATGAGAATCGAGGCGCTACGCGAACAGACGGAAATCTGAACAAGAGCATGTCGGGCCACGCTCAGTGTTCCGTAGTTGCTCATCCTTCACAATAGACGGGCTTAAAACAGCGGTTTTAAGCCCGAGGTTTAAGTTACAAGAAAGATTTCAAGCTCTATAAAAAGGTCGTAAACGCCAAAGTAACTGTAATTACTTATTACCTTCTGGAAGTCAACTTACGTCCTTTTAAGAAAATTATGAAATTTTTGCGATAACTTAAAAACGGGTCGACCGATTTTATTCAATATAGTTTTCATTGAAAGTACTTATAAGCCCTCATTTTTATGAATTTTCCCATAGTTTTTTGAGCCGTGGTTGAAAATTTAGAGGGGGGGGACACTATTTTTTTTCTTTTCGGAGCGAATATTTACAAAACTCGAAAAAAGATTTTTTTTTAGTTTTTATTTTACCGTTTTGTCGGCGTGAGATATACACACACTCATACCACAGCTTTCTAGTACTAATGATCACGGAGCTAGGCCGCGGACGGACCGACGGACAGACGGACATGGCGAAACTATAAGGGCGATTGTGCACTACAATGAATTTTACTGTCCGGCAGTCCGATTTTTTACGGTCCGATATGGCATGAAAAAAACGGTAAGGGCGATTGTGCACTACAATGAATTTTACTGTCCGGCAGTCCGAGTTTTTATGGTCGATATGGCATGAAAAAAACGGTTTAGCTTGTGCACTTGTCCGTCTTTTTACTCGCAGGTGCGGTGCAGTTTTCGGTACCTCTCTCTTTGAAACTACACGCCACGCAATCGTAATTACACTATGCGTTTCTTATGATTTTTTTGCAATACCGCTTAAGCACATGGATCAAGAGGCACTGCCTACTGAGCCGGCGGTCCTGGGTTCGAATCCCGGCAAGGGCAAATATTTGTGTGATGAGCTCGAATATTTGTGCCTGGGTCATGGATGTTATTTGTATTTAAGTATGTATTTATCTATATAAGTATGTTTATCGTCGTCTAGTGTCCTCACAAGCCTACTACTAGAGCTTACTGTGGGACTAGATTGATTTGTGTGAGGTTGTCCGATATTTATTTATTATTTATTTAAGAGGCAAGATACAAAATTCAGGCTGGGTGTACCACAAAAGGTTTTGGAGTAGTAGGGCCTCGTGCAGGGTCCGTCCGGATTGTTACTACCGTCTTGCCTGCTAACCCACCGCCAAACAGCAATGTTCGCATTGTTGTTGATGATGATGGTAGTGATGGTGGTGATGAAGGTAGTGGTGGTGATGAAGGTGGTGGTGGTGGTGGTGACGTGGTGGTGATAGTGGTGGTAATGGTGGTGAGCACCATCACCTTTATCACCATCACCTTCGTCACCACCACCATCACCACCACCACATCACCACCACTACCATCACCACCACCATCACCACTACTGGTGTACGAGCATATGGTTGTAGGTGGGCATTGACTCGTGAAATAGTGATGGTGTTGGTGATGGTAATGACGATGATGGTGGTGACTGGTGGTGATAATGATGATGATGAATATGGTGGTGATGATGATGGTAGTGATGGTGGTGGTGGTGATGAAGGTGGTGTTGGTGATAGTGGTGGTGATGGTAACGGTGGTGGTGGTGGGTGGTGGTGGTGGAAAAAAACGGTCCGGAATGGGGAAAAGTAAAATGTCGGATGGTAAAATTACGTATAGTGCACAAACGACTATATACATTTAATGGCGTGCCATATCGGACCGTAAAAAATCGGGCTGACGGACAGTAAAATTTATTGTAGTGCACAATCGCCCTAAGGGTTCCTTGTTGACTACGGAACCCTAAAAACGTACATCCAAACATGCGAAAGGATTTTAGGTCAAGCTCAATTCAACGGCACACGCGCTTCAATTAACTGACCGAACGAGCGAAGCGTCTCTGTTTCAGCTTGGCGAAAATTTCTTTCGTATGTCCGGATGTTTGGCTGTTATAAAAAAAATCGGATATGAGGGTTGAAAGGGTAAAAAAAAACAAAATTCAGCCATGCAGTTAACAGCTTATACAGAGCCATTAGTACAATACGTTTGACTTTTTAAGGAGGAATCTGACTTAGGTAGGTACCTATATTATTTTTCATCACACTTGCTCGTAAACAAGGATTTACATAAATAATGACACAAAGGTAAATTAAGAAAGAAAAATTGAATGCGATCTACTACAATCGAAGCGGGGTTTGAACCCGCGATTTACATACTAGAAAAGAGGGCGGTAAATCGTAAATTACGCCCTAGGGCGGTAAGTAATTTTTATCACACTTTAAGGGTTTACATGCTATAAAACCGGGCGGTAAGTCGTATATTACGGGCGGTAAGTAATTTTGGTATTGACTATACAATTGATTACTTTTGTTTTATTTCCTCCAAAGTGAAATGTCGAACGTGACTCTGGCGGTCTTCCGACTTCCAAACTCGTCTCATTAAAGTTATTTACTTTTTGTAATAAAATTGCGTCAGGTCAGGAAATATTTTTATAAACGTTTTTCATGAAGGGACAATTTCTTTTCAAGAAAGTAAACAACTTTTTGAGAAACACTCCTCTGTCATTTTGAAAAAATCGAAAACTGACACGACTGTAACATCTATCATTATTATAAAAAAAAAGGGACTTAAACACTTTAAATAAAATGTTTATTTATTTAATTACCTCGACGTTTCGGACGTGATGCTACGTCCATGGTCTCGAAGGGACTCATAAATCCCGTTTCTTTATAATAATGTGTGAAAATCACGTAAGCTTAAATGAATATAATCGATATGGGTGAAGACCAAAAAGTTTGCTACCTTAACTCATTTAATGTATCAATTTTTCCCTTGTACGACGACAAATTAACCATCGAATAATGTACCTTAAGGTACTGTTTTGAGGTTCATTATTGAGTCATTAATTTTTGTCGCACAACGGAACTTTTTCCGATGGCTTTTTCTAAGGCTAACTACGCCTAAATTACGTCCAACTTTTTGGTCCGTACCCAATATCAGTTACCTTTGGCATGTGTCCGTACCGGCGGCGCCGGCGCGGCGCGCGCCATCAACAGTGCGCACACGCAACACCAAACGACCGTTCGCGCCATCACGCCGATTGTCACTGTCACTGACTGACAAGAGGTAGCGGCTGGCGGAACACGGCGCTTTATTAATGAGAGAGATGTTTACAAACGTGCCTTACCTGGATAATACCTAATAATAAATAATAAATACCAGACAACCTCACACAAATCAACCTAGTCCAAAATTAAGCTCAAGAAGGCTTGTGTTATGGGTACGAGTAGGTACCTATTAGGCAACGATATACATACTTAATAACTTACACAGATAAATAAATAGGGTCGGGTCGCCAACAGTGGCTCGGATTTTTTCGAACGCTCGAATTGTGAAGAAAAAGTCGTGGTAGCGGGCTGAAATTCACACTCAACGTGCTTTGGTTATTAAACTTTTTCCCAGAATTATCAGTTTTTCAATCAAGGCAACAATAAAGTAGTCAGACAATGTTTTAAAAAAAATGGGAAATGAGCCACTGTGTACGGGTACTGGGCTATTGTGACTCGCTCCTTTAGTACACAGAGACTCTAACAGTATACAGTGGCTCAAGTATATAATATTTAACTAAAACTATAATTTACATTCAGTTTCATTTATTTTTTTGAGTAGAAATATACTCTAAGCCTCATATCTATCAATATCAGACACATAAAAATTATAAAATCAAATTTCTTAGGATATTTGAGATCAACCTCTTTTCTGACTTTGTTTCTTTGTCGTTAGAGATCTAAAAATTAAAAACGAGTTTAATTTTTATTCTTAGTCCAAGCAAATAACATAACAGTTATCAAGATACATTAAAAGGATAAAAAATCCAGAAAAAAAACCAAAAAAAAAGTAGGTTCTACACTAGGATAGGTTACACTCGAGTGCAAGTGTTTCATGCATATAGGTTTATTCTTATAAAAAAAATACAGTTTTGTTTTTATGTTTTTTTTATTTTATAAATTAGTTGGCATTGAACAGTAGCATAACATAACATTATCCAATAGAAATAATAATAAAGTACACAGTGGCTCAAGAAAGTACATAGTGACTCACGAGTCACTGTGTACTTCTTAAATTTGAGCCACTGACCACGCCGCAGCCATTTTAAATTCACCGGCGCATAACTATCACGTGGCTTGCCGAAGGACATGCGAATCTATGTCATTGCCTAGCATAATAACGTCACTTTGCATCAAAACAACAATACATGTCTTAATGCTCAAATTTCTCTACATAAAAACAAGTGTAACTTACCTTAAAATGTAATTTTGCACCCTCGGCCACACGAAACACTTTCCTACACATGTAAACTGCGCGGGAGCGGGCGAATTATTGGTTTGTACGTGTTTGGGTGTCGAACGCTCTCGGCTAATGAAGGAGACAGATAGATATTGTTGCTCTATCTAGGAAATATAGCCGCGAGTCAGTGTACCCGACCGAGCCACTGTTGGCAACCCGACCCTACTTAAATACATAGAACATCCATCAGAGTTCATCACACAAATATTTGCCCTTGCCGGGATTTGAACCCAGGACCACCGGCTCAGTAGGCAGCGGCTTTATCACTGCGCCAAGATTGTCGTCAACGATTATAATCGTTCAGCTTAAAAAAATATGTTCCGTTTCATAATATTACAGATAAAGGTATTATACAGGAATTTGACAGGAATCAATAATATGGCCTTTTCCTCCGTAGTTTTATTTGTAATTTATGCAGGGTAATCAATCGAAATGGGTCAGTAGGAAGAAATTTAGCTAGTTAAAGTTAGTTTAAGTCTTGTTTATATTTATTTTTGTAGTGCCTTGGGTTTTATTACTGTAATTCTGGGTAACTTATTTGAATAATAGATAAATAATCATTTTACGTAGGGTATTGCTGCTACAAAAAATGCGAACTTTTTGGTTTGATACTCGTCAATCGTGCAAATTTTATATCTTTAAATAGTTTGCTAGGTCCATGATTTTTAACGTAGGTACCGATTTGTCAATATATGACAAATAAATTCACGGCGTCAAAGGATTTCACCGAAATATAATTGCACAAGCAAATATGTTTTAAATTATAAGTGTAGATAATTATGAAAACACAAAAACATATAATTTCCTCGAATGTCGACTGCAATTACATGAATCAAAGTTTAAATTATATGTTGAAAGAAAACGCAAAACTACGGAAGCAACTGTGGGATGAGACTGAGAAACAGCACCAGGAAATGACCAGAGCGATCGAATTGAAGGAGAAAAACATATCACTACGCAAACAAATCTTTAAAGTTAAAAGTGAAGTGCATCAACTAAGGAACTTGTCTATTACCGATTCTTAAACCTAATCTGAACTCCCATAAACTGGCAGAGAGAGAAAAATCAATGAAAGTAATTATTTTTTAGTAATTTAGCCCTAGACACAAAAAGTGCAAATTTGAGGGCCTTTTTCTAGTAGGTAGGTACCTACAGCGTAGCAAGCATTCAATTTTCTGAGACATAATATTACCGACCGAGCGAAGCAAACTACGCAAAGTTGCGAAGTATTTTTCACCTTGTTAATATTTAGGTAACGATTACTTCTGTAAGAAAAGATCACGAGATATTTAAAACTCAATATTTTTTGACGCAGCCTTAGAAATGCCATACAGAAGCAAGATACAGGAATTACAATGTCAAAATGAATATTTAAACTTCTTGATATCGGTGGCGAAAAAAAAGAAGGACGAAGCCAGAAAAAATGCTATTAAACTAGCTGAATCGAATTGCCACTTAGAAAATGCGTTATGCGAAGCGTGCCATGAGTTGTATGAATTAAAAGAGAAGAGACATAAGTTTTAATCACTATGTGTAATGTTAATAATGTATCAATTATGCTTAGATAAAAAAGAAAAAAAAAATGATATTTTTACTATATATTATTACCTACTAACTCCTAAGCCAAGTCGAATCTTAACGCGTCTCCTCCATAAACGATCCTGCCGACCCACCTCTCATCGACCGTCCAAATTACAGAGATCATCGAATAAGCGGGATGCCGGGTTAACGAGGCCCTAGTGTCCAATAATGCTGAAGTTATAGTAGTTAACTTATGGGGAACGTGCGAGAACAGCTATATATAGGTGGCAGCCTACACAAATGTCAATATAATTTGTCTCAAAATCCAAAATATATGTATAAAAGACCAAGTCTACTAATTTCAAACGTTATTTCTCAACTAATCCGCAACCTAAAGGTTGTCTGGCAGAGTTCGCTATTTAGCGATAAGACCGCCTGTTGTGTACCTCTGCCTGTTATTTTAATGTATCTCATGTTGTGTTGTATATTCCTTGATGTTTGAGGTGTGCAATAAAGAGTATTTGTATTGTAATTGTATTTTAAAAGACCCTGATGAGACACAGATGCCTGACAGATGTTTGTGTTTAGTCTAATTGTTTGATTTGTAGAGAATGCCTTTTGTTTACTTGTATTTTGTGCAATAAAGTTCAAATAAATAAATGTGACGTTTTTAATCAAAAGGGCCCACTTGATCGCTCACTATAAGGACGTATTGACAGGTTATTGGTATGAAGATGCAAACAAATTTCGATTCGTAAACAAGCGACAAAGTGGGCCCTTTTGGTTGAAAACGTCACAAAAAATATAACACAATAAGGCATCGATATGGTAAACGATTCGGATTGGCGGCACCAGATGGCAGAACCTTCGTTGTACACAGGCTACGTATAGGTGGCAGCACTATAAATGACCTCAAGAATTCGCAACGTATACAAGATTCGGATTTGTGGCAGTAGGTACCATCATTGTGCACATTCCCTTTATACATTCGATATCTATTGCTTGTACAACCGTCGAGTTGAAACTATGGCGAGAGAAAAATGACCGCAACTAGCGAAAGACATTGGAGCCCCTAGGTCAGTACCTCCTTACCATGAGTTCACAATGAGCGTCGTCGCTGGCGACTGCGGAAACGACTTGTATGGAGAATTGTAGTTCTACAAAGTAACCGCTAGGGGCGCTGTTCTATTCTCCATACACATCGTTTACGCTGTCGCTAGCGAGAGCGGTCGTGTTAACTCGAGGTAAGGGTACGGGACCGCGGCAAGCAGTTTGCTCGATAATTGTGGAAATTTTCTCAAACACGCAATAAAATGTCATAACAGGCTTACACAATACTTGTGCGTACACAATAAATAGCACTAGTACATCAATTTCCATACGAAAATAATAGTCATTTCTATCTACCGAGTTCTCTGTGGCGCCGCTGCAGAGTATGCTCCCCAGCGGCGCCACAAACAATGTCCATTATTTCGTTCCCTGGTACAGATACAGCCAAAAACATGATATGTACATGGTGTACCTTCAAGGAGTTCAAGGTAAGTACATCATTTCACCATATCATCATCATCATCTCAGCCATAGGACGTCCACTGCTGAACATAACCTCCCCTTTGGACTTCCAAATATACCACATTTCACCATATAATTCATTGATTTTCATTATGGTGGCGCCGCCACAGAGCAGCACACGAGTTGAAATCTGTATCTCAGGTCCGCTTCACTTGTGATCGGTTCGATTCCGCACGTCTCCGCTCCGGTGGAGACCATAGAGTATATTGAATGTATTATAAGTGGAGACGCACCCTAATATGCTTCTCAGGCACTCGGTGCTAGCTTCTCAGGTACGGAAATTGCACATTATACACCACAAATAGTCTGTTAAGGCTGCGTAGCGAGGGATGTTTTCGTTAACCAATTGAATCAACTGCGCTGAGCTACACACGAGTTTCATGCGATCGTATATGGGTTTTTTTTTTTTTTCGAAACTTGTAACAAAAAAAAAAGAAAAAGTTTTTTTTTTCGATATTTTTCATTATTCATGTACGGGTCGAGCTCGCTACAACTAAAATGTAGAATAGAATCAAAAAGAAAGAAATAAAAATACAGATAACTAAATTTTTATTTTGATATGGTGGATACTTGGTGGATACGCCTAACAATAAAACACAGTGAACCAATTACAGTAGTTTATTCTATTCCCTCATCATCTTCTCCTTCTGGCGCGCCAGCTTCTTCTTGGAGAGCTTCTTTTTGGCGGGCGCGTCGTCGGCGGGCGCGGCGCGCGCGACCGCGGCCTCGCGCTCCGACAGGCACACCTCGATGTGGCACGGCGACGACATGTACGGGTTGATGCGGTATATTGAATGTATTAAGTGGAGACGCACCCTAATATGCTTCTCAGGCACTCGGTGCTAGCTTCTCAGGTACGGAAATTACACATTATACACCACAAAATAGTCTGGTAAGGCTGATTTAGACGATGCCAATTTTGAGACGCCTAAATTACGGCGCCAGTGATTACCGCACAGCACACCTCCGACCGTTTGGACAATGACTATGTTCAGCCGCCTAAATCTCGCCGCCAGTCGTGTTTACACAGTGCTTTTTTTCAGTACCAGTCATTAGTGGCAGCGAGAGACGCGGAGGGGGGGGGGGGTCACTGGCGCCATTGGCTCGTGTTCTATTCCGCGCCTGCGCTGGCATGCGGCGAAAAAATGGCGCGGAAAGTGTTTATACGGTGCCTTTTCGAGGCGCCGTAATTTAGGCGTCTCAAAATTGGCATCGTCTAAATCAGCCTATAAGGCTGCGTAGCGAGGGATGTGTTTTCGTTAACCAATTGAATCAACTGCGCTAAGCTACACACGAGTTTCATGCGATCGTATATGGGTGTTTTTTTTTTTCGAAATTTTTGTACCAAAAATAAAAAAAAAAGTTTTTTTTTTTTCGATATTTTCCATTATGCATGTACGGGTCGAGCTCGCTACAACTAAAATGTAGAATAGAATCAAAAAGAAAGAAATAAAAATACAGATAACTAAATTTTGATTTTGACATGGTGGATACGTCACAATAAAACACAGTGAACCAATTACAGTAGTTTATTCTATTCCCTCATCATCTTCTCCTTCTGGCGCGCCAGCTTCTTCTTGGAGAGCTTCTTTTTGGCGGGCGCGTCGTCGGCGGGCGCGGCGCGCGCGACCGCGGCCTCGCGCTCCGACAGGCACACCTCGATGTGGCACGGCGACGACATGTACGGGTTGATGCGGTATATTGAATGTATTAAGTGGAGACGCACCCTAATACGCTTCTCAGGTACGGAAATTACACATTATACACCACAAAATAGTCTGATAAGGCTGCGTAGCGAGGGATGTGTTTTCGTTAACCCTTTGACCGCCAAAGACGGCAAATCACGTCAGCGGGAATTCGTGCCACTGACGCCAACGACGCCTATTGACGTCAAAAATTTCAATGGTCAAAAACATGCTAATTCAAACCACTATCTGTGTTTTTCAATCTCTGTTGATTTTGGAGCACTTTTTTTTTTGGTTTTGCGTCAGTGGCACGGTGAATTGCTTTGCCGCTTGGCGCTCTAAAGGTTAACAAAAACATCCCTCGCTACGCATCCTCGCACATGGTGGCTACGTCTAACAATAAAACACAGTATATGGATCGTATATGGGTGTTTTTTTTTTTTCGAAATTTTTGTACCAAAAATATTTTTTTTTTTTTTTTTTTCGATATTTTCCATTATGCATGTACGGGTCGAGCTCGCTACAACTAAAATGTAGAATAGAATCAAAAAGAAAGAAATAAAAATACAGATAACTAAATTTTGATTTTGACATGGTGGATACGCCTAACAATAAAACACAGTGAACCAATTACAGTAGTTTATTCTATTCCCTCATCATCTTCTCCTTCTGGCGCGCCAGCTTCTTCTTGGAGAGCTTCTTTTTGGCGGGCGCGTCGTCGGCGGGCGCGGCGCGCGCGACCGCGGCCTCGCGCTCCGACAGGCACACCTCGATGTGGCACGGCGACGACATGTACGGGTTGATGCGGAGTATGAATGTATTATAAGTGGAGACGCACCCTAATATGCTTCTCAGGCACTCGGTGCTAGCTTCTCAGGTACGGAAATTGCACATTATACACCACAAAATAGTCTGGTAAGGCTGATTTAGACGATGCCAATTTTGAGACGCCTAAATTACGGCGCCAGTGATTACCGCACAGCACACCTCCGACCGTTTGGACAATGACTATGTTCAGCCGCCTAAATCTCGCCGCCAGTCGTGTTTACAGTGCTTTTTTTCAGTACCAGTCATTAGTGGCAGCGAGAGACGCGGAGGGGGGGTCACTGGCGCCAAAAAATAGGCTCGTGTTCTATTCCGCGCCAGCGCTGGCATGCGGCGAAAAAATGGCGCGGAAAGTGTTTATACGGTGCCTTTTCGAGGCGCCGTAATTTAGGCGTCTCAAAATTGGCATCGTCTAAATCAGCCTATAAGGCTGCGTAGCGGTGTAGTACGTTGGGTACCGACCAAACGTTCATTTTAAAAATACGTTATTGGATAGCAACGTACTGAAATTGTACTATTTTGTACCCAGTATAAAAAAAAATGTACCTTTATACAACAGAAGAAATAATAAGATTAAATTGGTCGGTACGCAACGTACTCGTCTCGTACGGGCCAGTGGTTTACAATACGAATTTGAACACCAGGTATAACACAGGAAAATGTGCTCATTATGTACCTCATGGTTCGGGTACCATAATTACCATGTAATGTTTAGATCAATTATTATTCTTGTTCAAAGTTGGGCGGTATGGAACGAACACGTTCCGTACCGACCATAAAGCTTATTTTACCATTTATTTTAACTAATTCAGTGTCAAATAAATGTACCCAAAATGTACCTCCCAATTACCGACTTAATGATAATTAAACACAAAGGATTTTTTGATAAAAATTCTTATAACTTATTTCTTATAATAACTATTTCTTAAGAAAATCCTTTGTCTTTAATTATCATTAAGTCGGTAATTGGGAGGTACATTTTGGGTACATTTATTTGACACGGAATAAGTTAAAATAAATGGTAAAATAAGCTTTATGGTCGGTACAGAACGTGTTCGTTTCATACCGCCCAACTTATTATAAGAAGTAAGTTATAAGAAATTTTATCATAAAATCCTTTGTCTTTAATTATCATTAAGTCGGTAATTGGGAGGTACATTTTGGGTACATTTATTTGACACTGAATAAGTTAAAATAAATGGTAAAATAAGCTTTATGGTCGGTACAGAACGTGTTCGTTCCATACCGCCCAACTTTGAACAAGAATAATAATTGATCTAAACATTACATGGTAATTATGGTACCCGAATCATGAGGTACATAATGAGTACATTTTCCTGTGTTATACCTGGTGTTCAAATTCGAATTGTAAACCACTGGCCCGTACGAGACGAGTACGTTGCGTACCGACCAATTCAATCTTATTATTTCTTCTGTTGTATAAAGGTACATTTTTTTTTATACTGGGTACAAAATAGTACAATTTCAGTACGTTGCTATCCAATAACGTATTTTTAAAATGAACGTTTGGTCGGTACCCAACGTACTACACGCGTAGCGAGGGATGTGTTTTCGTTAACCAATTGAATCAACTGCGCTGAGCTGCACACGAGTTTCATGCGATCGTATATGGGCGTTTTTTTTTTTTCGAAATTTTTGTACCAAAAATAAAAAAAAAGTTTTTTTTTTTTCGATATTTTCCATTATGCATGTACGGGTCGAGCTCGCTACAACTAAAATGTAGAATAGAATCAACAAGAAAGAAATAAAAATACAGATAACTAAATTTTGATTTTGACATGGTGGATACGTCACAATAAAACACAGTGAACCAATTACAGTAGTTTATTCTATTCCCTCATCATCTTCTCCTTCTGGCGCGCCAGCTTCTTCTTGGAGAGCTTCTTTTTGGCGGGCGCGTCGTCGGCGGGCGCGGCGCGCGCGACCGCGGCCTCGCGCTCCGACAGGCACACCTCGATGTGGCACGGCGACGACATGTACGGGTTGATGCGCCCGTGCGCGCGGTACGTGCGCCGGCGCAGGCACGGCGCGCGGTTCACCTGGAACATAAATAAATATGTATGTAAATATAAAATAAACAAATAAAATAAATATCAACCTATTGACCGCTAAGCGGTCTAGCAATTTACCGTGCCACTGACGCCAGAGTAAAAAAAAAATGTGCCCCAAAATCAACAGGGATTGAAAAATAGTTTTTGATCATTGAAATTTGGACGGCTGTGGCCGACGTGGCGTCAGGGGCACGATTTTTTGTTGACGGCCACAGCCGACTGTGACGCTCAAAAGGTTAAGGGTCAATAAAATTCTGGGGAAATAGTTATAAGTACAATATTCAAACATCGTTCACAGCTCAAAAAAGAGCAATTAGAATCATGGCTAGAGTACCCCAAAGAACTTCTTGTAAAGAGTTTTTTACTGCTTTCGGAATTCTCACTGTGCCATGCCTTTACATACTTATAGTTCTCACTGACCTAATAAAGCATTTAACAGACATAGAGACGCTCGAAGAAAGGCAAACGCGTCTGGCTACGAGAAGGAAAGACTTGCCACAGAGGATACAAACCAAACTTAAAGTTGTTAAGCATTCCGCTGGTTATCAGGCTATAATTCTTTTCAACAAACTGCCTGTTGAATTTAAGTCACTGACAGTGACAAACGCAAACATCTTTAAACACAAGCTTAAAGCTTTTTTGCTAAAGAAATGTTTCTACTCGATTGATGAATTCGGTTAACAATTATGATATTATTTAATGAATGATGGTAATAATTTTTTTATTACTTGTTTTAATTAATTATTAATTTGAAATTTAATTTATTAATTGATATCGGAAATTGATTATATTACACTTATGTATCTAATTTGCGACATAATTTGTATTTTTCCTTTTGTGATATACCTATTTGACATATTTTTAATTTAATCTTCTTATTTGTGATGTAGTTTGATTTTCATGTACAGTGCCAAATTGTTAATTTATTGTTGTATAGTTAAGATGTAAATTAATCTGTATCATCCTCCTAGCCTTTGTCCCATTTTTTGAGAATGAATTCTCAATCGGGGTCGGCGGCTACCTAAATCCCAAGATGTGGCGTAGGCACTAGTTTTTACGCAAGCGACTGCCATCTGACCTTCCAACCCAGAGGGGAAACTAGGCCTTATTGAGCTTAGGTGGTTTCCTCACGATGTTTTCCTTCACCGAAAAGCGAGTGGTAAATATCAAATGACATTCCGTACATAAGTTCCGAAAAACTCATTGGTACGGGCCGGGTTCGAACCCGCGACCTCCGGATTGAAAGTCGCATGCCCTAACCACTAGGCTACCACCGCTTCTAAATGTAAATTAATCTGTATATATACCACTATTTCAAACACAATTTATATTGTTTATTGAATAAATGACTATTGACTATTGAATCTTACACAAATCGACCTAGTCCCAAACTAAGCAAAGCTTGTACTATGGGTACTAGACGACGATATACATAATATATAAATACATATCTAGACAAATATTATTAAATATTTGCCCCGGCCGGGATTCGAACCCGGGACCGCCGACTCAGTAGGCAGGTGTCTACAAACCGAGCCAAACGCGTCGTAAATAAATATAAAATATAAATATCGGATAATCTCACACAAATCCATCTAGTCCCAAATTAAGCTAAAGAAGACTTGTGTTATGGGTACTAGACGACGATATACATACTTATATAGATAAATATCTTAAGTACATAGAACAACCATGAGCCAAGCACAAAGATTCGATTTCATCACACAAATATTTGCCCCGGCCGGGATTCCAACCCGGGACCGCCGGCTCAGTAGGCAGGTGTCTAGAAACCGAGCCAAACGCGTCGTCAAAGGAGTATAATTAAGGAGAATATAAGGAGACATTTTGTTAGTTTGTGTTCAACTATTTTATGCGGAGGTTGCCACGACTATTCGCTATTAGACATTATTATTTTAGGTTTCCGTACCGGAAGGGTAAAAAACGGGACCCTTATAACTAAGAAACAACACTATCTGTCTATCCGTCTGTCACCAGGCTGTCTCATGAAATTTCATCTAGACAGTTAAAATTTTCACAGATGATGTATTTCTGTTGCCGTGCGTTGTAACAACAAATACTTACTAAAAACAGAATGAAATAAATATTTAAAATTTACAACAATCGTGATCGGTTGCGTTAACTTTGCACCTCATTTGTATCCAGGGCCATACATACCAGGTGCACTTAATCCAATTAAGATGGGATAAGTGTTTGTATGGAACCCTCTGTGCGCGAGTCAGACTCGCACTGGCCGGTTTTTTATTCGTCGTATTTAAATTTCAAATTTTTCAATAGAGGCCTTTTTCCTTTTAAAATTTATTTTTTTCATATTGTGACAAATATATTGATAATTTCAACCAACTTTTGGAAGTGAATAATACTTTTCTCCATGTTCTAGGTAGTAACATAGCTATTTCATGCTTTCATTGCGTACAGTCGAAAAAAAGTAGAAAAAACTTACCACCTGAATTTTGTCGATTTCGAGTAGGTAGTTTTTGAAACATAAATTATTAATGAAAAATTCAAACTGTAGGTTTCAAATATATACCAATAAATCCCAATAGCCCAGTTCTAGGTAGTAACATCAATATGTTTCTCATAATATCTAATTACCAATGTTTGCCCCTCAGAATGTTTGTGTAGGGTGCCATGCTTCGGCCAACTTGACCTCGGTCAACTTCGCGAGCAGCGTTGAGCCGCGATGAGGTTTTTATTCACAATATATCCGCATTATTATCAATGTTACTAGCTAGAACTGTAAATAAATGGTTTTTTAAACTTATTTTCAACTGCATGCAATGAAAACCTATTTCATTTACGACTGCTATGTTACTATCAAGAACTCGGGGGAAAGTTTGTTGAAATTATCAATATATTTGTCATAATTTGAAATAAATATGTTTTAAAATGTATGAGGGGTGGCTGACATGAGCTCGGGTCAATATATTGGACTAGTTCTAATTATTTAAAATACAGAAAACACTACACTTAGTTTAGTTCTTTCCTTACTTCTAGTCTCACTTCTTTTATAATTATAAGTATATTTTATCAAACAAAACTGGGAGTACTATTAATTTCAGGAGATTCTATGAATAAGCAAGCTTATCAATAAAATAATTTGCTTTCCGTTATTTCACAATAATAATCTAATTTTGAATAATAACTTGTTGGCAATAGGAATTAAAGAAATAAATAAAAAATCAATTTCCTCAAAATATCCCATCACCTTTTACTTTTTGCCTTTAGAAAACAAATGTACAATGAGTGCACAATGTCAAGCAAAAAAGGCAATACAGAAAAAAAGGGTCCAATTCAGAAAGAGGCGTCTAGAAACATGACGGAACTGAACTATCCTTGTTAAATTATTAGGTATCACGGATTGTTGTAAATGTTAGTGCTAATAAAAAGTCCCTAAGTTTCTTTTTGTAACCAGGATTTCAAATACTGTTTAAATTGTTTAAGATTTAAAACCCTTCAGTAGAGAAAAGAACCTGGTTTTTTTTATTCACACCAACAATATGTCATAATCATAATGCTCAATAAATGTATAATTGTATTCCTAACAGACACTCAACAAACGTTAGTGGTATAGAAGATGCAAAAGATATAGGTACAATAAATATATTAAGTATCAAATATCGATACCTTAGTTCACACACATACTAATTACAATTATTTTGGCAATGATGTTTAAACCACATAGAGTTGTGCACTAACATCCTATTTTCTGCAAAGTTTGTACATTGTGCTCTACGGTATCTATATGTAAATAATTTTAAACTACTTAATTCTGATGTACCAAAACAAAACATAATGAATTATTATTCTACAGGCCAGTGATTTAAAAACCAGTTTCACAAATTCTATTTATGAGTGGTTAAGTAGTCTCATTATCATCGCAATACATTTCATAAACACAATGAAAAAAAATCATAGGAGCCACCTTTCTAATAAAAGGAGTCCATATCAGACTGGTAATTTAACTGTAAAAACTGAATACATCCTATGATCTGCTTAAAACACAAGGTACTTCTATATTTTTACTTGTAAATGCTTCTAAATTAATGACCTGTATTGTTCGCATACACTATGCCAGTACATACCTGAATGTGATCAATGACCAGCCTGTCGACATCCAGACCCTTGTAGTCAGCGTTTGACTCCGCGTTCCTGAGCAGCTGCAGAAGGAACTCAGCGGACTTTTTGGGCCAGCGACCCTGTGTGGTGCCGAATTGCTTGGCTTGCGCGCAGCGACCCACGCCGCCATTAAACCGACGGAAAGGAATGCACTCCTTCTTCTCAGTCACGTTCTTAAGGTAACGCACGGCGCGGCGGAGAGGCAGCTTCCTTATCGCCATAGCAGTTTCGTATGTGTTCTGGAATATAAACAGAATAAACACTTAGTCTTAACCTCTTAAGTTCAAATGACAAGCACGTAAACATTACGGTGAATTACCTTGAAGTGAACACGGAGGTTTGAGCCACGCGCCTTGCATGACTTGGCTGGGTTATCCGGCTCCCGAGAGTAACGTCCCATTTTGCTTCTGAAACAGGCGGCACTGTGTTACAAACGCAAGACACCAACATAGGTTATCAACTGAAACACTGCTTGACTTCACAAGTTCGGCGAAATAAACTTTCGAATAACTGGGATACACTGTTCTTTGAAACATTTTAACGTGATTCAATTCAACTTTCAATAATATTAAAGATAAAAACGGATTTTGTCAAACACGAAACCAACCTCTCACGGGAATAATTTAACAGGAAAAGGCATAGACAATCTGTTTTGACATTGACACTTGTATTGGTGTTGCCAGCAAAAAAACATTTACTTTGATTAATACAAACCACTACCTGACGTAGCCAATTCGATCGGCCGACCATTAAATGAGAAGCGACTTCATCACGCGTTGACACGTTAAGCGATGGAACGTCGATTTAACCTACTATGAATATTAGAACCCCAAAAGTATTCATAAACGATTTTTTATTAAGACAGTGGACTGTTATCCAAACAAAATGTTCAATGCTCAAATGTTTTCCCAATTACCGAAATAACTATTCATAATAAAATATTTAAATGAGGTTCTTTGAAATTTTGTGGTTAATTTAAACATTTACAATGAAGCGAAAAATTTAATCATTTAATGGTTCAGGCAGTGGATAGAATTTTGTAAATGAACTTACTTATATACTATTTATGTTAAATAATGAACTGACATGTAAAATTCTATAATTTTATCAATAAATATCTCAATCTCAATCTCAATCTCAATCAGGCGGGATTTTGTCACATTTTCGCATTGACGTCATTTCTCTTCATTGTAAACATTTTGTTTACGCTTTTTAAGGTAGGTAGGGTTAAGGCAAGAATAGGTAATAAAAGACTTCAAATTTTTGTCGATTGAGGTACGGAACCCTGTTCTTCTGTTTTTCCGCTTTATCTATCAAGACCTCTATCTGAGAAACGTTAATGTGATACCAAATAATGAGTTTTTTTTGCTATTGTGAACTTATTTGCAGTTGGTAAACTAACCGCGTCCTATGTCGGTGTATGGGGACAGTAGTTTCCAACGGCAAAGTTAAGTTTGCCCTTCAGTAGTTTATCTTTAGAACAATATTCAGAGATTTCATCGTGAGCCCTAAAACCCTAGGTGCGCGAGTCCGACTCACATTCGACCAGATTTTTAATAATTATGCGCCATATTGCAAAATTTCACTGGAACATATTTCTTAAACTGGCAATAATTTTATGATGGTTTGTTGTCAATGTCAATCGTGGTGGTTTCTGTAAAAGACAAAATATATAAAAAATCTACAGAAAATAGCGAAAACCATTCACAGTCGGGAACGAATTATAAACTAAGTGTACACGTGTTTACTACACGAAAAACAGCCAGGTAAAGAGTGCATTCCATTAAATGATAATTATTAAGAGGTGAGCATAAGGGAACTGACTGGTATTTCAATTAATGTCATTATAGTGGGTTGCGATTGGTTGCAAAATTGTTGCCATATAAATCTTATAAATAGCGCACTCTTGACAATCCTCATATATTTCTGGTCAGGCTTTACTGACGTTAAAAGTCGGTTAATGTCACTGATGTAAACTAAGAAGAAACATCACTAAATATTTCGCAAATTTCAAGTAATTTTTGCATAATAAATCCACAGTGGTGAGTCATGTTTTTTGCATACGATTCAGTATTTATTTCGCAAGAAAAACGAAGGATTGAGCGGGATTTCTGTAAACAATATATTAAATTTGCTTAATAACCAATACTTGACATATTGCTACTGACGTTTAATAATGCAAAATATTATACGTTTTCACATTATTGCCATATAAAAGCTGTTTGTGGCGCCACTATGCACTGTCCCAGTCCAGTTGCTGATGTCAGCGATCTGGTCAGATCAGCAAAAATTTTTGACCTGGCAGCATCGTAATCGTATTACAATTAGTTACAAAATAATAATTTATGAATAAAGTATTCAACGTAATATAAAATTATGAAGCGTTAAATAATTAAGAAGTTCAATTATTATCATATCGTCGACCGTAGGTTCAATTGGGGTAAGGGACAAAATACGATTTTTCAGGAGAGGCTGACAAAGTTTTTTTTTTAACTAAATCTTTCATAACTTTTTTTGTAGTGAACCTATTTTGGGCCTGATTTCACACATAATCTTGTATTTTAGTGTTCTGTCTATTTATGTAGTGCTCGTTTTAATAATTTAGATATTATAGAAAATGACATGTCCCTTACACCAACTTATTTCGCTGCTGATGTCCCTTACAGACAGAGTATTCTGTAGTCTCGTCCCTTACCTTGAATTTACCTATTCATTGTATCCACTATATTGATGAAGAAATGGCGTAAGGGACTAGTTGAGATTATGTGTGAAAGAAAAAATAGCGTAAAGGGTTCGTTTTAAAAATAAATAAGTACATACCTTTGACGTAAGGCGTATCTTAACACCGGAAACCTTTAAAACATTAATTTAAGAGGTATATAAATGTATTGAAACCGTGTGAGCATTTTTTGTGTGTCCGTTACATGCAATATTTGTATCGTTACACGTAACGTTTCTATCGAGTGGAATAACCCATTTTAATTTATGTTTTTTTTTATTATAATCACATTAATTATTTCTCAGCCTCTATAATCGAATACTGAAATAAACAATCAACGTAATTTATACAGCAAAACTATTAAAAGTTTAGGGCTTGTGTTGACCGATAAAAGTTACAGAATGAATACAATTCAGAATTAATCATTTTACATTTGTACTTTTTTAGGAGTCCTGTTAGATAACATAGTAGCTGCTCACAATTCAGTGCCTCCAGTTAATAAGGGATAACTCAAAAATGGCACTATTCAGAAGAGACAAAAAACTATTTTTCAATAGTAGATATTTACAACTTGAACTTCTTAAGAAGGTTTATACAAGCTATAGTGTTAGGCTTTCTTTTTATAAATAAAGAATTAATGCGTTGACCCTATAAATATGTTTTATCGTAGTTATAGCTTTTGTTTGCAAATATTTAAAGACATAACTCAATTTATTTGCTCCAATTTTATCCTTATGAACGACGTGCATAAACGAAAGAATACGACTTGTACCTGTGTGAACGACATGCATAAACGAAACGAAACGACTTATTCTATTCTTTATTACTTGTAACTTGAAACTTGTTACCTAAGGAGTCAAATGAGGCACCATAAGAGTAATGTACTTGAAAAACATCAATGAAATGAAAAGTTCTTGTTTATAGCTATGAAATATAATCAATATCAACATCAATGTCAGTCAATGCATAGCAAGAGCTCTAGTTAGATCCTTTGATTTTTCAACACCTATCATAGGTGATAGTGATAGATAATGACTATTAAAGTGTGTCATACTTAGGAATGCCTTTTAATTGACAGTGAAAATTTTCCTTTGCAATTCATCAAGTAGGACCGAGACGATTTTAAGAAGCCCAAATTCAGTAGGATTACCTTATCGTTATCTATACAGCTTTACCCATGTCGACTATCCGGCCTCTTAAAGGTATTTCAACTCAGCTCAGTAGTCCTCGGAAAGTCAATCTAATCTTCCTTGAGATATTTTTAAACATAAAATGTGTAAAGTTAATTAAAAGCTTTTAATAAATGTTCATACCTCCTCCAGTATTCCATTGGTCATCGTTTTTTTTCGACAATCTTAGCCCTCTTTTTTAAACTGTCCGCTTAACAAAACACTTCACGGGTAGAATAACAATCACGAGCTGTCGACAAAGAGTTCAATACTTACTGTCGTTCAGAGACGCCGAACTGACGAATTATACCTAATAACATAAATAGACACATACAATTCTCGGTGGATTAATTTCTAAATTTGAAATTTTCTTACCAAATTTATTTGAATACCTTAATTTATCGTGAAAGTTTGCATGTAAATAAGTCAAACTACTACTAGTAAAGCCAAATTTAACATCCAGTTTTTTTCTGTGTAGTCTTTATCTGTATAGGATAAAGGTTGTAGTCAAACTATGCTAGTAGTTTCAATGATTAAGTAAAGCCAAAAATTAACATCCAGTCTACACAGATACCTAAAGGTGATGTGTAAAGGTGAGGTGTAAACTGATGAAGGTGTTTTTATTGCAACATAACACTTTCTTTATTGTCAATAGATTAAAATAATTATGAAGTTAGATGTGTTTGTATATAAAGGTAACAGGGATAAGTATTCATTGATTCTCACGAGAAAATTAGCGTAACGGACACGGAATCTAAATATAAATCGGATCAAACCTAAATATCGTCTTAACCAAATTGGTGTAAGTTTCACACTGTTAAAAATATAAGATGGCAAATTGGGGTAAGGAGCATTTTTTTCTAAGCTTGTGCAATAATTTTAAGGTATGGGTGTTATTAATTCATGAGCCAAAAAAAAAACATTAGTGTAAAAGCCAGTTTCATAATATTGTCTTCAAAAATAAGTCATGTAAAGGTAATTCCTTAATTGGAAAGACCTTTACCTCATTCAAAGTGGATTGGTAGCAGTAGTTACCCTATTTGATGTTGCTTTATTAAAATAAAAAACAGATACATGGTTTTTGTGGGTCAGATTTGATTTTGAACCCATAAAAATCAGTAGTGTAAGGAACACTTTTTTCAAGCTAGATTTTTTTTATATACACCATTCGATAGAGCGGAAAATTCTGAACAAAACTGTATATTCAACTCATTTTGCGTATTTTGTCCCTTACCCCAATTGAACCTACGGCCGACGATATATACCTATTACAACGCCATCTTTGGAATATTTAAGGTACTACTGACATTCACATACACTCCACGTAGTTCCATTACTATAAATAATTATGCAAATATCGTTTTGGCGCTAGTTGTCGAGAACAGCAAATGACATAATAATACGCATAATTATGCATAATATCAACAAAACAGGTAAGAAGAGGATACGTAATAAACGTCAGTTCAAGGACGTTTACGTGTCCGCTTTTTATTGTGTTTTAAAATAGATACATTAATAAAATAAAGTCTAAATCATATTGTCACAAAGGGAAATAATTATTTTTGAAAGTTTTTGTTTGTTTATTTTAAGCAAAATGTTTACGACTACGAATGAATACGAGTTTTTAATTTATGTGAGATGTAATTGGTATGTGTCATGGTATAATAATATACTCCGCCAGGTATTCCATTCCGAGACTCGCGAACCACGTGACTGACACAAGCCTACGTCATCATGCTGTTCACAGATTCTCAAACTTTAAAATGTGGGAGAATTTTGACCGACGGTGATAAATATTTAAATGGCATTAATTTTAAGTTATTCATGTAGAAACATAGGTAGTACAATAAAACAAATCTAATGTATTAAATCAAAATTTTATTTATCTATACAAGAGAAACTTTTGAAAAACCAATCCACATCAAATCAATAAACGGTGTTCGACACTTTAAGCAATTTTAGTTTTAATTTCTTCTGGAGTTGATTACTAACGATTTTTTTTATTTAATTCTTTTAGTCTTATGTAACTATGTCCTCGCCTCGTTCTGACTAAGCAAAGCAAAGTATTACAGCGAATTTCTAATAAACATTTCTATTTGGGGGTATTGTTTTTGACGTGCTTGTGTACAATATTCCGCCGCGGTTGGCTCACTTTGTAAGCACTTGCCTACTGAGCCGGCGGTCCTGGGTTGAAATCCCGGCCAGGGCAAATATGTGTGTGATTAACTCGAATATTTGTGCTTGAGTCATGGATGTTATCTATATATGTATTTGTATATTATGTCTATCGACGTCTAGTACCCATAGTACAAGCTTTGCTTAGTTTGGTACTAGGTCGATTTGTGTAAGATTGTCCCTTAATATTTATCTATTATTATTATTATATCAGCTAGGCTTTTAAAGATAAATTTTACGATTTTCGTCCTACTTTACTTAGTTTTATTTCATCAAACCCTACAAAAATAATGACGATCCTTAGCACTAACGCAGCTTTGTTACACACAACGCACCAGCATATTTATCTTTGCATAGTGTCCGGCCATGGTATTTCTCAAACTCATTTTCCACTGTTTGAGCGACTTTTATGAGCTCTTCACATGGATAAATCAATTTGCCCCTCGATATAAAGTTAATCCACTCACAGGAACCACTTCCAGGTTCTAAGTCAGGTTCCGAGTTAGGTTCCCAAGATGTGGGTACTTTCCCATAAATCTTGAAGCGACATAGCCGGCAATGTATTTTAGTCAACAAGCAAACGTAGAACTTGAGATTTTATAATTCGTAGTAATTATTGTCGATAAGTATGTATACATACCATTTTTATATGTTTTCAGCCCACAATAGCGGAGCCATTCATTGGCTACGGATTCTTTTTTAGGAAACGTATAAAATCTTATTATGCCCATTTCACTCCTACTCTTACAGTTCCGAATAGAACAGCCAACCATTTTCGTAACAAACATTAATTACCAAGTTTACGATGTGAACAGTTTGGAAAACGCTGCGATTGCTGAAAGTAAGCGAGATGGAAATAACAATTAACACGCGTTAGACAAGGATGTCGTTCAGGGACAAAATGACGGATTGTCAAATGTGACAGCACTATTCTGTGATGCCAGTAGTGTCATTAGAATTACCCGAACGTCTGAAGTTTATTTCGTGCATCGGAAGATATTGCTAACGAATAATTAAAAATGACGTGTTGTTGTAAAATTTAAGATGAAATACATATAAATGAAAATTATAGAATAATAAATATTTTTTTTAACTAATTAACCATAGTTATAATGTACCCATATAACATGTTATGTTGAAATAAAGTGGCAATGTTATTGTGACGTAGGCTTGTGTCACTCTGGGAATGGAAGACCTTGTTTTATTAGACCATGGTATGTGTCATGGTATAATAATGTATGTGTACTTAGTCAATAAAAGTAAGTAGATAGGTACTGTAGGCGATGATTAGTAAAACAACACAATTTATGAAGTGGATTTGCTTTTATTTGTGTGGCTAACACATTACAGCTTCCTATAAATAAACATAAAACTCATGCACATGAGTGAATGTTTCTAAATTACATGCGTCACCACTTTACGCTACAGTAGCGCCACTATGTGCGAACGTGGTAATAAATGTAATCAAAAAATTATTCACTTGTAAGAGTTGTAAGTTATTTTATAATGTTCCTATTAAAATACACGCATGTACAGTACTAAAGATTATAATGATATGTATTTAACATTACTAAAACAATTTAAGGCAAATTTAAATAGGTAACCATACATTCTCATGTGAATTATAAAAGTTGCGTGCGAAACTCTAAGAGATGGCGTTAAGGAGGCTATTCTCATTTCATTAAAAATATGAGCTTTGGTTAATCGTGAATACAATTTACTAATTTTACAAATCTTCCCATTGTGCACGCAAATGGGTGGAAATAATATTTAACTTGACAGTAGCTAGGTTTTAATTACCCAATACATTTTTAGTATCGCAGATATTAAATATTTACAAAGACATTATAAATACAGCAAGATAATAATATTCTAATCTAGGTTATTTACAAATAATTTAAATAAATTGTTATGTTTAAATATAATGACTAGGTATAGACTAGAATAACATCGAGTGGGTTGAATTCAATTCATTAAGATTGCTTGTAGTTGTTTTGTTCTAGTTTCTAGGTTCTAATTCTAAATAGTATCTACATTATTCTACAAGATGTGAATCAGTAATATACAAGGAACATTTCCCGGGGGTTCAGGTGCAAACCATGATTTGACGCCGTCGGTCTAGTGTCAAATTATTCATGCACCGAATACCCCGGGGTTATGATAAAATGTGTAGGTGCCTTGTTTGCATATAAAGTCATAGAAGCCAGGTGCAAACTTAACTCAATTGGGTTTCAATTTGGTTTTAAATTTAAATTTGAAGACATTCTATAAAAAACCAATAAAAAAGTCACAAAAAAACGGACAAATCAAAATAGGGTTGGTAACCATGTAAGATGTGAATAAATTATCTAAATTTTTACCTAGTTTTCTGGCTTTCTCCTAGGCCTACCTAAAAAAATGTTTCTTACCTAGTTACAAATGCATGTTTTATAGTTGATAAATATTCCGTCAATTTAAGTAGGTATATTTTTTCAGCTGTGTCGGCTTGCGGAAACGTATTATGTGGTCAAACAAGCAGTACTAGCATAAATGTTTGGGGCTACTGTACCCCGCGCGGCAAACGATGAGTCCTATGACACCTGTCATCACAGTACATTTTTCCGATTATAGGTTATAAAATGCACTGAGATGACAGATGTCATGGGACTCATCGTTCGCCGCGCGGGGTATAGGTAGTAGTTACACCATACTACTGTCGAAACTACTGAATGGAAATATGTCCGAGAACACTTATCGCACGAAAAGAATATGTCGCAGTTGTGCAAGAAGGGCTCGATAGATGGCGCTGTCGCTTCCTATGCGTAGTTCCTTTTTTTTATTGCTGATTATCGCGTAAGTCGCTGTGTTGTGGTGGTAGGCTAGCCGCAGCATAAACCTCGGCACCACGTCCAGGGCCGTATTTACCCCTAGGCCTACAGGGCCCGGGCCTAGGGGCTCAGCCAGTCTAGGGGCCAGGGCCCAGTCCCAGACACAGGACTTGCATAATAAGTGCCTAGGGGCCCTGGCCCTCTAGTACCTAGCTGAAGCAACTCTTCTCTTCTCCTGTCAGTTTGTAAAAATAAAGTAGCTGGGCTTTACATTTTGTGGAAGGCAAGTGTGTGTGTTAGCGCAGTGGCCGCCCCCGCCGGCGAAGGCGACGTGTCTGAGGAGTGTGCCTGTCATATCAATCGCACGAAAACAGTATGTCACAGTTGTGCTAGGGGAGCTTGATAGATGGCGCTTTCGCTTCCCGCGTAGTGCCTGTATTATTGCTTCATGTTTATGTTTGTGTCAAGTCGATGGCGCTAGTGGGGCGCCGGCGCGGGCGCCGGGAGCAGCGGTAGGGGCGCCACACAGACTGCGCAGCCGTCTCGTTCTGTAACATACAATAGAATGTGTGAGTTTTAGGAGAATAGTGTTGAGGAGTTATTAGGAGAACTTTAACAGCATTAGTATTATCTTTTTTTCTGCCAGATAAAGCCAAAATACAATATACCATAGTACATAAAATAACGACCTCAACTGGTCACGAACCTCATTCATGACATGATACGAGGAAGAAAACAAGTATGTCAAATTGCATACTAAAGTCGGGAACGGACGAAAGTTAAAAAATCTTGCATTTTTGTTTATTGGTAGGAATAACCCCCGTCATTCCTATAAAAAGTTACAGATTTTTTCCGAAGCTAAAAAAAAATTGATGAAAATATTTTTTCCCACCTTGTACGGGCATCGATGCAGCACCTAACTCAAGTCATCGTTTATTCGACTTGGCCGGGGTTACAGTGCTCCTTTAGGTACAGCCTGATATTATTTTAAACACACATATTTCACAGTTCTCTGTTGATGTTTGTAGTGATGTGTAGCAAAGACATACCTATTGTTAGCCAAATCTAACGATTAAGTATGAATGGTTGCTCGAATCGATTTTATTGACGAACTTTTTTTCCGAACCTGCATATATTTTTGTTTATTTTGTGTAAAGCAATATTTTTTTTGAGCTACGAGCCTTCGGACTCATTGGAGCTTTCTATGTAAAATAGTAATTTGTTTTATTGTTCTTTCTTCAGGTTATCGATTTAACCGATTTGTACCAATTCACAGAAATAGCACATTAATCGAAACGCAAGATTTGTTCACAACACAACTGTTTATGTAATGATTTATTATTATTATCGTTAAATACTTCCACACCCTGATAAGAAAAAATAAGGAAAAAATATAACATGAACTCAATAAAATTGTATCAATTAGAAAGTTAAAAACGTTTATACATAATAGATACTTGAAAAACCACTATGTCATTGTTTGTTTTATTTTATTGAATGGGGTCCTGTCATGAGTCAAATGCGTGTTTAAAAAAAACAGACTATAGTTCCTAATTTCGCCGTTTCACTGAAAAGTTGATTGCACAATACTAAAAGGTCGTATCTTTATAAGGATGTCATAGTAAGATATGTCATTTTACCGTAGCGTGGCAGTATATAGCGGTGGACGGTGGACGCTGTGCCTCTTCCCCCTAAGTAGTGCCTGTACTTTCCACTAGATGGCGTTAGTAGTAGCTGTCTATACGCCTCACTAGATGGCGTTAGCAGTCTGTACCTGGAGCAGGCATGTAGTGGATGGGCGGCCGAAGGTCAGGCAGCCGCCAGGGTTCCGGTTCCTCATCTCGTTCCACCTTAGGGACGAGAGATCCCCAGTCTTCACGGGGTACGGTACGACAGGGCCATGGGCAACTCTGTAACAATAAAAAGGAGAACATTAGATTGGAGTTTTTTTGTGGTTTTATCTGTACTTATTTTCTAATGTGGGAATGTGGGATGGCTCTCAACAAGGTGGACCGATGACCTGGTTAGGATCGCGGGCAGAAATTAGATGAGGGCAGGATCGATCGTTGTGGAGAACTTTGGGAAGGCCTTTGTTCAGCAGAGGACATCTATCGGCTGATATGATGGTGGTGAATATCAAAATTGAAAAATGTAATGACTTGAACGGGATTCGAACCCGACGCGGTCGGTTCAACAGCCTTCCGGTCCGGGCCAACACAGGCGCTCTTTCCTCTACTTCATTGTTCCTCAAAGTGTGTTCCGCACACTGGCGTACCCACGGAACAGAAAAAACGGTGTACCGTGTTCATTAGTTGGAGTGCCACCAAAAATAAAGTTATTAATCACTTTTTGACAAGAAAATAAGATAAGTTATGTTATATTATATGACAATGAGACCAACTAAAAAGTATAAATACCTTGAGTAAGTAGGTTCAATAAAAAAAATACAGTTCTGAATTTTATTCTGTGCTGTGGAAATAAGAGTTTTTATTTTATTTAATCTTTATTGCATAATAGAAACAACTTATCGTACAAAAGGCGGACTTAATGCCATAGGGCATTCTCTACCTGTCAACCATTCCGTTCCTTTTACCTATTACCTATATTTTACAAACGTACAACAAACAAGCTTTCAATCTTCATCTCAGGTACCGAATCCGAGATTAAATAAACTAATACCCTCTTAATTGCATTTAAACCCATTCAATTCATACTGACAACCCTAATAGGTGTTTGTGTATACCGACATTTTAGATCGGACACGGACGGATCTGGCACAAGTCCGACACGAGCCGGCCACGAGCGCGAGCACGTGTTATCTGATCCGGCACGGTACGACAATTACTTAAATAATACCGGATAACTAACCCTAATGCTGATAACCGCGATTTGGTGCGGTAACTCAAAGTGCGCTTGTTTCACTACATAATTATAAGAAAAAGTCGCTTCCTGTCTCTCTGTCCCTATGTATGCTTAGAAGTTAGATCTTTAAAACTACCAACAGATTTCGATGCGGTTTTTTTTAAATAGATAGAGGGATTCAAGAGGAAGGTTTATATGTATAATACATGCATAATTTGTCAGCATTGCGCCCGTGCGAAGCCGGGGCGGGTCGCTAGTTGTTTATAAATCGGGACTCACCTATTATATTACCATTATACAATTCTAAAACAACCACAATTTTCAATGGGAAAGGGTGATTATCTCTATAAAAAGCCGGTCATGTGAAACTAGAATTGCGCACCGAAGGTTCCGTAAAAACTATGAAAGCGCTGAGTATTTTTATTCTGACGAAAACTGGTTTGATCCACAAACTTAACTTTATCATTGGAAAATTTTTGTCCCCATATATCGACATAGGTTGCGGTTAGTTTTAAAGCTCAATAAATAGACAATTTTACACAAATCGACCTAGTCCCAAACTAAGCAATGCCTGTACTAAGGATACTAGACGATGATATACTTAATATATCATACCTACATCTTATATAGATAAAATCCATGAGCCAGGAACAAATATTCGAGTTCAACACACAAATATTTGCCCTTGCCGGGATTCGAACCCAGGCTCAGTAGACGGCCGCATTACAAACTGCGCCAACCGCGTCACTATATTACATGAACACAATAACCGGTTAAATGACTGTCAATAATCAAAATGGCGCCCAGTTTGAGTACCTGCGGCATGCATTTTTAAGCAACCAGTGCCGTGAGCGAAGCTCGATCGTGTATCGCACGCCAGCACTCATCCTTCATTAAAACAGCCATATTTAATGGGACACTCGAAAATAATTGTTGGGTCTTGAGTTACAGTTGGGGCGGTGTGATGTCAATGACAATAAGGTGGGTTCCCAGTGACCGACATAGCCCCAATAGTTGGCACTTTCAACCCTTAATTTAAAGCTATAGTTGGCACGTTCAACCCTTTAATGCAAAGCGATAGTTGGCACTTTTAATCCTTAATTTAAAGTAATAGTTGTATAATATTATTAAAACTATCGTGAGACATCTTTAATAATTATAAAAACGGTTTAAAGTCACGTAAAAAATTTCAGGAACGGCCCGACACGTTTGGAACTCATTTGGAGCTCTTCATCAGGGGCAGCTATCCGTGCTGCTACGCGACTCGCGGCCAACTCATATGAGCTATAGGCTCCATATGAGTTCGAAACATGTCGGGCCGATCCTGACAATTAATTCGTGGGTTTAAACCGTTTTTTAATCAATAGTTGTCACTTTCAACCCTTAATTTAAAGCAATAGTTGGCAATTAAGGTGTACCTAAAGGATTTAGGACGTTCACTTTCCTGACTCCTAACTAGCACACGTGCTGTAGCCTTATCACACTAGCGATTTGCGAGCGAGTTGAAACCGAGGCGAGCGCGCAGCGAGTTCGCTGCGAACGCGCAACGAATTCGCCGCGAGCGCGTCACGATTTCGCCGCGAGTGCGCAACGAATTCGCTGCGTACTCGCGTGATAATCGTGGCGAGTGATTTGCATCTTGGACAGTCAGTTACATAATAGATTGACGAGGAGACACTTCTGTTAGCTTTATTGCTTCGGAGACGTAAGAAACGAATACAAAAGCAGAAAACACGAATTTGAGGGGATCCATTCTTAATTAATTGACTGCGAGAGAGCAACTACTATGTGCTGTTTCGCAAACGAATCAAAAATAATCCCAAAAAATTTCGTTCCTATCTGCACATTAGATTTTTATTTTGATTTTATGACTTACAGCCATCTGACAAGCACCTGACACCCCAGCCTAGCATTGCCAGAATAAAAATCACAAGTATATTTTTTCATCGAGCAACAAAAATATAGTTAGCCGTAGGTATATAAGCACTTGAAGCCAATTAATTGTATGAAAGTGAAAAGGCTTTGCCGCTCACACTCGTAGGTAATAAACTACTACAAATGATAGATAAAACTAAAGTGGGTAGAAATGAATTTTGCTGACGAATGTACAGTATGGTTCCTCGCGATCGCGTCGCGAAATCGCTGCGCACTCGCTGCGAACCCGCTGCACGCTCGCTTCGCTTTCAACTCGCTCGCAAATCGCAAGTGTGATAAGGCTCTAAGAGCTTATACAGCCCTTATACAGCTGAAATAAGCCACAATTTAAAATTGATTAAAATTTGTCCAGCCGTTTCAGCGCGATGCGAGGACAAAGGAAATTGCAAAAACAGATGGCGCCAGGTTAGCACGGCGCCGCGCGCCCATACAACACAAACGACGATCCTGCATCACGCTATTAAATTATTTCCTAAAATCATGACCCCTCTCCATAGAATAGTTCAATACATATCTAGAATTTTATAATAAGATGTCTCACGATAGTTTTAATTGTATTATAATTTATATTCTGTTTTAACCAATATAAAAAAGGAGGAGTTTTTAAATTCAACTGTTTTGTTACGCTATTACTCTGTTATTTATCACCTCACTTTAAACACATAATTTTCCATATTTGTACCTCTGATTCCCAGTCATGGTTTCGAACATCACTACTCATAAACAATTCAGCACTGTTTCCGCATAATTACTGCGTGACTGCTATATCACCGCTATAACACAAGTGCTCATCGATTACTGGCACGTTATTCAATGCAGCGTAATTCTTATCGGGTTTAAAACGTGATTGCGGCTTTATTACAGCTGTTTATGCTGATAACACTTAATAGTGTGTAATAACTAGGTACAGTGTGATATAAAATTTTGACGACGCGGTTGGCGCAGTTTGCAGAGTACCTGCCTACTGAACCGGCGGTCCCGGGTTTAAATCCCGGCCAAGGCAGATATTTGTGTGATGAAACTCGAATATTTGTGCTTGGGTCATGGTTGTTCTCGTCGTCTAGTACTCATAACACAAGCCTTCTTGAGCTTAAATATGGGTAATAACTAGACCGATTTGTGTGAGGTTGTCTGATATTTATTTATTTACATATTTAGAAATATATATAAGTATGTATATTTAAATAGGTGTGAGAATAAGAGTACCTAACGGAAAAATCTCCAAGAATTAAAAATAAACTGAAGAATTGGCGGAGAGCATATTACTCAATAAATAATAATAAAATGAAATATCGTAAACACACACAAATCGATCTAGTCTTAGATCTAGTTAGAGTGAAAGCAGATTATTTCGGCCCGTTCATTTGTTTTTACCTATAGTAAATAAATAAATAAATATCAGACGACCTCACAAAAATCGATCTAGTCCCAAATTAAGCTCTAGTGGGCTTGTGTTAAGGATATAGATGACAATATACATACTTATTATATAGATAAATATATAAATAATTAAATACAAGCATTGCTTAGTTTGGGACTAGGTCGATTTGTATTTGTTTGATTGTCTCTTAATGAAATCTGCCTCTCTGCCTTCTGTAACACAGGTTTTCTCCTAGCTCGGAAGGCAGGGACTTCTACTGATTGTTTTTATTATTTTTGACAATAAATTATCTTTATCTTTAATATTTACTTAAGTATTTAATATTTATTTATTTCTAAAGTTTAATTTGGGACTATTTCCGTCGATTTTCACGTTAAATGCAGCTTAATTCGTATCGAGTTTAAATGATTTTTTCACCGATTGGAGCTTTATAGTCCCAGATACTGTACACTGATAACGCATAGGTATAATGGTTGTAATAACTGGCTATAATGTGGAATAGCTGGTTCTAATATCAATAAATCGGTTTTCATGGAGATAGTAGTTTTAGATTTCCAGGACTTGACATGCGAACAGAGCATTTTTATTTTATTTACTTATTAAATAATAACAATTTACGATAATTTTTGTCCAAACACTGTGACGTTTACCTACTAGCGAGAAGGGCTATGTTTTCAAACAACAGTATTTTCCCAGACATACACATTGAAATACACGCGAAACCTTTAAAGAGATAAATATTGACACAAAGGAAAAATATGAAAGAAAAATGTAATGTGATCCACTACAATGTAAGCAGGACTCGAACCTGCGACCCTACGTTTCCGGAGTAGTGCTCTCCCAACTGAGCTATCACATCGTTACGTCAATCACACCAAATCTTTGATTCCATTCCATAATTCAACGCTACTGGAGCGCCCTCTGCGTCATGTGTTTAAAATGCTTATGCACATTAGCCATACCCTAGAATAAATAAAATGTGGTATTTCCACATTAAAACAGATTCTATACAAAGATTCTATTAAAAAACATTTATAGAATTAAGTTAAATCACTGATAAACATTACCGATGTTAATATCTCATCATACTGTCATAATATCCTGTCTTATTTAGGTTTGTTTGATCATTGATAAACTTTAAAGTCTCAAAGAAAATCCATAAGAGTAAAATCAAAGATCACTGAGAAGACTCCTTCCATAATAATAGCTGCATTTCATATCAAGACAGTGAAATAAGTCATATTTTGTTATATTACTTGAAATAAAATGAAATGAAATTATTTATTTGCATAAACATGGTGGTTGTATTGTAACATTGTGTTTTTGTTTTAACATAATAAGTATGAGTATCACATGTTTAGCCAACATGGCATGCAAAAATCAACATCTTAAATAGTATGAATGTCCAATTTATATATATATAATATATATATATATTTTAATAATATAATCCGTCAAAGTATAGAAAAAATTGTCTAATTAACAATTTTCTTAATTTAATTACAAATACTTGTAAATACATAATTCTATTTTAGTACCTTATTATTGACCGAGCGAGCGAGGCGTCTGTTTCAGCTTTACCAAAACTTTCACATGTCCGTATGTTTGGATGTTCGGATTTCCGGCTCTTCTCGCCTAGAGACCGCATTTCTCAACGGATTCTCGTGAAATTTCGTGAGTAGCCGCAATTTTTTTTTTCGCATTAGTTTTTCGATATATTTAAATATGGTGGGGGTAACGTAAACGATTACAAACTTCAGCCATTTCCAAAGAAACTTGCGAGGTGTACAGCTCATAATATAACCACTAGTGAATAAATAAATAAATAACAGACAACCTCACACAAATCGGTTTAGTCCCACAGGAATGTGATTCTGAATATTCGTACCCAACCCACACATGTAGGTGGCCATTTGTACTACATTTCATTTCATTTCATTTATTTATTCCTTAACAATTTACATCGTGTTGGAAATAATACTTAAGTAACTAACACAGAAAGCAAAATAAAATAAAAATGTCAATAAATTCACAGCATTAATTATAAAAAATTTAACAATAGAAATTGAACATACAATAGTCTTTACTAATTACATAACTAATATTTAATTTAAACAAAACTTTATAAACAACAAATAAATAAATTAATTGTGGAGCTGCTCAAGTTCATGCCATTTTTGAATCACTATCGTTAATAAATTCACCTACATCATAATATGCCTTTTTTAGCAAATAGTCCCTAAGCCGGCGCTTGAAAATATTTACATTATTTATCACCTTCAGTTCATTAGGCAAACTATTATGCAATGTGACCGCCTGATGTCGATCACTATGTTTTACCACTCTTAGTTTCGGTGCAATCGTTCTCATTAAATCCTTTCGGCGCGAGCTTTGTCGTGACTCTCTTTCTTCATTGCTTTCGTATCTTTCAGGATACTTAACAACATCAGTCAGTATTATGAGGATGTACAGACAGGGCACCGTCAGTATCTTCAATTGAACATAGTGTTCTTTGCACGACTGCCAGGATGGTATCCGGATCATTGTTCTGATGGCGCGTTTTTGTAAGGCAAAGGCTTTTTTTATCAAGTGTATGTTTTGTATCAAGTGTTTTTAGCGCTTTGTAGGAATGTTGAACTTTGTCGGTCATTTCTGTCTTCTAGAACAGTCTAAATGCAGATAGTCCCATATAGACATTTATTTGATCTCAATGAATTAAGAACTGACTGACATCCTTAAAAAATGTCTACTATACCTATTACAAATTTCAGCCATTGACAAACAAAATACGCAAGATATCATAACCACTACATATAGTGAATCCATACTTAATATTATAAGTGAAGCGAAAGTGTGTCTGTCTGTCTGTTACCTCTTCACGCTTAAACCGCTGAACCGACTTAGATAGAATTTGGTATGAAGATAGTTTGAGACCCGGGAAAGGACATAGGATACTTTTCATCCCGAATAAATTTAGTGTTCCTGTGGGATGAGCGGGTAACACCGCGGGGCACAGCTAGTAAATTATATAAATAAAAGACAACCTCACATAAATCGGTATAGTCCCACAGGAATGTGATTCGGAATATTGGCGATTTGCCACCTCGTTGCGCGCTACACTACGGGTGTTATCATGTCCCGGGGTTTTGGGTGCGCGAATGATTTGACACTAGACTGGGCTCGCCATTCCCGTAGTCCAAGTAATTCTTAGAAAATCTTTAAATGCAGAATTACTAACTTTTAAAAATAACATGAAGTCTTCTTTCAGCAAAATATCCTATCTGCGATATTTAAGGTACTTTCCCTTGATGTCCCATAGTCTTGGGACGCCCTGTATATTCGTGCACCGAAAATCCTGGGGTATGGGTATGACAGCACCCTTTAGTCCATATTCCAACAATCGCTATACAAAAATAAAAACTGCCATACAGAATTAATGTTCCGCACACGACTCGATAAAAATCGCAAATGCCATCTCCCAAATGAGGTAAGTAAAAAGTAAATGCCACCTCGACATTTGGACGGGGAGGCGCGGACCTTTTTAATCAAACCATAGGGGGCTAGATCGTATCGAGATTTGTTTGTCATTTCAGCCATTAATCATAGGTATAGATAGCCTAACAAGTTTCGGTCTTGCCTAGGGATAGTGGCGTTACAAACAGTTTTCATATGACATTAATGTGCATACGTCATATGTGCATTACGTCAGTAGCGATTTGTCATGGAATGCTGCATCTTTCGTTAATCTTGCAAAATAAATATTGAATCCTATTGAAAAAAACTTGACGTTCATCACTGGGCTTAGTTTTGGCTGTATTACCTTTGCGAAAATTACTTAAAATCTGGGTTATATTTTAGTCCTGTTTCCTCTTTGTTTTCATCAGTGACATTCACTGACTTTCAACGTCAGATACAAAAAATTGTCGTTGCCAGTAAAATAAATTAGTACTTAGTACACCACAAAAAATCCGCAATATTGCGTGGACTGAAAAATACCCTGTTAGGCTATAGTTATAGTTCGTGGAATTCGGCATTATTTTTAATCCAAGCGTGATAGTAATCTTGCTGACTTTTGCATTTAGGCGGTTGTCACACTACTCCGCACATTGGAGCGGCGTCCAGTGCTGCGGTTTTTAACTTTGTACTGTAGAATCGTGATTTTTACACAAAACCCGCAGGGTTGACACCGCATCTCCACTCAAAGAAAAATCCGCCGCAGTGTGACAACCGCCTTAGCGACGAAAGTGCTAGGGTAGCAAAATAGATGACCAGACCAGACTAGTCCTACTTAGTCCCCTTAAGATACAGGAAAATGGTATAATTTAATTCAAGGGCGTTTATTAGCAATATATAAAGTAATGTAACTACTGCAAGGTAAGGTGCGTTAAGTCTAATATTAATTCAGTAAGATTAGCTGAAAATTTGGCATTATTTGTAGATTACAGAAAAACATATAAGAAGTCTATGGTATCGCAAGTAACACCGTTTAACTAGTACGAATATTTATATTTCGCATAATGGCCAAATGACTTAAATTTTAAAAATAGCATTGCAACGGTAAATTAAAGAGTAACAGAAATAAATTATACATTTTTAGAAAGAACATTGTCCATTCTTTACTTTTGTCATACAAATTTTGGCCGAGAAGTGTGTAGTTTTTGAGATAACTAACCTTTTAGCAGAAAAAAAAGATCAATAATTAAAAACGTTAGTATTTGGTAACAGATTGCGCTGATTTTATAAGTGCTATCGCTTTTGTATGTATGAAAGGTTTATAGTAAATTTAGTCAGGATTATTTTGTTCTTATACACTTTGTATGTATCGTACACGGTTTTCTTCTAAAGTGGAAAATACCGCGCTCCGGGACACATTCGAGGGCGCGGGGGGGTGACGCTCACCCCTGAGAGGGGGGGAGAGTAGATAAAATTAAACTTGGCTCTATAACCTACATATCCTGATAGATAAAAGTTGTCCTTTAATTTTGCCAAATTGTCCATATATTGCAATCTAATTTTCTTGGATTATATAGGTTATTATATAATCGATGGGGGCCGTCGAACAGTTAGTTATTGGACTGTGGCAGTCTTACCCCAGCTTACCTTATACTACAGTAGTGCCACTTTAACGCCTTTCAACTGACACTTTGGCTATAAAAATAGTGCTCCTCCTTTTCTATAACGCTACAATATTACCATAGAAAGTTGAAATCGAATTACTTTTCATTAAATATAACAAAAGATTTGATTTAAGTTAAAGTACTTATGACAACTACCATAAAGGTATAAAACGCAGAATATTAACTTGATCAAACACTCTGCGTGTGTCAATTGAGTTTGTTTTAAGGGTTCCGTACCCAAAGGGTAAAAACGGGAACCTATTACTGAGACTTCGCTGTCCGTCCGTCCGTCCGTCTGACACAGGCTGTACCTCAAGAACGGTGATAGCTATACAGTTGACATTTTCACAGAGGATGTATTTTTATTGCCGCTATAACAACAAATACTAAAAATAAAATAAAATAAATATTTAAGGGGGCTCCCATACAACATACTTGTTATAGATTATGGTACGGAACCCTTCATGCGCGAGTCGGACTCGCACTTGCCCAATTTTTATTATTAGATACAACTACAAAAATCTTTTTTTTTCTTAATTATTTAAAGAAGTTTTTTTTGATAGACCTATTATATTGAGCTTGATGCATGATATAAATTGTATGTTGTCTTTGTTTAGGCAAGCTGACTTAACATAAGTGATGTGTCCCTTGGCCATGAGTATTATCGTCTTCGATGTCAAGATTGTGAGAGAGATTGTGTGCATAACGGAGATGCCATGACTTTGCGCAACTCGCTCACTCGTATGGGCGCCTCGCTCGGATCTTATATGTCTCACCAAAGTTTTTATAAAATATTCCAATACCGTGTTCAAAGCGTTCAGAACGTGGCGTTTTTGACAGGAATCCGACGTCACAATACTGCTTCTATTTAAATTGTGTAATTCCCCACACAAAAGCCATTGTGACATTTAATTTCCAATGACCCGATACCATCTCCACTAATGTTCAGTGAATAATTTGATTACTACTTTTACCGAAGATGCTGAATTATTGAGCGCCGCCTTAATGGACTTTTGTTTTAATAAAACAAATTGTGTTTAACAACAGCAATTTGGTGTAGTGTTTTTATTATTTAGGACGATTTGTGTAATTCAGGTTGGAGTATTGTTTGTTGACAGTTTGAAGTCGAATTATACTCATTTGGATAAGTTAGGTAATTTTGTTGATACATTAATATAATGTAAAATTGATTTATCATGTGATAAACTAGCCGTGCCCCGCGATGGTACCCGCTCATCCTACGAGAACACAAAAAATTTTCGGGATAAAAAGTTAGTCCAGGGTGTCAGCTACTTCCGTAGCTAATTTTATCTAAATTAGTCCGGCAGTTTGAGCTTGAAATAGTAACAAACGTATTCGCAAACTTTCGCCTTTTATTATATTATAATGTGATATAGTATACAATTCACCGACGATACTCTTCATAGAAATCTATTTATCATGGCGTCCATTAGGCGGCGGTAACTGCTTAACATCAGGCGGGCCGTATGCTTGTTTGTCACCCTTGTAGTATATAAAAAAAAACCGGCCAAGTGCGAGTCGGACTCGCGCACCGAGGGTTCCGTACAAACACTTTCCATCCCTAAGTGGTTAAGTTAAGTTTGCACCTGGTATGTATAGCGCCCCATATAAATTAGGTGCAAAGTTAGGTATTAAAAAAAAAAATTATGGTTTTCGTAATTATTCCTTTATCTATGCTATAAGACGTTGCTTCGTACCAAATTTCAAGATTCTGAGTTCACGGGAAGCACCCTGTAGGTTTTGATTCCCTTGCAAGTGTCGAAAATTTGCGGCATAAACGGCTGTATCTTTTGATTGCGTTGGCTTAGAAGTTTGATTTTTTCACAGCTTCAAGGGACAGTAGACCTGAGTAATTGATAAAAATTTCAGCTTCATACCTCCACGCGTTCCTGAGAAAAAGGGTCTTGACAGACGGACGGACGGACAGACGGACAACAAAGTGATCCTATAAGGGTTCCGTTTTTTCCTTTTGAGGTACGGAACCCTAAAACAGTTAAATTTTCGAGCTTTTCCTGCTCCAGATAGATTATGATCTAATATTTAACAACTTTTTTCATATTTTCCTAATTTAGGTCCCTCGTTTAAGAGGCCTTATTCCTTTTAAAATGCTGATTGTTTAGACCTTTTTCTCTATGATCAAACATGTTTCTTAATATACTATTGATGTTACTTTCTAGAACAGGGCTATTGGGATTTATTGGTATATATTTGAAACCTACAGTTTGAATTTTTCATTGATAATTTTTGTTTCAAAAACTACTCGAAATTGACAAAATTCACGCGGAAAATTAGTTTTTTTAACTTATTTTCGACTGTACGCAATGAAAGCGTGAAATAACTATGTTACTACCTAGAACTCGGGGAAAAGTATTATTCAGTTCAAAAATTTGGTTGAAATTATCAATATATTTGTCATAATATGAAAAAAATAAATTTTAAAAGGAATAAGGCCTCTTAACAAACCAACCGTAAAAGCTGCAGCAAAGCACACGATCACGTAACACGCTCTTTTGTGTAATATTTCGGATAGACTGAGAGCCGGGGAAAAAAAGAAGGACCTCACAATGGCAGGTGGTTACTGGGAGCGTTGGAATATTCTATGAAGCTACTGCTACTGCCAGTCATGTTCGTTGAAGTTTTGGTCGCTTATTTTTGGGCTAAATTCAACTATTCAAAATTATAGTTCTCGTAACTATGTTAATGTGAATTGACGACATTTTTATTGCTTTTCTGTATTCCGCTTAGAAAGATGATGTAATCACTGTTTTTATATTTTTGCTGAGGTCACTAATTATTTTGTAATTATTTTTTTTTCAATTGACTCATTCTAAATGTAGCAACTCCAAAACTATGACATATTGGAAGAGTACTTTAGTCTGGTGTCTAATAAAAAAATCGGCCAAGTGCGAGTGGGACTCGCGCACGAAGGGTTCCGTACCATTATCTGTAAGTTTGTTGTATGGGAGCCCCCTTAAATATTTATGTTATTTTATTATTAGTATTTGTTGTTATAGCGGCAATAGAAATACATCATCTGTGAAAATTTCAACTGTCTAGCTATCACCTTTCTTGAGATACAGCCCGGTGACAGATGGACGGATGGACGGACGGACAGCGAAGTCTCAGTAATAGGGTCCCGTTTTTACCTTTTGGGTACGGAACCCTAAAAACAAAAAGCGTTGAGCTTGACATTTTTGATAGCTTATTTTTTTTCGCGGATAGATCGAAGACTACAGCTCTATACGGGCATAGTTGTCGTAGATTTCGGTTATTTTATGTATTTTTTTACATGTGTATTGTTTTACAGTTGTGTTGTTTTTGTATTTGTTTACATATAGAAAAAATAATTTAAATAAATATTTTAGCGAGCACACGACGCAAAGCTCTCACGATCTCTAAAATATTAATTTTCATTGGTTAGAAATATGAAAACTTATAAATTTATGAAATATGTAATGTCTAATTTTTTTATGCGTACCCACATTTCAATTTTTATATTAAACCATTGATACAACGATCCAAGCTCAAAGAAAAATTGAAATTCGTTATCCAGGGGTACCGGGTTCGATTCCCGGTCTGCCATCAGGTTACGCATTTAAATTTTTCTTTGATTTTTTATCTTTGTATCAATGGTTTAATATGAAATGTTGTCAATTTAAACATATTTCTGCGCAAATCCGCACTATAAAGGTTAATCACGTTAAAATATGTCGCGCCCAACACAAAGCGAATAATGGCGCCCTAATCGAACGCTATTAATAACCGAATCATCGCGTCTGCGTCGACCGTGTAATTAACTGCGTCCCGCGTCCCTTGCGTTGCGTTGTGTGTCCCAGCTAAGGTTACCACACAATAGGAAAAAAATACAAAAATTGATATGATCATATGACAACCCTAGCTGGGGCAAACAACGCAAAGTAAGAGACGCGGGACACAGTTAACCCTTAAATGCATTACAATTCCACTTATTTTATTTCTGAAATGACCTAATTAGCAAAGAAATCCACGTCCAGTTTGAGACTTCGGGACAATCTTGACAAAGTCTTTATTGAAAATATTCAGATTTTGACTTGTGTCATTTGAGTAACGTGTAAATATACATCATCATGTATTTAAGGGTTAATATGAACACAATCTACAGGAAATACCAGCGCAATTTTTTTTCGGGTTAAAAATAGCCAATGGGTTAATGCAGGGTGTCAGCTACCTTCATACCAAAATTTATCGAAATTGGTCAATCCATTCGAGCGTGAAGAAGTAACAAACATACAAACACATAACCACACTCACAAACTTTCGGCATTGTAATATTAGTGTGATATGTAAAGGACTTTTTTTATCTCATTGTTGACAACCCTGACGTCCCACGTCCCTGCGTGCGTCCCCAGAGACGTGGCCGCACTTCATTTACATGGGAATTGCTTATCTAAATCTATTAGACGGTGCGGTGTTTGCCGGAGTGGCGGCTGGAGTACTGATTAAATTATTGGCTACTGTGACAGATTCCAACGGGCCTATGATGGCATGGCAAGAATTGTCATTTTCTTTACCAGGCATTTATATCATTTTTACAACTGATTATACCGCGTATATTAATTCTTTGAACCTGCCCGACGTTTCGGTCGCATTTTCAGTTACCGTTGACAAAGGTTGACTGAGAAAAACACCATTTTTATCTGTCAAAGTTACCTACATTATTATAATCCGTTTAATTGTTTTATTTAAATGTGTAAAAGTCGCGGAAACCGAAGAAAATATTGCATTTTTACATTTTCGAAACTATCCCTAGTGTGATTTAAAAATTCATTTGAACGTTCTTCATTCTAAATGAGCGTAAGTGACTATTATTGGTCACAGCGCATAAAATCATACAGTCAGACTACTAACTTAGCTGCCGGTTCCTCTGGATTAACACGCTGGACCGGTAATCCAGAGGTACCGGGTTCGATTCCCGTTCACTTCCGCCAGGTTACGCATTTTAAATTTTTCTTTGTGCTTTATTTTTTCTATTTATTTTTTGTATCAATGGTTTAATTTAAAAAATGCCCTAAACCGTAAAGTTTGCGTACTTTTGAAGCCTCATTCGAAAGTCCTTTATTATTTTATTATGACTGTCATCAGTCACTTTTATGTCTACTTTTATTTATGTACCGTATGGGCGTACTTCCTTTTCGCCGAATTATGTTTCGCAAACGTTTCCTTTCGCAAAAGTTTCATTTCGCCAAAAGCATTTTTCACTGAAACTGTAAACTATTTCAGATTGTTGTAAATATCATCCTTTAGATTAGGTTAGGTTAGGTTAGGTTTTTTTTTTCTAACAATTCGAAATAGTTTACAGTTTCAGTGAAAAATGCTTTTGGCGAAATGAAACTTGCGAAATGAAACGTTTGACGAAACGTAATTCGGCGAAAAGGCAGAGAACCACAGTATGTTGTAGATTTAAAACATCATACATGATCCGCATTGTAAGTAAAGGGTAATTTTATAATCTAAGTAGCGCATACAAAACCGTAAAAACATTTAAACGACTTCTTCCAACCTATATCCCTTTGCAAGCGAGTCACGTAGCTAATAGATAGGTCGGGCCTCAACCAATTGTACACTGGAGAACCGGGGGGAAAGTTTATTTATTTAAACTTTATTGTACGCTGAAAATATATTCATCTACCTACATGGCTTATAGAACAGGGGCGTTATCAATTTAACTTGTTATGAATCAATTTGTGAAACATATACCTAATATTTTCTTCGGTTTCCGCGACTGTCACACATTTAAATAAAACAATTTAAACGGATTATATCGCGTATATTAATTAAATCATAGTTATTTACGATACAAGTGTGGAAGGTAGGTGATTTCAGAAGAGTGTGATTTTTAGTCACGAGCGAGGTACGAGCGAGTGATTAAACAAACACGAGTCGGAAATCATCTTACACACGAGTTCCGTACAAAACTTTACTATGCATGTACGAGAAAATAGAAAATACTTTAATACTCACAAAGACTGTTTACATTGGAAAAAAAGTGTTTTGATTTGATTTATCCAACAAGAAGCTGTCGTTCACATTTTTTACTTCTTCAATAACATTTTACGGGTTTAAATTCATGATTCGTCCCTTTATCTCGCCATTATTTCAGCAGATTTGCACAAAACAACTTCAAAATAAACTAGACATCAATAAAAAATGGCGGAGTCATTTGTAATCCGCGCTCGACATATCTACTACTGCGCATGTGCAAAAGTATTTTTTTAATATTCGTCTTATGTCAAAATGGCACAAGCGCGTGTACATTCAGCCAAATTAATTTAATGAATAACGATTTAAAGTTCGTTTATTAATCAAATTTTATATCTAATGTAATTAATGACGTGTTAAATGAATTAATTTTTGAAATATTGGTTTTATTGTACTTTTATACGTGATAATAATCGGTATTTGACTTATTTATTAAACTTTTTGTAAATAATAAAACCTCTTTGCGTCAGGCTGTCAGATACGGCTAGAAATTAAAAAAAAATTGAAAAGTAAAAAGCACTAGTGCGGAAAAGTAGTACTTTCCGCACAGTTTGAATGCCTAGAATACGCTCTTTTCGAGCACTTGCATTGTAAAATAATAAATGCCCTTCTGGCACATGTGTAACTGTCGTTACACATTAGGCCCATCTGGCATGTATGAACACCTTTATTTTAAATTAATATTTACAAAATGGGTAGTTTGCACAAATGTAACTTTGACAGAGAAAAATTGTGTTTTTCTCAGTCAACCTTTGACAACGGTATCTGTAAAGGCACTGAAACGTCAGGGAGGCTCAAATAATTAATATACGCAATATAATCCGTTTAAATTGTTTTATTTAAACATATACCTAATGTCTTTTTATTGTGCTATTGATACAAAGATCAAAATACAATAGTAAATTGTACGACAAGTGCATAAAATGCATCATTTTACACGGTACGTTTATCCGATACGGTACGGATATCGAAACGTATAGTTTGAACTTTTGTTTCAAAAACTACTCGAAATTGACGCGGAAAATTAGTATTTTCAACTTACTTTCGACTGCACGCAATGAAAGCATGAAATAGCTATGATTACTACCTAGAACTCGGGGAAAAGTTTAAAAGGTTGGTTGAAATTATCAATATAGGTAGGTATATGTCATAATATGAAAAAAATAATTTTTGAAAGGAATAAGGCCTTTTAATCATAGCATATAATTATAATAAACTGTAATTTTTAAAGCTAAAATAATATAAGCACATAATATGTAACATGTTGATTCTCAAAGACATATACACGTTATGTACAGCCATTGAACAATTTCGCTTGTGTGATCACCACGTATCGCTCCGCAGTCGCGTCACGTCCCAGATAGGTAGTTTGTGCAACCGATTCAATTGCGCACTTGATGTTCGTATAAATCACAGACTACGTGCGAGGAAACGATGAGAGAGGCTTATTTACCCGGGAAAGGGATGGGTAACGTTTATAAGGGTGAATGTTTGAGCGTTCTAACCGGCTCATTACCGTGACGCCATATTATAAATAAAATAAATAAATATCGGACAACCTCACACAAATCAATCTAGTCCCACAGTAAGCTCTAGTATAGGCTTTTGTGTTATGGATACTAGACGATGAATATTGGCCAATTCATAAGTAGAAGCAATCAACATCGTTTTAAAAAGAATTTAAAAAATCTGCGTCTTGTACAAGACAGCCAAATATCAGATCATACGGGCAGGGCTTAGAGGTCCCAGTCCTAGAAGAAGGACTTACACCATAGTACTTAAGTTCTCTTTATTTATCACATAAAATACTACTACCTAACTGTTGAAAAGCGTTTTGAGATGGTGGATTACTAAGCAGTGTTGACACATCTACTAACTTTTCAGTAGATCAACCTATTTTGCCTCCGTTCTACCTATCAGCTTAGCATCAAATCTACCTATTTTTCAAAATTTTACGATTGTAAGCAATTTCTACGCGTGGAACGAAATGTTACTCACTTTTTTTTTTTTTTTTTTTTATTAAAGCAGTAACGTCTGCTAACGTAAACTAAATGTTTACAAATGAAGCGAAAATTGAAAAATTTAATGATTCGGACAGGATTCGAACCTGCGTTTCCAACGGCTTTCCGGGCCAACACTGGCGTCCTCCCAATTGGACCACCGAATCAGATGTCAGAGTCATTGAATTTTTCAACCAGTTGCCTCGACATGCCTTAGGGTGGTACGTAGCGCCATCTACCGTAAAGATTAAGACTCACTTTACTACTGAATGTAGCCTGTTGTCCATAGAGCCAAAGCCTATCTTGTAATTTCATTACTTGAAACGTAACGTAACGTCTTAAGTGAGGTGTGACTACACTTACTCGACAGTTAACACTGACAGTGACAGCTCTGAATGTATGTTTCGCGGCAATTTCTTTGACGAGGCAAAGAAATTGCTGCGATTTTAAACACTTACACACTGATTACGCATCGTTAATCATTGAAAACGTACTGATCCAGAGTGTAGAGTGTGAGAGTAGTAGATCTACCTATTTTTAATTTAAAATTCCACCAATTACTACTAATTTCTGCACCCTGTTCTACCATTTTGCTAAAATTGTATGTGACAACACTGTTACTAAGTTTCCCATGATAGGTAGTTGAAATTTTCACAGATGATGTATATCTGTTGTCGCTATAACAACAAATACTAAAAACAGAATAAAATAAATATTTAAGCGGGGCTCTCATACAACAAACGTGATTTTTTTTGCCGTTTTCTTATATTTTATGATACCTACAGTGCTTCGTGTGCGAGTCCGACTCGCACTTTACCGGTTTTTTTACTTAGGTTTACTGAATACACTTATTTATTTGGTCAATTTCCCATTTACATGACTTTGTCAAACACCAATTAACTTTGAAGCAACAGATTAACATAAAACCCATTGACACGAGCAACGCCTGGGGCTAAAACAATGTCACATAAGTAACCTGATGTTTCAATTTAGAAGATTGAGCATACCGCTCCCTAGTTTGCTCAGCGCGTGTAGGGTTGGCACAGCGTAGGGTCGTTTAATTTTGAATAGTGGTGTAAACATGGGCCACTATTCAAAATTAAGTTGACATCCCTAATCCGTACGTCAAGTCTCGAATTACGTTGCGATCATCGGGTTAAAAGTATTTAAGTATTAGTAAAACAAATAGTTATAGGTACACTGTGACCAGTAATGCTCTTAATTTGAATTGGTTTTTGATATGTTTTGTTTTTAAGCTTTATAAATGATTAAATTGAATCAGGCAAAATCCATATTATAGCCCAAACAGGGTGTTTTTCAGCCGACGCCATATTGCGGATTTTTAACGGTACTAATTTATTTTACTAGCAACAACAAATTTTTGGTGATTGCCGTCGAAAGTCAGTGAATGACTGATGTAAACAAAAAGGAAACAGGACTAAATATTCCGCAAATGTCAAGTACCTAATTTTTAAATAATAAAGCCAAAACTATCCACAGTGATGAAAGTCAAGTCTTTTTTAATGATTCAGTATTTATTTCGCAAGAAGAACGAAAGATTAAGCAGCATTCCGTTAAACAATGTTTTGAATTTGGTTGATTAAAAATCGTTGACAAATTACTACTGACGTTTAATAATGTCAATATATGACGTATGCACATCATTTTGCCATATGAAAGCTGTTTAAAGCCGACACCTCGTTAGGCTATAATTAAAACGATTATTAGGGTTATCAACTTAATTGCTAATCCGCCTAACTGAGTCAGTTATCGGACTCCAGGCCTCAACTTCAGCTTTCTTCGCTTGTGACAGTTGTGCTAGAGGTGCTGTCACTCTCCCACAATACTGCACAGAAAGAGACAAATATCTCGCACGAGAAACAACATGCCTCGTAGAAGTCGTAGAGGAGCGAAAGACGTGTCGAGTAAGTTTGGTTATTTTGGTGGATTGTGGTTTGTTACACTTATTTGCGAACTTAAATGTGCATTATAAGATACACTGCCAAGTTTAGGGTTATCGGGTTAGCAATATTATTGACTGGCACGTTAGTATTTATATCGCGTGTTATTAAATTCGTACAAATATAAACCTACATATAACGACATATATAACGACTGCAGAACGTCAACTTTGCCATACAGTGAGGAAATGTTGCCAGCATATCTTTTGCCTTTGTTGTTTACAATTGCCATCAAAAAATACTTAATCCTTTTTTTCTGCCTTTTTATATTATATGGGTAGCATATTTCTCAAAAACGGCTTGACCAATTTGGAAAGTTCTTTTTTTGTTTCAAAGAATATAATTTTTAGTTGGTCACATAGTCATATAATATAGCTTTTTTTTTTTGCCTTCAGTTATTTTATTGCCAAAAATAGATTATTGAGCAGCATAGATGTGAAAGGAAATCTATCAGATATTTTTACGCATGACTGTACTTTTAGTGTAAAACGTTAAAGCAGGACAATCAGCTAAGTGGGCGGTAATCCGGCGGATCCGATTCCAACAATCAGCCGATTCAGTATAACGCCCGGGGCCGGACGAGGACTGTGTTCAACGAGCGCTTAAGAGGATATATCAGTGCTCCTTTTCCCAAGCGTCGGATACAATTGAGGTCCAAACTTAACGTAAACAGCTTACACAAATCGAGGCTTCGTTCTCGTCTGTTTCCTCCTCCTAAACTCAAGCAATCTTTACGAAATTTTAGGAACTCAATTGGACGGACATGTTCTGTGCCGGACTTATAAAAAAAAATATATATCTTATAGATTTCGCGAGATAGTTTCCCGATTTTTATGGAAAATATTCTCGAGAACGATCTGTCCCCATACAAATACGACGGCGGCGGCCCAGCCTGCTCGCGGAGCCTCAAGCCAGAACACTAGTATTATATGATCTGTGCCAGAACGCAATTGCTGCGCCAAGCAGATGTCGCCCGTGTTGGCCCGGAAAGCCGTTGGAGACGCAGGCTCGAACCCTGCCTGAACCGTTAAATTTTCCAATTTTTCGCTTCATTGTAAACATTTGGTTTAGGTTAGCAGACGTTACTGCTTTAATAAAAATAAGAAGTGCAAAAATCGAAACGGTCTAACACAGAACATTTCCTTTCCATTGTTCCTAAATGCAGTTATGTACACCTTTTTTTGGAAAAAAAAAATAATAAAAAAAAACGTAAAATTGGTTAAGTATTGAAGGGGGAAACAAACGAAATCTCGATTTGTATGAAAAAATGAGCAGTTGTATATCGTCTTAATTCATGTTTACGATGAAACACTCTGAGTACTTTTTAAACATGCACCAAAGTCATTCTGTTGTAGAAAAGTGACGCGGTTGGCGCAGTTTGTAGTGCAGGTGCCCACTGACCCGGCGGCCCTGGGTTCGAATCCCGGCAAGGACAAATATTTGTGCGATGAACTCGAATATTTGTTCCTGGGTCATGAATGTATTAAATCTAAAATCGACGCCAGGGTTCCTAAGAACAGATTTCCCTATCTCTTATAGTTATCATTTTCACTCTTCTAACCTATTTGGATTGATCACCCTCACCCTGTATACATATACAGTCAATATTAACGAATAGAGGTGACAGCCCTAGCTGTTTCTTTGAAGGGATTACTCGAAGAGCCCTCAGCACGCTTTAATTACGACCTTTCCTTATTAGCGCGCCTTCTGTCTTCACTTCAAAAAGGCTGTAGCCCATACATATCTTAATACACATATGCCCTTTTGGAATAGTAGCATATTCATTATCGTAACGCCAAAAAGGCTGTGCCTCTTACACATTTTAATAGACTTATGCCCTTTTGGAATAATATTATAGTCTCCGCCCATGGGTAACTAACTTATTGACACACCCAGCTATCGATTATGTATTACGTTGCTGTGAGATTAAATGGTTGGTTTGTTTTTAAACTGAACTCTGATAATATTTTAGAAATGTGTTCATTATTAATAAATTAGAAAAGACATGTGAACTAAATATGTAACATAACAGAGTTATAGTAACTTTAATGAATGCAATGTAATCTCATTTGACTGAATTAATTGAATCAGGCGTTAATTTGCGGAAATCCATATTAATTAAAATAATAATATTGCTTTGCTAAAAGATACCTAAGTACATCGTTAGCAAAAATAAATTGACTAATTAAACGACCTATCTGCTACTTACCTACCATTCTACTTAAATTATGATACTGGTTTTGTAGATAACGTTTCGTCGAATGTTCCATTTCGTCGAAAGCATTTTTCTCAGAAATCGTTTCGTAACTCGTTGGGATTGTTACAACAAAATGAATAATAAAATAATGAATAATCCATACTAATATCATAAATGCGAAAGTGTGTCTGTCTGTCTGTCTGTCTGTCTGTCTGTCTGTTACCTCTTCACGCTTAAACCGCTGAACCGATTTAGATGCATTTTGGTATATAGATAGTTTCAGTCCCGGGGAAGGACATAGGATACTTTTCATCCCGAATAAATTGAGTGTTCCCGTGGGATGAGCGGGTAACACCGCGGGGCACAGCTAGTAATATTATAAATGCGAAAGTGTGTCTGTCTGTCTGTCTGTCTGTTACCTCTTCACGCTTAAACCGCTGAACCGACTTAGATGAAATTTGGTATGGAGATAGTTTGAGACCCGGGAAAGGACATAGGATACTTTTCATCCCGAATAAATTTAGTGTTCCCGTGGGATGAGCGGGTAACACCGCGGGGCACAGCTAGTGAAATAATAAAATAATGAACTTTATTCTGCAAGTAGGCACTTTTACATGTCCGAGTCTACCGGCATTTCACAAGAGGAGACCACTGTTGAGAAGAAAAGCCAAAAGAAACTCAACAGTCAGTCATTTTTTAATAATAAAAAATCAATATAAAATAAAAAAAATTGTAAGGCCACAAGGGCACTTTTAAAAGTCCGAATCTAAATCCACCGGCATTTCACAAGAGGAGACCGCTGTTGAGAAGAAATCCAAAACTAAGTACAATAAATAGTTTTTTAGTGTTATTCCTTATTCGACACATATATAAATCTCGTATATTAAAGGAATCGGATTTGAAGTAAAAAAAATAATTAAAACAACTGTCTCAAAGATCAGACAAAGGGAATTTCGGTCAATTTCACATATACGTATAATTGGTATCAAAAAGGCAATAAATCTCCTAAGCACATAGAACGGTAAACAAACATACACAAGCACAAACGCACCAATTAAAAAAATAATACTTTTCATCGACCTCCCATAATCCCCGCGAAGCGCCCTTACTTAATACTTCGTCAATAGCGTCAGGTAAACAAAGAATTCGGTCGCAAAAACTCCCGATCCCCAATTAATTGGAATCGGGAAGTAAATTAAACATTTTCCCTTATTTAAAACCGAAATGAACTCCAGTAATTACTCAGTTTACGACGTGCAAAGCCGACGCCATTTTGGGCGACGCGCGTCGGCGTCGGGCACCTACTGGGACCGAATTCGGCGGGACCATGAGATACTCCCTATTAATAAAGCAATGGACTTCGTAATTGCCAACATTTCAAAATGCAGCTTCATCTAAGAATCAGCCTACTTCATGACCTCACCTCGTGGATAATTTGACAATCACAATCACAATACACAAAAATAACAGTGGTACAATTTCCACACTTAATCCGCCTTAGTAATAGTCCGACTGTAAGATTTCATGCACTGTGACCAATTACTGGTCGCTTAAGCTATTTTAGAATGAGAAACTTTTCAAACGAACTTCTCAATCACTATTGATATTGTGATATTTTCGTAAATGCAAAAATATGATTCGTAACATTTCATGATTTATTTATTAATAGTCTACTATACAGCCGTATTAAAGCCGAGATATTGCCAAATTAGGGATATAGCAATGGCTCATCGAATACAGCCCTGACGCGGCGCGCACTCAAACAGCGATGTTGCCAGCCGAATTGAATTAATCAGTTCATTAATTACCTAAGTTTGGTCGTTTGGATTGGGAAAAATTGGACGTGGACGAGTACTGAATTGAAATGTCTTTCTGAGACTTTTTACAAGCTTTTGTTCAGTTTAAATTACTGGAGGATAGTGCTCTTCCGATAAAAAGCCAAGCCCAAGCAGCATATAGACTGTATAACAGCCACTATAACTCTAATTTAAGCTGTATTAGTGCTGTATAACCATTTATGCAGCATGTGTGTTTGTGTTACATGGGTAGTGCCTTGGCAATTTGCGATAAGTATGCTCACTTGCGTATTAAATAACATTCGTACAGATTTATAGGATAATCAACCCTTTGCTCCTCTAAATTATCTTGAACGATAGTGTTCTTGACGCACTTATATATCGCTGCTCAATTGTTTAAATTAGTTTGTTATAGTTTCACATGTTCATATATAAAAAAAAACGTTGAACTCTCGTTTCCAGCCGGATGGGTGAACACGTCTGCGCCGAAAAGTGGAAGCGTTGATTGAAATCCCACTTAAAGCATTTTTATTTTTATTTTACGCTGCAATTTAATACATTTGGTTTACGTTACCAGACGGTGCTGCTATAAAAAATAATTATTTTTATACCACCACTACTCTGAAACCTAAAAAGCTAGATTCCATTCGAATTACGCTCAAACAAATCTTTCTCTCGACGCATCCTCTCCGAACAGTTGCATTTCCCAATCAATATCCGCAATAAAAATCCTAATCACACGATTTCAGTGCCGGTGATTGGAAAAGCTGAACTTTTTTAAATTGGATCGGTCTGGCTCCGTTGCCCCCGAATGGCGGGAGGTTTAAGCTCAGCTTGGCTATTAAATTGCATTTTTGAGACGTTTACGTAAGTTGTGAGAGCTTTCGGAGGAAGTACAGTGATTGTGGTGGTAGAAATGAGGGGTTTATTTATTTTATCTCTAAAAGAGGAAGGAGCCCTCTCTTTCCTCTTTGTGTGTCTAAATATAAATAAAACATACTCAATGAAGGTTTGGCGTAGTAGCAGATTGGTTAAGGAGTTCCTGCGTTCTGAAATAGGAAGCAGTCGTAAAATGACAATGGTTCATTGTCCCCATAACATTTCAGAGTGGTACTTTTGCGAATGCCGTATTTTGTAAATAAATCCCTTAGTGTAAAAATATCGTAGTAATCTTGTTGCAAACTCAGAGGAAATATTAAGGGTGCAGAAAAACCAAGAGCTGAAATATTATTCAAGAAATTCAAACTAGAACTGTATTGTCTGGGTCGTCAATATAGAGAATTCCGGATGAAAGTGTGACTGGCCCAAGTAGGACACGGAAAAAGATCTCCTCGTTTTAAGTTGGCATATCCTCGGATTAAGCCAAGATTTATCAGTTCGTTGGTAATAAAGGAAGTAATTAACGTGGCGTGTATAAAATCCTAAGCCATTTACCCATGGATATTGAAATTATGCCACTGGTATCTGTAGTACCTAATGAAGAGACTCACCACATCACGCTGGTCTTCCTCGGTGGTCTCGATGTCGACGCTCTCGTCGCTGTCTCGGTCGCTGCTGCGCGGCGAGCGAGGTGAACGAGCTGGGGACCTCACCCTCGCTGGTGACGCCATAGGGGACCTGAGAACAACTTACTTTGTACAAAAACAAACGAAGGAAGACGAAGTGATAATCTGGCAAAAGTCACGGCGCATTCGGTGCAGGCCATATGATCCTGGAATGCGTTGCCGTAGCTAAACAACGGGCTGAACTTCTTAAACTACCGAGGTCACGAGTAGCCTGCGGAGAAACCAGGAGAATCCTAAGCTTCTTGACGGAGTTTAGTTTAGGCTTAGCTGGCAAACCTGTACGCACAAGGGCCCGAATATACACGGGTCAAGTGCGGAAAACGGAGCCTTTAACCATATCCCCGCAGGCGGTGCCAAACAACTCAAGGTAATATTTCTTGGGTGGTTTCTTTGTTTTGCACTGGATATTGATTAAATGACATGATTGAATAAAGAAAATAGAAAAAATAATGCACAATCATGTGACATATATTTCTGTTTTATCTGACATTGCATTTTATGATTCTATTATTATTGTTGTAGTTATATTATGATTATTATTTAATTTTATGTTGCTATTGACGATCATAATATCAAGATTCATGTAAATTAACTTAGAATAATTTATAATGTAATTTGTTATTATGAAATAAATAAATCTAAATCAATCCGAAATAAACTTGGTATGGGATGGACGTTGACTGTAGATTTTACACAGTTCTTTAAGAGAGCTCGGATCTACATACTAGGAATATACAAAATGCTGTTTGTGGAGTATTCATGTAGTATCGCTTCAAATATAAGTACAGGTACCTGGTGGGTGAGCGTGATGATGACATCCCGGGGGAAGGAGGTGGTGACTCTCGCCGCACCGGCCGGAACGCCCGTGGCTCCTCTAGCGAGCCGACACCACTCAATGCTGTCAACGCACCTGTACAATGGAACCAATGGAGTCACGATTATTGTAAACTCAGAATCATACAAATTACTCAATCCATCGTTATAAGACTTTGTCACCACTTTCCATATGGTAATCAGACATAAATTCGAACTCATTATCCATAAATCCTCCTGTCGAGCAGTAAAATGAACAAATTCACTATGGGTATCCTTTCCGCTTCAGGTTCTTTTGTGTCCGAGGCCAAAATCTATTTAGTAGCTATGCCCTCTCTGCTTCGGGTCTAAAGTTTCACAGGCCAAGATACACTTTGAATCTTTGTTTAAGTAAGTATGAATGACGACAAGCAAACATACCTGGTGACCATAGCGTAGGTTTCAGCCACGGTATAGCATACGGCAGAGGCAGCCGCGCGCCCCACACGTAGTCAGCAAGTCTTGGCACCGGCGCGTGCGCCGGCGGGCTCGGTGCTGCACGCTTCGGCTCTGTCCCCTCTGCTTCCGGCCTGCGGAGCGACACTCGTCTGTGGCACGGATTAAAGCTGAACTTTGTGGTAAGATGGTTCGTATCTGGCTAATGGCGCAGGGTTACCACACTTGGTCGTTGATAGATCGATTGGTGCAGTATCATCAGCTAAAGTTAGAAATGGACGTTAACCAATTTATCCGACAATCGAAAATATAAGACTGCCAGTTTTTAATTAGACGTTGATCAATAAGCAAGCGTTTATGAAGTCGCGAATAATGTGACATTCATAATAGTTGACACATACTTATTTCAATTTTCAAGTCAAAGCGATAAGAAATAATTTAATGCGTCAATCGTTGAAATTTACAAAGGTGTTTACAAATTTACGGTAATTTACGTATGGGATGAAGTTCAAGTTCCATCCCTTAATATCTACCAAAAAATGAATAACGTGCTGATACCTACATACAGTCATAAAAAATTTAAAAATAATAAACAATATAATTACCTAGCAGCCGACAACATTCTCTTCCTAGTGCCTCCATTGAACATGGCCTTCACATCTTCCCAAGCATGAACCACCTCATCAGGTGGCGTACCACTCAGCTTCATGTGCCGTCTCCAAGAGTTGAAGTTAGCTGCGTCTGGTTGCACGTACTTATCCCCTGGGCCCACTCGGTGTGAGTGGAAGATGAACTTGTTGGGTGAGAAGAAGAGGCCACAATATGCACACTTGATGCATTTAGCGCGGGAGGAATTGTACCTAGTGAAGAAGAATTAAAGAGAATTTAGAAACAACATTCATCCCGGGAGAACTGGCTAAAATGTTTGGTTTAACTTTTTTCTCCCAACCTTCCAGAAGGTAAAGGAAGATGTCTTTTCCTTCAGACTCAATGAGAAATGAGACGATATTCTCAATACATTCTTACTTTCAGAGACATTTTTCTATGTCATTAGACGAAATGCAGTGAAAACATAGCAGACCTAGCGGGAAGGAAGGCGCCTCGGCATCCCCAAGCGCACTCGTGGTGAACAGCAAAAGCGAAGTCGTCTGGTAAGCGAGGAGGTGCGTTGTCTCCGAGGAAGGACTTGCAGAGCCTCTCCGCCTCACGCCGCGTGATCATGCCTATGAACAAACCAATTACAGACATCAACGTGGTGAAGGTTAGTTAATTGATGCATTAAAATATAACTGAACTCCATCTTCAATATCATCAAGCCTGAATTCGCGTTGATACTTTATTTTTGACTGGTACTGGTACTGGTCCTTTAGCGTACCTAGGTACTCCTTAAGATAATAATGTCAAATAGTTATCTGGCTTGCTAACGATGTTTCAAAAGTTTTAATTTCATATTCATTTCAAGAACACAGGCTTTATACCCTGCTGAATCAGTCGTTAATCGTAGTAAGTTGAAATAGCCTTAGGTAGCATAACATTTTTATGAATAAAACCCCAAATGCCTCGAGGATAATGTTGTGATACCGGCTTACCTCAGTCCAGTTAAAAAGCTGTTATTGCAAGCTAGAGTTTAGTCTTAGGTAGGTACTTCAGAAAATTTATATGAACTTACCACATCGCCGTGAAGACACCAGCATAGCATCAGCCCTTCTCACAATCTCAATTTGTACTGGTGTACACTGTACGCAGGTGATACCCAGCGCCACGTCTGTTATGGATCTCGTTGTAGGAGAACTGTATAAGTACGCTGTTGGAGATTAGGTATAGGAACCACATCTTCAAGCTTCTCAGGCAACCTCAGGCCTATGTCCAGTAGTGGACATCTATCGACTGACACGAACTTACCACATCGCCGTGAAGACACCGGTATAGCACCAGCCCGTCTCAAAATCTCCATTTGTACTGGTGTACACTGTACGCATGTGATACCCAGCGCCACGTCTGTTATGGATCTCGTTGTAGGAGAACTGTTTAAGAAGGATCTTCGAGATTAGGCACAGGAACGACATCTTCAGGCTTCTCAGGCCACCTCAGGCCTGTGTCCAGCAGTGGACATCTATCGACTGAAATGAACTTACCACATCGCCGTGAAGACACCGGCATAGCACCAGCTCTTCTCAGAATCTCCAATTGTACTGGTGTACACTGGACGCATGTGATACCCAGCGCTACCCGTCTGTTATGGATCTCGTTGTAGGAGAACTGTTTAAGTAGGGTGTTTGAGATCTGGGCGAGACAGAGGCGCTCCACGCCCTCAATCACTAGGGAGACGATCGGGACTCCGTAGAGGAGGACTGTGGATACCTGTTGACAAATTAGGGTGTGCGGTGTCAAAAATAATTTTGTGAAAATTGGAGATATATCTAAACTAGCTGTGCCCCGCGGTGTTACCCGCTCATCCCACGGGAACACTTAATTTATTCGGGATGAAAAATATCCTATGTCCTTCCCCGGGACTTAAACTATCTAATACCAAATTTCATCTAAATCGGTTCAGCGGTTTAAGCGTGAAGAGGTAACAGATAGACAGACAGACACACTTTCGCATTTATAATATTAGTATGGATTAGTATGGATATTTCTACAAGGAGTTAAATTTTGTTATTCGATCAATTATCAAACCTGCTCATAAAATTTCACCAAAGTCACCCGAACATTCAGAATATGTAAATCAGACAGGAAAGAATTCTTAGCCAAGCTGAAGTGTAGATGCTTCTCTCGCTATAAGCAATGGTCTGATTGCTTCAGTTGTAATATAAATTAGATAATGTATGGGAAATGTTTTCGAGAACTTTTCCCTATTAATATGAGCAAAGAACGTTCTCGAAAAAAATCCCGATTAATATGGGCAAAGAACGTTCTCGAAAACGTTCCCGATTAATATGGGCAAGGAACGTTCTCGAAAACATTCCCGATTAATATGGGCAAGGAACGTTCTCGAAAACGTTCCCGATTAATATGGGCAAGGAACGTTCTCGAAAACATTCCCGATTAATATGGGCAAGGAACGTTCTCGAAAACATTCCCGATTAATATGGGCAAGGAACGTTCTCGAAAACGTTCCCGATTAATATGGGCAAGGAACGTTCTCGAAAACATTCCCGATTAATATGGGCAAGGAACGTTCTCGAAAACGTTCCCGATTAATATGGGCAAGGAACGTTCTCGAAAACATTCCCGATTAATATGGGCAAGGAACGTTCTCGAAAACATTCCCGATTAATATGGGCAAGGAACGTTCTCGAAAACATTCCCGATTAATATGGGCAAAGAACATTCTCGAAAACATTCCCGATTAATATGAGCAAAGAACGTTCTCGAAAAAAATCCCAATTAATATGGGCAAAGAACGTTCTCGAAAAAATTCCCAATTAATATGGGCAAAGAACGTTCTCGAAAAAATTCCCGGTACAGATCAGGAATCGTTTTCGAGAACGGCAAATCTCTAATATACATAGATGAGCTTACTTGGTTAGGTTTGGAGTTGAGTTGCATTGCTTTGTGGTCGCGAGGCTTGAGTGATTCTCTCGGAGACATGGCCAGGTTTGTCGCCTCCATTCTGTAACAAATAGTAACTCATCGGCATCGTCACCGGCAGGGCTAGCTTATCTTGTCGCTACTGCTCTTACGGTATTGAAAGGAAAGTGACAGTAATATGTGTGATACAAATTTCAGTAAATCACGACCTGGATATACGCCACGCTAAAACTCTTAGGTATATTTCTACAGCCGTTGTTTTCCCAATGTTTTCCAACATAGAAATTATAAGGTAGGTAGAAATTATGTGAGCTGACTATGAGTGCAGGTCATGTCAGGTATTTCCTTAATATTATAAATGCGAAAGTGTGTCTGTTTGTCTGTTACCTCTTCACGCTTAAACCGCTGAACCGACTTAGCAGAATAAGATACCAAATCTCATATACCACACTAAGACAACTATGTAATCACTTATTCTTTGCAAATAAATATCTTATCTTATCTTATCTTATCTTAGATGAAATTTGGCATGGAGATAGTTTAAGATCCGAGGAAGGACATAGGATAGTTTTCATCCTGGAAATTATCCCTAAAAAGATTGAAAAGCGAGTAAGTAATTCATGATGACATTGATGACCCTGTGGGAAATGTAATGATTAGACCAAAAACACAATTACTCTTACATTTGCTTAGGCACTTTTAATAATCCCTTTTATTAATTAAGGTGATTAGGTGGATATCTATCGTGTTGTACGAGGTTGCTTCCATACTTCCAAGTTCCACGCGGACGTAGTCGCGGGCAAAAGCTAGTCAAAAATATTTTCTAGTATCAAAACTATAATTCCTACTACACAAAATGTGACCAGCCGCAATTTTTTTCAATTTCCCCCCAAAACTTTAAGTATTATTTCATTAGCCCGACTATACCTTTCAATAATGTTCGGATGATGTTCTTTCTACCTTACGGTAGGTACCTAACCAATAAGCTCGTGCTTCCATTTCATCAATCACTCAATCTAAACTACCCACGTCCACCCTCATGAATAGGTAGCAATAAGTGGGCAATACTTCATTTTCTGCAATATGTCATACTTATTTTATAATCGACATAATAATATTACAGAGGCCTTATTTCTTTTTTTCTTTTTATGACAAATATATGTATTGGTAATTTCAACCAACTTTTTGAAGTGAATAATACTCCCTGAGTTCTAGGTAGTAACATACCTAGCATAAAATAAGTTGAAAAAACCGGTCAAGTGCGAGTCGGACTCGCGCACCGAGGGTTCCGTACAAACACTTTCCATCCTTGAGTGGTTAAGTTAAGTTTGCACCTGGTATGTATAGCGCTCCATACAAATGAGGTGCAAAGTTAACGCAACCAATCCCGTTTGTTGTATGGGAGCCCCCCTTAAATATTTATTTTATTTTATTTCTAGTGTTTGTTGTTGTAGCGGCAATAGAAATAGATCATCTGTGAAAATTTCAACTGTCTAGCAGCTAGCTAGACTCTAGCTATCACCGTTCTTGGGATACAGCCTGGTGACAGACGGACGGACGGACAGCGAAGTCTCAGTAATAGGGTCCCGTTTTTATCCTTTGGGTACGAAACCTAAAAAAAAACAGTTTTCTGCGTAAGTTTTGTCAATTTCGAGTAGTATTTGAAAAAAAAAATTAACAATGAAAAATGAAATCTGTACCAAACCAATGAATCACTATGGCCCTGTTCTAAGTAGTTGTTAACATTGTTATTATGTTAAGAAACATGTTTGCTCATAGAGAAAATGTCTAAAACAATCAGCGTTTTTGAAGAGATTAAGGAGCTCAGTTGTATACTGTAACTATGTACTTATGCACTTTAAATTACTTATTTACTACTTTTTACCACTACCACTAAGTATAAATTTTTACCACCATTTGGCTTTACAGTGAATTTATTTTGTACATCCAGATAAACCATTAGTCCCATTATAATTGCACAGTGGTCTAACACAGCGCAAATAACGGACAAAATACAAATCAAGCAATAACACTGACATGCCATTATTTCCCAAAAAACGTCATTATTCCCGAAACGACGGCAACATTTGCAACTATCGAGAATAAAGGAGGACATTAGAGTAAAATGACTTCATTTACCGTTGCCGGTCAATAAAATTGCACAGTGGTTCGGAACAAAGCGATTGTTTCCTACGCGAATGGGGAGTGCGTGTGAATTTACTGTATCGAATATCAATTGTCAGGGGTGCGGGGTCGAATCGTGTTATGGACAAAAAGGCATATCTTGCTATGAAATGTATGTAAAGATACGACTTTTTATTGTAGTAGAGCACCGGTGAGCTTGTTACGACGGTTTTAACCTGTTTGAGCGTGGATTTCAATTAAATTAGATTCTTGAAAGTTGGAATACTAACAGTATGGCATTATATTTGTATTAGATATCTAAGTGATGAAGTATTGAGAAATCTAAGTTTGTCTGAAATATTAATTTTTGCAAAATAAACGGATTAATTGGTTTTGTAGTTGCGGGAGACATTTGAAAATACATATTGTAATTTTGAACTGATTAATTCACGCAATAAAAAGTTGTGGCGTATATACACATACTCATCTCCAACAACACCAAATTATGGACTTCAAATTGTCTACAAAAAAATACAGTATACCGGGTGTAACCGACGGTGTACCGAAAACTGAAACCATGGCTTCAGACCATTATTCTGGGCAGGAAAATCGTGGAAATTTCTTTGAGAAAATTCACAAATTTTCCTCGCGAGTTTTCATTTTTTCTTTGTTTTTCCGTTAATCGAACTCTACCGGTAACAATTTTTCATGAAAAATCGCATGAAAATAGCATTTTCCGCAAAACACGCAACGTATCACAAACAGTATTATGTAAGCGTGTGGAGTGGGACAGATAACGGTACTGGCCGGTCATTGATCCGCCAGTGCGCGCCCGTTGGCCGTTACGGTCGGACGCATGTTTAATGTTTACCTACCCGCACATTTTATTTGCTTTACTTGCTTGAATGAAAATAATCTTGTTAGACTGTTTTAATTTATCGGTCAGTTGTTATTGGTGTTAGGTACTACATACTAGTTGTGATCTGTGGTTGCGTTGTTTTTGTGGTTGCATTCATTCATGTCATTCGATGCGCATTGGCGTAACGGTATGTTTTGCGCCGACGCGTGAGTGGAGTGGGGAGCGCCTTGAACGGTCGATGCTTGCCGCGTGCCCCCTCCCCGCGCGTCTGCACCCGAGAGAATTGGACGCAATACATTGCGCGTCGAGTTTTATAATTTATTTTAGAAAATCTTATCCTTGAGTTTTCCGAGAAAATGAACACTCGTTTTCAGTTCGTGATTATGGTCTAAAACTACAGTTTTCGTTTTCGGTACGCTGTCGGTTACACCCATACCTATTTGATTGTTTTTTATTTACCCATAGGAATCGTCATTAACTATACTAAAACCAGACACTTGTTTGCTGCAATGCTCATTCCTACCATAATTATCCTCCTGACGACCAGCATTCATAATTTGTCAGTTTAATTTAAGACTTATGACAAATAGATTGTCAGTTAAGTTTTAATTGATGTACTATGTGTAGGACAGTGGAAGTCAGGAGATTATAGTCATTTTCATACTTAAGGCCGTTCCCTGAGCCAGAACCCCGAGCCCCTCCTCAGGCCACCCGTCCCTGTCACATCACAGTCACATTTCAAAAGAGTGACGGAGACAGAGCTTGCGGGTCGTAAGGCGATATCTTTTTTCGTAAGAATTTGTCGATGATTATTTATTTTAAAAATATTGGCTTCAATTATTGAAATTCGGAAGCTGTAAAATTACTATTTTAGTTATGATTGATTTTTCTCCTTTTTTTGTTTCATAGTGTCACGTAGAAAAAAAACAAGTAAAGTTGGAGTAAAAATTCGAATTGGAGGTTACTTTGGGAATTAATTGTATCGAGCGAAGTGTTATGAATCGTGTATCGAATGCTGTGTTATTAAAGATAATATAATCAAGAATGATATATATTTTTCCCTCGTTTACTAATATCAACGTTTCGTAGAAAAATAGGATAATTTTTGGGGTATTTTTGCAAATCTGGCTCAGGGAACGGCCTTAACCTAAATTCCATTGAAATGTACTGATATGACAAATGTCACACCCACAATGCAATACGAAATAGACTATAGTGTACATATATAAGTACACTGTAGTCAGTGATGTAGATAATAATATACTATTTAGGTAAAATTTATACATCGAATTAATTCAAGTAATTAAACAAAAAACAATAATTAACAGCGATAAAAAGATACAAAACAAAGGCATTTATCAAGTAAATTTTAATTAAAACACTTGTAACATCAAACAAACATTAAATAAATGAACAACCAAATAAATTATTCCCATTGTCATCAACCTCTTGTTACTCTAAAGTGTGCCAAAACATTAATTTAAGAGCAACAAAACATGCCAAGCATCCACTTTAAAGTGATAAATCACGGCCCTGATGTCAAAATTGTCCTGCTACTTTAAAAAGCCGTATCTTACTATGACATCCATTTAGAGATACGACCTTTTGATACAATCAGAAAAATCAACATAGGGTTGGCACGCGGCATTATGGGTACGATTAGTCAATTTGTGCGCCCCTGCACAGTGGGCAAATAATTGATTGCGTCAAACGACGTTATACGTAACAATTGCATATGTTACAGATGGGCTGGTGACATGGTAGAGGGTTTTGTACAAGCTTTTAATGTATTAATTCTGTAGTTAGTAGGTACCTAAGTATACATCTACCAACTTAACATGCAGTAAATATTGAGCTGAATAAATTAAGTTGTAATTGCGATCCAATTCCAGTGCGATTTAACATAAACTATTTTCATTTGCATCTAAGACCCTCTCAGAATGATCAAATTTCTACTCTGCACCTACTTGAATGTAACATATCTGTATTAGTCCCTATGGTTGACTGGTAGAGAATGCCATTTTATATTAAATTCGCCATTTGTACTGACTCTTGTTTAGTGCAATAAAGTTTAAAGAAATGAATCATAATAGAAAATTATTTTTAATGTTATTTACATCTATTGGTGGTAATTATATTCCTACTGTGAGAAATAAATACTAACCAAAATATTTTATGATAGTAAATTTTAAAGTTAAAAAACTAGTAAAAAAGAAAAAATGAAAATTAAAAATAAGTATTACTTGTTCTTTATAAAAAAAAAGCTTTTCATTTGAGATAATCATGAGGTGCTCTACTTCTTCCATTCGACATTAGACACGAGTAAAAGTTGCAGCTTTACTAAATTATAAATCGAGAAAATTTGATATGCGTTGTGAAATCAAGTCAAACGCAATTCAAACTCATCCACCGAAACCGCGCTAGAAACATTTTTTAAATATGAATTAGTTACGACCCTCCACCCCAAAATCAATGCAATCAAAAAATTGCCCAAACAGTAACAGATAGCATTAAATTCGAGGGCACATGTGCTCCCTACACACCATATGGGCGATATAGCGGTCATAATTACCAGTATAACCATCGAAAAGTATAATACAGTAAATTCTATGAGCACTATAGGCGGTTATGACTCTTTTATTTAGGAGGGTCGGCATTATGATAGTGATTTTTTTGTCCGTGCACTGCACAGTGGGCAGTTGGACCGTGAAATCGCGAATGAGATTAATATTGTGATGATTTTGAGGATGGTATTTGATAAATAGGTATTTTTAATTTTTTTATTACTAGCTTTTGCCCGCGACTACGTCCGCGTGGAACTTGGAAGTATGGAAGCAACCTCGTACAACGCGATAGATATCCACCTAATCACCTTAATTAATAAAAGGGATTATTAAAAGCGCCTAAGCAAATGTAAGAGCAATTGTGCTTTTGGTCTAATCGTTACATTTCTTACAGGGTCATCAATGTCATCATGAATTACTTACTCACTTTTCAATCTTTTTATGGATAATTTCCAGGATGAAAACTATCCTATGTCCTTCCTCGGATCTTAAACTATCTCCATGCCAAATTTCATCAAAATCGATTCAGCGGTTTAAGCGTGAAGAGGTAACAGACAGACAGAAACACTTTCGCATTTATAATATTAGTATGGATTCGGCACCTGTTCTAGTACAATAAATATGACTACCTAATATTAATAGACTACTTTCTGGTCACATTCAATGTTAGGTACTTCTATCAAGTGTGAAAATATTTACCTACAATGAAAGTTTGTAAAAAATATATAATTATATCGCCATTATTATGATCAAACTAAAAAAAAACATGTTTCCTTTTTAACGACGCGGTTAGCGCAGTTTGTAGTGCACCTGCCTACTGAGCTGGCGGTCCTGGGTTCGAATCCCGGCCAGGGCAAATATGTGTGTGATGAACTCTAATATTTGTTGCTGCGTCATGGATGTTATCTACATATGTGTTTATAATATTATGTATATCGTCGTCTAGTATCCACAGAGTACAAGCTTTGCTAAGTTAGGGACTTGGTAGATTTGTGTAATATTGTCCCTTAATACCTACTTATTATTTATTTATTATGTTATAGCGCTGTTTTATAATCAAACTAAATAAAAAACAAAAAAAATACGTAGGTCCTTTCCTAACGTTTCATTTTTTCAGAACAACAATGAACCGCTGTCCAATAGTTTGATAATATGGAATTGTGCAAAATTATTTTCATTTATGATATTTTTTTAACTTAAATAAAAACTATATTTATGGTGAATCATTCGAAATAATTTCAGTTTACAATTTATGTTTAAAAAAATGCCTACTTATGCAATTAAAATAGTGGTATCAATTACATAATATTATAATAAAACAAATACATGCAGTATATGACACTCCTCTTTACAAAATAGTTATTTGTTATGCAAGGCTGCAAAGTTGTTATTTGGCGCGAGTGTTGAAATTGAAAGCTGAGCGAGCGAAGGAATCTAAGATTGAACCATGAGCGAAGCGAATGGTTCAAAGATAGATTCCTGAGCGTAGCGAAGCTTTCAAGACACGAGAAGCTAAATAATTTTGCAGCCATGCGGAACACACAACTTTTCACCTCACTACAGCGAGGAAAATGGAAGTTCAAGAAAAACAATTAAAACATAAAAATAATCATATTTAATTATGCGTTCTATTTATTACATCAAATTTAAAACATTAACACACAAATCCAAACCAAATAAATACGAGAGAAGCACATATAAAAAATATGGCCGTAATTTGTATTATCGTCGTGTATATTTTATCGTTGAGTTTTTCTTAAGCACTGTTATATTATATTTGTATTTGAAACTACTTGACACATTCGTTGTGAATGTGGGAGAATGGCATTCTTGGAAGGATTACTTGGCCACTCGGAAGTGTTTTCCATAACACTTGCTTTGGAAGTTATTGGACGATGGGATCTGCACAAGATTATTTCGGCTTTATCTTCTTTAAAAACGCCAATAGTTTCGGTAAATTACTTATCGTCTCCAAATATTTATAACAAATCCTTTTTCGTTTTAATGCAGGCTTTTAGCATGGAATAAATACTCCAAATTGGGCTTAACTTTCTTGTTTTCCACATTTCTATAAAGTAAGACAACAGTATGTATTCTCCACAGAACCAGTTTACGTTGTTTACGTGAATTGTGAAAACTTCCAACTTTTTAATAATTTTTCTTTTTCTTGGGTGCGTTCAGAAATTACACTCTTATGTTCCAACTTTTATAACAAATAAATATTAAAATTTGTGATATATTTACTAGTCAAAATATGTAAATGAAACTGAAATACTTACTATTACTATATATTATAAACATATTCAACATAAAATAAAGTGTAGAAAAAATAAAAACTTAAAAATCTGTAACCACAAACCAGGTTTCTGGACGTGATATTGTAGGTGTATTTTTTTTTAAAAGAAGTATTTAAACGTACATTTGATTTTAGCCGGCCATACCAGATCGCCCTTTATTAGCGTGCGTTGATTGGTTATTCGAAGATTTATCGACTGATGAAATCAGGCACGCGTTGAAGGAGTCTTAAATATAAAAAAGTTACATGCACCACAGATAATCAAAATCGTCGTGTTCGAAATTCAAATGACTTTTGCACGCTAGCGGATAAAATAGACTTTTGCACGCAGATTTCGCCCTATAAACGGTGGTTTTCCGAGCGAGTGAGGTGAAAATCTTATTTAATAAAAAAAGCGTGGAAAAGACATGAGTGATTCATGTCTGTTATTACAAGCTTTTATTTAGCTTGCATGGTATGTTTAAAGTATAATGTATGTTCGGGTGAAATCTTGCAACTCAATTTTGAAGCAGATAACGTCAACCGATTGAGCTGAAATTTTGCATACTTACTTAACTTTGATGACAATACAATAATATGGTACCATGGCGCTGATCTGATGATGGAGCCGGAAGGTGGCCATAGGAACTCTATAATAGAAAAAGCAATCCTACCGAGCTTGGGCTCTTTAGAATTGTCTCAGTGAGCATTTGATGGATACCCAAAGAAAAGTACAGTCGGCTATAAAAGCTTGCCACTAAAATGTCATTTTTGACAGAAACTTATTTAAGTATAGAATTTAACCGTTACCTCTCTGTACATTATGTTTTATCAATAAATGTATTTGTATTTGTATTTATTTGATATACACACAGTAGGTACCCACAAAATCCCCATTATCCTTACCCCAAAAGAATCTGTAACCACATCATGTAAAGAAACGCACCGATAAGCCGGTTCCCCAACCAAGTGCCCCAAAGTATCGACAAGTTGTAAGCATCGATATACGCATTGACAACATGTTGTGCATTTCGGCGGATAATCCTGGAGGACACTCGAGCGTCTGTCGAGTAGGGTGACTAGGCGGCGGGGTTATTGGCAATTGATTACAGGAAACTTACATTACAACTTACAAGTAATGTGTACAAATACAAACCATTTATTTGTGAACAATTGTTACAGAAATGTAATTATGCTAGCCGGTAAGTACATATAAATTAGTCCAGCTATGTTCTGCCTCAAGGCATACAAAATCTTATAACTAACATGCTCATTGTTGCAGATTAGTGTTATAATTCAAGTATTCGCTGACTGAATAGTAAACTTTTAGAGCCAAAAATATATTTAAAGCCCGCCTAAATTCTAATACTTACAGTTTATTTTTCCTTAATATTAATAAGTAAATGGTTAAAAACAATTGGGGCCATTCCTATAATAAATGGACGTCCAAATGTAACATTTTAAAGGCATTGTTTTTATTTTTCGATCAGAACTATTATATTTAGAAGTTCAGCCAATAGAACAATATTTCTGCCAAGTTTGAACGCTAGAGGCGGAACATCGCAATTCGCAAGTGAATTAATATTGATATAAGTGGATTAAAGGATTTGTAGTATTTATTGCCATTTAAATAGCATTCATAAATTCTCCACGTCACAACATGTGACCTGCCGTTATTTGAAGAATATACCCCGCTTCGATTGTAGTAGATCGCATTAAATTTTTCTTTCTTAATTTACCTTTGTGTCATTATTTATGAATATCGTCAACTTCTCTTTTTACTTCTAATTGTCGAGTTTCACAGCCTGGTATTTAATACATGTATAGTAAACGTCTGATAATTTTAGTATGAAATTTGATATAAGCTAGTATAACTGTCAAATTGTTTTGACCGTACTTTTATTGCAAAATACGAAGCATAGAGATCGCATTATATTTCTGAGACATGTAGTTTTATAATGATTCTGATGTGACTTTTTTAACCTTGAGAAACAAAGTGACACCTAAAACAGTCATATTCAATAATTAATTTACATGGTTTTAAGGTTATAATCGCTCTCGTCTCGTCTGTCTGTCTGTCCTTATGTATGCTTAGATCTTTATACTTCGCAACCGATTCTGATGCGATTTTTTAATAAATACCCTATCTATTAAAAAGATTCAAGAGGAAGATCTATATGTATGATATATGCATAATTTATCAGGATTTAGGAGAGAATGTCCGCAAATTCGCAAACTAGTGGGCACCCCAACTAAATCTGGCACAAGCGCTCCTGGGAGACCCGGGTTCAATCCGCGCTTGTCCAATTGTCCCGCGTGTCTGTAGTTTAGGGACGAGGGTTTTTATGGCAACGAAAGTTTAATTGAATCTTGCTTTAAGTGTGTATTAAGAGAAAAACCGGCCAAGTGCAAGTCGGACTCGCACACCGAGGGTTCCGTACAACTAAATTATTTTTAACTGTATTTTTTGTTATAGCGGCAACGGCAATACATCATCTGTGAAAATCTCAACTGTCTATATGAAAAAATACATTTAAAAATGTGCGGTGCTTTAATATGTATGTATTTATTTCTGTCATAAAATGTTGCATAGTTTTATTATTATTTCATTTTAAACTGATGAAGCATAGTAGACGGACAGATATGACGAAACTAGAAGTGAAATAATGAAATGGCATAATCAATTAATGAAATAAGTAAGCACCACGGCCACTTACAAGTTTGAGTTTATCGGCATTTCACAATAAGAGGCCACTGTTAGAAGAAACGCCGAAAGAAACTCAAGAGTAAGTATTTTTTTCGTAAGCTATAATGCTCGTAAAGTATTACAATTATGTCATAAATAACTAGGTAATTGGTACACATACAGGGTTATTTTTAACCCCCGACGAAAAAAGAGGGCTGTTATAAGTTTAACATGTGTATCTGTATGTCTGTGTATCTGTCTGTGGCATGGTAGCTACGGATGGACAAATTTGAGTGCATTTTTTTTTAATCGAAAAACTTGTCCGTCGATTTTTTCAACGGTTCTTAGCTATGTTTGCTGGAAATAGGACCAGTACTTTCCAAAATATTTAGCTTTAATTGGATCAAGTGAAAATATCTCAGAAAATATTGAAGCTAAGAATTCCAAAGTTTGTAGTAATGTTCAGTTTTTGTAGCATTTTCTATATCACTCGTTGAATGCTGGTCTTATAATGACCAGCTACTTTCCATGTATATAGCACAAACCTTATACGACTTATTTTAGCTGTGTAAAGGCTATTTATAACCGTGACCGTCAATTTCGCTCTTCTGGCAATCTATCTCTCTCCATCCCTCGTCACCGTACTGGTTTTATGTCCAAATCGTTCACCGTCCAAGTTTCCCGCCTCTGGAACCGCCTTCCCCTCAAGATCAAACAAGCTCCGAACAAATGCGCTTTCAAAAAATGTTTGCGTGACCTCTACGCTAGCAGAGTTGTGAATTCTTAGGTTATCTGATTAGTATGTTTCATCGGTATTTATTTATATGTGTATATATTAGATGAATATATATATTTATCTAAATATTTATTCATTAAAACTTGTTTCAGTTAGTTGCACCGCCCACAATTTATCTGCTTTGCCCGAAGGTTGACTGTTAGAGAATGCCTCGTGGCATTAAAGTCCGCCTTTTGTACGTTAAGCTTTTGTGCAATAAAGATTAAATAAATAAATAAATAATTATAAGCTCTTATACAGCATGTGTATAATGCACTAGGGTTGAGTCGGGGTTTTTTTTTTAATTTTAAATTTAGGTTATTATAGTTTCTGTACCTACGTTTTATTTACAAATTTAGTGGGACGATTTCCCACTAAAACGAAATTTCCACGCACCTCGCGTCTACAGACGACATCGCGAAAATGTACTCACAACTAAAATCAACAAGCTAAACGCCCATAAATAATCATTACACCATTCAAAGACTTAAACAAACGCTTTGCAAAATTAATCGGCGCCCGTTATTTACCCACTTTGCGCGCTTAATCGAGTCGGCGAAGACGAGTTAATTCGGCGATTAAATATTAATCGCCGAGCGCCGAGCGACTGTTTGTCTAACTCGAGTGTTTGACTTTTGAGATAAAAGCGATTGTGTATTAAATAAGGGGGTTAATTGTGATGTGTTTAATCGATTTTATGAGCAAATGAATCTTTAATTGGAGGTAATTTGTTGTACTGGATTTTTTTAATATACTGCGTGATCAATACCACATGGGTCAGTAGGCAGAAACGCGTGGAAATCGGTATTTGTCAGTAAACGACTAATTCACATAATTATTTATTTCAGCGCCATTTGTAAGTGTATTAGGCGGGGTACTTGATAGTCTCAGCACATGTTTGAAAAAAGTTTGTACCTCCTTCCTTAGTAGCGCCATAAGATTCAGGTGCAAACTTAACTCAATCAAAATATTTTTTTATTGCTTATAATATGGCCGAGGATTTTCTCGACAGATTAATGAAGTTTTCATCAAAATACGTTCAACCGTTTTCACGTGATGCGCGGTCAAATAAACAGATAAACATTCTAAAAACTGTTGGAACGTGTTCTGTTATCGATTCTAAAATATCCCCCGCCAACTTTTTTCGAATATCTACCATGTACAGACTTTTGACCCTCTTCAGCTTTATTATATGTATAGATAGATAGATGGGGAAATCTGTTCTTAGGGACCATGCCGTCGATTTTAGATTTAATAGAATAGAAACTGAATTTTTTAAATATATTTCGAAGAAGATGAAGAAAACTTAACCAATATGAACAAAATTTTGGAAACCGAATGAGAAGGAAAGTTTCTGCGCACCGTTTCGATTACTGCGCGTATTAAAATTCGCTCCAAACAGGCGTCAAGTACAAAAATTCTATAATAACCAGGTACCGGGTGACCTGGTTATTATACCAGGTGCAAACTTAACGTAAACGGACGGTTAGGAAAGATGAACAGTGGTATTTCCTCGTGATTACAAGGATATCCCATAAAAATGGTAGAAGCACCGGGTTTTACGCCTAAATGCCATCAACCAATGCACAATTCAGCTTATTATGTATTTAGTCTTCCAAATATTCGTCGATTAAACAAGAGATAAAAAATAAAAGTAAAAATGCAATTGTAATACAACTCTTGCTAACGACCCCGACAATTCCGACAACGTCGACAAAAGCCCACAATCGCCGACAACTGCCGACCTACAGTGTTGACTCTACCAGCCCCGCATTTTTCGCACAATTGAATTCCTAACTAACCTCCACGGTTTCTATTGGTTTTGACAATCCTGGGGGGTCGAACATTTTATTATGAAAATCTCTTTGTTTAATTAAATACGTGAAGGTATTTAATTAGATTTTCATAATAGATTGACGACGCGGTTGCCGCAGTGGTTAAGCAACTGCCTACTGAGCCGACGGTCCCGGGTTCGAATCCCGGCAAGGGCAAATAATATTTGTGTGATTAACTTGAATATTTGTGCCTGGGTCATGGTTGTTACTTGTATTTATGTAATTATGTCCATAACACAAGCATAGAGCTTACTGTGTGACTAGATTGATTTGTGTGAAGTTGTCCTATATATTTTAATTTTAATTTTAAAAAGAGAAGTTCCCAATTTGGTTGTATTTTTTACGTTTGCTACCACAGAACTTTATCAATTCTGATCCGATTTGGAAATATTTATTAATTGTTCTAGAGAAACTCGTTCGATTGCTTTTGGAAATATGATGTTTTAGTTGAAGTCGTGTATTTTTTGTGAACATAACATTGCTTTGATAGAGTCCTGCAACACCAGAGGGGTTATAAGTGTATTGCCGGCTTTTCAGAAGGGTATACGTTATATTCTTAAAGGTTTGAAGGTCGCATCGGTTCCGAAATACCGCCAGCAATTAACCCTTTCCAGGCGCCATTAACTCAAAAGTTACAAATTGTATTTATTTATCGCACCGCCCTTAATTTAACCTAAAGAATATATTTCTAATTGTCTATTTATAATAAATTGCACAAAAAAATTATGTGGTCATTTTATGCCCTATGCCTGTTGCAGATGTGTGGCAATATGTAACTGAAAAACGGTTATGGAAACAGTTCTCACATATTATGTATCACCCCCAGCCAGGCGTAGGGCGTTATGTGACCACATACTTTAAATACGTTTTTTTATAAATAGGTGAAATCTTTATTTATAAAGTTAAGCTTATAATAAAAGCTACATAAATAGGTAATAAAATAAAGTTAACGTGAGTTAAAAAAGCAGATGGCCGATGGGGCCGAAAAGTGCTCGAGTGGAGACCTCGGACCAGCAAGCGCAGCGTAGGACGTCCACCTACAAGATGGACAGATGACCTTATAAAGGTCGCCGGAAGGCGCTGGATGCAGGTCGCTTCCAACCGGTATATATGGAAGTCCAAAGGGGAGGCCTATGTTCAGCAGTGGACGTCCTATGGCTGAGATGATGATGATGATGATGATGATGATGAGTTAAAAAAATGCTCAGAATCTCTAAAAAACTAAAATTATTTCATGTGGTCGATGAAACGTACAGTCGAATTCATTTACATCTACACACTTACGAGAACAAAAATATCTGAACACGATTTTATGCTCCTGACAATAGGGTCGTGTTCAGATATTTATGTTCTCGTAAGTGTGTAGATGTAAATGAACTCGACTGTACTATGCCTGGAAAAGGGTTAAGCTGTAAGAGGTAGGAAGTTTCTGGAGAAACGTCCAGTTGAGGACTACCAAGCAACTAACTATTTATGTGGCTATATTCATAATGAATTTCAAGATACAACATTTTTTGCCACCCTTGAGTTAGAGAACAAGTAACTTGATTTATTTTATTATGATATACACCTTCTTATAAATGTTAAACTCGTCATAAAAACGCCCCCTGTCAGTAACGAGACAATAAAAGTTAAACAGCCGTTCCTTACGCTAACAACAAAATTGGAAAAAATATAAAATGACGTTACTGTCAAGTTTTCCCATCAAGAGCAGAAAGTTTAAATAAACAGAGCGACGGAGTAAAACATGTAAATTTACTTGTACAAGTAATTGAATAGGCGGCGGGATGAGATTTGATGAGGTTGTTGGAGTTAACTGCCGGTGACTATGGACGTGCGAAAGCGGAGCGATTTCTTCGGGAGAATAGGGGCGTTTTTAACCCCTCTGATGAAAAAAGGGTGTATAGTTTTTCCCAAAAAAGGTGTACCTAACTTCATGCTACTGAAATTAACTCGCCAAATTGCTAAGACCGTTTTTTAGCGAGATCGCGCTCATATACAGTTTTTTTTTAGCTATTTCTACCAGCAGTTATGACAGGTAGGACACTAGAACCGCCTTTAGCCTCCCTGACAAAAAATAATGGAAGTTAGGCCTTTCTTCTTCATCGAACACAAAACACCCAGTTTTCAAAATTTTAGGAGCTCAAGCCTGTTAGGTTTCAGATAACACTTGCACTATTATGTGTCTCATAGATACACAAATCGGTACCATTGATAGACTTCCAGATTCTGTCTGTCTGGCTAACAGAATTATCTGTGATTGCACGCGGCATTTTTACTATTTTAGTATGTCAGAAACTAGGTTTGAAAATGAGACGAAACGGTTCCACAAAAGGTAGGTAGTACCCGCTTCTTTTTTGTTCGTCTTTGCGGGGGCACTGCCGTGCCCCCAGATTGTATACAAACAAAGCGCTAATTATTTAGAACAGAAATGTTTGAATAAGTAAGTAAACAGAGCAGAAGTGCATAATCATGTAAATTTTCTGATTTGCTTGTAGCAGTAATTGAATAGGCGGCGTGATGAGATTTGATGAGATTGTTGGAGTTAACGGCCGGTGCATGCGGGACAAGTAGGAAGGCGGAGCGGAGAATGTTCAGCGGTTCTCTCGGGTTATATTTACTGGCAGAGGCGTTCTTAGATAATAGCAATGACAACAAGGGCCTGAAGTTTTTTATTCATAAAGTTGCCTTTTTCGTTTGACAGAGTTTTAAATTTATACATTTTGGTAAGCTATTATTAAAATGAAACGGAGAAATATGAATTATCCGTAGATCATGAAACCCATAACGTCACGTATCAAGAAAAAATATTATTAATACACATCTCCGAAGAACTAAATCGTTCCTCTTTGTTATAATTTCAGCTATCGTAATATATTTTTTTGTTATTTACTAAATCTTAATGAAACAGTGTCAACCTAATTGGAATGACTGATGTTAAAATCTACACTATTCTGTAGTTATATAAAAACAATTGGTCAATATGTCATGAAACAAAGAAAAAAAACAAAAAATAGTGCATTACTGCAGAGGCCGGGAAAAGTCAGTTTGTGGTTACCTAAGTATGATATAATACGAATCCACGAACTGACACTTTCACCGAGGCCTGTATAGTGCTTTTCTCCAAATATGCTTGGAAATTTACATTTTGAATATCACATATCAGTGAACATGTGGTACGGACTGTTTTTTTTTAGAAATGTTAATAAAAATTCGGGTCCGAATCATATGTTTGATTTATAAAAAAATATATATATATTAATGAGAATTAAAATTATAATATATGAAAAACAATAAGTTTGCCTGACGATGTAGGTACTTAAGTATCTGTTCTTATAGAACCGATATGTACTTTTGTATAAAGGTTCTTTTCATCAAAAAAAGTTGTCTTGATCTGGAGTCAAAACAAAAATGATTTTCAAATAAAATAGAACAGGGTCTCAGTCCAAATCAAAGATAAATTAGTGTCATAACTTTTTTCGTACATCCCATTTCCCATTGAAGTCAAAAGCATGCATAATTATCTTATAAGAAATGCTTGAATAGTGTAGTGTGACCCTCAGAGAGAAATATCAATTGATCACACGACTTATAAACATACTTAATCCAACACTTAACAAGGGTTCCGTGTCAACAGGTAACGGAACCCTAAAACAAATGAGACACGCCTATCCTTAAACATTTGTGAAAGAATTAATCTGCGCGTTAGGAAGTTAATGTCGAAATAATGGCTTCGCTGTGGATCGCCCCTGTTGTTTCAATTAGGCGTCCCGGGGGGGCTGGAGGGGGGTCGGGGGGCGTAGAGGGGGGCGCCCCCCGACCCGCTTAAACAAGAGACCATCTATATTTAAGCAGGGACAGAAATTAAATCTTACGGAGACGAGGTTTTTTGTGGGGCAAGATTTGATTGTGATTTTTTGAATGGAATTAAGGTTGCGAGGTAATTGTATGCTGTTTAAGAGTTTGAATTAAAATTAATGAGGGGATTTTGGTTTTTATGCGAGTTACTTGAAGGAAGGTATGAAATAATATCTGCACTGTTATACATACACTTATTTGGCAATGACGATGATTGCTCGTCCAAATCAACGTTGGAGATCATTTACTTACTAGCCCCGCCACGCGGTGTTACCCGCTCATTCCACGGGAACACTAAATTTTTCGGAATAATAAGTAGCCTATGTGTTAATCCAGGGTGTCAGCTACCTTCATACCAAAATGTATCAAAATCGATCCGTGTCTTTTAATTTTCCGCGAAATAATGTTTAGTAGCGTTACGTGTAAGGTACGGTGGGATAAGATTATTACCGGGAGAAGACTGCCACAGTCCTATGTTAGTCTTAAAATGTGAAAATAACGCCAAATATACGCCTTAAAATACAACTATTGTGCACATCTAAACCAGGGACCTGATTCGAGAATGCCGTTTGAGAGATCGCAAACCGTCAAAACTCTATTAGATAACAGTGATATCACCTTTGAACTGTCATTAACATGCGATGAGCTTCAAGTGACATATCTCATCTCAATTTTGGAAATACGAAGGCGATAATGATTGTCAAAAATGCTATTCATGCATATGAATTTCTGTTTTGAACGAAACGTACGTAACTGACTAATTTCACGCACTACACGGTCAAGTTAAAGTATGCGCCTGTTATTTATGCCGTCACATACAAAGGAAACGCAAATTAAGCGCGACCGGATTGACGAAGTTGCGATGTTCTAGGGATATCGCCAAATGTCAAGTAAAGACACGTCAAAAGTGATGGATGGCGATGAAATGGAGAGATCTCCACCATCTCTCTAAAATTGGTCGAATTACCTCCCAGGTTCTCTATCTAAACTATTCTCAGTATTTATCAAGTAATTTACTTAAATATAAAATTCTGCAAACAATACCTGAACCTATCAATGTTGTGAAAATATGATGACCCGACGAAAGACGCGGTGGCAAAAAAGTATCAAGTTGTTTGAAAATATATTATGTTTTTCGAAATCGGTAAAATTGTACCATTAACAGATCCACAAAGAGCGGATGTTATAGCACGATGTCTTTTCAAATTAAATATTCAATTATGTTTAAACTTATAAGGAAAAAATCATTCACTTCAGTGATGCTAATTATAGAGGGGGCTGAGAAAGTAATTTAACACTAGGAACGAAAGAAGGAGCAGTCACCAACTGCAGCGTGACATTCAATTATCTATTCATTATTTTTGTTTTAATTCTGGCGAAAGTTTATGAGTGTTTTTATGTGTAGGTTTCTTCGTTATTTCGTCAATCTTGATAAATTTTGGTATGAACGTAGCCGGCACCCTGGATAACGCGACATAGGCTATTACTTTTTATACCGAAATAATTTTGTGTTCCCGTGGGATGACCGTGTAACAACAAGCAGCGCGGCTAATCTACTATTTTTTTCCAGTGAGGAGAGAGTGCTTAGATTCCGGTACCGCGCATTTTTTATTTTATTATAAAAAAAAACACTTAGACGCTTCTATTTGTAAAAAAATACGTCGGTCACCCGTTTGTGCTATATAAAGCCAGGACAAAACTCATAAACAACAAAAAACACTTACTAATTATTCGTAGTTCTAGATAGATACTAATTTTTAGTAGGTCTACTGAGCCGGCGGCCCTGGGTTCGAATCCCGACACGGGCAAACATTTGTGTGATGCACTCGAACATTTGTTCCTGGGTCATGGATGTTATCTATATTTATGTATTTATATATTATGCATATCGTCGTCTAGTACCCATAGTACAAGCTTTGCTTAGTTTGGGACTAGGTCGATTTGAGTAAGATTTTCCCTTAATAATATTTATTTATTTATTATCATAGGCTTGAATTCTCTGTCAGTTAAACTTTTTATCGCGGCAAACCTCCATCGTTTAGCACTGGCCGGTAACAGAAAAATATTTAAAAAGTTCCAAATTCCACGAATGTATTTTGTTTCTGGCGATCACGTTTTTGACTTTTCTCGGTCGAATTTGTGCTGCACTTAGGTATAAATGGAAAATGCTGAATATTATAATTATTAATCATATTTTTAAGTAGGTATTAACCATAAATCTGCTGTTTAAAAGGTACTAAATGTCTACAATATATAAATTATTTGTATAATGTTTTATCTCCTAACGTATATTTATGTAGGTATTTAAGAATAGGTAAAAAATGTTAAATTGGCACAAAAAGTTTCATAAATGGTCATTATAAATCTGGAGCATTAAAGTTACCTATCTTTGTAAAAGTTTAAATTATACCAACAACGATTGACATTACATACGTTTACGAAACATGTATTATGTTCCATTATTTTTAATGTGGGTATACCATTTTTTATTATCAGTGATTCAATAATACTTAGGTACAAATATGCACTAAATATACTCAAACAATTGATTAATTATAAAATCGTGTATAAACCACAACTTTCTAATTAAAAAGACATGAAATTCGCATTTGCGAAAAACCACATTTTCCTATTAATCATTTAATTAAAACACGTTTGGAAAAAAACGGACTCAAAATCTCAACACGCACGAAAATCCAACCCAATATTATACCCACCTTAAGTATATCACAGCACAGTCACTCAAAACACACTCCCCGCGCCCCACGGCCGGGCCCGTACTGGCGACCGACGGACTATCCAATCCTGGCCCCTCCTCAAGCCCCGCCCACCACCCCTACACCAACCAATCAGAAGGCTCCTAAAACTTTATTTACCCCTAACCTCCGCCCGCTGGCTCTCTCCCGCTTTATCGATTGGGCGCGCTACTTATTTAAGGCGGGCGGGAGAATTAATTTTGTGATTGGAATTACTATGGCGGTATTAACGCGGGTAAACAATGTTGGAATTGTTGGAGTGTTTTTAATTGTTAGTAATGTGCTATGTAGGTCGAGTTACGAAATAATGGTGATTCGGGACAGTTTGTAACTAGAACAGTTGCTTGTTGTTATTGTATGTGAAATTATAAAGGTTTTTTCAGTCATGCAGCTTTCAAAAAGCATACCTACAATAAAATACAATAATGATTTGCACTTCAAAAACAGTTAAAAGAAAAATCAGATACATACAATTCTAATGTATGCAATGGGCGGTCTTATCGCTAAATAGCGATCGATTCATATTACATCATTTATTTAATCTTTATTGCACAAATTAATAACAAATCGTACAAAAGGCGGACTTAATGCATGGGCATTCTCTACCAAAGCAGATAAGTTGTGGGCGGTGCGACTAACTTAAATAGGTTTTAATAGATAAATACTTAGATTAGTAAATATACTTACGTGGATACATTTCTGCCCTAATAAGGTAAGACTTTGCACGTTAGATTGATAACTAGGTGTTAGTCGCCAGTCGACTCGTTTCTTAAGCTGGCGGTTCTGGGTTCTATTCTCGGTTCAGGTATTCGTGTGCTGAGCACAATTCTTAATACTTTTTGGTTCAGGATCATGAATATTTTCTTTTCCATTTTATATTTCCTCCTAAATGTGATGAAAAACATTGTGTGTATGATAGGCAGTAAGGGGATTACAAACTCAGGTCATTAAAATGGATTTTCGTTAGTAATCCCCTTTTTACCACCCTTATGATTATGACACAATGTACTATTTTTCAGTGCAACTATTCAGATATCCACTCCACCTTTAGATCACCGGCACGAGGCAAGATTGAAGTAACTAGTATGAAGTTGTGTGTGAATTCCTCTTCTTCGACAGTAATACTTAGAAATTGGAAGAAATCGGTATTTAGCGATAAGACCGCCTGTTTCTCCGTATATCTCTTAGGTATGTTTCGTATCCCGGTGTATTTGAGGTGTGTAGGTACTTAAGTAGATTTTTTAAAAAATATAACACTAAGTAAATGATTTATTTTAGGAACTAAAATAATAATCAATTTATATTTGATATTAACTTAAAACCTAGAACCTAGGTACACTAACCTAACCCTACCCAAGGTCGGTCATTCAAGAAGCGGTGGTAGCCTAGTGGTTAGGGCATGCGACTTTCAATCCGGAGGTCGCGGGTTCGAACACGGCCCGTACCAATGAGTTTTTCGGAACTTATGTACGGAATGTCATTTGATATTTACCACTCGCTTTTCGGTGAAGGAAAACATCGTGAGGAAACCACCTAAGCCCAATAAGGCCTAGTTTCCCCTCTGGGTTGGAAGGTCAGATGGCAGTCGCTTGCGTAAAAACTAGTGCCTACGCCACATCTTGGGATTTAGGTAGCCGACCCCGATTGAGAATTCATTCTCAAAAAATGGGACAAAGGCTAGGAGGATGATGACCCAAGGTCGGTCATTGGCGGAAATGATCCCAAGATGCTGGCGGCGTTTCCCCGCTCCACAGCAATACTGAGCCTTTGTCCGAGAAACGCGCCAGCTCTGGGATCACAGGTAGTTCGAATTCGTTTTTTTTAAGGGAATCGACCTCAATCGGGAATCGCCTCTGGTCCCCATGGGCCTAGAGTCTCTACCGAAAAAACGGTACGAAAGTATAGCTGTCACCTAAACTTGTACTTGGACCTGGACCCCTACAAAAAAACCCTGTTTCTCCACTCGCAGCCATTCATTACTTTTCCTTAAGGAAAAGCTATTGATTAAGAAAGCGTCAATAGACTGAAAGAGGCTTAACTACAGAATGGGAACTGGATCACATATACGTACTAAGCATTTATATATACTAGCTTTTGCCCGCGACTACGTCCGCGTGGAACTTGGAAGTATGGAAGCAACCTCGTACAACACGATAGATATCCATATCCACCTAATCACCTTAATTAATAAAAGGGATTATTAAAAGCGCCTAAGCAAATGTAAGAGCAATTGTGCTTTTGGTCTAATAATTAGGTACATTTCCTACAGGGTCATCAATGTCATCATGAATTACTTACTCACTTTTCAATCTTTTTATGGATAATTTCCAGGATAAAAACTATCCTATGTCCTTCCTCGGATCTTAAACAACTATCTCCATGCCAAAATTCATCAAAATCGATTCAGCGGTTTAAGCGTGAAGAGGTAACAGACAGACAGACACACTTTCGCAATTATAATATTAGTATGGATTCCGTCTTGTGGAAGCCAATGGTGGCCAATTCTCGCGATACGAAGATGTACTGAAGCGCCATATGCGGAAAGGTGACATTGATCATCACTTTGGGAGAGGCACAAGATTGGCCCAGGAGGTACAGTGGCGGTAGACGTGCAAGCCTTTCGAAGAAAAAAGGAGCTCGACGCTAATCGCGAGGAACACCAGCTGTCATCCAGTACAATAGTCTAGTTGACCCATTTTCGAAATATATTTAAACGCCTTTCGCCATTTTTGCCTTTTGCTTATCTGTGGCATGACGTAGAATACCGAGTAGGTAAATGTTTGAAATTCGACTGTCGTATAGTGCCGTCCCGCTGACTCAAATATTACTTTGATCGAGAGGGACGGCACTATTCGAAGGCGTCGGAGTAGTCCTTCAGTTTTCTTTACGGGACCAATGACGTCACTATCATAAGCGAAAATGGTGACACCGTTTGTATTTCAAAATACAGATTAAAAACCACATTTTTCTAATTCCATTTTTCAGCCATCTTCCACTTTTATGAACTGAAATATCCATACTAATATTATAAATGCGAAAGTGTGTCTGTCTGTCTGTCTGTCTGTTACCGCTTCACGCTTAAACCGCTGAACCGACTTAGATGAAATTTGGTATGGAGATAGTTTGAGACCCGGGAAAGGACATAGGATACTTTTCATCCCGAATAAATTTAGTGTTCCCGCGGGATGAGCGGGTTACACCGCGGGGCACAGCTAGTATAATGTATAATTTAGGTTTCCTATGCTAAACGAAACGAAATAAACATTAGTTTAGTACAATTGAACATGTCAACTAGCCTATTCGGTACGGTGCTGAAATGCAGCGATGTGGCCGCACGTTTGTTACGAAAACTGGCTACGTCAGCCACCTGAGAGCTCATGAGCGACGCTCTTATAGTATATATTATATTTATATTTTGAGTTTTTAACTTAAGTTCTAGGGCTAGAACTATAATTAACTAGCTTTTGCCCGCGACTACGTACGCGTGGAACTTGATAAAAGGGATTATTAAAAGCGCCTGAGCAAATGTAAGAGCTATTGTGCTTTTGGTCTAATAATTAAGTACATTTCCTACAGGGTCACCGCACCCCAACAGAAATGTTCACTCACTTTTCAATCTTTTTAGGTATAATTTCCAAGATGAAAACTATCCTATGTCCTTCCTCGTATCTTAAACTATCTCTATGCCAAATTTCATCAAAATCGATTCAGCGGTTTAAGCGTGAAGTGTTAACAGACAGACAGACACACTTTCGCATTTTATAATATTAGTATGGATTAGGTATATTTTGAGTTTTTAACTTATTTTCTAGAACTAGGCTAAAACTATAATTAATTTATGTGTATAGATATCCAATATTCTGTGTCTACTAACAGCGCGAAGCAGGAATGATTTATACATAAAAACATTACACCGTGTGTGACCATGACCCAATCTTATCAGCCACACGTTTTTTTTTAAACACAATAACTCCAAAACGACCCAAACAAAAACAACACTTAAAAAGCGCGATAACATCAATTATTTATGTTTTCTATGGCGCGTTGAAATATCAGTGTGAAAATAATGCTCGGATATAATCAGTGTCATAATAAAACCCATCTGCTGAGAGCTTAACCCCCAATTATGGAATTAAGCTGAAAGGGTTGGGGCGACCAGATTAGGGAGGGGAGATGTCGATGTCGCTGTCGATATAAAATATTATTAGAAAGCGCAAAATTCTGTTATCAACCCTAGTGATGTAAAGGGAATTATTGCAATATGAAGTTTTTTGAACAAAATGAAGGGAGCATCAAATCATTTTAAATAAATTTAATTTAAATTATACAGCTTTATTTATTTAAAGGGCCCCTCCTTTTAAAAGTTAGTTTATGATTACGGTTGAGGTCTTTTACAACGATATTTTAAAGGTATCAGTGTATCTAGAAGATACTTTTTTGTGTTTTTGTGTTGTTATTTTATATAGATACTATTGAGATTTTAGAGGACAGTATTGTAATGTTTACATTTATGAAAAAACATTCATACCCTTTTGTAATATACTAATGATTACATTCATTGATAAAGCTTATCTTATTCTATAAAATCACAATATAATTAAACTAATAAAATGAATTTTAGGAATTTTTATTTTCTGACGATCCGACGTCGATATCGACGATTTCAACTTACAACAACAAACCAGTTACCATATACTTTCAATTAGTTAACAGTGAAATATAGAGTTAGGTAATATAGACCCAACGGTTTATCGACTTATCGATGTATCGTTAATAGTCACCGTCGCCTCCCTAGCTATAATAACAACGGGCTGCTCAATACGGGAATAATGAAGTGTCGTCACGCCGCTGTTGTCGGTGCAGTGTGCACGGGCCCTTATACCGCTGCACGCCGCGCTGTGTGCGCCAGAATTAGGGTTGTCAAAACGCAAAAGTTTACCCTGACTGGCCTTGTAGCTTAGCTAGTGAAAACCGTTATGTAGTAGTACAGCACCTGGCACAACGTTCGAAGTGTAGACGTCTCACAAACCAACAGGTTGACATTGGCAAAGTGTCGGATTTAACTTGATAGAAGACGTGACGAAAATAGGGCCCGTCAGCAAGCTGCCATATTTTACAACGTGGAGACGTCACACGAACCAACAGCTTTACGATTTTTGCTGACCGTCGGATTGAGCTTGGTGCCGTGCTAACGTGCCCACAGTGTGTTTGTAGCTTCACTGCCATTGGGTATGCACGCCATCAGAGAGCCCATCATATATTTCTGTCATAACAGTTTCGCAGGGCTTTAGATTATATGTAATCTTTGTTGTAAAATTAATAAAGAAATAAATAAATAAATAATTGTAGCATAACAACGACGTTGTCGCTCATGACACTCCAAATTTACACAGTCGCTGTGACCGAAATCGGTCAGGACGACATAATCTACATCTAGCACGTAAAAATTACTTGTTAAAATACTATTCTCGGAGTGGCTGAAAAGTAAGCAATTAGATGGATGAGTAAGTTCGAGCGAGATACGAGATACGGCCTTTCACAATTAGCGGCAGTATTTTTTTGTCATAGATGGACAGTTTTGAAGTGTACAACTATGCCCAGTTTTCTGTATTGGGTTTAGACTATCTTTGGCCACATTATTTTTGACCAGTGTCGTGAAAACGTTGTCTTTAAAGGACAATTAAAATATGAGCTTATCCTATTACTTTAAAGATGATAGGTTAAAATAATATAAATGCCGGTGAAAGTAATTGTGACAACCCTATCCCGCGCTAAGCGATAAATCAATGAGCGCTCTCCCTTACCTGCTACCAGTTGTCGGATTAACCGACCCATCAATAACATACTAGCTCCGCTTTAAAAAGGGCTTAAGTGTCTTACAACTCAAACGCCCATTTAACCTTTTGAGTTAACTTAATTTATTCTGTCTATTTTTTAAAAGGGCTTAAGTGTTTTACTACTCAAGCGCTCTTTAGACCTTTTATTTTACAAATTGCGGGTATAATTGAGAGCTTACAACTATTTATGAATTTGTGCAATTAACCATTACGTGGTCGCGTGGCTCCTACCCGTGTTGGTATTGTCCTGGGTTTAATTGCGTGACTTAGTTGGTATTGACCTTGTGAAGCTAGTTCCATTGATTGTTGGTTTTATGTTAATTGTGAAATAATGAATTATGCGAAATAATTAATTATGCGAAGTAATTAATTATGCGAAATAATTTATTTCAAATCTCTGGTTTTACGATATCAAGTACCTACCTACCCAGAGCGTGCCTCGAGTTAGCACAGGTATGCTTATTAATGTCATTTGTGTATAGGCGTCTGTTTATAGCCGACTAATCGGCAATTTTTAACCGATGAATATTATTAAATACTAAATAAATTGGAAGAGTTACTGGTCATATAGGGAAATAATGAAAAACAAAACAATAAGCAGCACAGTTAAGGGAAAACTTTTCAACACCTGCATACTCCCCATCCTAACATTATGGATGCCAGACATGGGCGCTCACAAAGTCACAACAAACCAAGCTTCGTACCTGTCAGCGAAGCATGGAAAGAAGTATGATGGGAACAAGAAAAATAGACACAATGAATCATAACATAATTAGAAAATCTACAAGGACCCAAGATGTGGAGTTAAAGCTAAGAGCACTGAAGTGGAAATGGGCTGGCCATGTAATTAGAGGAGGGGATAAGTGGAACAAAGTAGTAACACTATGGTATCCAAGAGAAGGCAAGAGAAAGAAAGGAAAACCTTTCAGGAAGATGATTTGACTAAGACAGCTGGCAAAACCTGGACTAGACTGGCAAGGAAAAGAGAAGATTCGAAAGTGTTGGAGGAGGCCTTTGCCAAAGGGCACACGGATTAAAATAAATTAAAATATAATTATGTATAAATGAACTATACCTAATATTCATATGTAGCTGAGAAAAGGCTATAAATAAAATAAATAAATAAAATATTTTATTATTATTATAAATAAATATTAAGGGACAATCTTACAGAAATCGACCTTGTCCCAAACTAAGCAAAGCTTGTACTATGGGTACTAGACAACGATATACATAACATATAACATCCATAACCCAGGAACAAAATATTCGAGTTCATCACACAAATAAACACTTGCCCCGGCCGGGATTCGAACCCAGGACCGCCGGCTCAGTAGGCAGGTACACTACAAACTGTGCCAGCCGCGTCGTCGATTAGTCGTCTAGTCGACAAAATACATTGGCCCATCTCTAAAAAAACCACACGCCCCGAAATAAATAAAGTCGGTTACCTTGGATATCAAGTTACGTGTAGATGACCTCTAATACCTAAAGACGCCCAATGTTAAGTACCTATAGTAAAAAACCGGTCAAAGTATGTCGGCCCATGCTCAGTATAGGGTTCTGTAGCTGTTATTGAAGATATTTTAATATTATGACAGATAGCCACACTTCTGCACGCCTGTTTGCAGGCAGAATACATGTCGAAGGAACTTTTATACGTACTTAATTATTAATTGATTAATTATTTAGATCTGTTATGTAAAAACTGTATTCATGCAAATAAACAATTTTGAATTATTGAATTTTGAATTGTCTGCATCACGCTGTTTTATGAATTTAATTATGAGAAAAAAACCTCGGTCTGAGCTGATTAGAGAAAATTTGTTTCAATACTGAATTATTTGTAGCTGTCACGTAGCTGTTGTTTCTCCTAATAAATAATAAATAAATATATACAATTTTAAAAATTAAATAATACTATGCACAATAAATTCATGACTTAATAATTAATAACTCAATTAAAACTAAATTATAAAAAGACCAAGGTTCAAAAAACACCGCTCCCTGTCGTTTCTGGTCCAAAGGTGCCCATAACGCTCAGCATTTAAAAATGTATAGATATGTACACTCAAGAAAAATTTCACTTTTCTTGTATAGTACTAATACTAACAGTTTCTGAGCTAATCCACGGATGGACAAGCTTGGCGAAACCGTAAAGCTTCCTTGTTAAGAAAAAAAAAGAAAAATCATTTACAAAAGCGGAAAAGGCAAGAGCATTTTGTGGGGTGTGTAATGTTTTGCATAACAACAATTTGCGAATTTTCATTTTGCATAAAACGAATTGCATAATTTCAACCTGCATAAGTGATCATATAGCATAAAAACAAAATGCATACAAACGAATTGCATAATTTCGAAAATTATAATAGTTTAATTGCATAATAGACTAATAGCATAATAGTCACTTTGTATACTATACCATTGTCATATCATACTTTTTTCATAATAACTTAAAGCATAAATGTTGCCTAAATAAATACATCCAAAAAATATAATATTTTTTTCTTATTCATTCTTCCCCATTGCCGAGCCAAATTAGGAGCAGTTACCTTTTAAGGGTCATAAAAAAAAACCCTAACCTACCTATCTCTGGGAGCAGTTTCGTTTTTAGGGTTATAAAAAAAAAATAACCCTAACCTACCTATCTCTTGGAGCAGTTTCATTTTTAGGGTCATAAAAAAAATAACCCTAACCTACCTATTTCTCGGAGCAGTTTCGTTTTCAGGGCACAAAAGCCTAACCTACCTATCTCTGGGAGCAGTTTCGTTTTAAGGATCATAAAAAAAAACCCTAACCTACCTATCTCTTGGAGCAGTTTCCTTTTTAGGGTAAAAAAACCCTAACCTACCTGTCTCTTGGAGCAGTTTCGATTTTAGGGTAAAAAAAACCATAACCTACCAATTTCAGTGCTCACAACAACTTTTTATTCAGGACTTATTTGATAGGTATGATATTTATGCAACTTGATAATTATTTTAACTGTTTTTATGAGTTTTCATAATTATTCTGAATGAATGTTATACCAAGTGACATTATGTCTTATGAACATTATAACGAATGTTATTATGATTATTAATGGTTATGATGTTTAAATATTATGCTTGACAAAATTATGAATTTTGTTTTTATGCAATGTGTTTATTATGCATTTTGAAAGTAGTTAATTGAAAATATGCTAAAAGTTTTTATGCAAATTGAACCGCACCCCATTTTGTGAATTTCTGAATGTCCCAAATCGAAGGTGTTTGTGTCTTACTTAAAGTTTAACGTCTTGCGGCCAGGAGATTAAGGTAAGGTAAGGTGACATAATAGTACATTACTACAGACGCCGGGAAATAAGGGCTTGCCGGCTGAGTAGGTATAGACGGCCGACGGATACCTAGTGATACGAAGCCGGGAAGCCCTTTTCACGGCTAAGGCATGTATAGTGCTTTTCTCAAACATATGCAATGAAATAAAAAAATACACCACTCAAAAAAATGTTATTCAGCTGTTTAGCCCGATCAAAAACACAGACGCCATGTTTAAAAAAAATGACTTCCCGGCCTTAAATTTTGTATGAAATTCCTTTACAGTTGTATCGATTTTTTCCGCCCGAAACGTGATACTTCGAAGCCTATTTTAACACACGTTATGACGATATTTCATTAAACGTATGAGAAAATTATATAAGAGTGTCTTAAATCTTAGGTTAGGAATACGGAACACTAAAAAGGAGGCATAAACGAATAAAAACGTTGAATGAATGAATAAAAAGGTATACGTTGTAATATAATTTGACAAACCATTTATGTGTGTCTTCCTATAAAGGCAGAGCTATCCGGATTGCTTAAATTAAGGCCTTTATGTATAATAAAGTTGGACTTTTCCGCACAGTGCCGTCATATTATTTTTTATCGAAATTTCACACTAGCTGAGGTTTTTGAGGTAAGTTTCATCAAGACATTTTTTCAAAAAACTGCAGTGAGTGTACTTGTACATGAATTAGGATATTTTATTTTATTTATAAAATCTAAGTAAATATTATTCCAAGTTTAATTTATTATTCGAGTTTCTGTTAGAACAATGTTAAGTATAGTTTTATAGTGTTGGTAATTTTCTAAATGATGATAACATATCTGTATAAAATATGGTTAGGTACTTATAAAAGTTATAAACACATAGAAAATTACATCACAGTTTGGAATTAACGACATTCTACTATGCAATAATTAATTTATTGTTAACTTCAAAACCTTGTACGAAAGAGCGAATGCCTCCTAACACAAGTGTCAAACTTAAAAGGAGGATTCGACATATTTTTGTAATTGACGTCTAGTTGCAAATAAATATTTTTTTTTGTTTTTTTATTTATTTTTTTTTGAATTTGGACTAGCATACTTTTTTTTGTAATTATTTTTTGTATTTCATTTTAGATTATTGTTATATATTTTTTTATTTCAGTTCGTAATTCTTTGACATGACATTTAATTTAAATTTACTTATTTATTATTTCATGTGATGCTTGTTAAGTTTGCAGGCAGTGTATGTGTCCACTTGCATTTGTAGGTTAAACATAGTTGATCCAAATACTGAAAACATGTCACCTTAATAACATGTTTCACAAATCAATTATTTCTGATTTTTGTTTTTTGATTTCCAATGAGTCAGGATCATTTCATTGACTTTGGATCAGGATCAGGTAATTCCTCCTCCAAAACTTAATCAATCTTTACGAAATTTTAGAACCTGAATGGAAAGGAAACGTTTTCAATCAATCAATCAATCAATTCATTTATTGCTTGTTCATGAATTTACATCACAGGTGTTAGTTATTGTTTAGTACCAGTACATCATGTCCTGCCGAGAGGCGTACAATATTTTAATGTCAATTTATAATATAATCTATAGTAAACTATATTTTTTATAACACCATCATAATATAGTAACAAAGTAATAACAATATAGTAATGAATTTAAGTAGTATTATGACATGTTATAGGCAGAATTTGTCTTACATGGCAAGGTAATCACTTATGCTATAAATACATTTGTTGACCAACCTATTAAAAAGCTTTCTTTTAAAATCAGGAGTAGTTAAAGGTTTTAGGTCTATAGGCAAATTATCATAAATTTTAGCACTCATGCACATAACGTTATTGGAGAAAAACGCTGAATTTGATTTTGGTCCGACCACATCATATTTTTGTTGCAGTCTTGCTCTTGGATTCCTACCTCTAAACATGCTTATATTGTTCTTTACAAAAAGACAGTCCTCATATATGTACAGAGCGGGAAAAGTGAGAATCTTTTGATCAGTGTACAATGATTTGCACGAATCAGTTTGTTTTAAGGCATATATTGCCCGAAGACATCTCTTTTGTAGTCTAAATATTTAGTAAGAATAATTCCGTAGCGTAAGTTTGCCATGACATTAGGAGTGAAAAGCTAGAAAAGCAGTACTTTTTGACGAGACTTCCTTAAGTCGCCTCAAGACATATAATACTAAACTGGAAGCAAAAGGGCTTGAGAATAAATGATGAGTTTCTCAGCAATCTGAGGTTCGCAGATGATATTATTCTTTTCTCAGAAACAGCGGCCCAACTAGAAGAAATGGTTTGCGAACTTCAAAATGTCAGTCAAGAAATCGGTTTAGAGTTAAATGCTACCAAAACAAAAATCATGACAAACTCTACAAAAATACCCATCAACGTCAACAAAAATACACTGGAATATGTGCAGGAATACATTTATCTGGGAAAACAAATATCATTTAATAAATCCAGACACATAGACGAAATAAACAGACGAATAAACATTACTTGGAACAAATTCTGGAGTTACAAAGAAGTGTTGAAGTCCAACCTGCCTATAAAACACAAGAAAAAAATACTAGACACCTGCATACTTCCATGTCTCTCATATGGCAGCCAAACCTGGATATACAACAACAGCGTAAAAAATAAGTTACAGGTATGTCAAAGAGCGATGGAACGAAGCATACTGAATATAAAAAGACGAGACAGAAAACGAAACTCAGATATTAGAAAAATAACGAATGTAATAGACGCCTTAGAACACTGTAAAAAGCTGAAGTGGAGTTGGGCTGGTCATGTAGCACGTACGTGCAAACAGAAATGGACATATAAAGTAACTACATGGACAGGACCGCGACATAAACGTAAACGGGGAAGACCAAGACAAAGATGGATAGATGAAATAAACAGAGTAGCTGGAAAAAAATGGATGACCAAAGCCAACGATAGAGATGTTTGGAAAACGATGGAGGAGGCCTTTACTCGTTGAGAGGTCCTTAGTAAAAATTAACTAAATGCATGACATAACCTGAAAAATAATAATAATAAATAAAAATTTAATATGTATAATAAAAATATGGTACAATGTAAAAAAAAAAAAAAAGAATTATCATATATATTTTAATTTATTAAATCTCGAATTTTGCTAATGTAATTTAGTGTGCATGCTAAATTTAAAAATGAAATATTATTTTATTGTATTTATTAAGGAATAAATTGAGGCTATAATAATAATAATATGTTCCGAGTGGCGAAGCTAATTACAATGAGAATCTATTATTATACCCAGGAATTTAATGGATTGTACTCTCTCCAGTTGGAGACTTTGATATGCTGCGTTAATTTCAGTTAGCTTTGACTGTGTAGAATAGAATTCCACGATCTTTTGTATGTATGTATGTAAACACTTTATTGTACACAACAACTGGTTATAAATACATTGGTAACAAATGAAATACGTACAAAGGCGAACTTATCCCCATTAGGCATCTCTTCCAGTTGACCTTTGAGCAATTGAAGGAATGGGTATTTGAAGAAAATAGGCAAACTACACTGCGTACAAACAAGATATCTATATTATGGTTCACTATTATGTTGCATAAAATTTATACTCATATTTTCATTTTGCATAACAACCTTTGACAGAATCATCATTTCTCCGAATTTTATTTTGCATAATTTTTTTCTAATAATGTGCTGTCACATAATTTTTTTTATCCGAATAGTCATTTCGAAGAAATTCATATCTCATAATATTTAGATTGCATAAAAATTATTCGAAGCAGAAATAGTACATTACATCAGAGGCCGGGAAAATGAGGATTTGCGGCCAAGTAGGTATATACGGCCGAGCGAGCGTGCGAGCGTGGACCAATTTGTAATTTTCTCCATACAAATCGTTTTTTTTTCGATATTTTCCGAATTTGACCGAATTTTCGGACAAGATTTCAGATTCATATTTTTGAGCCCCGAGAGCCCCCCGATACCGAGTTTTAGCCGCCTAGCACCAATTTGAAATTTTGAGTCGTTTTTTTTTCGATATTTTCCGAATTTGACCGAATTTTCGGACAAGATTTCAGATTCATATTTTTGAGCCCCGAGAGCCCCTCGATACCGAGTTTTAGCCGCCTAGCACCAATTTGAAATTTTGAATCGTTTTTTTTTCGATATTTTCCGAATTTGACCGAATTTTCGGACAAGATTTCAGATTCATATTTTTGAGACCCGAGAGCCCCCCGATACCGAGTTTTAGCCGCCTAGCACCAATTTGAAATTATGAATCGTTTTTTTTCGATATTTTCCGAATTTGACCGAATTTTCGGACAAGATTTAAGATTCCTATTTTTGAGCCCCGAGAGCCCCCCGATACCGAGTTTTAGCCGCCTAGCACCAATTTGAAATTTTGCAAAAAAAAAACATTAAGTTCGGTTCTAACCTAACCTACTTTGCTGGCAGCAGTTCGGTTCTGTTGTGGTCGCAGTTCCAACCTAACCTAACCCATTAAGTTCGGTTTTAACCTAACCTACTTTACTGGCAGCAGTTCGGCTCTGTTGTGGTCGCAGTTCTAACCTAACCTAACCCATTTTACTGGTATTAGTTTAGTAAATAAATTCGGCGATATTAATGTTCTGCCATATAAAATTATGAGAAATGAATAGTATGCCAACTGACAATTATGATACTAAACGATTATGATAAAGAATCATTCGGAGAAAAAAAAATCGGTGATAGCTGTTATGAGAAATGAAATTCGGAGAATCGATATTATGCAAGATAAAGCTAACCCCTATATTATACTTAATAAAACTATGAGTACATAAACTAAGTAAAGCCTGACCAGAAATACTCGTATATGAGGATTGTCAAGAGGGCGCTATTTATAAGATTTATATGGCAACAATTTTGCAACCAATCGCAACCCACTATAATGACATTAGTTTAAATACTCTGTCAGTTCCATTATGTTAACCTCGTAATTTCATTTAATGGAATGCACTCTTTTCCTGTTTTTCGTCTAGTAAACGCGTGTATACTTTATTTATAATCTTACGTTCACAACTGTGAATGTTATTCGGCATTTCCTTTGAACAATTTTAAATATTTTTCTTTTAAAGAAATCACCACAAATGACATTGACATTGTTGACAAACCATCATAAAATCATTGCCAGTGTAAAAAATTAGTTCCAGTGAAATTCCGCAATATGGCGCATCCTCATATATTTCTGGGCAGGCTTTAAGTAACTAACAAATAATAACTAAGTAAGTAACTAACAAATTTAATAATAAATAGTAACTAAGTATGCGTTTTGTTTCTAAATTATTTACAATATTTTTAATTCCTGTATTAGGGTAAAAATAGTGACATATTTCGTACTTTTTACCTAAAACAGGGTTTGATAACGAAAGCATAATATTATTGTTTTTATTAGAGCTTAACATGCAAATTCTATTTTTCGTGACGTCCAATTCCTGGAGGGTAGAGTTTGTCCTATTGATGTTTGATATATTGTGATGCGTGGTTGACGTCGCCAATAGTAAGGATCCTGGCTGCCCCGGGGGTTTAGGATATGTTGTCATGCGTAGTTTTCTCCAGCGAAAATCTATCGTTAGGTTTTGGTGGATTCTGAATAGGAGAGCTAATCCTTACTGATTGCGCATTTTGTATTGGTTGTTGTATTAAAGCTGTGTTTAATTTTTTAGGGGTTGAGATCCGTGGTATATTTCCGGTCATTATGTTCTTATATAAGTATTTTTTTTTCCGGTGCTCTTCCAATGATTTTTTGAGAATCGTGATCTCCGAATTGAGTCGATCAATCTCCTCATGTGAGCTGGCTAGCTGTGCAGATAAACTATTAATCTCATGTTTCATATCTGCCATTTTTACGGTATCCATTATAGATAAGTTTGGAAGACTATGATGCGTATCACCATCTAGCACCGTTATAGAGGTTGGACTCAGGGTCGGCGAGGTCTAGCTCTTCGTCTGTGGACGTATGTACCTGTTCTGGTCTATGTTTGCGTTTTGTTATGTTGTCCTGCTCTGGAGATTTTACATGCAACCTTTAGTATGTGACGGTATTTGTCCCATTTAAGCTTTGATTGTGCCGCAGTTGTGGTTGAAGGGAATCTATTATTTTAGACGACCCTGCCGCGCGTTCATTACTATTTAAAGCACTTGCTGATCCTGGCTCGGCGGAAATAGGCGTAGAAGCAGCCTTTTTTTATTGTTTTGTGTTGGTTATCATAATGGACCATTGTTCAATTGACAACATTTCATATTTCTAACAGGTGGAAATTAATATGGAGATTGACAGGGCTTTGTGTCGTGTGCACGCAAAAAAATCTTTGAATTTATAATTCTGTACTTAAAGACATATAAGAAAATACATAAAATTACCGCAATCTAAGACAATTAGGCCTGAATAGGGTTGTCGTCTTAGACCAAACCGCAAAAAAATTTTTTTTTTTTTTGGCGATGACACATGACAGCTGCATACCGAATTTTATGAACGAGATTTCAAATAAAAAACTAACCGTGTTACTTAACTACTTACGTATTTGCTGGGATTAATTTACTAAAATGGATAGACTCGCACCCGTATGCGTTCATGAGGTATATATACTCCTCCAAGATAGGTACACCAAGTATTGTTTTGTGCCGGACTGCAAAAAGGATTCGACGAAAACACCCGATAAACATTTGTTTCATGTACCATGTAGTGTATTGCCAAATAAATGGACACTATGGCTGACAGGGCCGGGGTTGCTCTCTCTCACTCTTTGGAGAGCGGTCAAGCGAGCTAGACTGTCCGACTGTTATATTGTTGTTTTACTGGTATAAAAGCGAACCTGTACATACCACATAAGAATAAAGGAGATTGGTGTTGAGCAGTGGGGAAATTGGGTGTGCTAAGGAAACCATTATTTATATGCGAAGACCAACCATACCGACAATTTTGAATTTTGACAATGTCATGTGAACCTCAACGTCATTCCGTTTTTTTATTAGAAATCGAACTAAAGTAAACGTTCCATTGAGTTATAGTTGTGGTGTTGCTACATTTTAAAATGAGTAAGTTTTTATAAATTAATAATAAAATAAATAGTTATCTCAGAAAAAATATAAAAAACGGTGATTACTTCTTCTTTCTAAGCAGAATTCAGAAAAGTAATAAAATTGTAGTCTTAAAAATATGAAATGTTGTCAATTAAGTAAAACAGAAATATCTGTAGCTTATTTATTTGGTTGTGTATCCATAGATAAAATACGAGTACCAACAGCGAGTATGTTGTGGCAGCTGTTGGTCGCGGCGGCGGCGCTCGGCGCGGCGTACTACAGGTGGTCGCGGCGGCGGCTGTACCGACTCGCCAGGGAGATACCTTCAGGGCTGAAGGAGTATCCGATAGTAGGACATGCTTATTTGTTCCTGGGTAGCGATGAAGGTATATTTTATTTGATACATTTGTATGCCTGTGTGGCAGTGTTGCCAACTCCATATTTTTACCCCTAGAACTTAAGTTGAAACCCCCTAAAACTATTTTTTTAACCCCTAAATATATAATAAAATTATATTTGCCTTAAATTCTGCAATTTCTGATTGTGAAACCACGTTATAAATCACAGTAGCGTAAATCGGAACGCTCGGTCGTGTATTTCCTTCTCAGTCGCACTTAAGAGTTTGAGCAACAGAGAGTGGGACACACTGCGGTATCAAGAACGTTCCATTTCCTGTAACTATGGTATGGAAAAATCCCTAAATATATTACCCCTAAAAATATTTAACCCCTAAAAAATCCCCATTCTCCTTATATCCCCCCTAAATTTAGAATCAGAATCAGAATCAGAAATTGATGTATTGCCACAACTTATACTAATAATTACATGCACAGAACACAGTTACAAAAACAGAAAGAATGACATAACATAATAACAATAAATGTACAAAAACGATTACTTAGCAAGTTATCGATTATTTATCGACGAAGAAAAAGCCTTGACATAAAGCACTGTCATTTCTTTTGCATTGCAAATACTCTCAGAATAATAACTAAGTTATTATTCTGAGCAAATACTTACAAAAGTCTGCAAAGCAAATATCTACTTATAAAAGTTTGCAGTTTAAGAATATGAACGAACTATAATTATAATACATTACAAAATAGGTACCTACACTTTGTAATGTATTACCAAAATACATACAAAATTACTTGTCCTTTGTACAAGTTGGTAAACATGTAGTTGATAAATTGTAGTATTATATGTAAATGGCGTATCAATTTACTTTTTTTTACATTTAACAGATAAAATGAAGTCTCTTCAAGAAATCGGCCGTAGAGCAAATCAGCGTGGCAGTAATATAAGCATTTGGTTCAGTTATAGACTGTTTATCTGTAAGTATAATTCATTTACTATTACCACTAAGGGAAAACGCCTAAGGGAGGCAACGGGTGACCCTCGCGCAGGCAGCTTTCTCGCGCAAAGAATTGCCATCGCAATACAACGCGGGAATGCTGCCCGTGTGATGGGCACGCTGCCAATGTTTTTATAATACTTTATAATAGTTTTAGCCACCTTTTCGTATAAGTTTATTAGTTTTTTTTAATGTTTTCTTGTAAATAAACATTAACACTACCCTATTTATAAAAGATTCTTTTGAAAACGAATTTCTTATATCGCAATATAATGTCTATTATATTATAAAATTGTTAAAATTATAAATATTTACTTATCCTTTCATAAAGCGGAAACGGCTGGACTGATTTCAGCAATTTTTGGTGGGGTAACTGCGCATCCCCAGATAGTCATAGGATACTTTTTACCTGACGACAGAGAAGAGAAAAAAGAGAGTTATGACTTTTTATTCCACGCGGACGAATTTTGCAGCACATAATGTATTTAAACAATATTTTTGGGGTAGCTCACCTCGTTCAAGCGATTTTTGACATGTTTCCATGATGGCTGTTCGTTGTTACTACGCCACAGAGCCCTAATTCCATTTTGTATCTCCCTGATATCTCGAAGAGATCTCCGAAAGTGCGATATGCCTACTATATCGTCACTTTGCTAACTCGGCCACATTACTTGCCTCGTATATAATTGATGCACATTAACGCCGTATATATCCGGCGCAAGCTTAACTTGACCGGGTAGTAACGTGAAATGTCACTTTATGCAGCTGCAGGAATCGAAAACGTCGCGTTTTGATAAGTTAAAGGCGACATACCTAGGACATTGCCTTTCAGGCGATATCTTAATGTACACTCGAATTAGTCCCCAGTTCGACTTTAACAATAAGGGTGAAGCCAGAGGAGCGTAATTTCGGTCGCAGCATACCTACATCATGTCACGTGATCACATCACTACGTATGGCGCGACCGAAATTACGCGACTCAAATTACGCTCCTCTGGCTTCACTACTGATCAATCACCTATATATGTCTGAATTTAATCGTGGTTTTTATACGAGATTGTTGACAATCAGGTACCACAGACCCTGAGACCATCGACGTGGTATCGAGAGCCTGCCTCGCCAAAGATGAATTAACAATGAAGTTTATGCGAACGCTTTTTGGAAATAGTATGGCGTTTGCTCCAGGTAATTGCTATTCTGCTCAGTTAAATACAAAGAATGGCTGGATTGGTTGAACAAATCTAAATGTCAAGTTGTGAAACACGTAAGTTTTTCATTATTTTGATGTGGAAATACCCCAATTTTATATTGAACCGTTGATACAAATCAGTGCCTCCAGTGAAGAATGGACTAACACGAGTTTATTTTCCCTTTAGTTTAGTTCCCTTTGGTTTATATTGCACCGTTGGAAGCCACCAGCTCGACAAACTACATACCATAATATCAAAAGGACGTATCTCTAGCTGTCTCCTAACCTAGTTTTTTCGATGGCCCAAAGGGTACAAGTTGAGGTTCATAAAGGTATAAGTTACTCTTATTTTGCATTGCAGACGTTTACAGGGGAATAAACGATCTCGAGTCAAAATTACGCACGAACCCAAAGAAATATTTACAGTTATATTTGAATTTTGACATAAACAAATCTAAGACATTATTCTAACATGAGCATAAAGGAATAACTCGTTTAGTGCCACCGGACCTAGTAACGCCAAAGGACAGTTTCGCGACCATACCGTCTTCCTATTGGTCTATTTGCTTTTTATTTATTCGTGAACAAAAGGTATAGCTACAAAAAAATCTAAAAAAAACATATTTACAGGGTCATACAATTAGTTTTTTATTTATAAAACGAATGCCTAACACCATAACATGTATAAAAATGCTTAAAAAGTTAGTTCTAAATATCTTCTATTGAAAAATCGTATTTTTTTCCCCTCCTGAAAAGTGCCGTTTTTGCCCTTATTCACTGGAGGCACTGAAATATAATAGCAAAAAAATAGAGGTCACTAAGGTTAAAAGCATTTTCAAATAAACAATGCACAGATCAATACACATCTTGGCAGGTTCCAGGATTTTTCGGACCACTATATAGGTGACATTAGATTTAAACATTGACAGAAGATCAAGACTAGTCAACCAATCGACGACCCCAACACCAGAAGACCTTTTGAATGTTTTGCCGACAGTTTGAACCAGGAATCACGCGGTGCCGCATTTAAATTTTTGTTTTAGTCTTGATCTTCTGTCAATGTTTAAATCTAATGTCACCTATATAGTGGTTCGAAAAATCCTGGAACCTGCCAAGAGCGATGATGACACTTAAAGGATACGAAGTAATGCCGAGATTGAGAAGTTTGAGGCCGAGTCTAACATTATCGGAGAGAAAATCCCATAGATTTCGCTGGTTCGGTCACCTATCAAAGAATGGAGGAGGATTTCGCGCAAAAACAGCTTGGGGCGACAGGCTGGTCAACCACTTGGTCGCCCCAGTTATCGCATTGGAAATTTGATCTAATACGATATGGGTAAGCTTCAAGCCGAAAACTGCGAAGGATTAAGACAAGTGGCGTGTTCTTGTTAGGAAAGTTAAGATACATAATTAATTAGTTAGTTACATAATGACGTCTGCTAGACGCAAGATGTCTTGGTTCCAGAATATCAGGGAGTGGACAGGGAGTAAGTCGAAGCAACTGTTCAAATTGGCGCTTGCCAAGGAAAAAATTAAGAACTGTCACATAATACATTCCGAGAAACGCACACAATAGCTCACAAGGCTTACGTGGCAAATTGCGTATTTCTTGTTCATGCCCCCAACTTTATCCTCCATTCGCGGAGTCAGCTTAAAAAAAATCTCATTGCAGTTAACATTTGGCATGGGCGTCGCAAAATGATGGCGCCTTTCTTCAGCGTGAAGAACGTCAACAAACTGTTGGCGATAAGTCAGAGTAACAGTTCCACCATGGGTGATCTGATGCGGTCTGAGCTGGGCGGCGGAGACTTCTCTATCTGGAACTATTTGACTACCTTTAATTTTGATAACATTTGTGGTAAGATTTGTTTTATTCCATGTATTTTTTTTGTGTACAACGTGGGCTTTCTGTTGGCCATCTTCCGTCTTAATCATCACATTAGCTCCAAATACCAAATAATTGTATTGTCACATCTCACGTGGACTGCATATACACATGCAAAGTTTTACTACGATACGAAAATTAGAAGTGGGTTAAAATTTACTTCTAAGATTTTGACTACATTGTTAGTTACAAACAAATAAACAAAATACTTTGTTAGAAGTGAAGCTAATAAAGGCGTATTAAAATATCTCAACAAACAAACTAAAAAAACCTGTCCGTTGCATCGGTGCCAGAATTAGGTATACCTATTTACCTTTTCACTTTAGGGCCCCTTGTACAGTTTGACCAAAAAGAGTAGAAATTAAAAAGTTGCAATACTGTGTTGTTCAACTTTCTAATCAATCTAAGAAAAAGGGGGCGACACTACAGTATTGCCACTTTTTAATTTCTAATCTTTTTGGTCAGACTGTAACAAGGTGAGGCAACAACATTCGTAGGACAGCGGGTGGTAACTGTAGGAGTAGGAGCTCAAAATCGAGCTCAGTGGCGTGCCATGGGAGAGGACTGAACCGGGCTGATGATGATGATTTTCACTTTTCAGAGACAATGGTCGATTTTAAAATCGATTCCCAACACGATCCGAACCACTTCGTTCTCCGCGCTCTGAACGAGTCGTTGAATATGGTGTCGAATCGCATGGTGCGGCTGTGGATGCACTCGGACATTATTTATAAGAAGCTGTCCATTTACAAGCAGTTTCTGTGCAATACGAAACGACTGTATAGTTTCGCTGAAGAGGTACCTAAAGTTGTTTTCCGGAGACTATCATTTAAGTGTTCAGGTCTTGTTCTTAGGCAACGTTTCATCTCAATTACAGGTAGTACGGAAGAAAGAAAACGAATCTGAGGAAATGGAATCAAAAGAAAAAAGTAAGTATTGGTAAGATACACACTCAAGTACACGAAATCTAAATATAAAAAGGTTTTTTTTTGTTAAGATTAACATTATTCATCAGGGAAAACTTTTCTTTGACTATGTGTGCTTTGACCATTGACCACGTCTGCTATTAAAATAAACCACTTTTTTTTAAGATATCGACGACAATGCTCGACCCAGTTTTCTTCACACGGTGAAACAAAATTCTAAACTCGGGAAGAACGAGACAGACTTGGCAATTCGCGAAGAAGTGCTTGCCTGCATCTTCGGGAACGATACTTCTACTGTGAGCCTGTCCTTTACAGCTGTCTTACTATCCCGACACCCAGGTGTGCAGGACAAAGTCTTTCAAGAGTAAGTCCTATGCTTCTTTTCACACGCTAAGAGAGCCTTTAATCTTCCCTTTGTTATTGATTGAAAAACTTTGAAAAGCTTCGGGCCTTTTTTTCGAATGGATGTACGATTTTTCTCTTTTTGTGGCCAAGGATATGCTAAACCATGCAACGAGCATTTGTATGAAGCGAAATTAAATAAGAGTTATTGAAGCGAACGAGGTAAGTCAAATAGCAAATGAAAAGGAGGGGTCTCTGCCTAACAAAAAAACCTAGCCCTGCCTTGAAAATGGTTCATGTATAAATACACCATATTATAGGGTTCCATAGAGAGCACTTAGGAGAAAAAGATGTATGTATATATAGGTACATACACCGTTCTTCCTCGTTGGCCTTATTTTCTTCATATTTTTTATAGCACTAGCTAACTTTAAGTAGCTTTGACGACAGAGACAGACAATGTTCTCTGTCCAACGTCACGCTTATCGCCTAGTGTTTACCAAAATAAGTTGTTGCCCTAACTTGGTCAGACCGTTCGTTTGATGATTAACCTCTGATTCGTCAAACAAACAGCTTTTAATAGCATTTGTCATTACATTTCCTGACAATGTGGTGTCCATTCCAGACTGAAGGAGGTGTTCAATAACTCAGACCGCCCGGTCACTCCGGAAGACCTTCCCAGGCTCAAGTATTTGGAAGCGGTCATCAAGGAAAGTTTACGTCTTTATCCGCCGTTCCCGGTGGTGGTGAGGGAGGTTCACAGAGATGTAGAACTGCGTAAGACCATATACTTACTATATTCGTTGTAGCATAAATTATAAATCTTTGGGACATTTGTGAGAACTCGTTCTCTTAATGGTATCAGGTGACTCTCAAGCAACATATCAATCCAAAATTGTAAGAAATATATTACACCTTTATAACGGTGTTTTTTTCTAAATATAAATACTTTGTGGTTACGATTATGATTGCAGCATCGGGAAAGACTTTAGTGGATGGTGCCTCAGTTCTGCTCAACATCTGGGGCACGCACCGCAACCCTGCGTACTGGGGCGCGGACGCGGAGCTGTTCCGCCCGGAGCGCTTCCTGGAGGGCCCGCTGCGGCACCCGGCTCAGTTCATCCCCTTCAGCTACTCCGTCAGAAACTGTATTGGTTAGTATTCTCTTGACACAGCTCTGTATTGTTCAAAAGCGAGTGAGGTAAGTCAAGTTGGAGAAGCCAGGTCTGCTGCCGCACAAAATAGAGAGCAGGTAATCTATAAAGTTCCCTTTAATTCCGCAATAACGTTTCATCCTATTTTCAAATAGGATCATGCCTCAATAAACGTATTTTTTCTCACTTCACGTCAATTGGTGATAACATCTTTCTGAGTTTCATCGATTTAGCAGTACTCTTGGACCAACTGAGCGTGTTCTTTTCGACTTCAGTCAGTCTTCTTATCAAAAATAATATTATACCTCAACAGCAAGGCTTTAGGAAGCGTAAATCTACATCGACCAATCTCTTGATTTCAATAAGTTTATTTATAACACAATACAACATTATTACTCTTAAAAATAAGTATACCTATATATATATGTACCAATTATTAAACTAAATCTAAAACTATAAACTATGTCTGAAAATGGGCCCCGTGGCGTTGTACCAAAGACGCTGGCAGCATTACCTCGTGTATTGCTATACTAAGGACGCTGAGCGTGGAAGCTGCCAGCCCTTTGGTCAACAGTGGTGTCGACGAGCCGTTTAGGAAGCTGCTTAAAAATAACTCTAGCGCTTCTTGGACCCCACGGGCCCAGAGTCTCGACACCAAATGATTTTATCCAACTTTATTTTTTCTTTTATGGACCAACGTACTCAAGTGGGTGTGGTATACGACTGCATTATGACCGTGCAGCTAGCTGCAGTTAGTGTGCACTTTACAGGACTGCACGGCAACTGTAAGCATTCTGCACAAGTGCAGTTTTGATGCAGTTACGCCAACTGCAGCAAAACTGCACTCGAACTGCCATTTTGCAGCTAGGTTGCAGTTCAAATGCTGTCCGCCTGTACTGGCCCTAACGCAATCAATGTTTACCCGCAGTTTTTGTTCAGGATATCCTTACGCCATGATGTCCATGAAGACGGGTCTGGCCAACCTGCTGCGCCGGTACAAGCTGCTGCCCCCGGCCAACATGGCCGCCGAGGACCTCACCAAGCCGCTGAGAGTGGAATTCTCCATATTTATGAAAGCTGTGGATAATTTCCTTTTGCGAGTCCAGGAAAGAAACAAATCAGTTTAATCGTGGGTGTGTAACCATGTGAAGGCACCACCCACGTATACATGCTGCATAAGAGCTTATACAGCTTTTATTCAGCTTATCACAGTTGTGTAAGGGCACAAAACAGATTGGTACAGAAATTTTCAGAAACAGATTGAGGGCAAAGGTCTAGCGGGCGGTCCCCAACCCGATAGAGTTGGTTGACACTTATAAATTCTTAGGTTTTAATTTAAAATTTTAATTGGAAACTGCACGTTGACACTCTTTGCAAAAAACTTGAACGATTTGTCTTTGCACTTAGAAGGTTAAGACAAACGGTATCATTAGAGGCAGCACTAATGGCGTATCACGGCTATGTGTCTTCCGTCTTAACCTATGGGCTGTTATTGTGGGGAAATTCTGTGGATGCAGACAGAGCCTTCAAAATCCAAAAACGGTGTATTAGAGCCTTAGACAATGTGTGGTTTCTAGCAAGCTGTAAACCACTTTTCAAAAAATTTAATATACTTCCCCTTCCATGTCTCTATATAAGAGAAGCATGTCTCCTAGTTAAGAGCAACCCTAACCACTTCGTCAATCGTTCTGAAACTACGGCAAGAAATACAAGAGCCCAATACAGAAATCTTTTGTACCAGCCTCCTTGCAAAACAGCTATTTATAAGAAAAACTGTTACAACATGTGTATATTGCTGTATAACCACTTACCTGACGACATTAAATTAGAACATAAGACCTTGTTTAAAAAGAAATTGACTAACTGGCTACATGATAAGTGTTTTTATAGCATCAATGATTATTTGACATAGGATATTATTAGTTTTTTTTTTTTTTTTTTTTTTTTTTTAATTTGATATTGGGCTAAATGAAGGACTTGTAATATACATAGATAACTAAGAATGAATTGTAATTAATTATAATAATATTAAATTTGTAACATAATTGGAAAATTTGGCACACCTGCATGCAGGTCGAATATGCACGTACAGAATTATACTTTGTGAGACCTTGTGTTTTTACCATATTCTGGCAAATAAAGAGATTTTGATTTTGATTTTTGATTTTTGATTTTGATGGACGGATCTGATAAAGACAGCAACAGATGCCAGCATTTCAGAGTGCTCTCGAAATGCTGCTAATAGCGTAAAGTGGAGACAAATTGCGAAGGTCACCCGAATCGCGAGGACCTAGGACAAAGATCACCCATGTACAAATACATCATCATCGAGACCACGACCACTGACAAGAGTGAGACGACTAGAAAGAAGAACAGAAATCAATCTACATACATACAAGCGCGCTCGAGCAAACGCACACATAGACATTGCTCACGGACACGTCAAGCGGATGGCACTCGCACTGGTCTGAACTGGTCCAAGATATTGTGTCCGTGAGCAATGTCTATGTGTGCTTTTGCTCGAGCGCGCTTGTATGTAGATAGATTTCTGTACCTATCTGTTTTGTGGTAAGGGCTGTGTACGGGCTTAATGCACCCTTTGTGCTACTTGGGCAATTGCGGACGAGATACTTTGGCGGCCAATTGGGCAGTAGCCTGAATCTCTAGTCTAAGGAATAGGTAATATTAAGCATTAATTTTAAAACTTACGCACTTTTACACAATTATGTTTTTGAGTCAATTCTGTTGAATTATATTCAAACATTGAGGTATTATTTATAATAGAGCGACAGACCCGAACAAAAATGTCAAAATAAGTGGCACCGTTGTCATGTTCAAGTTAGTATTTAAATTTCTGTAGGTTTATGTGATGCTTTATCTATAAAATGTAATAAATTATGGATATTCAGTAGATGCTAATGACGCTTATTTATAATTTATATCAACATAATTTCTTCGTACAAAAGAACTCAGTGCTCAAACGTTTAAGTGTCAAATTGACTTACGTACTATTACCACAAATATTTTTCGTGTAAATTAACTTTTATAGTGTATTCTGACTTCATGTCTCTTGTCAAACTTGGAACATGGCACGAATGGAGCAGATTTTAATATTTTTACAAACTTAAAATATTTTCATTATTATTTTATTTAGGTATTTAAATATATTTTTTGTTTGAACTAAATAAACTTGTTAATTGTTAATAACAAACTTAGTTGCGTTTTTATTTAAAAACTGCATAAAAGGGTCCCGACACTGCATAGCAGGGAAGGGATCAGTAATAATGACTTTATTTCTCCTTGTTCCAGTATGTGAAATGAGAGTGCAAGTGCAAAATATTGGGTCTCTTTAAATTAAAGTTTGATTTTAGTTGTCGGTGGCGTGGTATGCACGGCAGGCACACGTTCGCCATCGCGTTTAGGTGTTCTTGGCGTTCAAAGGTTTAAACTGATAGTGTCTAGACTCTGTGACAAAATAAAACAATAACAACAAAGCAATTTTTTTATTAATTTATGAATGTCATGCCATTTTACACTTATTTAACCAGTCAAAAAACATATATGATTATGCCGAATTATTTGGCTCAAATTATTCTTCGCGTTTATCTCTTGCTAAACGTGACCTCCATTTTTCACGTTGTTGAGGATCGCGTGGGAATCTTGAATAAAAAAAATAGGATAAATATTTATTGCACTCCTTTATTTATTAATAAAATATAAAACTATAGCGACTCCTTAGATTTTTGTTCTTTCTGTGATGAGGTGCATTTTGTAGGGACAAATTTAATCATTCTCATCTGAAATATGCTATGATTTTACATAGGATTCGTTGATTAATCAATAGAACTTAAGTAAAAAAGAAGATTCCGTCCTTTTTATTTATTTTATAGCTGTTAATTCTGCAATTATTCACTGAACATTTAGTCATTTTTGAGACCCATCACGTGTCATGGTCTAAACGAGACTGTTCGCCCAAGTAATGCGATTTGTGATTTTCAGGGGTCGGACTTTCTATCGCACGGTAGGACTAATGGAAAGCTATGGAGCCGATATTAACATTAAAATACTATTCATACTCATACTTTACTATTTATCTATTTCGGTTCAAAAGAGCAGGCAGACGAAGAGTATAATATGTAGTCTTATGAAGAGGCTATCTTTGATATGATCCTTAGGTACCGTAAAAATTAAATATAAGAATAAAAGAAAGTCATGCTCGTGAACGGGTGCCGTTTGTGGGGTCCGGTCTGTTCATACTAGCAAGGGCCAAATTAGTCGTGTAGTAACTGCTTACCAGTGTTTATTGAATTGACGTGAGAGACTTCATCCTGTACTAGATTGAAGTTATTATTATTATTTTTTACTTAGAGACTGTATACATCTCTAATAAACTTAGTGTACTGTACAATGACGCTCAGAGACCTTATACATCTCTGAGGAATGAAATTTAACTATTATCATATTTATTATTATCATTATTATTTTTCTTTTTTGTATATTGTGACGCCTAGAGACCTTATACATCTCTAAGAAATTTAGGTTTAATAATTATTCTCTATTGTAGATTATTCACGTTGACGCCTAGAGACCTTATACATCTCTTTGGAATTAAATTAATTAAGTAATTGTATTTTATTGCATTTGTGACACCTAGAGACTTTATACATCTCTGGGTATATTTAATATTTTAAATTGATAGTTAAAGTGTTATTTTAATATTCCTACCTAACATTGATTTGGAGTATCTATTGATCTCCTATACGTGTACGCATGTAATAATTAGTTATAACACTAATGTAATGTAATTGTTCTAAGTATTATTTACGAAAAAATGACTTACTGTTGAGTTTCTTTCGGCTTTCTTCTCAACAGCGGTCTCCTCTTGCGAAATGCCGGTAGATTCACAATCTGACTTGTAAAAGTGCCCTTGTGGCCTACTTACTGAATAAATTATTTCATTTCATTTCATTTCATTTCAATAATAATATAATATAAAATAAATATTTGTAAAGATAATATAAAATAGGTCAGATATTTTTTCAATAAAAAAAGAAGAACTCTCCTGCTTCCTAAAACAAATATGTCTCAATCTCAAAAAAAAAACAACTATGTAACGACGACGACAGAGGGAACTTCTTCATTGGCCTCTTTTCATCGCTATTTATCACACATGGTGGTCGGCCCAGCTTCTCTTATTTTACTTCTCCACTTCGCCCCGTCCTCGACATCATCTTCGGATAGAAGAGATAATGGGATTAAAACTCGCAGGTACGTACGAAAATATTTTAAGTTTGTATTTTTACAAACTTAAAATATTTTCATTATTATTTTATTTAGGTATTTAAATATATTTTTTGTTTGAACTAAATAAACTTGTTAATTGTTAATAACAAACTTAGTTGCGTTTTTATTTAAAAACTGCATAAAAGGGTCCCGACACTGCATAGCAGGGAAGGGATCAGTAATAATGACTTTATTTCTCCTTGTTCCAGTATGTGAAATGAGAGTGCAAGTGCAAAATATTGGGTCTCTTTAAATTAAAGTTTGATTTTAGTTGTCGGTGGCGTGGTATGCACGGCAGCACACGTTCGCCATCGCGTTTAGGTGTTCTTGGCGTTCAAAGGTTTAAACTGACAGTGTCTAGACTCTGTGACAAAATAAAACAATAACAACAAAGCAATTTTTTTATTAATTTATGAATGTCATGCCATTTTATACTTATTTAACCAGTCAAAAAACATATATGATTATGCCGAATTATTTGGCTCAAATTATTCTTCGCGTTTATCTCTTGCTAAACGTGACCTCCATTTTTCACGTTGTTGAGGATCGCGTGGGAATCTTGAATAAAAAAAATAGGATAAATATTTATTGCACTCCTTTATTTATTAATAAAATATAAAACTATAGCGACTCCTTAGATTTTTGTTCTGTGATGAGGTGCATTTTGTAGGGACAAATTTAATCATTCTCATCTGAAATATGCTATGATTTTACATAGGATTCGTTGATTAATCAATAGAACTTAAGTAAAAAAGAAGATTCCGTCCTTTTTATTTATTTTATAGCTGTTAATTCTGCAATTATTGACTGAACATTTAGTCATTTTTGAGACCCATCACGTGTCATGGTCTAAACGAGACTGTTCGCCCAAGTAATGCGATTTGTGATTTTCAGGGGTCGGACTTTCTATCGCACGGTAGGACTAATGGAAAGCTATGGAGCCGATATTAACATTAAAATACTATTCATACTCATACTTTACTATTTATCTATTTCGGTTCAAAAGAGCAGGCAGACGAAGAGTATAATATGTAGTCTTATGAAGAGGCTATCTTTGATATGATCCTTAGGTACCGTAAAAATTAAATATAAGAATAAAAGAAAGTCATGCTCGTGAACGGGTGCCGTTTGTGGGGTCCGGTCTGTTCATACTAGCAAGGGCCAAATTAGTCGTGTAGTAACTGCTTACCAGTGTTTATTGAATTGACGTGAGAGACTTCATCCTGTACTAGATTGAAGTTATTATTATTATTTTTTACTTAGAGACTGTATACATCTCTAATAAACTTAGTGTACTGTACAATGACGCTCAGAGACCTTATACATCTCTGAGGAATGAAATTTAACTATTATCATATTTATTATTATCATTATTATTTTTCTTTTTTGTATATTGTGACGCCTAGAGACCTTATACATCTCTAAGAAATTTAGGTTTAATAATTCGGCTGCTCAAAATTAAAAACAAGTAAGTCCTTTTTTAGCAATTTTTGGTTTTTTGGCCCATTGGATTTCTTGTGTTAAAATACACATCCCTGTATTTTTATTTTATTTTTTTTCTTCATAGTTTTTCAGTTATTTGTAAAAATACATTTCAAGTATCTCAAATTCGATCACACAACAATGTTAAAACAAAGTATCTCGACTAAAACTACGATAAAATCAAGTAAGTCGAATCAGTCTTACTTGTTTTTAACTTGGTTTTGCGAGATACTTGTTTTTATCGTTGCCCGACAGTTGATGAGGAAGATATAACCCACGACTTACTTGAATACTACAGGTGACTTACTTGTTTTTTAAGGTATGTAGATACTTGTATGAATCAGTTTGATGTTTTAAAGATACCATACATACGAGTATAATAATGACACTTGGAGTGACATTCTGTATCACGGACGAAGTATTAGACACATCAGAATAAAACCAAACTTTGATAGGTTAAGAACATCAAATAGATTGTAGTTAAGTGAAAATAGAAATAAACAAGAAAACATTTAGCCGTGGAAGAAAGTTGGTTGCCATGAGTTTGCAAAGCGAAATGTAGGTACGTATCTAACTAGTCAATGTAAATTATTGATTAAAATGTACACTATTGTGTTTATTTATTTTTATTTTAACTGCGTATAGAATTATCTTTTATTGCATTAATAACAAAAGAAAACTCAATAAAGTTCGTGGAGTTCGTGCTTCAAAAACATTTTAATATTATCTAAATTACTACCGTTAATGCCGGTTAACAGACAACATTTTTGGTTGGAAATGCCCCAAAGTGACCATGTTGGCGATTTGATCCGTGATGAAGCAATGATGGAAGATCAGTAGGTAATATTTCATGATGAGAATTTAATTGGTTGTTAAATAAAAGTATAAAAAATATGACCATGTGTTTTTAGACATACCTAAGTAATTAGATTTAACGTAACACAGTAAAAAATTAATAACAGACAGGCAGATGAACGTAATAAATTAAGTTTAAAAAACTAAACTAAAATATTTCAGTCAAATAATTTAAATTAATTCCAATTTACAAAACAACTACTTTACAATTTAGTACTATTCAACTACGTTAAAAACAAGTATCCATGAGTTACTTGTTTTTATTATGGCTATTTTGTAATTTTTTGTCATTTTTACCAAATTAAAAACAATTTTCAGCTGCGTATCCTCAACGGTTTCAGTCACAGTCGTGTAAAAAACAAATAATGTACAATGTGAAATGTATCACGTGATGAAAAAATTTTTTTTTGTATATCTTATGTACTTTTTGAGAAAATGGTTTTTGAAGTAAAAATACGTTTTTTGGCTCTCCTGTAAAATTGCTAAAAACCTACTTACTTGTTTTTAATTTTTAGCAGCCGAATTATTCTCTATTGTAGATTATTCACGTTGACGCCTAGAGACCTTATACATCTCTTTGGAATTAAATTAATTAAGTAATTGTATTTTATTGCATTTGTGACACCTAGAGACTTTATACATCTCTGGGTATATTTAATATTTTAAATTGATAGTTAAAGTGTTATTTTAATATTCCTACCTAACATTGATTTGGAGTATCTATTGATCTCCTATACGTGTACGCATGTAATAATTAGTTATAACACTAATGTAATGTAATTGTTCTAAGTATTATTTACGAAAAAATTACTTACTGTTGAGTTTCTTTCGGCTTTCTTCTCAACAGCGGTCTCCTCTTGCGAAATGCCGGTAGATTCACAATCTGACTTGTAAAAGTGCCCTTGTGGCCTACTTACTGAATAAATTATTTCATTTCATTTCATTTCATTTCAATAATAATATAATATAAAATAAATATTTGTAAAGATAATATAAAATAGGTCAGATATTTTTTCAATAAAAAAAGAAGAACTCTCCTGCTTCCTAAAACAAATATGTCTCAATCTCAAAAAAAAAACAACTATGTAACGACGACGACAGAGGGAACTTCTTCATTGGCCTCTTTTCATCGCTATTTATCACACATGGTGGTCGGCCCAGCTTCTCTTATTTTACTTCTCCACTTCGCCCCGTCCTCGACATCATCTTCGGATAGAAGAGATAATGGGATAAAAACTTGCAGGTACCTAAAGAAAATAAAAGATAATTATGATTTTTATAATAGTATACAGAAATTGGATGAGGGTGGCGCTAGACAGATCATTGTGGAGAACTTTGGGGTAGGCCTTTGTCTAGCAGTAGACGTCTATCGGCTGATTATGATGATGATGATGATACCTTACCCAAAGAAAGTGTTAGGCTTACGATTGCCATTAACTTACTACAAGCTGCGCCCCCTTTACTTTGCGCCCGCTTACCCCCTCACCCCAGGGAAGCACTACTTTGGCAATCGCCGTAAGACTATTGAATTATAAAACCACTAGCACCTTGAAAATTCGCGCATCCTTACTTCCATACTAATATTATAAATGCGAAAGTGTGTCTGTCTGTCTGTCTGTTACCTCTTCACGCTTCAACCGCTGGACTGACTTAGATGAATTTGGTATGGAGATAGTTTGAGACCCGGGAAAGGACATAGGATACTTTTCATCCCGAATAAATTTAGTGTTCCCGTGGGATGAGCGGGTAGCACCGCGGGGCACAGCTAGTAAGAAATAATGGGTTATAACTTTACTGATTCTTCGTAGTCGGGTATAACAGACAGACGAACAAACAGATTAACGTATGCACAGATGGAAGGATGGACAGGCAGACTGGCATACAGAGGGACGGACGGACGGACAGACTGGCGGATAGACGATAGACGAACCGACAGGATGGACGGGCAGATGGGTGGACAGACACACAGACCGAGAGACGGACGGAAGTACAGACAGACATCACAGAAAGTCGATAGTCGTACCCTTGTTCCTTACGCCCCCGCTGTCAGTGTCTCCCACAGCCGGCAGACTATTCTCCTCAAATATTTTGCGATATGATTATGGCAATGATATTTGTTAGACCGGCCGACACACAGATACACAAGTAAACCTTATAATATCCCTCTTTTTTCGTCGGGGATTAAAATGTAGGGTAGACTATCAAATGCGAGTCTGACGCGCGCATCTTGAGATTCGTGAGCTCCGTAGGTAGGTACAAACACTGAAAGCACTGCATATTACTGTAACGGAAAGATAAAAATTACTAAGCGACTAACTGAACTTTGCTGTGGCAATATTGATGTCTCCACACATCAACATAAGTCAGGGTTAGTTAACCAACTGCAAATAAGTTTGTAATCACTACAAATTTACGGTTTTCGGTCGTCTTTATTTACAGTCTGACCAAAAAGAGATAATCAAATATAAGATAAGATATACTTTTACACAATTAACTCATAATTCGATAAGTTAGTGTTCCTTGTCATATTGTCCAGTATGTAAGCATATTGTATAAAATTAAAGCGTCGTATTAGCGGTCAATTACGTGCGACTTTTCTCCTTTATTTAGTACCATTTTCTGTAAACCAAATTTGCATAAATTAAACCGATTCTAGGTGTTTTTTCAATACGGAATCGTAAAAATTCTAAACATTGGCTCGGCCCGGCTGATAAATTCATATATTCATGTGTTCAATTTATTGTTAAAAGTAATACAACATTAGGTATTATCATATTAGGTACTACAAATACCTAACGCCTTGTGGCCACAGTACGCCCACTCGACAAGCCTTTTCTTAGAACTTAATAAATACAGAAATATTACGTACATACTATACATGCATTCATACTTTCATACGTAGTCCGGGTAAAAAGTATCTTACAACCATTTGTGGATGCCCAGCTATTATATGACCTAAAAATGGTCTAAATCAGCCCAAACAGTCGTTTAGGCGTAAAGTAAGGCAACATACATACATAAGCACAGTTAAGGAAATTAAAACTTTTTGGCTTTTACTGCAATTATAGTAAGTGTTAAAAAAAACAGTCGAACATAGAACCTCCTCCTTTTTTGGAAGTCGGTTAAAAAGGTAAGCGTTTCAGTTTCCTTGTGTTTTTTGAAGTCGGTTAAAAATAGTCTAAATCAGCCCAGCGTGTATACATACATAGGCAACGTACCTTACAGAATTAGTTGGGTTAAAAGTTGACGTACTAATTATCACGTTTTCCCAAAAATTTACCGGCTTCAACGAGATGAAATTGTACCACCAAGAACAACTGAACCAGTTAGTATTTAAACACTGACATGTCACAGATATGCCTATAATATTTGAGTGCCCTCGATTCCTCATGGATGGATGTCGTCATCTGAGATCTTTACACTAAATTTTATGAAACAAACTTGAAAATAACTTTCCTCCAACAAAAACTACTCGCTTTACAAATTACGAAGTTCTGAGGTAACGGACATAAAAATAAATAAACCGTTTTGAGATTGGGTTAGGTTATGTAATCTCATGGTTTTATGATTTGTATATTTGCTTGTTTAATTTATTTTAGTGTTGTTGTCAATATTGTTTTTATGTGCAATAAAGTGTTTACATACATACGTAAAACCTCCTTTTTGAAGTCTGTTGATTATTGATAAACACCGAAATAGTCTTCGATGCGCTTCGATTTCTAATGGGTCTAGTTATAAGAATTTCACCACAATTGTATGGGACTGGCTTGAAGATGCCTACTATCAAACAAAAAATAATTTACGAAATCGAGAGTTTTAGGGTAAATAGCATTAAAACACCGGCAGCGGTAACAGAAATACATCATATGTGAAAATGTCAACTAAGTATCTAACTATCACGGTTCATGAGATACATCCTGGTGACAGACGGACGGACGGACGGACCGACCGACGGACCGACGGACCGACGGACAGACGGACAGACAGACAGACGGACATACAGACGGCCGGACATACAGACGGCCAAACCTACGGACGGACGGACCGACAGACGGATGGACAGACACGAACGGACGGACGGACAGACGGACGGACGGACAGATGGACGGACGGACATACGGACGGACGGACCGACAGACGGACAGACGGACGGACAGACAGACAGACAGACAGACGGACTCATGGACGGATGGACAAAAAGGCGGACGGACGGACTGACAGACAGCGGAGTCTTAGTAACAGGGTCCCATCTTTTAGCCCTTTGGGTACGGAGCCCAAAATACAACTGAACTTGAAGTATGTATGTATGTAAACTCTTTATTGTACATTAAAATATACATATACATAGCAAGGACATTAAACTAATAATATGTACAAAGGCGAACTTATCCCTGTTAGGGATTTCTTCCAGTTAACCTTTGAGCAAATGAGACAGAACAGAGAAGATCCAAGAAGATAGGCAAAACTATTAAAAATGCACAGAGACACTAAAGGCTTACGCAAAAAAAAGACAAAATCTTAAATATACCTACATAAACTTACACATTATGAATATAAATATATTATAATATAAAACAAACTAATAAATATATAATAATAAAAATAATAAGAATTCAATTTTAACAATAAATACAGCACTCGACGAAATTAGGGGTCTAGAAGCCATAACCTTTTTAACTTTTCCTTAAATGATGCCACGGATTTCGATTGCCTGACGGGCACCGGTAATGAGTTCCACAATTTTACAGAGTGAACTGTAAAAGATTTACTATAAGAGCGTGACTTATTGGACGGGAAGGCGAGAGCGAGATTGGCGCTCGAACGCAAGCGGTGACCACTGCCAGCCGCCATATAGGAGAATCTTTCGGAGAGATACAGAGGTGAGGAAGGATTGGACAAAACATTGTAGAGCAGTGACAAGACATGCACATCCCTACGACGGCGTATCGGAAGCCAACCGAGTTGCGTACGGTGTTGCGAGATATGATCATATTTTTTAAGACCGAAAATGTACCTAATGCAAACGTTCTGCAGGCGCTCAAGCTTGTCAAGAAAGTCTTCCTTAAGGTCCAGGAATACAATGTCACCATAATCAAGTAGAGGAAGTAAAAGAGAACTAGCGAGAGACATTTTTGTATGAATGGGAAGAAAATTCTGCATACGCCTCAAAGAATGAAGTGATGAACATAGTTTCCTGCTGACCTCAGCTATGTGCGCTGACCATGAGAGTTTTTGGTCCATGGTGATGCCCAGATTTTTTACAGTAGAGGAGAGGGGAATTAGTACCTATCTCTGTTTAGCCCAATGGTTGACTAGTAGAGAATACCATTTGACATTAAGTTCGCCATTTGTACTGACTATTGTTTTATGCAATAAGTTTAAATAAATAACAATAAATTGAATTGAGAACTTCCTCAATTTGAAGGCAGCTAAAATAGTCGAAATCTTATAGGCGTGATGAACGCAGAAAGACATACATATACATACATACATATATACTTACGCAGTCGGATAAAAAAGTATCCTACAACCTACAGCCATATTATATTATGTGGATGTCCAGCTCCCCAATCACCAACGACGTAATTTACGCGACGCATCAACATCAGTCAAGCAATCCGGTCAGGCGTGATGATGATGAAAGAAGACATACCTACCTACATTTTTTTCATATCAGCGACCGTCAAGTTATAAACCTACGTTTTACGTATAAAAAAATATCAATTAAAAAATATTTGGTTCCTCAGCAAAGTAGGTGTTGGATTTTCCTATAAATTTGATTTACTGCAGTAAAATCTAAAGATATATATTATATATATATATATAGTATGCAATTATAGGCGGGTAAACAAATTAAGGTCAATGACATATTGAATGTGAAAAGGACAGATTTGTCGGGTGACATTTTCGTCCTTTGTTCGACGATTGTCAAAGTCATTATACAAAATTCAAGAATTTTAGCATATATATGATTGATACGATAATGCTAAGATAACATGGCGGAATTGCAGGACATTTAGAGACTTATTTTAGGAATTTGAGTACGAATTATATGAATGCCTTTACTGTACATTACCTATATCCCAATTATTTGATTTTGTACTACTCGATAATGTTGAATAATTAATTTAGATGGCTATAGAAAATCCCGTATAATGAAATATAATATAAGGCCATTTATTAGGACGGAATTATTATAGCTCACTTAGGGTTTACCTTTTGTCTAGACAAACACTAAATTACTCAAGAGATCATGTGAGAGATCAAGAACGTGTAATGAAACACTGTTTTAATACATTTGTTAGGAACAAACAACAATTTCACTTACCTTTTTTCCTATATAAAAACAAGAATCCGGCAGGTGCACTATAAAATGACCTTCTTATTATTGTAAATTACGTTTTTCAATACTAACGTTTTCCAAAGAGAAACACGATATGCACCGAAAATAATCAACAAAACTATTAAATACAAATAGATACGATAACAAATAAATGACAGAAAAAAAGCTTTTGATAAGTCTAAAAACGCAGCAAAAACAGGGGTTCTTCTAGTCGTATAATACTGCGGTCTGCTTGAGGCAAAGAATAGCACTTTCCGTCGACAGACCGGACCGAAAACTAAATTGCGCATCATTAAGAGACAAGTGCATCTCCATTTGCCGATCAAGCAGACCATCCAGCACCTTAGCGATAACAGTGGCTAGCGATATTGGTCTGTAGTTAGACAAGTTGGAGGAGTCACCAGTTTTGTTTTTAATTATAGGCACTACAATCGTACGCATACGTTTTTCCGGCAGATAAGTGTGATTCAAACACAGAGAATAGAACATTGCCAGTGATCTGGGCAGGTGGACGCCCGCATACCGTAGGTGTTCGATGCTAAGATCATCGTGCCCTGGAGATTTTCTTCCGTCCATACCTCTAATCACGCTTGAAATATCTTTAGCAGTAAAGGTGACACTACTCTATAGATGGCGCTATTCTTTTACAATTATATTCGGTAGTTATTTAATGTAAGATATGTTTTTATATCAAGAAAGGCGTTGGATGTTTTAAATATTATCAAATAATTTATTCTTGACACTAAATTAACATTATTTATAATTTTTTCGATAGATTAATTGCCTGGCTGAATGCCGTATACCTGTGTCACGAATTGAACCCGCCCAATAAAGAAAGTAATATTTTCACCTCACTCGCTTGGAAAACCTCCGTTTATAGGGCGAAATCTGCGTGCAAAAGTCTATTTTATCCGCTAGCGTGCAAAAGTCATTTGAATTTCGAACACGACGATTTTGATTTTCTGTGGTGCATGTAACTTTTTTATATTTAAGACTCCTTCAACGCGTGACTGATTTCATCAGTTGATAAATCTTCGAATAACCAATCAACGCACGCTAATAAAGGGCGATCTGGTCTGGCCGGCTAAAATCATATGTACGTTTGAATAATTCTTTAAAAAAAAAATACACCTACAATATCACGTCCAGAAACTTGGTTCGTGGTTACAGATTTTTAAGTTTTAATTTTTTCTACACTTTATTTTATGTTGAATATGTTTATATATATATAGTTAGTAAGACTTAAAACTAATTGTTAGTAACATTTACTTTGCTTTTTTTTTTTTTTTTTTTTTTTTTTTTCTGATCCGCATCGCAGGCTTCGTCAGGTGAGATACAACAACAAATCAGCAACAGGCTTCGTCAAATACAAACCAATGATATGATCCACAACAGGCTTCGTCAATTTCGTTAATGAGGCACGCCCCGAATCGTACCTGGCCCAAACGTACCCATCACACTGGCGGCGTTACCACGCTGAATGGCCAACGAAATTTGTTGCACCAGGTACGATCCAGAGCGCGGGTCACAGCCCCTATCCCTAAGCCGGCGGCCCAATTCCTTAATAAAATCCTTGGCCTCCGAGCCCCAAGGTCCACCAGTCTCCACTGCAATAGGTACAAAATCGTACGCTGGCTCCAAGGCACTGTATTTAGTGTGCTTCACTCTTGCCGCACACTCCGCGGCCGCTCCAGCAGTTCTAATGGTGTGAGTCAAGTGGGACGGAGCAAACGTACTCACACAAGTTGCGTCCCACAAGAGGCACCGACCTTTCTGCCAAGGAACCAACGTGAGACCATCAGGCCTCTTGCAATCAGTTCGACTCAACCCAGGAGGCTCCAAGGTACAAGGTATATTGGCAGACACTAAAGCCCGACGAACCAAATCATTGATCGCATGATGCCTTGCAAATCGCCCCGCGCATCTCTGACAGCTGAGGCCATGGTGGCCATTCTCCTCAACTGTTACCCCGCAGATGCAACGATGTGGCTCGCATACTTTACAACCAACCCGCAGAGCAACCGCGATTCTTAATGAGTCGTTGTCCAGCAATGTACCCAACTGAGGAGAAGGCAAAGCATGTAGCCACGCTCCTGATTCAGGCTTAGCAACAGCTTTCAAACGCGCCAAATTAAAGCCTGTTGCGTCGGCAAGTAACCCACCGTAGACTTCCCTACATAAAATGTCATCCCAACCCCTTTGGCTGACGACATTATATATATATATTAAATATATATTAATAGTAACTATTTATTATATATATATATTAATAGTAACTATTTCAGTTTCATTTACACATTTTGACTAGTAAATATATTAAATGCAACACAAATTTTAATATTTATTTGTTATAAAAGTTAAAACATAAGAGTGTAATTTCTGAACGCACCCTAGAAAAAAATAATAATTAAAAAGTTGGAAGTTTTCACAATTCACGTAAACAACGTAAATTTGTTCTGTGGAGAATACATGCTGTTGTCTTACTTTATAGAGATATCGAAAACAAGAAAGTTAAGCCCAATTTGGAGTATTAATTCAATGCTAAAAGCCTGCATTAAAACGAAAAAGGATTTGTTATAAATATTTGGAGACGATAAGTAATTTACCGAAACTATTAGCGTTTTTAAGAAGATAAAGCCGAAATAATCTTGTTCGGATCCCATCGTCCAATAACTTCCAAAGCAAGTGTTATGGAAAATACTTCCGAGTGGCCAACTAATCCTTCCCAGAATGCCATTCTCCCACATTCGCAACGAATGTGTCAAGTAGTTTTAAATACAAATAATATAATATAATGCAGTGCTTAAGAAAAACTCAACGATAAAATATACACGACGATAATACAAATTACGGCCATATTTTTAATATGTGTGCTTCTCTCGTATTTATTTGGTTTGGATTTGAGTGTGTTAATGTTTTAAATTTTATGTGTTAAATAGAAGGCAAAATTAAATATGATTATTTTTATGTTTTAATTGTTTTTCTTGAACTTCCATTTTCCTCGCTGTAGTGAGGTGAAAAGTTGTGTGTTGCGTATGGCTGCAAAATTATTTAGCTTCTCGTGTCTTGAAAGCTTCGCTACGCTCAGCTTTCAATTTCAACACTCGCGCCAAATAACAACTTTGCAGCCTTGCATAACAAATAACTATTGATATGGTGTCGTATAATCTGTTGTGGGACAAGTTGAAAAAAGAGACGACCCTTCCATCAGAAGTAATATCAATGCTGAAATACTGGTATAACCACCAGAATAACCAAGTACGATGGGCGGGTGAGGTCTCTGAGGAGTATAGGTTGGAGTGTGGAGTGAGGCAGGGAGGCCTGACCTCTCTCAGACTTTTTAACCTTTACGTTAATCAGCTGATCGGAGGACTTAGCAACACCGGGGTCGGGTGCCATGTGGAAGGAGTGTGCATAAATAATATAAGCTACGCTGACGATATGGTTTTGTCGAGTCCTTCGATCAGGGGACTACAGAAATTAACATCTATATGCCAGGGCTATGCGGAGACGCATGGTCTTGTAGGTATATAATGTTAACAAAAGTAAGCTAATGGTTTTCAGACCGAAGTCTAAAACCTATACCAGTTTGCCTGAGGTATTTACGGCACACCTCTCTGTAGAGTAGCTAAGTTTAAATACTTAGATCACTGGATTACTGAAGACCTTAGTGACACGTGTGATATTGAAAGGGAGCGTAGGTCGCTGGCCGTCCGTTGCAATATGCTGACACGCAGGTTTGCTCGCTGTACGTATCTCTACATCCAATCTTTCTACACGTACAGCCTGTGGTGTACCTATACGCAGCGGGCGTACAGTGATCTACGAGTTCAATATAATAACGCCTTCAGGATGCTTGCTTATGGGGGTGCCTCGTCACTGTAGTGCCTCGGGGATGTTTGCGGAAGCGCGGGTCGACGGTTTCGAGGCTATCATGCGGAAGCGATGCGCCTCTTTGCTTGCCCGCTGGCGGGGTAGCACCAACAGCATCCTGGTAGCGTTAGCGGATAGGTGGGACTCCCCCCTTTTGCAGAGGTGGACAAAGCTCCACACTGTATTTAAACAAATTAATAAAAATAAATGTCTACTGTATCTACTAACACTAGCATATAAGTTTGTAACTAACAACTATGGATCTTATCCGAAATAAATGGTTTATTATTATTCCCTTTATTCATTTTTATACTTAGGCTAGGTTTTTTTTACAATAAATTTATATAAAAAGTAAAATATAAAAAATACATCACAAATATAAACACAAATTAAATATGTAATTATTGTGGTTTCGAAGAGGTCCAATAGATGGCGGTGAAATAGAGACAAAGTTTTTCATAGTAAATGCGTGTTTTTTAAATGCTTAAAATAATTTTTTTTTGGCTTTTTTTTGTGTTTTGAAATGTGTAGTTACATTTTGCGATAAAAACGCATATCAAATTATAATATAAAACATATTTCAACCGAAATCGAAGCTGGAAACTTGTCCGGAGGTTGTCCGATATAAAAGGTGCGATTAGTGCGAGCATTGGTATTCTCCATCTTTATGTAGGTACGGTGCAGAAAAGTAAGTGTTAATTCCGAAAAATATAAAAGAAAACGTGGAGCGGATATATTTAAAGAAAAACAAACAACTAATTATCCTTTAACCTTCGACAAAAAACAGTTGTAAAACGTTAGTTTTTTTAGTTCCTAACATAAAATAACAACATACAATTTTAAATTCAATTTTAGTTTTCAGTTTTTAGGGTTCCGTACCTCAATCGAAAAAAACGGAACCCTTATAGGATCACTTTGTTGTCCGTCTATCTATCTGTCAAGACCCATTATCTCGAGAACGCGTGGAGTTGAAATTTAAACCATATACTTAAGTCTACGGTCCCTTGAAGCTGTGAATCAAACTTCAACGTTAACGTGAAAAAAAGATACGGCCGTTTATGTCAGAAAAAACGTACATTTCGACACTCTCAAGGGAATTAAAAATTATAAGGTACTTCCCAATGACCTAGAACTATAAAATTTGGCAAGTAATATCGTCACATACTACAAATACTGGTCCTAAGGTCCTAAGTGCATCGTTAATCACCACAGAAAAATGTATAGCAAACAGGGTCGGTGCCATGACATAGCCCTGTTTTACACCACTGGTGACGGGGAAAGAGTATGTAAAGGTATTTTCGTGTCGTACGCGGGCACACATGCCCTCATGAAACTGACCTGGTTCGTCAGTTTTAGAGAACAGCCATATTTTCACACGGTCAAAGGCCTTTTCAAGATCCACAAAACACAAATAGAGGTCCCGGTGTTGTTCAAGACTCTTCTCTTGCATTTTCTTAACAACAAAGATGGCATCAACCGTACCTCTATTTGGTCGAAATCCAAATTGTGATTCTGGAAGGAATCTTTCAGCGAGAGTGTTCAGACGCCTTAATGATATGGGCTAATATTTTGCCAGCTACAGACAGCAAAGCAATGCCTCTATAAGAGCTACAATCCGATATCCGATCCGATCCGATCTTTAATACCATGTATATCAAAATTAGTCACTTTTAAAAAATGGGTGTAATACCCTATTGGAGTTATCGCCGCGCCGTGCCGAATTTAGGCTCTGAAGTAAGTATATAATATAAAGAAACGGGTTGGGCCTCGGACTTACCAGTTACCTTATAGACGATTCTTGCCTCTTCTGACATTTTTTTCGTTAGTACTGAGCTAATATTATTAAATATTAATAAACTATAAGTGTAAGGCGACACTGTTACTCAGCGGTACTTTAAAAATTAAATAATTGACTATATTCATTTCTGCCATTTCTGGAAGAGCTATCGCTATTTAACGATACGACCACCTGTTGTCTCTATCTCTGTTTGTTTTTATACTATCTCTTAAGTTTTTTTCCTGTGTATTTGAGGTGTGCAATAGTAAATAGTACATAACATACCTAGGGCGGTGACTTAGTGAATGTGACTTAGACATTTTTTTTAATTATTATTATGTATTTTGAATCTGAAATGTAAAAGAGCTCTTGTAAGCCTACTATCAGAATAAAGTTTATAATTTAGAATTCTGAATGTCCCAGATCGCAGGTGTTTGTGATCCGGACCAAAGAGGGCGATAAATTTGCCACCTGGGACTTTACTCATTAGCTAACTACCGCCCGTGGTTTGTTTAAAGTTTTAAGTCTTGCGTTTGCCAGGAAGTGAGATTTTCTCCGGCGTGTCATCATGTTGTGGCAGCTGGTGGTGGCGGCGGCGGCGCTCGGCGCGGCGTACTACAGGTGGTCGCGGCGGCGGCTGTACCGACTCGCCAGGGAGATACCTTCAGGGATGAAGGAGTACCCTGTAGTTGGACACGCGTATAAGTTCCGCGGCGATGGTGAAGGTATTATTTTTTTTGTTTTTTTATTTATTTATACATATACAGGTAATTTGAATACTAACTGATCAGTATGCTATCCTGCGGAACCGTCTCACTGGCTCTACAGAAAATTAGCGCGCTTTCATCGCTATAACTTGGCAAAGCCAACAGCATTGTTGAGTAGAGACGTCCAGATGCACATATCTTATCTAAATGTATTTTTTACTGATTTTTTATCGATATTTTAAACTTCATTGCATGTTTATCAGATCAAATGAAGGCGTTTCAAGAATTCGGCCGCGTAGCAAATCGGCAAGGCGGTATTATAAGTTTTTGGTGGAGCTATAGGCTGTTTATTTGTAAGTATAATTCATTGATAATTATAATAATTTACGGTTAGGACTTTTTGGTGGCATGCCATGGTTCAGCAATCCGTGGAGTCGCTATAATATATATAATGGTATAGAAACGATGCACAAAAAGTTACTAAACACATTTTAATAGAACGTACAAATGAAACCACCGTAAAAAAGAGACTTTTTAAAGAATATTCTCAAAAAGTATCTTCCTTTTTACGGTATTTTAAAAATATTATATTTTTTAATGTGTAATATATCTGCAAACTACAGTGTCGTCCCCTTTCTTAGATTGATTAGAAAGGGACGACACTACAGTATTGCCACTTTTTAATTTCTCTTCTTTTTGGTCGGACTGTACTTGAACGACGCGAGTATCACTCATCTAAGTACGTGTAATTATTACCTACGGTACTTTTCAAGTTTTATTTTAATTTAAGTTCAAAAATGCTGATTGTTATACACATTTTTCTCTATGATCAAAACATGTTTCTTAACAGCTTCTCAATGTTGAAACCTACAGCTTCATTTTTTATTAATAATTTTATTTTTGTTTAGAACTACTCGAAATTGACAAAATTCACGCAGAACAGTATTTTTCAACTTATTTTCGACTGCACGCTATGAAAGCATAAAATAACTGTGTCTGTTCTATCTAGAACTCAGGGAAAAGATTTAGCCACTTTAAAAAGTTAGTTGAAATTATCATTATATTTGTCGTAACATGAAAAAAATACATAAAAAAACAATGTTGACAATCAGGTACCACAGACCCTGAGGCCATCGAGGTTGTATCCAGGGCTTGTCTCGCCAAAGATGAATTCACGATGAAGTTTTTGAGGACAGTTTTTGGAAACAGTATGGCGTTTGCTCCAGGTAATGGCTCTTATGCTTAGACAAATTTTCAAGAACTGTGATGAACAGTGCTCAATTAACGAAATTTCAAAATAAAAAAAAATCTTGAGTTTAAATTAATTACATTCATTTTTGATTATACCGACTAGTTTTTTAAATATTAAAAACATGTGAAAGTAGCGTTATCTAAGAATCGGCCCACTGACGTCACCTGGTGGAAAATTTGACAGTTACGATACAATACACAAAAAACGGTGGCACAATTTCCATACTAAATCCACCTTAGTAATAGTGTGGTAATAGTCCGACTGTATGGTTTTCTGCGCTGTAAACAAATACTGGTCGCCTACGCTCTTTAAGAATGAAGAACTTAAAGGTGAGTACTTTTATAACGGGGTAATTACATCGACTATTAACAATAGTCTTTAATGATATAAGATTTTGTCCTTATCTAATGATGGCAGCTAACTTGATCCTACATTTTGGAAGTCGGTTTAACAATACTCTCATTGCAGTTAACATTTGGCATGGCCGTCGCAAAATGACGGCGCCGTTCTTCAGCGTGAAGAATCTCAACCAGCTGCTGTCCATTGTTCAGGGGAACAGCGTCACCATGGCCGACCTGATGCGGTCCGAGCTGGGCGGCGGGGACTTCTCCATCTGGAAGTATTTTACTACGTATACTTTTGACAGCGTTTGTGGTAAGATTGTGTACTATTAAATGTTATTAAATTCAGATATTCTTGAGATCTCTTTGTAAAGTATCGCATCATGACGCACTACTCACTTTACATGTTTGATGTCTTAATGTACGTGAGAAATAATTTGCCAATGTTTGCGCGTGTTGGGGCAAACAAATTAGATCCACAGGAAGACTCAGAACAGTTCCGCGTCGTCTGGCGCTTGCATGTAAAAACCCGAGAATTTTAATCAAACAAAATGCAAAATATTTATGGGCTGCACTCATCGCGTGTGACGTTGCTTGTCCCGATTGACCTTATTTTTTAATTTCCTAAAAATATGTATATAAATCGTATAATCTCTTCAAAACCCACTTCAATGGTCCACAACACTTCAAAGAAACAGTACACGTTAAAAAAATGCACGTGACAATAGGTGTGCCTATATGATTAGAAGTTCCTTAGATTTTTCTAGGATCCGGAAATATGTCACTTCTAACAAAATTGTCCAAGTCGGTTCATTCAACCATCTTTGAACAATCGGATTAGGTACCTACCTACTTAGGGTTAGTGACTCGAAATATTAATTGTCCCCGAGTACAGAAACGTTTTTACTTTTTAGAGACATCCGTCGGTATCAAAATGGATTCCCAACACGATCCAAACCACTTCGTACTCCGTGCTGTGACCGAGTTGTCTAACATGCTGGCTAGTCGCATGCTGCGGCCCTGGTTGCACCCAGACATCGTTTACAAGAACCTGCCGGTATACAAGCAGTTTCTGTATCATTCGCGACGGGTGTGTCATTTCGTTGATGAGGTACCATTTACATTTCTGATTATTTATTATTTATCTTGTGCATATCATGCCCCTAAATTGTTGGTCTAAATCAGTGGTTTTGGAACTTCTATTTCTTTGTTGTTTTCGGGTGCCAAATGCAAAACAAATTCCTTCTGCGAATCTGAATCATTCTCGGACCATATCTTGACTATATTATCTGTCACTTTCCTTTTAATACCGTGCGAGCAACACAGGAGATACTGAATCGCGCGTCAAACGACGTCGCTGAAGATATATTATGATAGCCCTGTATCAAATTCATAAAGTGTCAACTTTATTAACTCTAACCTGTTTTGATTATAACAAAGATGAAAAAACCGCCGTAAAAACGTCAAATATTCACGCGCAGATATAATTTAATTGAAATTAAGATGTAATTAATTTAAACATACCTTTTAGATAGTACAGAAGAAACGAAAAGAATTTGCGGAAAGCGAATCAAAAGAAAAAAGTAAGTATTGGTTATATACTTATATTATACTCGTATTTTTATATTGTATACGGTTAAAATTAGTTAAACGCACAATTTTTTATCACGCGAGGTCAGAAATAAAAATGAATTTATTTATTTATTCGGCAAGGTGTAAATTGTCATTAACATAATAGGGTGTAGTTATAGTTAGACTGTACTAAATTGACATTTCTATGACTACCATGCACAACTTTCATTTCATGGGTACATACTAAATTTAAATGTTTAACTTATCTAAGAGGAATACATAATACTAAGATTAAAATATAATAAAGAAGTAACAAAAAATTGGGCAAGCGCGAGTCCAACTCACGCATGAAGGGTTCCGTGCCATAATCTATAACAAGTTTGTTGTATGGGAGCCCCCCTTAAATATTTATTTTATTTTTAGTATTTGTTGTTATAGCGGCAATAAAAATACATCATCTGTGAAAATTTCAACTGTCTATCTATCACCGTTCTTGAGATACAGCCTGGTGACAGACGGACGGAAAGCGAAGTCTCAGTAATAGGGTCCCGTTTTTACCCTTTGGGTACGGAACCCTAAAAACATGTGTATTATTACACTTATCTAACTGAAACTGTAATTGAGATCTTCGTTTTGACTTAACTAATGAGATAGTTTATTAATAGCATATTTGAACCGATTGAGACTTAAATGAAATATATCAAGTTCACTGCAAATCTTGTTATAAGAATTTCACATGTTATATAGGACTATTTTGTGACACATTATTATTGGCTATCGGGACTAGACACTGAGCTGGCTTGCGACAAGGCTTTGAATATATTCGGAAGTTAATGTTACTAATGAGCTGAGTCTATTTCGTTATTAATAATTTTATGTAGTGTTATTAGTTCATACACATTTCTCCTGCTTTCTAAAGTATCAATTTTGAAGTAGCTCAGTCTTTCCTCATATGTGGGTAGCTTTCGTTTAAGTCCCAATTTGTAGACTAAAAACCGGAAAAACTTCTTTTGAACAGCTTATATATGGTCTATGTGTACACTATAATAAGGTGACCAGATGGTGGAGCAATATTCTAGACAGCTTCTAATTAGTGCACAATATATTATTAACATACTTTTCGGGTCTTTGAAAGGTTTCGTTGTTCTATAGATAAATCCTGATAATTTACATGTTTTTCCTACAATATGGTTGTAATGCGCTGTAAATTAGAGCTTTGTATCAAACCATACTCCAAGATCTCTAATAACTGATACTCTCTGAAGGGATGTTTCATTTATGTTGTAATCGAAGATTATTGGATTTTTGTTTTTAGTAAATGATACGAAATTGCACTTTTTAACATGAAGTGTCATATTGTTCCTAGTGCACCACTCATTTAATAAAAACAAATAATTTTGAAGACTATGGCAATCTTCTACATGTTTTATTGTGCTGAATATTTTAATGTCATCTGCGTATGCTAATGAATTATTATTTAGAGACTCTAAAAGATCATTTATGAAAATATGAAAAAGTAGGGGCCTAAGTTAGATCCCTGCGGGACGGCAGAGTTTGCTAAAAAGGAATCTGAGAAATAACCACGATTTCGGGGATAACATTTAAGCCACCGTAATAGTAAGCCATGAATTCCGATTTGTTCGGCTTTGATACAAAGTATATTATGGTCAACTTTGTCAAATGCTTTGGCGAAGTCTGTGTCGATGGAATCAGTTTGTGTTCGTGTATTTAAAGCGGAGCATAGATATTCGGTATATTGAATGAGGTCACTATTGGTGGAACGATGTTGCATGAAACCGTGTTGTTTAGGGCTGGCAATGTGTTTTAAATGCTTATATAATGTTTATATAATGCTTATATATAATGTTTTCGATATTTTTTGATAAACAACAGAGAATGCTAATAGGCCTATAATTCACAACGTTTTTTTTATCGCCAGCTTTGTGAATCAGAACTATTTTAACAATTTTCCATTCATCAGGGAAGATTCGTTCTGCAAGAGATATGTTAAATAATAAGAGCAAAGGTTGGATTAAGGCGGTTGAGCAACATTTGAAAAATATGGGTGGGATAGCATCATTGCCGGAACCTTTATTAATATCTATTTTTGATAATTCAGATTTAATTTCAGTTTCTGTGATCACAATAAAATTGATGATAAAGTATAATTAGTACCAGGAAAATTAGGAGTATAAACAGCAGAAGTCGGTGAAGAATAAACAGATGAAAAGAATTTAGCAAATAAATTTGCTATACCGTTACCAACATTAGAGCAAGATTTTTCTAAATGCATTTGGTTCGGAATCCCATCACTACTATTTGTTGACTTAACATAATGCCAAAAAGCTTTAATATTGGTTTTTAAGTTATTTTCGGTATGTTCTATATATGAATTAAAACATTTGTGAAGTGCGGTTTTCGCTCTATTTCGTAAAAGAGAAAAGGTATCGTAATCCCGCCGTTGCCGTACTTTTTATATTTTTTATGGTATTTATCTTTCTCTTTAAAGATTTGTATTACTGATGTGCTAAACCAAGGTGGATATTGTGTACTCTTATGTTTAGTTTTTGGTGTATATTTGTCTACTATTTCCCATACGAGTTTATAAAATACTTTGAGAAATTCTGAACAGTTTAAATGTGAATAATGAATATTGATCCCAATCTATTAATTTTAATTATTTTGTGCATTTTTCGTAATCTGCGTTCCTGAAATGATATTGTGGAATTGGATTATCTTTAAGTGATCGCGATGGTTCGTTTGATAATTTAAGTTCTATAGGTGGATGGTGACTATCCGCGCGGCTAAAAGCAATTGCTTTCTCAACTTTACATGACATGTCTATTTGCACTAGTACCAAATCTAAGATACGGTTAAGATTATTGGGTATAATATTGCATTGCGTTAAACTACACCGGTTTATGAAATCGACTAGTAGACTGTTCCTGTTTATAGTTATTAAAGTAGACGGAATAGTGCTCTGATGTGCTGTCATTTCAAATTCCGGTGTGTTGAAGTCTCCTATTATTAAATTCTGGTCTAATTGGTTTGAGAATATAGTTAATTCAATTTGTTTGTAGGTATCACTTAGTTCTTCTTTATTTAAGTAGGAAGGCAAATACACCAAACATATGTTGAGGTATTGCTTTTTTAGCTTTATTCGTATCCATAAATCTTCAATAATAGGGGACTGTCAGTTAGTTACTTGTTCAGAGATTAATGATTTTTTTACTGCAATCAATACACCACCACCATATTTTTTGTCGAATTTGTTTAAAAACTCATCTGATCGGTCTCTTCTGTAAACTAAATATCGTGAATCGATGAGTTCAGACGATGAAATGGAATCATCAAGCCAAGTTTCGCATAGGCAAATTACATCATAGTTAGTAGTTACAATAGAGGGGTGCGTCACATTTCATAGAAAAACAATTAACATATTTTCATATGACCCAACATACGTTTGGTAGAATTTTCAGATTGTATAACAACGTTTCATAGAATGTTTATTTCATAGATCGTTATTTCGTAGAAGCACAATTGATAGAAAGTCATTTCTTATAACAATCATTTGATAGAATGTACGTTTAATAATGCACTTTTCTTATAACAATAATTTCATAGAATGTACGTTTAATAGAATGTACTTTTCATAGAATGTACGTTTAATAGAATGTATTTTTCGTATAATATACTTTCGAATTCATAAATTACAAAATTTGAACAAGCGAGCGAGCGAAGCGAGCGAGCAAAACCTTTTACTTTTTAGAGCAGATCCGACGTGGCCGGGTTAGGTTAGAAGGTCAGGCGGGAGCGAAGCGTAGCGAGCTCCCGCCTGGCCTTCGAGGTTTTTTTTTTGCGTACCGAAAAAGTTTTGCTTGTATTCATACTTACTGTTTACATACAAGAACAAATCCACCCAACCACTTCCAGGAAAGTATTAAGGCGGAGTACTGGCCAAAAAAAAAACATACGAGCGAGTGAGCGAAGCGAGCGAGCAAAATCTTTCAGAGCAGATCCGACGTGGCCGGGTTAGGTTAGAAGGTCAGGCGGGAGCGAAGCGTAGCGAGGTTATTTTTTTTTGCGTACCGAAAAAGTTTTGCTTGTATTCATACTATTTACATACAAGAACAATCCACCCACCCACTTTCAGGAAAGTATTAAGTTTGGAGCTAAGGCGGAGTACTGGCAAAAAAAAAACATACGAGCGAGCAAAACCTTTCAGAGCAGATCCGACGTGGCCGGGTTAGGTTAGAAGGTCAGGCGGGAGCGAAGCGTAGCGAGCTCCCGCCTGGCCTTCGAGGTTATTTTTTTTTTGCGTACCGAAACAAGTTTTGCTTGTATTCATACTGTTTACATACAAGAACAATGCACCCAACCACTTCCAGGAAATGAATGAATTTTATACATTTTAATTCATAAGCGCGTAAATGATACAAAATAGTCACTCTCTCTTGACAAAAAATCTATGAAGTGTGTATTATGTTATTTGTTTATTCTATTTAATGTTTATTGTATAAAATGTTCATTATATTAAGTATTATAACCGGGAGAGCAGGGGCGATGATGAAAAACACTGAGGTCACTACTTGAGATACAATGAATATCGCGCCTAATACCGTCCAGTGAGTCCCAGCCTGGGGTGGGAGCACACTCAACCAGTATTAAATAGTCCAACACTAACGATGCTAAAATGTCTCAACAGGTGAAAGCATATAGCATGCGAAAGGTTAGTTCCTAGCAGGCAAGTACAAATCAGCATTTACACAGGGTCCGGGCCATTAAAATAAGGGAACACTTCGATAGCGCGATCTAACTCGATCCCAGCGCCATCTATCCGTATGGCGTGGAGACTCCCGCAGCACTAGCGCTATCCGGTGATGAATAGCTCTGGCGTAGTATGCCGTAATACTGGTTACCAACGACATCTATACGTGTCTTGTGTAATTATAGGTTGGTTGTATTATAGATCTCCCCCTCTGTCCATGAAGTCGACCCGACGATTAGGACAGGAGAGACTGCTATTGTTGAGTTTTCTTAGACGGTCTACCACGGCGTTTAACCACATCGTTTTTCTTAACCACATTCTGCTTGCGAGGTCTTCCTCTTTTCCTGATTGGCAATGTGGGCTCTGGCACCGTAGTATCGTCAGTTCGGTATATCACTAAGGCTGATGCATGATATATGCCAACCGGGATATTCGTGTCAGTGCTAGCAATTTCGAAAGAGCTGGGTCCATGTCGCCGAACGATAATGTATGGTCCATCACGTCGCGGAGCCAACTTTGAACTGAACCCTTGACTGGATTTACTCAGTACATGAGTAGTAGCCAACACGAGATCGCCAGGTTGATACTCAGGACAAGCTTGTCGTTTCTTATCAACGTACTCCTTTCTCTTTTCTTCTTTTGCTTCCTGAATCTCCCGTGCTCGAATTAAAGTGTCAGCCATCATACGCAACCGAGGAGTAACCTCTTTGATGAAGTTATCATTGTCTAACATCTGTCGGAGGTCGTGCTCAACATCGGCTGGAGTTCTTAGTTCTCGTCCAAACGTTAAATACGCAGGCGTGTATCCAGTCGAGCAAGACGAAGCCGTATTCATAGCGAATCGGATGCTGGGTATCTTCTCTGCCCAAGTCATATGATTGTCTTCCACCAGAATAGCCAATTGAGTCTTCAAATCTCGATTTCGTCGCTCTACTGGATTGGTCTCTGGATGGTAGACAGGTGTGAAACCATGTTGAATGTTCAAGGAATATGTCAATTGTTGAATGACACTGCTAACAAATTGCCTGCCATTGTCGCTGATGAAGCGGCGCGGAGTTCCATATCTGAGGATTATTTCCTCTAACAGTATTTTACCGCATTCCTCGGCCGTAGCTCGCTCCAACGCGAATAATTCCACCCAGCGGGTTGCGACATCTTCTACAATGAAGATCCCATTTCGATTGTCAACAGTTCGAGGCAACGGCCCATATAAATCAAACGCGATCACTTCAAAGCGTTGATTGTGGGCTGTGGTCTGAAGCAGACCAGCAGGCTTTTGGTTTGAGGGTTTATAACGCTGGCATGTATACAGTTACGGACGTATGATTCGATGTCTCGTCTCATGCCCTTCCAGAAATACCTTTTTGCTACACGTTCGAGAGTTTTATCTACTCCATAGTGTCCGGCAGTTAGATCATTATGGTAAGTGGTCATAATAAATAAATAAAATAAATAAATATTAAGGGACAATCATACACAAATCGACCTAGTCCCAAACTAAGCAAAGCTTGTACTATGGGTACTAGACGACGATATACATAATATATAAATACATATATAGATAACATCCATGACCCAAGAACAAATATTTTGCACAAATATTTGCCCCGGCCGGGATTCGAACCCGGGACCGCCGACTCAGTAGGCAGGTGTCTACCAACCGAGCCAAACGCGTCGTCAAATAATGCTGGCTTGTTCGTGTTTGGGAATGACTAACTGGCTGTTATCCGCCTCATCGTCCTGATTGTATCGATATAGTAGGCCGTTGTTCATAAAATACCCTTTCTTGCTCCAATATCGAGCCTTTTCTTCTTCATTACCTTCCAAACTGTATACTATCTTCACGATTTCTTCATCTTTATGCTGTTCCTTCCTGATTACCTCTTTGTTCCTAGCAGGCATATCAACTACCACTGTGCAAACTCCACAGGCGTCTTCCGATGTGGGTTCACAGCTAGGCCTTGACAAAGAGTCAGCCACGACATTTACTTTGCCAGCAATATACTTGATGCTGATGTCGTAGGGTTGTAAAAGTAGGGCCCATCGAGCCAGACGCCCAGTTGGCGATTTCAAAGACATTAGCCATCTTAGGGCTTGGTGGTCCGTCAGGATTGTTATTTTAGCACATTCAATGTATCCTCTGAACTTTTGGACCGCCCACACAACCGCCAAGGCCTCTCTTTCGGTCGTAGAGTAGTTCCGCTCCAGTTTTGTCAGAAGCCGACTCGCGTACTCTACAGGATGCTCCGTATCACCCTCCCCCTGCACCAAAACTGCACCGAGCGCGTAGCTGCTAGCGTCAGTTTTAATGGTATATGGCCTAGTTTCATCCGCTTGAGCAAGAACAGGAGCCGTCGACAAGAGTTCACGTAACTTTGCAAACGCGTCAATTTGGTCTGGCTCCCATTGCCAGCTCGCATTCTTCTTGGTAAGGCGCGTCAGTGGCTCTGCGACTTTAGCGAAACTGGGTATAAATCTTCTATACCACGAACACATCTGGATGAAGGAGAGTAGGTGCTTCAGATTTCGAGGAGGCTGCATATCTAGTATGGCACTGACTTTTTCATGATCAGGCTGCAGTCCATCAGCAGTTATGTAATGTCCGAGATACTTCACTTGTTGGCAGAAGAAGTTACATTTGCTTCGATTGGCTGTCAGATTATATTCCTTGAACCTGTTAAATACATCCTGGAGATCCTTAAGATGATCCTCAAAAGTAGAAGACATAACAATCAAGTCGTCCAGGTAAACCATTAATTTGATGTGGCTGAGCGAGATTTTAAAGCGATCCATCATTCGCTGGAATGTAGCAGGAGAATTCCGCAATCCAAATGGCATTCTGCAAAATCTGTACATTGCGAATGGAGTGACGAAAGCAGTTTTATCTCGATGTTCTTCCTTGACGCTGATCTGCCAGGACCCAGCACGAAGATCTATAGTGCTCATATAGGGCGCGGGTTTGGCATTATGTAAGAGATCATCTATCCTTGGCATTGGGTATGCATCAGGTGTCGTGACAGCGTTGAGCTGTCGGTAGTCAATACAAACTCTGGTAGTCCCATCCTTCTTGGGGACCATCACTACCGGTGCGGCCCATGGGGATGAACATGGCTCAATGATCTTCTCAGCTAACATCTTGATGATTTCCTTCTTAAGGATTTCAGTCTTTAGAGGGGATAGACGATACGGTGGCACTGAAATAGGTCTGTGATCTCCTGTTTCGATCACGTGCTCAAAATCCTTCACAGGTTCGCCGTTAGGCGTGAATACATCTTGATTCTTCTCTAAGAACGCGTCTATGGTTTTCACTTCGATCGCCGATATTGACGTTGTTGGGATATAATCGTCAAAGCTAATTAACTCAGATTCTTCGTCGTAATTCTCGAGGTTCGCCCTAGCATCTTCATATAGAGCGTCAATGATCGGAGAGTAATTTCCAAGATGATAATCTTCGCGTTGTCTCTTCCTCAAAGGAGAAGAAGGCATCTCCAACCTCTTAAGCGGTCCATAAGGCCTTTCTAGACAGGCCTCATTATTGTTTTCCTCGGGCAACGAAGGTGATAGCGAAATGTCATCAGCCTTCACTGTGGAAAGAGCCACTCCTCCGAATTTGATGAAACTTTCTTCATAGAGCTCGAATTCCTGGGAGGGCTCCTCCACAAAGTGCCAAGTCGATTGGGGTAGATTGAGGAACGGGCAGTTCACTCAGCGCTGTAACGTCGCCGATATCAGCTGAACGCTTGAAAATATTTATGGCCGATAGAAATGCCTCTACAACTTCAGCATCCTTTTCACCATGATAGGTATAACTGCAGTTTATGAAGGAGCCCCTACTTGGTTGTGTTGGAATCGGACTCTGCATTTGATAACATCTTGATAGGCTTCTCTGGGGTAACTTTGACTGTAGTGACACGCCCTGAGCGTGTGATGTAAGTAGGGCCCTTATGTTTTGACGGCCCCGGTCCTCCAGGCATTAATATTTGTTGTAGGTCGTGGAGCGTGTTGCGTAGGCACGGAAACGGCAGCGCGCGGCACCGCCGGTGACCCTCCAACTAGTTATGCGTCACGGGTTTCGTAGCGCGTCGCACAGGTGACGTCAGAGTTTCGTAGCACGTAGCACGGTGGTTATGACGTCACTAGTCTCGTAGCAGGTCGCGCGTCACGCAGACAGGCCTCACGTGCAGGGCGCCTGTTATAACCGGGAGAGCAGGGGCGATGATGACTTTATTAACTACTTGAGATACAATGAATATCGCGCCTAATACCGTCCAGTGAGTCCCAGCCTGGGGTGGGAGCACACTCAACCAGTATTAAATAGTCCAACACTAACGATGCTAAAATGTCTCAACAGGTGAAAGTATATAGCATGCGAAAGGTTAGTTCCTAGCAGGCAAGTACAAATCAGCATTTACACAGGGTCCGGGCCATTAAAATAAGGGAACACTTCGATAGCGCGATCTAACTCGATCCCAGCGCCATCTATCCGTACGGCGTGGAGACTCCCGCAGCACTAGCGCTATCCGGTGATGAATAGCTCTGGCGTAGTATGCCGTAATACTGGTTACCAACGACATCTATACGTGTCTTGTGTAATTATAGGTTGGTTGTATTATAGTATGTATTATGTTATTTATTTATTCTATTAAATGTTTATTATATGAAATGTTCATAATATAAAGTGTTCATTATTTTTAGTGTTTATATACGAAATAAAAAATATATCAAGTGTTGTTATAAGAAATGAAAATATATGAACTGATTTTCTACGAAATGATAATTCTATCAATTGATCGATTCTCTGTGTTGAAATTATATTATATGTTATTCGATGTGATGAACGTTATACCATTTGTTGTTCTATGAATTATTACACACCCAAAATAGAGTTATATATGATTATGTAGTACTTTGGATCTCATACCACGTATGTTTTGGTAATAAATACTAATACTGTTAGCTGAACTAGCCATAATAAAAGTTAAATAAAAATATAAGATTACATTACACTAAGATTATTGGAGAGAATCCAATGTCTGCTGGTTTTTGATGACAATATATCGAGAGTTCTAATTTTTACGCAAGAAAATGGATCCATTCCGGACCCATATAAACTTGTAAGAGAGCTCAGCTGCCCTTTTCCCTGCAGCCCAGTGCAGTGTTTTATTCGCCGGGGATAGATGCTCGGACACATATACAGACGCAGTAGCTCCGCCGATTCCTAGTGAAGACGTGTTGAGTTTTTGATCCCTCGTCTTGGTCTTGTTGAAACGCGAGACGGCCGAGAGCAGTTCGTCGCGACACCGCACGCTGCGCAGCTTCGCGATGATCGCACGTGGCTTGTTGTTAGCTTTGATCTGACTGGCGACTCTGGTGCAGTGAATGATGTCTGCGTCCGATATGCTGCAGGCTACTACATCCGCGACGCGTTTCACAGTGTATACTAAATTTGCCGACTTGTCCTCTGGTATCCCCTGAATCTCTACATTGCAGTCTCTTGTGTGCTGCTCCAACTGATTAAGACAGTCTGTAAGATTAGTTATTGTAGTGCGAAGCTCTTCGCGCTCACTTATCAAAGCCTTTACGTCATCAGTCAAACTAGATATGGCCTGATGGAAGTCATCACTTATGAACGTCACAAGATATATTATCAAAAATATATTTTTCTTCTTGAGATTTCCTATGACTGAAAACGCTTATGGTTTTACGATTGATGGTGAATAAACTAATAAATAAGATTAGAAACGAATTTTAAAAACAAAATGGCTAAACAACGGCGTTGCAAGTTAAGTTAATCAATTATGATATTGATAACTAACCAAATATTTTCTAGATATCGATGACAACGCTCGCCCCAGTTTTCTTCAAACGGTATTACAAAGTCCTAAACAAGGAAAAGACTACACTGACTTGGAACTACGAGAAGAAGTCCTAGCCTTCATTGTAGCGGGGAACGACACATCTGCCATCGGTTCATGTTTCACCGCCATCTTACTGTCCCGACATCCCGGCGTGCAGGATAAAGTCTACCAAGAGTAAGTCCTAAGCAACTTTAAACATAAATAAGAGAATTCCTTGCAATCAGTTTCTTCTTACTGAGGACTTAGCAGCCTTCACGTCCTACGGATGGGCAAGTTGCGGAAAGTTTGAAAAAAGCTTTTCAGCTTTATAGCATATATCCGGAAATGTCTTTGGCTATTAGAAATTTTGAGAAATTTCCATGTGGAAAGTTGCGCAGTTTTAGAAAGTTTCCGTCGGCACATCATTAGGACTGCCTCCACCGTCCTCTGCCCTACGTTTGCCCTAATCACCTGATTGGATTTCCTCGAGGAGGTTGTCTCCCTAACTTTCTGAATCTTTTGGTTGGTGAACAACCTTCGATTCTTTTAAGCAACTTCAAACAAACTGATTTCATAACTTACCCCTGTGTCGCGGAGAGGGTAATCCCCATTAGCGGTACTCCCACATAAAGTCCGACTCACAGGTAGTGAGACACCAGGTCGGATACAGTTTAAGATGTCTAAAAACTGGTTTATAATCACATTTGTAATAAAATGTCTTGACTTTTTGGTGTCGTTTCTAGACTACTGCAGGTGTTTGGTGACTCTGATCGCTCAGTCACTTCGGAAGACCTGCCCAGGCTCAAGTATTTAGAAGCAGTCATTAAGGAAAGCCTACGATTGTATCCGCCGTTTCCTGTGGTGGTGAGGGAGGTTAACAATGATGTAGAACTGCGTGAGTCCATATATAAATACTATATGTAACTAAAGAACATCAGGGGGCCTATGATGGTTGCGTTTATCGCGTGATAAATAAGTGACAAAGCATATGTCACTCACACTCGCATTATGTCAAAGCGTGACGGATGCTTTATCACTTATTTATCGCGTGATAAACGCAACCATCATAGGGCCCCTGAGCTATTTTTAACCTGATAAAAACTACTACACAAACGACCACAGTTCAATGATCCCGTGACGCTGAAGACCGTAGCAGGTGGAGGCGTATTGCGAGAGCTGCATTATCTACAATAGATACGTCCCATCATACAGCCACGACTATTCTGTCAAGAGTGAACGACTGAGGACGGAGGACCTATTTTTAAGGCTCGATAAGGGAGGTCAACTCTTAAAAAGGGTTCCATTCTAAAACGGCAAAATGATTTCGCAATTTTTTCTAGTTTGCCTATTTTTCTCCTTAAGCGATTGCGGTTAAGTGATTTCATTTCAATATGATTGCAGCATCGGGCAAGACTTTAGTGGACGGAACCTCCGTTATGTTCAACATATGGGGCACGAACCGCAACCCCGCGTACTGGGGCGCGGACGCGGAGCTGTTCCGCCCGGAGCGCTTCCTGGAGGGCCCGCTGCGGCACCCGGCACAGTTCATCCCCTTCAGCTACTCCGTGAGAAACTGCTTGGGTTAGTGTTCTCTTGATTAGTGCTCTCTGTACTGTTAAAAAGCGAGTGTGGTAAGTCACGTTGGAGAAGCGAGGTCTGCTACAGGGAGCTGGTAATCTGTAAAGTTTTCTTTAATGCCGCCATAATGTTTAATCCTTTTTTCTCAGGATCATGCCTTCTAACTCAATAAACGTATTTTTTTTCACGCAAATTGGTGATAATAAATTTCTGAGCTTCAATCAGGCTCTATTTTTGTTCCAAGTCCCAAAGAAATGCATAAATATGAGGAAAATGATTGGTTTATTGGAGGAAAAACTCTGTGCGATGATGTGGTGCACATGATGAAGCATGGTTTGCTTCTCTTTCCCACAAGCGCAACCTGAGGCACCTCTTCCCTCTTCATCGTCGTGTCGCTCTTATATCGGGCTATCCAGCCATCTTTGTAAATGGCGCAGTTTATTAGACGCTGCTTAACTCATCTGTTGTAGACGTAAAAGGCCTGATGATGATTCAAAATAGCTCTACTCCAGTAGACTGGCAGCCTAACTAACGCGCGACTTGTGCATAATTATAATTCTACCCTTTGTATATTTTGCTATATTACAGCTACTAACTTGATAAGTTCGTACAGTTAACTTTGATAGGTATGCATCTTGTAAGTAATATCTCTCACTTCCCTTCCTAAATATTTTGCCACTTCAATATTTACCTTAACACAGGCATTTACCCGCAGTTTTTGTTCAGGATATCCTTACGCCATGATGTCCATGAAGACGGGTCTGGCCAACCTGCTGCGCACGTACAAGCTGCTGCCGCCGGCCAACATGGCCGCCGAGGACCTCACCAAGCCGCTGAGAGTGCATTTTTGCGTAATGATGAAAGCCGTGGATAATTTCCTTTTGCGAGTCCAGGAAAGAAACAAATCGTAAGGGTTCACCACCCATCGCGTAGCGTAGCTTATACAACCCTTATTCAGATTATTACAGCTGTTTAAGGGCTGTATTTAACGGCTTGTGCACAAATCACGCGATGTTTTTTCGGCTGCTTTTTGACCCCTCCCCTGGATATATATGGTTTTTATGATACCCCCCCCCCCCTACCCCTGACAACGTCACGTTTATTTATTTTTTCGCCAGTAATTCGTAAAATAGACTCACAATTTTGAAGAATTTAACAAGTAAAGATAACGATACCGAGAAAAGGTCCTCATGTGGCAGATTTTTTCTTAGCTCGTTCACTGTAGAAAAATACGCGTGAGGTCTCCTTATACCCCCCCTCTAACGCGATCTGTTGTGATTTTTTCATGACCCCCCTCCCCCCTATCGAACCTTGCGTGATTTGTGTACAAGCCCTATGTGTTCTACTGGGTAAAATTAATAATATTAATAGGTAAAATTAAGCATTAATTTTAAAACTTACGCACTTTTACACAATCATGGTTGCAGTCCATTCATTTTTAAGGTAACCTTTATCCGTAATTTAATTATTAAGCAGGTAATTTGTAATACTGAATCAATAAACTTTCTTCAAAATAGGGTTATTTTGAGTTCAATTCACTATATTAGGGTTAAATATAACAAATTATTTTAATACAAACGATGTAACTATGAACTTTGTTTGTATTTTTTCACTCCCATTATCCTTTGTTCTGCGAACAGCGAGTCCACTCAAACCGAAACCGTCCATTTGTAACTATAACAGCGCGTTCATTTGTCACAATTACCGCCGAGGCGGAATAACTAGACCGCCTCTTGTTAGCTGCCCATTCTGTTGCTCATACATTTTTATGAGTGTTTCATTTTATCCACCCATGTCGGCGATTTAATATGAGGGCGGATTTATGATGGCGGGATCTTACTTGAATATGGCCAAAGGTTATAGTGGAAAAGCTAAAAGATATTATTAGCTTTGTTTCATTGGCTTTTACCTTGGATATTGAAAGAAAGAAAGAAAGAAAGAAATCATTTATTGTTCGTTTGTGCATATACAGAAGCTGTTAAACATAACATGGGGGATTGTCACAAATTCACAATAAACCGTTTAACGGTACATACAATAATAAATATGTCAGCGACGGTGATTTTAAAGTCTACAATATACATTTTAATTACTTAACATTTCGAGAAAACAAATAATTCTATATCAAATAACAAATATTATTTTATTATATGAAATGAAATGAAATGAAATGAAATAATTTATTCAGTAAGTAGGCCACAGGGGCACTTTTACAAGTCAGATTGTGAATCTACCGGCATTTCGCAAGAGGAGACCGCTGTTGAGAAGAAAGCCGAAAGAAACTCAACAGTAAGTCATTTTTTCGTAAATAATACTTTACAGTGATTACATTTGTGTTATAACTAATTACACTGGTACACGTAAAGGAGATGTATAGATACTCCAAATCAATGTTAAGTAGGAACATTAAAATAAAATTTTAACGTTAAATTCATAATATTAAATATACCCAGAGATGTATAAAGTCTCTGGGTGTCACAACATGCAATAAAATAATAATTACTTAATTAATTTAATTCCACAGAGATGTATAAGGTCTCTAGGCGTCAACATGAATAATTTACAATAGAAAATAATTATTAAACCTAAATTTCTTAGAGATGTATATGGTCTCTAGGCGTCATAACATGCAATAAAATATTTTAAAATTATATAATTTCCTCAGAGATGTATAAAGTCTCTGAGTGTCATACTACACTAAGCTGTTTCTTAGAGATGTATAATAGTCTCTAAGAGTTCAAAAGGTAAAAATCAACATAGAATAACTTCAATCGAGTACAGGATGAAGTTTCTCACGTTTACTTAATTTAACACTAGTATGCGGTTGCTACATATTTAATTTGGCCCTTGCTAGCATGAACAGACCTATATCCACACCTATATCGTTATATTATACTGTAATAGTACATTACTGCAGACGCCGGGAGAGAAGAGCTTGCCGGGTGAGTAGGTATAGACGGATAGTGATACGAAGCCGTGAAGCCCTTTTCACGGCTAAGGCATGTATAGTGCTTTTCTCAAACAAATGCAATGAAATAAAAAAATACACCACTTCAAAAAAAAATATAGCTGTTTAGCCTGTTCATGCAAATAGGCGCCATGTTTAAAGAAATTACTTCCCGGCCTAGGCCTTCAATTTTGTATGAAATTCCTTTACAGTTTTCTCGAGTTGTTCCGCCCGAAACGTGATACTTCGAAGCCTGTTATTATGCCCGTTATGCCAATTCATTGCATTTTTGTGAAAAATAATATTTAGTGCCACGTGAGTTACCTATTTATTTATAGATATATATATATTTTTTGGTAGAATCCCATACCATAGAATCAGACATACATTTCTTTTTTATATTCAGCGCCAAAAAAATAAAATGTACCTAGTATATTTTTTTTTTCTTGAAAATTTTAAATCAGATTCAGGCGTTTTTAAACGCTCGCCATCACGGCGAGCTTTGCGTGACGTCACAGTCTATTCCAACAAATAAGTACCTTATTAAAGGTTCCCTGGAAGAGATCACTCTTTAGCGATAAGACCGCCTGTTGTTTACCTCTATCGAATGTTAGGTGTAATCTGTATTTGTTTGTATTTATTTCTCTTTGCGGTGTGCAATAAAGAAAATTCTTTTCCATTCTTATTCTGTGGGGAACAAACAGCTCGTTGTTCTAACTTTATCCACTTTAGTGACATTAACTAAAGCTAACGTAAAAAACTCGTAAATCCAAAACAATACCAATCATCACACTATTTTCAATTGATTCATTGTTCTCATAAAAATATTGATATTTTTTATGATAAGTATACATTGTGATTGACAAACAATAAATAAACAATATTGTAAAATTTGTGTTATGTACCTATATATGTTATTTCATCGTAGTTCTTAAATGTAGGTACTATTGACTCTGTGAGCTGAAGACCTTGCAAACATTATTAGAAATGACTGAAATATCACTTACGTTTTCAACACCTTTATTTCATAAAAAAAACTGAACCGGAAAGAAATCTGTATATTTATTGAACCTGCTCACAAAATTACACGAGATCGCTGGAGATATGCGACCAGTAGACGAACAGCATGAAATGTGGACAACTGGACATCTGGAATTCGAACATACGATTTTTTTGGCCAAGCTGAAAGGGAGACGCGTCGCTCGCTCGGTAAAGGACTTTTTAACGCCTAACGGTAGCGTGGATGTTCCCTGTTATGATAAAAGTTCCTATCCTATGCCTACTGACCTAGATATTACAGCCAAAAAAGCCTGAACCACAAATACTCAATTTCCATACAAACTTTCAACTCCAATTTGCCCGCTTTAGGGGATGAATTTTGAAATATCCGTCTGCACCGTATACTTGATCTATTCTAGAAATTTGATTTTATAGGTTCAGTAGTTTCGGCTCTACGTTGATGAGTGAGTCAGTCAGTCAGTAAGTCAGGACTTTTCCGTTTATATGTATAGATGACTACTAATAACAAAAGAGTAAGCATTACATCAAAATACTTACCTACGCGATAAAATACAAAGATAGTTTTTAAGGAAAAAAGATAGAATAGTGATTACAAAAACCTATTAAAATACTAGTGGTTAAAGACGTCTCACACAATATAAGTGTTCGTAAAATGCGCAGTGATTATGCGAAGTTGTTTTGCGTAATAGAGACCGGCGGGGCGAGACGGGCTTACCGTAACCCGCTTACTGCTCGGGGCGGTAGTGCGGGACAAAGTCGATAAATTGATATGTCCTAAGCAGAGAAAAAACCCCTAAGGATTGTTTGCGTATCGGGGTGGCTACCTATTACAAATAAATAAAGTCTGTATATCACTCATTTGAATCGAATAAAGCTCCAGTCAGTGATAAATAAATAATTAAATATTAAGGGACAATCTTACACAAACCAACTTAGTCCCAAACTAAGCATACTAAACATACTATATAAATATATATATATATATATAAATGAGATCCATGACCCAGGAATAAAAATATTCGGGTTCATCACACAAATATTTGGCCTGGCCGGGATTCGAACCCAGGACCGCCGCGCCGGCTCAGTAGGCAGGTGCACTACTTAAATAATAGATAAATTAAATTTAATATACATAATGCTTTGTATAAAACACTTTTGTAGCATTATGGAATGAACGTACCTACATTCATTAATGATTTCTTAGGTTTCTTTCAAACTTTACGATATTATAGTATTACTGTCCTAAATATTATAATATCGATAGTCGATGTAAAAATTAGTGAGTATCTCATCACTGCGCGTGATGCGATTGTTCCGATGCTCTTGGCAAGTCATTACAATTGCGTACTCAACGGGAATCTGATTTTGATCGATTCAGTACTAATCTAATATCTCTAAAGTTTGTTCAGTTTAGTATTATGTAAGGGAATTTCTTCATATTTGGGCACTTACAAAAGTAACACTTTTTTAACGCATTATGAGGTGTGAAAAGAGCTACAGCAGCAGGAGAAAAGGTGATTGTGGACAAGCTCACAGATTCCGTTGACTTGGTCACCCTGTGAGGATGAAGGGTGATCAGAGTATGAAGACAGCTTACCTTAGTCTCTCAATTGGGCAATGGCCGATGTTCCTTAGGAAGAGCAGCGATATTAGGATATGATGAATTAAAAAAAAGTTAACGAGAATCGGTGCTGATCTGATAAAAGCAGCGTCTTGTGGTAGAGGCACGGCACGTAGAGGCCAAAATTCTGGTCAGTGACAAAGCATCTGTCACGTTTTGATAAGATGCGAGTGTGAGTGACAGATGCTTTGTTATTTATTTATCACATGATAAACGCAACCATCATAAGCCCACTGAATCACTGAGGCAGGCCAATGTAAGAACAAGATTGGACAAAAAAAGTAAGTAGAATAATAAAATTAATATAATATTATAATAATCATATATGTAATTAAAGAAATTACAATGTTGTTGAGTGATGACTGATGACGATTCGATGAAATTTTTTTGGCCAACGTTTTGCGGGGACCCAAATCACCATTTAATATTCGTTCTAAAGTTCGTTTCTTTTTTCAATAACAACGGGTGTACATTTGACCCTCGTTTCACGGAAATGAAGATTACACAAAGCAAACGTAAAAAATGCATACATATTAATGAAGAATTTTACAATGTTAACAGACATGTTATGAAACGATACCTACATAAAATACTACCGTAAATAAGTACATTGAGCTCATCCAGAAGTCCTTACGCAATCCGATACAAAAACTCCATATTGCCGACACAATACCTCTGTAAATTTTCAACAGAGCAAAACCATAATACGTCGTTAGCTGACGGTGCTATTTCGTTTAATACCGATTGTCGGATTTGGCAAATTTTCATGTTTGCTTTTAATATAATTGTTCAGTTTATCTGCGGATTACGTTGCGGCCTCAAATTGAATTGTAATGGCGGACCGTTATTAACAACGGGGCTTAGGGCTGTCCCGAGCGGGGGAGGAGTGTCGAGTACTATGAGCCGATAATTTAATTGTATTTCAATGGCAATATGCAACTGCTCCACGATTGATTTAACTCATACAGGTAGGTATTCAAAGCTATTATGACATTATAAAATGCTGCTAGCTTACTGGGGTCATGATTGCAAGAAAAATATGAATAGTGTGTTGTGAATTGGTTAAAATGTAAAAGGATTGATAGTCGGAATGACAGCACAGATAAAAAATTACAAGTATTAGGAAACCTATGGATGGTTATCGGATGGTTAAAGAGATATCAGTTTTTTTTTTCCCCGGAAACAAAGTTTAAGACACATTTTTTTTACTGATATGTAAAATCGCTGGCTATTTGCAATGAAGGATTATATATTTTTCTATTTGCGTCTTATTATTGAACTTTAACTCTGGAGATGTTACTTTTCGCAGATTCAAGAATATTTAACCTTTGAACTACAGTTAGCATTAAGTACTTAAATAAAAAAACCGGCCAAGTGCGAGTCGGACTCGCGCACCGAGGGTTCCGTACAAACACTTTCCATCCCTAAGTGGTTAAGTTAAGTTTGCACCTGGTATGTATAGCGCCCCATATAAATTAGGTGCAAAGTTAGGTATTAAAAAAAAAATTATGGTTTTCGTAATTATTCCTTTATCTATGCTATAAGACGTTGCTTCGTACCAAATTTCAAGATTCTGAGTTCACGGGAAGCACCCTGTAGGTTTTGATTCCCTTGCAAGTGTCGAAAATTTGCGGCATAAACGGCTGTATCTTTTGATTGCGTTGGCTTAGAAGTTTGATTTTTTCACAGCTTCAAGGGACAGTAGACCTGAGTAATTGATATAAATTTCAGCTTCATACCTCCACGCGTTCCTGAGAAAAAGGGTCTTGACAGACGGACAGACGGACAACAAAGTGATCCTATAAGGGTTCCGTTTTTTCCTTTTGAGGTACGGAACCCTAAAAACGAACTTTGTGTATACTCACGTATTATTATTTTAACGTCACAAGTTAAAAAAAAACTTGTTCGTAGCATTTTATTCTTATCTTTGTCTATACTAAATAAATGTTTACGCATGAAATACATACTAAGTATATGTATTCGGTCCGCTTTATCAGATTTCCTTTTTTACCCGACTACGGCAAAGCCAAAAGGAAGGGTTATAATTTTATGCTGTGGTGAGTTAACAGCGATTAATAAAAAAAATGTCTTGACTAATTTCAACTAACATTCTTTCATTCCTTTTTATTTATTTTTTGGTCTTAATATTATAACCGTTGATTTCATAGCTATAGGGAAATAAATATTTTAGGGATAAAAGTGGTTTATATAACACTCAGAACTTGTTACGCTAAAGAATGGCAACTGTCAAATAAAAATTCTCATGTTTGAAGGTAAATACGAACTTGCAGACGTAATTTGTTTTTAGATTTAACTGAAAACGCTATATTTATAACCATATAATATTATTATGTTACTTCTTCACGCTGAAACGGTGCTGGTTCAATTTGGTCAAAACTTGGTTTGGCTGACATCCTAGATTAACACAAATGCTAAAAATAGCAGCCCGAAAAAATTCAATGTTCCCGGATAACAACGCGAAGTGCAGCTAGTTATTACCTAAATAAACTAAGCAATTCAATCACAAACAATGAATCAAAAATAACTATTTTCGAAACATGGGCGGTAAACGAGCTATTGTTGCAATTCCTATCCAATTTGTGAACGTCATAGTCAACCCTACCGCGGTCGGCGGAGCGTTTTTTCCGCAAATTTTAAGCGTCTGCAATCTGGAGCCGCGCAATAACGGGGAACGATGGCCGCTTTGTTTAACGACATCTTTCTATTGCGCAGTCGGAGGGTTAAGGGTGGGATACACCTGCCCTTTGTCGGATAAATAATGGGTAAAATGAAACATACGCAAGTAAAAAAAGTGTGGTCCAAGCAGAAACTGATGAATGTTGTGATCATTATAAAAACTATCGTGAGACATAAGGAAAAATTCAAGAGATGCAGGTTGTAGATCCTTCCTTATACCAAGAATTATAGAAAAAAAATGGGAGAAAAATTGCGTGTTTTATTGAGTAAAATCCAGATACAATATCCGTTTACAATATACATAGGAAGATTATTTAACGTTTCCCTCAACTTATAATACAAATTAAATTTATCAAAGCTGCACTCGAACTCTATTTTAAGTGGATTCGTGTATCAACGACCTTATCCCCCATTCACCCAACTTAGCTGCGGCAAATAACTGGCTTATCTAATGGTAAGAAGGTTCAAAATGGCTACACTTAAATGCAACTTACTTTGCAGAGAAAAGGTACAATGTTACGTAATCGCTTTACAATTGTAATGGGCTTTGTATGCGACCAATAGGGAACTTGCATGAAGTTGGAATTTATAACTGTTTATAAATATCAGTTTATAAACGCTAAATTAACTCATTAAATATATTCTCACCATAAATATAAAACTAAACTAAAATCACTTGTTTCTTTATTTTCTTTATCACATTTTTTTTTATAAACACGTAAATATAAATGTATGCTAGCTATATATTTCAATACAGTATTTTAAGAACCTCATTGTTAACTGCAGGTTTTCTATACACTTCATTTGTGCAAGCCGATGACGTCACAATTACGCGACTTTTCTATGGAGCGGTTTTAACCTTCGTATGCTTAGGCACGGATCCGTGCAGATGCCGTCATTGAGTTTCTATTTAACTAGCAAACTTTTGTAATCGCATACAACGGGTCATCGTTCAATAGACACTATTATACATATATGTCTCTGTGACTTCCATTTCTCAAGTTTTTAGTGTCCTAATCACATTAGTCAGTATGGGACATTAAGACCTCCATTTGCACTTTTTTGTATTGTGCAATAAAGTTTAGATAAATAAACATGAATATTGACACAAAGGTAAATTATGAAAAAAATGTAATGTGATCTACTACAATCTAAGTAGGACTCGAACCTGCGACCCTAGGTTTCGGTGTAGTGCTCTCCCAACTGAGCTATTAGATCGTTACGTCAATCACACCAAATCTTTCATTCCATAATTCTACGCTACTGGAGCGCCCTCTGCGTCATATGTGTTTAAAATGCTTATGCGCATTAGCCATACCCTAGGATGTGCGCTTTACACGCAGGATCCCCACTTCACATTGATTTACAGCAAGTGCGAGGACCACGAGATTCTATTGAGATGATCCTATTTTTAATTTGGAAATACCACATTTTTATTTTGATAAATATTGACACAAAAGTAAATTATGAAAGAAAAATGTAATGTGATCTACTACGATCTAAGCAGGACTTAAAACTGCGACCCTACGTCAAATAACATAAAAAATATTCTCTAAAAACGTTTCAATAAATATGATTCGTATGAATTATGCTTGCTACTAATTTATTTGATACAATGTATATTTTTGTTGCAAGTTCCCGATTGTAATGGGATTTGTATGCGACCAACCCGTCGTTTAATAGGTAGAAGGTAATACGTATATACAATTTGTGCTTCTTCTGACAATGGGACTAAGGCTTGAAAATAATGTTCAGCGCCCTTACCATGAGTTTACAGTGATTGTACATGCCAGTGACTATGTAAACGGTTTGTATGGAGAATTGTAGTTCTACAAAGTATCCGCTAGGGGCACTGTACTATTCTCCATACACATTGTTTACGCTGTCGCTAGCGAGGAAGGTCACGTTAAGAGGGCGCCAACACGTTGGCTAGCTCTCTCTCTCACTGAGCGTAAGCGTGAGCGAGATGAAAGTGCGTGCTCGGAAGTGCGGAAATCATGTTGTTTGAGTTGTGTCATAAACGTGTGCATTTTATATTGAAAATAGTTTTACAGTTATTGAGAACTTATAATTGTGCATCTATTAAGCTAAAAAACATTGTTAAAAACGGAAGGGTTTTAAATATCCAACCGAAAATATCTAAAAAAGGGATAATAGATAAAAGTATCGAGAAAATTATTACCAATCGTGTTTTCACGTTGACAAGATTGAAGAAAAACTGTTTAAACTTATTTCCAAGGGACGGATTTTCAATCACTATGGATGTTGAGATCTAGGATCATTCACCTCACGAATTTTGCATGGGTGCGCTCTTAACTCATGGTGGGGGTGCGGGATTATATTTTTGTAAGTTGTTACCTGCTGCGTATCATAATCTGATCATAGCAATGGTTTGAAAACATACTCGAATAAACTTTTGCGAATATTATTTGTACTCACTGCACTCTGGGATATTAAAATACAACTATGTAGAGACATAATTTATTTGTCAATTAAATATGCGGCCGTGTATGTCACGCTCGTGCTATCCGGCCATCTTCGTAAATGCCGCACCTTTATATTAGACGCTGCTTCACGGTTCTGTTATAGATGTAAAAGGCCAATAACGATGATGAAAGTTTAGTCAGCATTAAAAGTAGCAGACAATTTTACTACTCGCTTATGTTTATGTCAAATTGCATACTAAAATCTCCAGTAATTTTATAGTTCATACACAACGGGCATACATTTGTGTTAATGAGAATAACTTATTTGTTTTATTACTAGCACGCTGCTTGTCCGCTACTTCGTCGGCGTTTATTTTCTTATTAATCATCTTTGTATAGTATGTCCAGTTATCTCTGTGCCAAAATTTATTAAAGTCAAAGAAATTGATTAAACAATAGAAGAATCATGCGTCAAATTGGACAAAGAACCAACAGAGATGGTAGTTATATCATTTGATAGATATTTAAATATCTATTTCAGAGTTATATCATTTGTAAAGTTAGGCACATGTGGAGGAAAATGGAACTAACTAACTCATACTGGACAGTGACCAATGCGTGCGCCAGAATGATTATGCATCGTTAAATGGCAGAGCATAATATGAGGATTATTCCTTGAAATAAAAAGGTACCATTATTACTATTTACGCTATCGTCAATATAAAATAATTTTAGTGTTGTATCTGTGGATCGGGTTATTAAGTATGCATTATTTAGTTTCAATGTATGCCACATCTTAACTACAAACAAGAGTATCTCAGATATGCAATGGAATCCAGCTTGGTGTCCATAGTAAGAAATTAAGCTGATATTAATACCTATCTAATAACTCCGTCGGTTTTTGTACAGCCTCCATACAAATTTGCCCATGGTCCTTTAACCAATACATGGCACTGCTGTACGGCTCTGTCAATCGTAAGTAGGTATAGGTACATACAATAAATTAAAATTTACATTTCAAGAGCTGATTTTTTTATTTATACATGCCATACAAACAGCTATTAGTTGATAGTTGAAACATTCTTGAAGCAGAACTCCATTATTTTTTCATCTCATCTCCTCGATGATGTCGGCGATTTGTTCCTAATTCTTAATTTTTCACGTGTGAAATTTTCCAAATTATTATCGGGACGAATTCTTCTTTATGAAATCTCTTAAGTTTACCAGTTCTTAATTTTCCGAATGCCTTATTTTCCTGATTATAGTTAGTACGAATTCGGATTTTTTAACGTCAGTACAGTACTCTTAGATGACCAAAGAGAACAAATATGTATATTGACTACAAACATAAGTTTTATTTTAAACTTATAAAACCATAAATGTATAGTGCTTAAAATTATGTTTAAACGAAACAGAACAACACAACTCAAAATTACTAGACCAATCAGTAGCCACAACAACACAACCAAACGCACGAGTAGGCAGACGAGCTCTCAGCCCACCTGATGGAAAGTGGGAACTTTATTACCTACTTACCTAAACCGACACGAATTTTTTAGACACTCGGGTGTGAGTTTTTCTTGAATCAGTCCTTCTATATTTCCGATAATTTTAGTGTCTTTGATTATAAATTTCGACCGAATTATGAGTATTTGTATGGAGAAAATAAGAAATTACTTTTGGCTTAAAAAAAAAAATTACAAAATTTTCATACCTTTGAAGTCACATATTTCAAAAAATAGTTTTTTGTTTTTATTTTATTTTCTTTGTATCATGACATATTGAGCTAATTTTATTCATATAACTACACCATGTTATAGAGTTCAACATCAGTCGCATCCCCTATTGAATCCACCACCAGGCCACATTTTATCGGCGTTGCTGCTAACCACTGCAACACAAAATCTTGTTGTTTTATTTTTAAACACTGTTATAATACGAGTACGTATAAAAAAGAAAAATGCAACATAACATATAGAAAAATAGCGATATATAAATGAAAATGAATTTGCCGCATGTTATAGGTATTATGAATTTCTCAAATAAAAGTAATATGTCTAGCTGTACTTTCGTCTGTAAGGAATCCGAATTGGTACTAACTATAATTAGGAAAATGAGGCATTCGGAAAATTAAGAATTGGTAAAATTAAGAGTTTTAAAAATTAAGAATTAAGAACTAATCGCCGACATCGTAGGTCACAGTACCTACAAATTCCAATTACTATACTAGATTTCGTACACGACTCTGTCTGTCTGTAATAAAAATATAGAACTCCCCTATATGCGTTAGAAGACACCTTTGTAACGAGATCACATTTAAAAAAATATCTTCTTCATTATTATTATGAAAGTGAAAGTGGGAATCAACGTAAATGTAAGTGAAAAGATTGATCATTGTAAAATTTCGGAGTTCGAAGTTTACTTAATCCCACGAAAAATATTTCATGTAAAATTTGCGTTGTAAAAAAGTTATCAGATCCCAGTAAAAGCCAAGCCCCTAAGACCTGACTTTACTAACTGTACAATTTCATAAATTTTTGTTTTTATTGTTATAGTTAATAAGGTTTATGCTGTGGTCGTAATTTTACATATGAATATATGTGATTATTTGTACTTTTCTGCCTGAAACACATGATAATCCCGCACCAATAATGTCTCTGTTTGGCCTTGTGGTTGACTACTACTTTACTGGTTGGTTACTAATGCCTCATGCATGACAAAGTCCGACTGAGACTGAGCACTACACTCTTATCTATGAGACTGAGTGTGCTGGAGCCAACTATGCCTTCAAGTCCAATTATATTATCCATCACACTAGAGTGATTCTACAGGCGTTTCAACCGCCGTCAGCGCGCTGTCATAAATGTCAAAGCAGTGGGACATAATATCATAATATGCTTTAAAAGGAGGCCTTATTCCTTTAAAAAAAAAATTATTATGACAATTATATAGTGAATAATATTTTTCCCAGAGTTCTAGAAAGTAACGTAACTTTTCCATGCTTTCATGGCGTACAGTCGAAAATAAGTTGAAATTTCAAACAGACACAAAAATTCAAACAATTAATCACAATGTCTCTGTTCTAAGTTGCACGTTAAGAGACATGTTTGATCATAGGGAATATTATATGTGTAAAACAATCAGCATTTATGAACGGATAAGGAGCCTTAAATTAAGCCAATTATGGTGAGAAGTACGGTTACAGTATATCATTGTATGAAAGTTTGCAGCTTGTTGTAGCTCATACTTTCAATATTTTTGACAGCGGACTGACGGCGGCTGAAACGCCTGCAGAATCACCCACTAGTACCGTAAGGTCGGGGTACTTTGACCCTACAGGATTACTTTGTCCACCCATAGAAAACTATGACTTGATTTGACTAATCCCCTCGGAACCCTCGGTGCGCGAGTCAACTCGCACTTGGTCGTTTTTTTTATGGACCTGATAAAATGCATGCATTTTTATGGATAGACAAAGTAACTTTGTAGGGTCAAAGTAGGTACCCCGACCTTACGGTAGTCATGATTTTTTATTTATTAATCTACTAATTCAGCTGACAACTGTTCCAAACACAGTATTTGTTAGTACATAAGTTACATAATAATATTTTTTGTGATATTCACGCATTTATTTAAATTTGCATATTTTTTTGGCCAAAGTGATACTCATAGTTTGTAGTTATTTACGTCATCTGCATGTTATTTGTTAACCAAGGTTAAATAAAATTAAAATTATAATAATCCTTTTCTAATCCGCAATAGGTATAATATTTTAATAATAATAATCATTATTATTTTTGCAAGAGAACCAAGGTTGTAGATCCTATAGCTCAGACAGTCGCCAAACTTAAGTGGCAGTGGGCAGGGCATATTGCTCGTAGAATCGATGGCCGTTGGGGCAGAAAGGTTCTTGAGTGGCGACCGCGGACCGGAAGACGCAGCGTTGGAAGGCCTCCAACAAGGTGGACCGACGACCTGGTTAAGATCGTGGGTAGAAATTGGATGAGGGCGGCGCAAGATCGATCGTTGTGGAGAACTTTGGTGGAGGCCGTTGTCCAGCAGTGGACGTCTATAGGCTGATATGATGATGATGATGACTTATTATTTTTATTGTGAACCCATGATGTCCCACTGCTGGTCTCCCCACTCTTCTTCCATTGATCCCGGGTTTTGGGATATTTCTTGTCATTCCTTTCAAAAAAAAACTTTTATTTCAGACCAATTTTATCCATATTATGTTAGATTATAAAGGAGTCTAGCTCGTCTCCATTTCAGGCTGCTGGGCTTCCATTCTGTGGCGATCTTGGCCTACAGATTATGCGGCATTCGACAGACGTGATCAGCCCAGTCCCACTTCAACTTGGCCGCTTTCTGAGCTGCATCGACTATCTGAGTCTTGGAGCGCAGCGTGGTGTTCCGGACGCGATGCTTTAGGTTGAAACAGACGAGAGTAATTTGAGTTACGTAATTTCGGTCGCGCCATACTTACAATGATCACGTGACATGATGTATGGCGTGACCGAAATTACGCTCGTCTCGCTTCACCCATAATTTTACACCTAATATGCTGCGCTCCAAGGCTCGCTGGCTCACCCAAAGTTTAGACCTTTGTGGGCAACTTTAATAATCAATTTTTATTAACTACGATATGCCTGAGACATAACTTAACTAGCGATATTTTAAAGTACACTCGAATTAGCACCCTTGGTTTTAAAACTGGTGTTTATTCGGCAGCTGAAACCAAAGTTGTTGCGCAGTTGCTTTTGTAATTTGTGTCAAACAAAAATAACTGATTATTCTCGGCGGTTACGTGTAATAATGTAAAGCGATGGTAACACATACGGCCAAGGCCACCTTACGTAGCAAGATCTCAACACGTCAATCAATATCTATATAAAAAATAAACTATTGCCATAGGTGTGTGTTTTTTTTATATTACTATATTTAATACTAGCTGCACCGCGCGGCGTTACCTGGTCATCCCACAGGAACACAACATTTTTTGGGGATAAAAGTAACCTGTGTGTTAATCCAGGGTGTCAGCTACCTTTATACCAAAATTTATCAAAATGGGTCCCGCCGTTTGAGCATGAAGAAGTAACAAACACACACAAACACACTCACAAACTTTCGCCTTTATAATATTAGTGTGATTGCTACAGCGGTTACATTTAATATAAAAAATATATATATATGCGGTCCACTACATTGCAGGTGGGAATCGATACCACGACCTCTTATCCGGAGTATATCCTTTGCTACCGCGACATTGCGTAGCGTAGGTAGGTACATTGCGAAAGAAAGCATTAAATTCCGCTAAACCACTACCACCACCACCACTTATGTACCACTTTATGTTTTTTAAATGCTAAGCGCATTCATCATACTTCTAAGACATGCGTTTACGCAAGTTTACCCTTGTTTTATAGATAAACATTTCATCAAATTTTCATTTCATAGAAATTTAATTTCACCAAACACTTTTTTCTGAAACCATTAAATATTTTGGAATATTATTATACAAATCTAACAAACTAACTATAACAGAGCGCAACTACCCAAAGTGGATCTTGGCCTCCGACACCAGGTCACGCCACGCTCCACGATCCTGAGCCAGCTCTCGCCAGTTAAGGATGCCTAGGTCCCTGAGATCTTTTTGCACTTCATCACTCCAGCAATATTTAGGCCGTCCTACGGGTCTGCGACCACTCGGTCGTCCCAAATAAGCGGTTTTTGCGGCGCGATCCTCTCCCATTCTCTCAACGTGCCCTAGCCAGCGGAGTCTGGACGCCTTGGTCTCTCCTATTAGGCTCCCGCACTAGATCCTCGATCTCTTTATTCTTCTTCAGTCTCCAGCTTCCATCTTCTCCTCGGGTCGGGCCCAGAATCTTCCGCAAGATCCTCCTTTCCGCCACTAAGCTATTACTTTCTTCCTTCAGAGTCTAAGCTTCGCAACCGTAAGTAAAGATTGGTCTAATAACGGTTTTGTAGACTCTAATCTTAGTACTCCTGCGTATTATTTTGGACACCAGGACCTTGTGGAGACCGGCTGTATATCTGAGGGCATTTTGGATACGGATGTTGATCTCTCTTCCCTTTGATTAACGTCTGTTACCGTGCAACCTAAATATTTAAATTTAGGGAAGCCTTTGAGGACGGTATCTTTCACATGTACCTACGTCTCACACAAATTTAACCCAACAATGTATAGGTTGACATTTTCAAGATTTTTGAAAAACGTATGACTTCCGAAGAAAAAATTGTCTATGAAATGGAAATTCTATGAAATGAAGCATTCGGTGAAGTGTTTTTCTATAAATGAAATAAATGAAAATCGGACAACCTCACACAAATCGATCTAGTCCCAATTTAAGCTCAAGAAGGCTTGTATAATGGGTACTATTGATTATCATAACCCGATTCTCTTTCCACTCTCCTCGCCCTAAGTCAGACTGATACGGTTCAGTCTATTCACGACGCAGTCCATGCGCCCAGTGCACCCGCGTCACTCCAACCCAAATTACCCCCGTGGCGCGGAGATAATCCCATTAGGGGGTTATACTCCCACACAAAGTCCGACTACTGGTAGTGAGGGCTAACCAGCCCTGATACCGTTTAAGTCATATCTTAAAAAAAAGGGTAAGTACTATTGAGTGGCTACGCGGCCCCGAGGGGGCTTTCCACAGTTGAGGGGGTTAACTATCAAACGAATTTAAATCTTCATTACGTTCCGAAATCAAAAATGACGTTCGTACCCCACGCGGCCGGAGTCACGAGTAAAACAAGTATTCCTTAACCTTTTGCGTTTGCGTATTCAAGAAGAGGTCAGAATCACATACAGGATGATTTCTTTGTCGTGCCCGGAAAGATTTTTATGTTACTTTATTATCAAATGCAGAAATCTGCAAAGTTTTTTGTTATGATTAGTGAAATTGTAATTATTTTTACTGGGTCTTATGTTTACCCTACATTTTAACTTTGAACTGGCATGACATGTATTTATATTTACCTCTATGTATAACTCTTTGTATTTTGCTAGTTAGGAAATTAAGTAATTTAGCCTTAAAGCAGCTCTACAATTAAAATGAATACGTCTAGAACGATAGTCTTCATGAATAATGAAATAATGAACTTTATTCTGCAAGTAGGCCACAAGGTCACTTTTACATGTCTGAGTCTACCGGCATTTCACAAGAGGAGACCATTGTTGAGAAGAAACGCCGAAAGAAACTCAACAGTTAGTCATTTTTTCAGAAAGGATAAGTACTTAACCATTACAGTAATATTAACATAACTATACGTAGTTCACGACGACGGGGAGGGACGGGATACGCATAAGACCTTTGTGTCCCGAGCTAGTTCGCCTGCACGTGGTCCTCCTGCTGATCAACGGAAGACCTAGCAGCAGCAGAGAAGGGAAACTCGAAACAAACCCGGCTCGGTGCCAGCCGATATGCACCTGCAACCGAACCGACTCCGCACGTATTGACTCTGTCTTTCCTGTGGGTCAAGTCGGTAAGGTCGAGAGAGTGATGTGGGTTCTGGGCATGCCTGCATTTCTTATTCGCGTCCCAGGCGATGCAGCGTCTGTGGAGAGGGCACTTCACCCACGTTAGCACAGCTACGTGGAAAACAACACGGGGAGTGGCAGTTTACCGGTGATAAGCCTGCACGGATGGGCGTAAGTGCGGGCGCCAGGGGTCACTCTCGCCAGTGGGAGGGTCCATTGAAGACCCATTGGCCGGTTACCGCCCGCTTTAGCTGGGCAGCCCCCAGTCAATAAGGTACTGGCCCGCCTCGGCATTGACTGTTCCTTTAAAGTGTGTGGAACAAACGGGTATTGCCTGTATGTTGATGCTGCGCTTATTACACCTGGCACTAGAAAACAGAAACAAAATAAAAACGCTTACACCGCCCTGCGTTTCGGGACATGGAATGTCCGGACAATGCGACCAGGCCTGCCGGACAATAGTGGAGGCACTCAAAGTACACAAGATCTACGTAAAACTTCCGTCATCGACCTTGAATTAGCCAGGCTTAACATCAGCATTGCTGCGCTCCAGGAGACTAGGCTTCCAGACGAGGGCTCGCTACGTGAAAAAAACTTCACCTTCTTCTGGAAAGGTAAGGCAAGCAACGAACACCGCGTCTATGGTGTGGGGTTTGCGGTTCGAAATGATCTCCTAGGTTCCATAGAGCGTCCTCGCGGGATATCTGAGCGTATAATGGTCCTACGTATGTCAACAACCAGTGGATTTATAACCATTATTTCTGCATACGCTCCGACGCTCAATTCAACTGCTGAGGCTAAAGACGAGTTTTATGACCAACTTGGCAACACCTTGCGTGGTGTGCGTTCTGGAGACCGCGTATTGGTTCTCGGTGACTTTAATGCCCGTGTAGGTCAAGATAACCAAGCTTGGCCTGATTGCCTTGGTAACCACGGTGTGGGTAAACAAAATGAGAATGGTCAGCGCCTACTCGAATTTTGTTGTAAGTTCCAACTGTGTGTTACTAATACTTACTTTAAGGGTAAACTGATGAGACGCGTTTCCTGGAAGCATCCTCGTTCAGGACATTGGCATCAATTGGACGTTGTTTTGACAAAAAGAAAAGATCTTAAGGACATTATCCACACCAGGTCCTTTCACAGCGCTGATTGTGATACTGATCACTCCCTTGTGGTTTGTAGAGGCCGATTCAATCAAAAAAAGGTTCATTTTGGCAGAACTCCAAGGAGGAAAAAGTTAAATCTTTCTAACATTAAGGACTAGGAACTGGTGTGTGAATTTAGTAATTTAGTTCAACGTGGAACGGATGGTTGGGACGCTGACGCCTCAGTGGAGTCGGAGTGGCAATCCATTAAGACACTGCTCACAAAAGCTGCCGGTGAAGTTTTTGGCTATGACTCACCAAAGTCTGCTGACTGGTTCTCTGAGAACGCAAGTCACATTACACCCTTACTTAACGTTAAACGTCAAGCAGCCTTAAACCACCGACTTAATCCTTGCGAATCATCAAATAATGAGTTCCGAGCTGCCAAGTCCGAACTTCAGCGAGTAAGTCGTCAGTTAGCCAATGAGTATTGGCTGAAACTGTGCGAAAATATACAGAGTTGCGCAGCTGTTGGTAACTTATCTGGTGTTTTTGCGGGGATTAAAAAAGCAATCGGACCTTTGCCAAAGAAAATAGCGCCCTTAAAAGAAATTGACGGTACAGTAATAACTGACAGCGACCGCCAATTGAACCGCTGGGTGGAGCATTATACGGGACTCTATGCTCATCCAGTCGATACTGATCCAGAAGCTATGGACACTATCCATGAACTGGAAACTTGGAATGAGCTAGATGAATTACCCACCCCAAGGGAGCTTCATAAAGCGGTCATCCAACTTAAAAACGGCAAAAGTCCAGGTGACGACAATATCCCTGCAGAGCTTCTTAAGGTCAAGTCCCTACATCCGATTCTGCACAATTTCTTAGGTAAATGTTGGGACCAAGAGCGCTTCCCCCAGGATATGCGAAATGCGAATATTATCACCTTATACAAGGGAAAAGGGGATCGTGGCGATTGTAACAACTACCGCGGCATTTCCCTTCTTAGCATTGTCGGTAAGCTGTTTGCGAGGGTTATTTTGACTAGACTCCAACGGCTTGCTGAACGAGTGTATCCAGAGGCACAGTGTGGGTTCCGCTCAGGACGCTCTACTACTGACATGATATTTACTTTGCGCCAACTGCAGGAAAAATCACGTGAGCAGAATAGTCCCCTGTTGGTAGCTTTTGTAGACCTTAATAAAGCTTTTGACACGGTAAGTCGGGAAGGCCTTTACACCGCTCTTGACAGGATAGGGTGTCCCCAAAAACTATTAAATTTAATAAAATCTTTCCACGAGGGTATGCAAGGCGCTGTCGTTCACGACGGCAAGACTTCTGTTCTGTTTGACATGCGGAGGGGAGTGCGGCAGGGATGCGTTTTAGCTCCAACACTTTTTGGCATCTTTTTCTCGTTGCTTCTGAAGGTTGCATATGGAGATGTCGTACAGGGCATACACTTGCATACCAGAGCGGATGGGAAACTTTTTAATTCTACCCTGTTGAGGTCTCGCCGTAAACGAGAAGACCTATATGTCGATCCATTGCTCTTTGCCGATGATGCCGCTTTCGTAGCCAAATCCCCTGAAGACTTACAGGTTCTCCTAGACAAATTTGCACATGCTTGTTCTCTCTTTTCTATGTCAATTAATTCTAAAAAGACGGTTGTTCTGGCGCAGGGCTTCAACCAGAAACCAACAATTTTGTTGGATGGTACGCCCCTTGATGTTGTTGATCAATTTTGTTACTTGGGATCCAACGTGTCAAACAATCTGTCGCTGGATGTGGAAATTGGGAGTCGGCTCGGGAAAGCAGCTACGACGTTCGGGAGGCTCAGTGCAAGAGTGTGGAATAACCACCATTTGACAACCAGGACCAAAATTTTAGTGTACCAAACTTGTGTTCTGAGTACACTTTTGTATGGAGCTGAAACCTGGACGTCGTATGCAAAGCAAGAAAAAAGAATCAATAATTTTCACATGCGCTGCCTCCGGAATATTTTAGACATCAGTTGGCGAGACAGGGTCACTAATGAGAGAGTGCTTCAAGTTGCGCAGCTTCCCAGCATTACCGCAATGCTTAAACAGCGTAGACTGCGATGGCTGGGGCATGTGCACCGTATGGATGCCACTCGCTTGCCAAGACGCACCCTGTTAAGCGAAGTTGCTTTTGCTAAGAGAAGAGTGGGGAGGCCCATGTTACGTTTTAAGGACTGCACAAAGCGCGACATGCTTACGTTTGGCATCAGCCCTGCTAATTGGGAAACTTTGGCAAACGAGCGTAGCAAATGGAGAGCGTCTCTTGCCAAAGGCTGCAAAGCTCATGACGGAAGTTGGTTTCGGGCTCTGGCTGCGAAACGTGAGAGGAGACACCAACATGGGAGGAGGGTCACTTCACCAACTCAATCATCAAACGACCCCCTAATGAGATGTCAATCTTGCGGACGTCACTGTCGCTCCCGCATCGGACTGTATAGTCATTTCAAACACTGCCACAAAAACGCTGCATAAAATCATCTGATAAAGATGTAAAGGCCTATGATGTGGTGATACGTAGTTCTCGAAGAAAACATATTAAAAGTGTATTTTAAGATTTTTAAGATATAAATGAGGAAAAGTGTAAGAATAAAATAGAAACTACAAGAAAGTCTGACGGTTTATCACAATTTATGTACGTTTGATATGCTTTCTTATTAGAACTGTGTCCCTTAAACTAGTCAGGTACAATCTAAGAAGGAGTCAGTTACCCGGTTTCTGATTCAGGCCATGCATTTTTGTCTGTCACATAGTCCTCTACTGTATAATATGCTTTTGACATTAGATTTTTTTTTAATATTTTTTAAGAGATGGAAAGGCTAATTTTAAAACATGATCAGGTAACTTGTTATAAAACATACAACAGATTTGCGAAGGATGAAGTCGGTTTTGGTTTTATGTGTGCGTGTCTACGAACCAATCATAGAGACGTGTTGCTTGTGATCTTTACGTTGTGACAGATGCGTACACGGATGAAACTGAGCCCGTGACAGGCCGTGGCTCACTAAAACTGGCTTCACTTTCAAGCCCTGACTAGTTTCTAGCTTATTTCTTCTAAGGCGATACATAACTAGACTTGTAGGATAGGGTGACCAAACTATTGCATTTTTTTGAAAGCAATTTTCTTTTTACAATGCTGCGCTAAAACTGCGCTAAACCAATACAATATCAGTTCTCAACTTATGAATCGCCATGTATTGCACACATTACCATGCCTTCTTTTAATATTAGCTGTTTAAATATTATCTTTGTTAAATCATCTGTTACCTTGTGGTTGCAGTAGTGATCATGTTGTGGCAGCTGTTGGTCGCGGCGGCGGCGCTCGGCGCGGCGTACTACAGGTGGTCGCGGCGGCGGCTGTACCGACTCGCCAGGGAGATACCTTCTGGAGTTACGGAGTATCCGATAGTTGGACATGCTTATAAGTTTCTTGGCAGCAGTGAAGGTATAATTCAAGCTAGTTCGTTTTGACAACCGCCATGTTACCTAGGTTTTTGTACATGACCTGCAACTAAAATTAACTCCCCAAACTGGTAAGACAGTATCTATTTTCAATATCGTGCTCATATACATACATTAGCTTAACTGGTTAATAAGAATTGTACGTCACCCTTTGCCGTAAATGGGTTTTACTGCCCAGGAGAGAAAATCTCAATTATTGGCCAGGCAAAACGGAAAAGTTTAGATACACGAAGGGCGGTAATTAGTAAAGTCCCAGATTGCATATTTATTGGCCCGAACCGAATCTGCGATCTGGGACACACTGATTTTACCGTCGTACGTATTTAAGGTATGAGCTATAGAAAACCTGCTAAGGCTGCTATTCGAAAAAAATCATATCATTGTTAAGGTATTTTTGACTACATTTTCTGCTGTATTCTTTCTCGTCCCTTAACCACTATATATTTCATTATATATTTGAAACTACTATGATATTATTATTGTAAATAAGCAAATCTGACATGTATATAATAAATTAATAACTTATACTCAATTAAAACTAAATTATAAAAATAGCAAGGTTAAAAAAAAACACCGCTCCCTGTCGTTTCTGGTCCAAAGGTAACGCCCATAACGCTCGCAGCATTTCCACGCTGAATCGCAATGGACAGCCTTTGTAGGTACCAGAAACGACTCGGAGCGGGGGTCTTCCCCCTTTTGCCCGAGTCTACGGCCTACGTCGCGCACAAAACTTTTTGCATCGGTCCCCCAGCAACCCGTCGTCTCCACCGCAAAGGGAACAAAAAAGGAAAACGAACCTATAGTGTAACATATTTCTGCTGCTTCAAATCCGCCTGATACCTATTCGGCTGCCGCTCCAGCCGTGCGGGGTACGATTCACGTGGGAGGCAGCGAAGGTGCTCACACACTTACACCACTGCCACAGCCTTACCCACAATAATAAAGTTAGCATCGGGCCGTTTGCCGTCTGTACGACTAAGACCCGGTGGGTCCAGCACTAAGGCTTGCTGAACCGGGAAATTTTAGTATGGTAGTACCTCCGGGAATTCTCGGTACCACTATTCTAAAATTTCCCGGTTATCCAAGCCTTATCCAGCACGGATGGAACGCCAGCCGACCTAAGCACCTTCTGAATAATGGCATTCAGTGCGTGACGCGGATGTCTATAGCAAAAGAACTACTTAAAGACTAAGTATATGGATATTAAGCACAGTCCAAACCTGGTCAAACTGTTGACCATCATATTATTATGTAATATTATGTTCTAAGGGTGTTTTTTACGATTTTATGTGTATGGTTACTTTTTCTATATTAAGATTGTTAATGATTATGATGCGTTCAATATCGTCAAAAAAGTATAATATAATATAGTTCGGACTAAGCCTGTTGCGCTCAATTTGAGACTATTTTAATGTCCAAAATACTTTTTAAGGAAATATGGCTGCGTAAAGTTGTTCTTATACTTATCGATAGTCTTTATATTAATTCTTCTGCAATAATAGTTGCTTGTCAATTATTGGGTTTAATATATATTTTTTTAATGTAGCCGTAATTTGAATACTAACACGAGGAATAGGCTCTGTAATATGGTACATTACTGCAAACGCCGGGAAATAAGGGCTTGCTAGGTTTACTAACCTACTGGTATAAAGAGATTCAAATATCAAAGAGATTCTAGAGAGATTCTAGATATCAGATCAGACCTGTAGGCGGATGGAAATCCATCCGCCTTCGCTCGCTTCGTTCCCGTGGTCTAATAATAAGTTATTTTATTGTTTTTTTTGTCTCAGATCAGATAAGCGCGTTTCAAGAATTTGGCCGAGCAGCAAATCGGCAAAACGGATTTTCAAACTTTTGGTTGACCCATAGGTTGTATATTTGTAAGTACTATCATTTATAAAAAAATCTTCAACCACATTTTAAGAACGATAAACCAAGCTCCCTGTGTTTAAATAAAACAATTTAAACGGATTATATCGCGTATATTATATTTGACGTATATTTGACGTTATATATATTTGACGTTTCCCCTGCTGCTTCATTGCTCCCTGTGATTGAACGTCTATTCGAGAAGCCAGTTTTTTTTTATTTTGATTCGAATATGGAAGCGCTTTGTGCCGTAACAATGTCCCTACAGTGTGATTATTTTTTAAACACACATTTGACAGTTCTCTGATGACGTTTGTAGTGATATGACAAAGACATAATGTTTGCCAAATCTAACGATCATGAATGGTTGATCGAATCGATTTTATCGAGGAACTTTTTTCGATCCGGCATATATTTTGGTTTATTTTGTGTTAATCAATATTTTCTTGAGCTACGAGCCGTCGGACTCACTGGAGCGTGCTATGAAAAATAGTAACTTGTTTTATTGTTCTCTCTGCAGGTTATCAATTTATCGATTTAATCGATTTCTACCAATTTACAGAAATAGCACATGAATCGAAACGCAAGATTTGGTCACAACACAGCTTTTAAAAATAAAAAATTGGGCAAGTGCGAGTCCGACTCGCGCATGAAGGGTTCCGTACCTATATATATATATATATATAATCTATAACAAGTTTGTTGTATGGGAGCCCCCCCTTAAATATCTTGCCCTCACCGTTCTTGAGATACAGCCTGGTGACAGACGGACGGACGGACGGACGGACGGACAGCGAAGTCTCAGTAATAGGGTCCCGTTTGTACCCTTTGGGTACGGAACCCTAAAAAGCACATAGTACGTAACTGTTTATGTAATGATTTATTATCATTAAATACTTCAACACCGTGATACGAAAAAATGTAACATGAACTCAGATGTGTCAAATATACAGTAAAAAACATTTATAGAATATACTAAAAAAAACACTATGACATTGCTTGTTTTTTTTATGAAATTCAATAAGTCGTGCAGGTTTACGTTATACGGGTCCTGTGATGTGGCAAATGTGTGTATAAAAAAAAATCATACTATAGGGAAGTGACACACGTTGCGACCCATGTGAGCTAGCTGCCGGGACCACTCGCTTGCCAAGCCTCGGCAAAGGACGCAGTTACTTGTGAGCACCATGTAGTTCCTTCTCACTCTAACATATAACTGCGTCCTGCAGGCTTGTGAAGGTTTGGCAAGCATGTGGCCCTGGCGCAAAGTTTGCGTGTCTATGGGGCACAGGGGGGTCATATCTTTGCAGAGTATCCTTGGGATTTGTCTCCATGAACTGAAAATGAAAAAGTGATGATGGTGGTGATTGTCATAATGATGATAGTGATGATTACGATGGTGATGATTACAATATGGTTATGATTGATGATGATGGTGATTAATGATGATGACGATGATGATGATTAGGTATTATGATGGTGGTATTAATTCCGATGGTGATGGTCATGGTGGTGATGATGATGATAACCATGATTGTAATGACGATGACGATGGTGATGATGACCACAAAATCACCATCACCACAATCATCATTAACAGCACCACCATCACCACCACCTTCATCACCACCACCACCATCACCACCATCACTACCACCTTCATTACCACCACCACCTTCATCACAACAACCACCATCACTACCACCACCACCATCACCACCACCTTCATCACCATCAAGTAGACAGTGTCCGCCCTGTGGTTATACACTAACTAAGGCGGCGTCATGATGATGTCAAAATGGCGTTATATTTGAAAAATGACATGTTGAAACCGATAAAATAATTATGATATTAGCTTATTACTTGTGATATGAGATTCCGTTTTCTTTTTTACGTTTTTTGCGTAATTTATGCACTTACACATTAGCCATCACATAAAGACAATATATTAAAATGCATATGATATGAATGCGTGTTCGATTGGCCGGCGCCGCGGCTGATCGGCGCTCCTGAGGTTGAATCGCGAACCGATTCGCGACATGTCGAGCGATGTTTGAATTATACGACGTGAGTAAACCCGTTCATATGCATTTTAATGTGTCTGTGACTCACGCGATTTTACTTAGTAATGATTTAGTATTTTAGCTGACAAGTAAGTATTTTGGTAGGTTAGGTTAGGTAAGACTTTATTTTTTTAAATGCCCGGTTATAATGCAAGCCTTTCATTTTCAGGTGTGACAGAACCTGAGGCCATAGAGGTGGTGTCAAAAGTTTGTTTGGACAAAGATGAATTCACCTACAAGTATTTTCGGACCGCGACAGGAAATGGTTCTGTATTTGCTCCAGGTAATCGAGTTAGCATTAAGCAAGGATTGATACAAATAAACAAGTAATATAATAATTATAAATTAATAATTTTGAATTATCTAACTAAAATGTTATATCGGTCACTTTTGTAATTAGATTCGAATTATTTCAATTAGTATGTTTATTTATGTGTTGTATAAATGTGCATCAAAATAATATTATAATTGTGTGCTGAAAACTTTAATTAAAAAATAAGCAGGATTTGATAAGGGGCTAAATTGTATTGGAAATTTTGCCCGATTTGATCAGATTGGTTTGTTTTTAACTATACGTATCTATTAACAGAATTTTTTATTATGGTTTCCATTTAAACCTTTGGGATTAAAACGATTACCTTAGCCCCGCTTCGTGAAGCTAACATGATGTATTTTTTGAGCAGGAGAAGTGAAATAGTAGGTACATTACAGCAGAGGCCTTCCTGTTCCCGCCAACGCAAAGCTTGTCTTCAAACATGCAATAAAAAAAATTATATAATTGTAACAAAAGAAGGTTGCTTTACTGGCCTAGGCCGGCAATGTAGCAACAAATTCCATTATTGTCCCCCTCCTGCAACGGGTTGGAAGTCTATTATAAGGAACATAACGAAAATATTTCATTGCATGTACCTATGAGAAAAAATACAATTTATTTAATTTTCTACTTATTGTAGTGAACATCTGGCACCCACGCCGGAAAATCTTGGCTCCTTTCTTCAGCAAGAAGAACCTCGATCAGCTGGTGCCGCTGTTCAACGAGAAGAGCTCCATCATGGCCGACATGATGCGGGCTGAGGTGGGGGGTGGGGATTTCCCCATCTGGAAATATGTGACTACCTACACATTTGACACAGTTGGTGGTAAATGACTATAGTACATTTTTCTGCACAGGCCGGGAAAAGTCAGTTTGTGGTTAAGTATGAGTTTGAAGGACGAGGCGTAGCCGAGTTCTTCAATTAATACGAATCCACGAACTGAAATTGCCGCCGAGGCCTGTATAGTGTTTTTCTATAAATATGCGAGGAAATTATCTCCAATCTACGTTTTGAATATCATATAATAGAGCCATGAAGTTCATTTAGGACCTATTTTTATTAGTAATAGGAATTAAATTTTGGGTCTAAAAATTAATAATTAAATCCATATTTTATATATGTATATAAAATGTTTTAATTATTAATGGATGCAGTCTACACGGGATCGCACTTTGTGGCGAGCTCTTGGGGAGGCCGACGTTCCGCAGAGGACGTCTGTGGCTGATAGACAGATAGAATCCTTGAAATGTTCCATCTTAAATTTTTCTAATTCGCTTGTAAATAACTGATTTTCAGAAACTGCTGTCGGCATAAAACTAAACTCTCAAGAAAATCCTGACCACTATTTGCTCCGTGCGATAGAAGAAGTGTGTCATATCGTTGCTGGTCGCCTTTTGCAGCCGTGGCTGCACCCCGACCTCGTATTTAAGAGACTTCCCATTTTCAAACGGTTCGAATATTATATGGAACGAGGGAACGCTTTTATTAATGAGGTAGGTTTAGAGATTGCACAAATTGACCGATTCTGCAACGATCGCTCAAGTACTCACCTGCCTGTCCACACATGCGGAGCGGAGAAAATGTACCAATCAACAATCTTCCTCCTCCAATTTGAAAAGCGCCTGCATTGTTTGTTTTTAAAAACGTTTAAAGGAGTATTTATTGGCACAACAACAATTATGTTCGGGTGGGCGGTTAGCTTGAGGGTTTTGTCGAGCTTACAGAGAGAGATAGATGAACTTTGACATATTATTGCACGTCTCAGTTCGGCTTGTCTGAAGTGATAGTAGGTATATCATGAACTTGACTACGCACACCACGTATACATTAGTTAAATATTGACTAGTGACTCTTAAGAGGCCTTATTCCTTTTAAAAACAATTTTTTTCATATTATAAAAATTATACTGATAATTTTAACCAAATTTTTGAAGTGAATAATACTTTACTCCGTATTCTAGGTAGTAACATAGCTATTTCATGCTTTCATTGCGTGCAGTCGAAAATAAGTTAAATAAACTAATTTTCCGCGTAAATTTCGAGTAGTTTTTGAAACAAAAATTATCAATGAAAAATTCAAACTGTAGGTTTCAAATATATATCAATAAATCCCAATAGCCCTGTTCTAGGTAGTAACATCAATAATATGTTAAGAAACATGTTTGATCATAGAGAAAATGTCTAAAACAATCACCCTTTTCAAAGGAATAAGGCCTCTTAAACATCATAACCCATTATTTGCATGTCTATCTTTTTTATACAAACCAACACAGATACACGGCACGCTGTCTACACATATCCTCATCTGGATCCACGGAAGATCAGCGTCATGGTGCTCACGAGTGCTTATGCTGAGTGGACTCCATTTTTGCGACGACACCGTTTAGCTTATACAATTGCTATATAAATTTTAAGTAAAATTTAATTGAAAAAATTTAATTCAATTATTTAAATGTAAAATTTAAAAGTAATTGGTTTGCAAAATAAATGTATTGTAACGTGTAACGTTAATTCTTAAGTAAGAATTATACATATTGCTAATAGCTAGTACTAACTTACTTAAATCTGACACCTAAAACTACAAGCTCTTAATATAATCACATAATACACATATATATATAAAAAAAAACAACTATAAATAAAATATTAAACAAACTTATAAACTAAACTTAATCCTCTAACTTACTCTAATAATAAATCTGTAAAACTTAAAACTAAACTTAGACTATTATTTACAATAATAAAAAAATCGTAAAACAAACACAGAGCGAACGCACAAATAATATTTTACCATACGGATCACCAAAACTAGTCGCAGGCGCATAAAGTACCTCTGCCAGCTTTGTCTTCGATCGAGACGCGCCGCGTCAGTCCGCCGGCCGCCTCCATGCGCACAACCCGCGTCACTCTGGGTTAAATTACATTGCTACGCGTTCCTTGCCGAGCGGACGTGCTTAACCATAATAAAAAAACCTTCAACTTAAATTAAATTCAGTGTCTTGTTTGTTCCCAAATTGGGTAAGTGTTGCACCAATCCTTTAATTAGTACGTAGATTAGTGTATTTAAGCCTAGGTTCGATCACATTTAGTAGAAGCTGTGTAAATACCGTTAGGCGGCCATCTTAATCTGACATTCCTTTGTCTGTTGGAATATTCTAGAACGCCCATGTGGTTTCGAATGATGATGCAATAATTTTGGTTTTCCTATTATCCGCTTAATCCGCTTAAACCTCACTGTATCGTTTTTTTTTATTATAGAAACAAACTAAACAGATTTAATTTCTAAAAAGATGATTATTAAAACTATTGGTTCTACGCCAGTTGATTTTGCCTGTAAGTACCTGTGCTTTTATGTAAGAGCCTTTGCTTATATTTAAATTCTAAATTGTAACCTACACTAGAAAATACATACAAAATTGTGTAAACTATACTTTGGTCAGATTTATATTTATGTAAAATTAAATATATTGAATTTATAACATTGTAAATTATGAGAAAAGGCCTTTACTATGCTAAATTATCCTTGTCAATCAATCATTTTAATATTAAATCACGATTTCATTAAAACTGTGCTTGCTTTGAGAATCTGATGCTTCCGCGAGTCTATACGACTGCTTGCCTTCGGCTTTGCCTGTGCATTTTATTTTCACTTATAAAATACGTTACTAATGATACTATCATTAGATTCTCAACGCATCGCTTTTCATCTTTTACACCTGGACTGCATCACTCTTCATCTCATGATTGCTTCTCTGCCCACCCCCTTGCGCGTGCTAGTGACCATCTGCAGTCCAGGGCCGGACTATAGTGCTTATGCTAATGCTGGCCATGTTGGCATTTTCCAGGAACACCCTACCGGGTGAGAAATACCCGCAACTATATTGACGCTTGCTGGAGGACCCAGAAGCGTCCCCCTTTTTGCCGCCTTCACCCTTTTGCCGCCATCGCCTTTTGTCGGCCAGCGCAGCCAGAAGCCACCAGCGGCCCCTTTCCACCTTCGGCCACCTGTCGTCGAGCTGCACACCGCCAAGGGGCGTACGGGTATAGGAGGGACTCGCCAACTCTCATACAGACCGACCTCTTCGTTTTGCCCGACCTAGGGATTCGAACCCCCTCTGACTAAAATAAATATTAGTTTATAGATATACCTTGTTTTATTTGTTCCCGTGATAGGTACACCAGGCTAGGGTGACTTATTTACGTGACAGTATGTTCTTCTTCTTCTTCAAATCAGGCGGCGTCTTTGTAAAGCCCAAAAGAAGTGCATTTAAACTGACGAATGTGATTAGTCTATTTTATATATCTCCTCTGTTCCGGTGGACAGGCATCATCATGGGTGCACAGTCATTGGTACACAAGTACCGATTTTATCCTTAGTTGATTGAAAATTTATCCTCTTGGACATACCTACATAAATAATATTAGCCAGCAAGAAATTAATAAATACCGTACCCGACAAAAAAAAGATTAAGTCTAAGTTTGCTTCTCATTGGTTCTTATCTATAAATATCACAGAAAATTATAATTTCAGACTATAAAAAGAAAACGAAATGATAAGGACGAAAATGGAATGAAAATGAAAGGTATGTATGGTATGGTAGGTAGTTGTCTGTTTGGAACTGTAAGATCAAATCGATGTCAAATTGTGTCACTTTGGCGCAACACTTGTGCAAATAAACGACCGTACTTATAAAATAATCTATTTTAATATTATACATTATATAATATATCGTTGTCGCTTATTAAATCATCTTTTTTAGACTGCAATCAGACGGGGTATACTAATTTCCTTGACATGGTCATACAATCTTCCGGAGGAGAAGATAATGGTTACTCTGACGAAGAATTGCGTGAAGAGGTGCTAGTCATAATGGTAGCGGGGAACGACACCACCGCAGTGGGCACATGCTTCACTGCTGTCATGCTGTCCCGGTACCCTGACGTGCAGGAGAAAGTCTACCAAGAGTAAGTTCATAGCAAAATTTAACAGTCCCAAGTAAAGTAGAATAATTATACTTGTCAAAGGTTAATTATGACGACAACATTTCATTGTATGGACTGGCTGGTTCGAAACTGTGGTTTCAACTTTTCCAGAGTAGTACTAGCTACCGCATCGTTACGCAAATTGCAAAAAATTAAGTATCTTAATGTATGCAAAGCGGCATCTGTAAATGTGATTTGAACTGCTAAGCTCATTCACATCCTTCTAAGACCAGCGTTTATGCACATCCCTCAACCAGAGAGAACGACGAGAGGGATGGCGCTATCGTCCATGTTCGAAGAGAACTGTTATTTGTATTTGTTATTTTCAGGCTGCGAGAGGTATTCGGTGACTCGGACCGCAAGGTCACTCCAGAGGACCTCCCCAGACTCAAATATTTAGAAGCTGTCATCAAGGAAAGCCTCCGTCTTTATCCGCCGGGTCCCATAATAGCAAGGGAGGTGCGCAAAGATTTGCAGCTACGTAAGAACCCTAAATATAGGATTTACTTTTTGTGTTCTATAGTTTTAGGTTTCTGTATATTTTACGGAGTATTATTCAATGTGGTGCTCGCGTCGCCTCCTCAGAATTAGCTGGACTGCGTATCGTACCAACGTCTCTATATTGGGAGAGTTTCGAATAAAATAAAGGATTTTTTCGATTGTTCAGCGCGGTTCAGCTAAGAGTTTTAAAAATTTCGGCAACAAATCACACGGAAAGTTAATTCTAATTGGTAATACAAGGTCGAGTAGAAAGCAAGCAACCGCGTGGACGATCTCCAACAAGATGGCTAGACCTTCTTAAATCTGTCACACAATGTGCTGCGACGGAATGTTCCCAAAATGCCACCAACAGAGGCAAGTAGAGTAGCATCGCAAAGGCAGTGATCAGAACCAGACCTAGCAATATAGCCACGGCCACGACCAGTCTGTAAAAGATCCGACTGAGAAATTTTTCAATCTACCTACCAGTATATATTACGAAATAAATAGTCGACTGGAACTGTCAGAACGTTTTTACTTATTACAGCATCAGGCTTGACATTGGTGGAAGGTTCCTCAGTTCTTTTCAACATTTGGGGCACGCACCGCAACCCTGCGTACTGGGGCGCGGACGCGGAGCTGTTCCGCCCGGAGCGCTTCCTGGAGGGCCCGCTGCGTCATCCAGCACAGTTCATACCCTTCAGCTACTCCGTCAGAAACTGTATTGGTTAGTATTTCAGACTTTTCATGGGGTAACATACCTACGTGCCAGTGATGACATACGGCACTGAAACGTAGTCGCTGACAATAGGCTTCAAAAGAAGGCTCGAAGTTACTCGAAGGGCAATGGAGCGAGCTATGCTCGGAGTTTCCTTGCGGGATTGAATCAGAAATGATGAGATTGATGAGAGACGTAAGAGACCCAAGGTTGTAGATCTAGATTAGACAATCGCCAAACTTGAGTGTCAGTAGGCGGGTCACATTGCTCGTAGAACCGATGGCCGTTGGGGCAGAAAAGTTCTTAATTAATAATATATAATAATAATAAATAATAATAAATAATAATAATAATAAGTGGACGGCTATCGGCTGATGATGATGATGAAAATGTATTGGCTTTTCCTGGAATCTAATAATAATAACTTTTTTTAAGTGAAGAATGGTTATATTATGAGTCTTGGCCGCCAATTTTACATGAAAACGTTTTTGGTGGGTGTATTACTTCTGGATAATCTGATGCATGTGCTCTGTTCCAGGTCTTACTTACGCCATGATGTCGATGAAGACATCTCTGACCAGCCTGCTGCGCCGGTACAAGCTGCTGCCGCCGGCCAACATGGCTGCCGAGGACCTCACCAAGCCACTGAGAGTGAAATTCGACATTATGATGAAAGCCGTGGATAATTTCAGCATGCGAGTCGAGGAGAGGAATTAAAATTAATCTAAATTTTATTTATGTTACTTACTCCGCTGTCACTGCAACCTAAAGTGGATCTTGGCCTCCGATACGAAATGATGCCAGCAATCTCCTCCCAGTTTCCTGCTTGTAGAGCGCGTAGGTCCTTCATAACTTCATCTTTCCATCGGTACCTCGGTCGGCAATATTTATGTTGCTTCGAAGCGTTTTCGAGTATCGTTTTTCGGAAGATTAGGTTTTAAATATTTAAGGGATAAATTAAATTAAATAAATATGTAATTTGTCAGGTGTGGTTTGATTGTTTTATTTGTAGGGTGTAGTTGATACATCAGTCGGCATACAGCATTGGGATCCTTGGGGAGTGACGATCAGTTCCGAAGTCATTTAGACGATAACATCTAAAAGGCTTGGTGTACTGAGCAGAGCGAAGAGGTACTTCAGTCCTGGGCAAAGGCTGCTGCTGTACAAAGCACAAGTCCGACCGTAGGATGTTTTCTGAGGAATTGTTTAATAAATATTAAGAGTAAATCTTACACAAATTTAGTCCCAAACTAAGCAAAGCTTGTACTATGGGTACTAGACAACAATATACATAATATATAGATAACAGCCATTACCCAGGAACAAATATTCGAGTTCATCACACAAACGTGTCCTTGCGGGGATTCGAACCCTGGATCGTCGGCTCAGTAGTAGGGAGGGTCATTTTTTTAAATTTCTCACGGGCACAGTTGAAAAAAGGCGCCATTTGGTGCCATTAACGGAAACATATTTTTATTTATTTTTATATATTCGTTTTATTACCTCCGGATTACTCCAGAAAAAAGCTCCTAATGCATGGAGCACTAAAAATGGTTGGCCTTGTATATATATATTTTGTTATATTTCTTTTTGTGATACTAAACTGATTATAAACTATTTGTATTTGTATTTATTATACTCAGAATAAAAATACATTAAAATATTGGGCCAAATTCAAAATAATAAACCAGACTTCATAACGCTCATTTAATATGGGCATTTCAAGACCTTGAAACCACTGAACACGTTATTAGACGCGATTAAGTCTCGTGTGAAAACTGAAACTAAGTTTAAATCACATTAAGTGCTTGCTTATTTTACATAGCAATCTTGTACATTATAACATTATAGGCGCTTTATTATTGCGTATTTCCACGAAGACGTTATAAGTAGGAACTAAAGGCTGCAGAATTGCATTGGCTATCTGTTTATGAATGAATTCACTCATAAAGAGGCCATGCAATTGAGCATAGTACATGTTGATTACCAGCAAACATTTTTAGTTGCTTGTCTGCTAGTGTTCTGAATCTTTACGGTAGATGGCGCTACGATGCCACCCCAAGGCATGCAAGAAGCAACTGGTTGAAAAATCCAATGGCTCTCGCATCAGGTTCAGTGGTCCAATAGGTAGGAAGCCCGTGTTGACCCGGAAAGCCGTCAGAGACGCAGGTTCGAACCCTTCCTGAACCTATATTTTTTTCGCTTCACTGTAAACATTTTTAGTTGCGTTTATCATCAAATTTCCGACATATTCCTATCCCTGCATATCTTGTCGCGATTTTGCTTGTCGCGCGACCCAGCATCACCTGTCTTGCTCACACGGTATTGAAAGGAAAGTGACAAATGGAAGCATATATCACATATATTATGCTAGAAGTGCTGAAGGGCTACTCCGATGATCGAAATTCGATCGTCGAATAGTCCCTCTCGATCTCCTGTCAGAGTAAATTTGACTGAGTGGGACGGCACTATATGATGGTCGAATTTCGAACATCGGAGTCCTTCTTTTTTTATAGTCCTGAGGTGAAAGGTTATGGAGATATAATAAATAAATAAATAAAATAAATATCAAGGGACAATCATACACAAATCGACCTAGTCCCAAACTAAGCAAAGCTTGTACTATGGGTACTAGACGACGATATACATAATATATAAATACATATATAGATAACATCCATGACCCAAGAACAAATATTTTGCACAAATATTTGCCCCGGCCGGGATTCGAACCCGGGACCGCCGACTCAGTAAGCAGGTGTCTACAAACCGAGCCAAACGCGTCGTCGAATATGGACGCCGGCGTTAATTGAAGAGCAATGTTTCATCGGTATCACACGCTTCCAAGTCCGCAGCCTTGTTACATCGTCATCTACTGAACATACTGTATACGGGTCAATCAAGTTATTTTCTGTTGCTATTGTTGCCATGGTGATGTCCCCTGGGTTACTCTTAAAACTACGATTTTCGGCGGCAATACAATACAATACAAAATGCTTTATTGCACACCAAAAAAGTTTACAAATTCAATACAGAAAAATAATTTTAATAACGGTAGACAACAGGCGGTCTGAAATAAATATTCAACAAAAATGTTGTAATTGCAGCAGTTATAAAAGTAGGGCTAAATTCACTGAACACGGACAAAGACTTAAAAAAAAAAACCGGCCAAGTGCGAGTCGGACTCGTGCACCGAGGGTTCCGTACAAACACTTTCCATCCCTAAGTGGTTAAGTTAAGTTTGCACCTGGTATGTATAGCGCCCCATATAAATTAGGTGCAAAGTTAGGTATTAAAAAAAAAACTACTTACTAGATCTCGTTCAAAACAATTTTCGTTGGTAGTTTTTATAGCTCTACTATAGTTTGTACATCATATGTTTTTATTAGATTTTTCATTTTCTTATTTTAGAAGTTAGAGGGGGGGACCAACTTTTTTCCACTTTGGAAGCGTCTGTCACGCAAACTATTCGGTTTAGAAAAAAAATATTTTGAAAACCTCGATATAATTTTTGAAGACCTATCCTACCCACATACGTGTGGGGTATCTATCCCCACACGTATGTGTTTGATGAAAAAAAAAAATTGAGTTTCAGTTCTAAGTATGGGGAGCCCTCAATATTTATTATTATTTTTTTATTTTTGCATCAAAATCTTAATGCGGTTCACAGAATACATCTACCTACCAAGTTTCAACAGTATAGCTCTTATAGTTTCGGAAAAAAATGGCTGTGACATACGGACGGACAGACGGACAGACAGACGGACAGACGGACAGACGGACAGACAGACATGACGAATCTATAAGGGTTCCGTTTTTTGCCATTTGGCTACGGAACCCTAAAAACCCGGGCATTTGGCGTTAATCGCATTTTTCCCCGGACGTGTCCGAAAATAATATAAAAAAAAAAACATTAGCTTTATTTTTTTCCGGGTTTTCCCCGGACACTTATCGAAAACCCTCCCCGGACGGACCCCGGACGCCCACCAAACTAGGACAAATCCGAGGAAACTCTGACGGATTGCAGCCCTAGTTATAAGCCCATTCTTATTTAGAATATCTCTTGAAATGCCAATATTATAAATTATCAACACTTTTCTAAGAAGTTTAATCACCATTGTCGCCTGGGTGACGGACGGGACAGAATAACAATAAGAAAAAGTTGATCCACCCAACAGGAGCATACTAGCTAGACAAGAGCTTACGCAATGATGTAGAAATAGTTATTTGTGCAACAAGAGAGCAAAGTTGTTTTTTGTTATGAGTGCTGATTTTGAGTCCCAAGCAAGCGAAGGATTCTACGTTTGAATCACGAGCGTAGCGAGTGATTCTATGTTAGAATCCTGAGTGTAGCGAGGGACTCAACAGCACGAGATGCAAAAAACTTTTCTCTCGTGTAGCACACACAACTTTTCACCTCATCAGCGAGAACATATTCGACATTTTGTGTTTTTTCTTCCAACGTATGTTTATAGTCTTTGTTGCTGATTTCAATAATATTATTTATCAGAAAATAGATAAGTGCTGCTTAAAAAGGAATAACAATATAATTTCATTGAAATTATAATCAACCAACCAACACGGTTATTGTCATTATTTGATCAAATTGGAAGATTTAGCAGATACATGACGTGTTTATTTATAAATACATTATTATATTACGAGATTTTGTTTATATATTGATTAATATTTTTACTCCTAAAACACCAAACAAAATATATGCAAAAGAAAATAACAAATACAATATGAACTCGATATTTTTTAAGGTACGTTTCGAATATGCATCTATGATAAATGGCGAAATTATAAATTATATTTTACAATAAGTAAATATAATTTACAATAAGTAATAAGGTGAAAAATCTTATTATATTTGAGCAATGATCAATTGTTTTATATAAAAGGCACAATCATTTTAATATTCGGTCGTTAAATAAAAATATAATTAAAAAAAAAATACGTTGCAATTAAAACTTTTTCGGGTGTTTTTAATGTTTTTTTTGGTATAACGCGTATCCGAACTGTTCTCAATCGAGGTCGGATTCGAAAATCGAATTTCAAATTGATAAGTTTCTATCCCTCTCTTTTATATACATATGAAAGAAACAGAGTGCATCGAGATTCAAATGATTAGAATTTTATAATTAACCTTTGGCTGAAGAATGACAATTCGTGGTCAGATATTGAAAAAATTAAAAAGCTACTTTCTACTCACGCTCGAAACAAAATCGCATTTTGTTCACTGTTATCTGACAGCAAAATCGCCATGTTTGAGCTGGTGAGGTGAAAATAAAATTTTGTATAATTTACATTTTAAATTTTGTTTTGTTTCAATATGGCGGCGGGCGCGGAGAAGGGAGAATAGTGCATTTTGCATTTTCCAGCATCCTAGACATATCAAAAATTCAGAACTACAGGACCGTTTGTAAGGCCACCCTCAGTTGTTAAGTTTATTCACCGAACTAACACACGCCAGAACACCTTTGACCAAAAATCCAGATGACCAAAAGAAGCAACTGTCTCTCAATCACCCTCGCATTTTGTCAAAACGTGACGGATGCTTCGCCACTTATTTATCACGCGATAAGCGCAACCATCATTAGCCCCCTTTCCATGAGTTGACGTGACCGTACTCGCTATCGACAGCTTAAAATATTTGGGTCTCCCTCGCGATCCCTAACATCGTTTGTCCTGAAATCACTTGCCCGAACTGTTTTGTCCTAATGGGCATTAAGCCCTTAACGATCAATTGCCATAACAATAATTTTCCATAACGTAATGGTTGTCCTAAAACTCATTTGTCCGAAACATTCCTAATATTTTCAGCCATATTCCTCGCAACCCCTAAAATCAATTTTCGTTTCTTGAAGTCCCCGCCCCTTTTGCAACCACCAAACTGCTACCAGTAAAGTAGTTTAATGGGTTAGGTTAGGCTAGAACTGCGACCACAACAGTACTCGAGCCGAGCGATTAAAACCAAAATTAGGGCATATGAGTGTTAGGACAAATTATCATTATTTATGACATAAAACGTTAGGGAATGCAAAAATAGGTTAAAAAACCGGACAAGAGCATGTCGGGCCACGCTCAGTGTAGGGTTCCGTAGTTACCCTTACCCATCCTCCACAATAGACGGGCTTAAAACAGCGGTTTTAGGTTTAAATTACGAGAGATTTCAAGCTCTATAAAAAGGTCGTAAACGCCAAAGTAACTGTAATTACTTATTACCTTCTGGAAGTCAACTTACGTCCTTTTAAGAAAATTATGAAATTTTGCGATAACTCAAAAACGGCTCGACCGATTTTTTTTAATATAGTTTTCATTGAAAGTACTTATAAGGCCTCAGGTTCATGAATTTTTTATTTTACTGTTTTGTCGGCGGCGTGATACATACCGATATACTAGAGGATCCCGATATAGAACGACCTTCACCGAGATGTTTATTTGATGAAATGTATTTTATATTTAATTTAATAAGTATGTCAATAAATATATTGCATATGGGTTGCCTAACAAATTTTAGTCCAGGGTATGTTTTGTTAAAAATTAAACAAAAAAAAAATTTCAACATTTCACCGGTTTCATTATTAGATAAATTCATAATAAAATAATCTTAATTTTATTTAATTTCAATTCAATGATCAGACCGTTGCAAAATGCTAGTAGGTATAGATTTACCTGTTTATACCTGGCTACCCGATAGTTGTGACGGGAAAAGAATAGGCAACCTAACCAAAGAATATACCTATATACTAACGTAAAACCTAACGTTTGCATATTCTATGGGCTTCATACTTTCGATTGGTATAGAATTTATCTAATAATAATCAAACCGGTGAAATGATATAAATAATTACATGTTTAAAGAATATAAACTAAGATATTTTTTTTTTCTCTTAAAACTAAAACATTTGCCAGAGTTTCTAAACTGACTAAAAAGTGTGTGTGTGTGTGTGTGTGTGTGTGTGTGTGTGTGTGTGTGTGTGTGTGTGTGTGTGTGTGTGTGTGTCTTTATTACCATGGTTAAGTTGTGTGGTACAGATGTGATTCGGTTTGTTCGTAATTTAATGTCTTAATCCATTCTAAGATTACTTTTTTACAGCTGTACAACTGTAACGGGTATATGGACAATGTTTTGTTTAACTTGTTGTATAAGTGCGCGGATTGATTGACAAATTGCCTTTTTGCAAAAACTGATTTAGAAGGGGGTACTACTACAACTTTGTCTTTTCTTCTTTATGTTGAAGTTTGAGGTTTGTAAGTTAGAGTTTTATGTAATTTCAGTAGTACGTTAAAAATATATAGTTTTCTCATAGTAAGTAATTCACAGTCTTTGTATAATTCACTCGTAGGGTATCGGTAGGGTTTTGAATACATGACTTTGAGTAAACACCTTTGACCTCTTTCTACTTCAATAAATTTGGACTTGTTGGCCCCGCCCCATATTGTTATACAGTATGTCATAATAGACTGAGCTAGTGTGATGTACAATTGTTTAAGAAGAACTTCAGATGTAACATGTTTTAAGATCTTAAATATCCAAATCAGTTTTCTTATTCTATTATTTATATGTTCTATGTGAGCATGCCAGGAGAGCCGTTCGTCGAGAACTATCCCAAGGTATTTTGTAGTGGCGACCTTCTCAATTTGTTTACAATTGCAGTTCTGTGAGTTCTGTAGATCACAGTTATGCATTTTCAGCTTAAGTATATCAGGTGGTTGGGTACTTTTATTTTTTGTAAAACAAATGTAATTGGTCTTTTCCAGATTCAGTGTGAGGAGATTTCCTTTTAACCATGAGGATATTATTTGAAGGCCATGCATAGCCTTCCCAAACACGGATGCTCAAGTACTACCATTAAAAACCACAACGGTATCATCCGCATAAGACAAAATGGTACCGTCATCAATGGCAAGATCGGTCAACATGTTTCATAAAATTATAAAACAAACAGCGCCCCCTCTCGCTTGCTCGTTCACCGCTGTAAAGGTGGTGCGGTAAGATGTGAATATTAACGTATTCACATAGAGGTCCCTAAGGTGTAAAAACCTTTCAAATCAAAGATCGACACACAAAGCATAAGGAAAAATTCGTCAGGTCTACGTGGAGCGAGGGTAGCGAAGTGCTAACGCGCTGCACCGGTAATCCAGAGGTACCGGGTTCGATTCCCGGTCCCTTCCACCAGGTAGCTACTTTTTCAATTTTTCTTTAAGCTTTGATCTTTGTATTCATGGTTTAGGTGTTGTAGTTGTTATCGTGTTTACAATCATTGTTCAACGGTACAAACTCAAAGGATTTCCATTTATTTATTACTTAATTGGCAGAAAAAATACGCTTGATTGCTTTTTAATTATATAACAGCGATGCGTCATTTTTAAAAACTTGTTAGCATTTAATGATAGTAACATAAAAAAGCCGCCAGAAAACAAAGGTCAGACAGCTCGGTATATAGAACCACGGAAAAGATACACCAGAAAAGGTCAACTGGTATTTTTAGTTATTTGTGAATTCTATTCCCAATCTGGTTTTGTTTTAGAAAACGGCGCAGTGTTTTTATTTATTACATTATTGGTTCGTATGTTCCAGAAATAATTAATGTATTTTTAGATTCAATCCAGTTAATAATCAATCCATCGGCCATGTGCCCTTATCAAATCGCTTTCCGTTATACCAGCCACGTCGTGGAACTGGCATATATATAAAAGAAATGCCTACAACATGTGCATCTTAATTTTTCTACTCCAGTACTTTTTTCTGTCATTTATATAGTTACTAACTCTAATATAAAGACATAGATTATGAAAGTCTGGAAAAGTCTATACTCTATTGCCCAAAAAACACTGCTAAACGATGTTATAATATCGCCAAAAAAGCATCACTTTACCACCGATTACAAGATAAACAGACACACAATTTGCAATTAAAAAAAAAGCTTATTGTACTAATGCATTGCTGCCAACTTAAAAAAAAGTTTTATCTTCAGTGCATGGATGTTTAGTATAGTGACCGTATACCTTTATGTATAGGTAAGTTCATATTCTTTTGACAGGTGTTTAGTATAGTGAACGTATACCTTTATGTATAAGTTCATATATTTTTGACAGATGGACGTCAATAAAAAAAAAGTTTATCAGACAATTTTTTTTTTAATTTTGTTGATTCTGAGCGGGAAAATGTAATTATTTTCTTTGTTTTCTATTTGCATTTTATTTATGAAATGTTGAGTCGTAGAAAATGTATTGTATGCAACGTTGTATTAAGTAGGTCAAAAAACGCTCGTGGCATCTTTCTTACGATGTTCGCTACGCTCACATCGTAACCCATGCCACTCGCGTATTTTGCCCCCTCTTATAATATATGTACATATAAAAACATACATATAAGAGGAATAAGAGGGGGCACACAACAGTATTCAACGGTTGCATAAAATACTATTTTAATACTGTGCCAAACCAAATATTTAAAAGCACTTGAAGGCAGAGAATTTGAACGAACCTTGAAAAAATGGCTCATTAGCCACTGCTTTTATAATATTACGGATTTTTTAAACTATAAGCAGAACTGTGTTGACGTGTAATATTAATTATTAGTTATTGTTATCAGACAGAATGCTATTTGGTATTTTAATTAATATTTAATGTGACATGAATTAGGTTATTTTATAATTAGTATAATTGCACAAAATATAAATAATAATAATTGTTAATTAAATTCTATTGCATCACATATTGGCACTGTCATGCATGTTTTATTTGCCACATTTGGACGCCGTCTATTCGGCAGAATTATGATGGAATCACAGATATATAGTTAGTCTAACTATATATCTGTGGATGGACTTCTTAAAATGTATGTAACACCCTAATGTATGTAATGACCATGATTCTAGCAAATAAATGATATCTACACCAGATTGGCGGTTCTCCTTAACAGGGGCCTCCCACGCTGCGCTGTCTAGTACGCGGCTGCCACCTTTTCGCCCCGCTCGGTGGAGGAGCAACGAGCCCCACCCACTACCACTTCAGTAACTTCACCGGATATGGATTTCATGACCAGCATTTTCCTCGGAAGTCGGTCATTTTTAGGGTTCCGTACCCAAAGGGTAAAAACGGGACCCTATTACTGAGACTTCGCTGTCCGTCCGTCCGTCCGTCTGTCACCAGGCTGTATCTCAAGAACGGTGATAGCTACAGTTGAAATTTTCACAGATGATGTATTATTATTGCCGCTATAACAACAAATACTAAAAATAAAATAAAATAAATATTTAAGGGCCTTACCACACTTGCGATTTGCGGGCGAATTTTGTATGAAGGCGAACACGCAGCGCGAGTTCGCCGCGACACTTATTTGTATAGAAAACACGCTCGCAACTCGCAAGTGTGATAAGGCTCTAAAGGTGGTTTTCCACCGGCGAGGCGTGGCGGGGCGTGGATGGGCGAGAATTGAAATCGCGCTGACCCTTTTCCACTAAAAATTGGCATTAATAGCTATCGCGATCCCGCGCGGGACCTCGCGCGCGCTCGCGGTTGACATTAAGGTCTTCGCACATTATAACAACTCAACGGCGACTCGATTCTATGCTAAATATTGAAATTTAAGCCCTATGTCATATTTACTAGGTTTAATTTAAAAAAATGTACAACGCGTCGTCCACTCGTCAAGACAAAGGTTGTATGAGGTAAATGCCATGATTGAAACCTACATTAAAAAAAAAGATACCAACTACAGAAAAGCTGTCAGTACTATACAAAAACTAGTTGTTTGTATAAGGTCAGAAAAAATACTATTTAAAATTTAAAATATTTATTTCAAACAATCTTTTTTTTACCGAGAATGTACCTACTCTTAATGATTTTTAGGGTTCCGTACCCAAAGGGTAAAAACGGGACCCTATTACTGAGACTTCGCTGTCCGTCCGTCCGTCCGTCCGTCCGTCCGTCCGTCCGTCCGTCCGTCCGTCTGTCACCAGGCTGTATCTCAACAACGGTGATAGCTAGACAGTTGAAATTTTCACAGATGATGTATTTCTATTGCCGCTATAACAACAAATACTAAAAATAAAATAAAATAAATATTTAAGGGGGGCTCCCATACAACAAACTTGTTAAAGATTATATATATATGTACCTATAGGTACGGAACCCTTCATGCGCGCGTCGGGCTCGCACTTGCCAAATTTTTTTATTACCACAAAGCCACCTACTATCAAATAAATCTACTACTTTTTTCAGTGTAAAAATAAAATCAAGACCTAAACAGCAGCGGTAACGAACAACAAAACGCCTATCGATCGCGTGAAGCGGTTTTTCTGTTAATTAATTTATAATCTGACGAAAGCAAGACGGTTCATTTTTACACCAACAAATATTTCAATTCATGTCCCGCGCCGCACATCCTCTCCAATTCCTACTATTTCCACCGACCGAAGATGCGCTGGGAGGGGATTGAAAAAATGCAATACAAATTAAAATTCCCGCCCCGTCCCGTCACTCCACGCCTCGCCACTAGTCTTCCTGCTTAGCCGGCGGAAAAATCAGATTTAATCTCTACCCTATATTAAAAGCAATAAGGTTCATTTTTACACAAACAAATATTTCAATTCAAGACCCGCGCATCCACGCGTCGCCTTACTATTTCCACCGAAGATGCGCGTGGCGGGGATTGAAAATTTGCCGTACTAATTTCAATTCTCGCCCATCCACGCCCCGCCACGCCTCGCCGGTGGAAAACCACCTTAAGGGGGGCTCCCATACAACAAACTTGTTATAGATTATGGTACGGAACCCTTCATTCGCGAGTCGGACTCGCACTTGCCCAATTTTTTCAGAAATCTTGGCGACATACAGATTTGGTAAAATATTTAATGGTCTCAGCAAAATATGCTTTCGATGAAATGAAATTTCTATGAAATGATAACTCGATGAAACGTTTGTCTATAAGTTTGGCTCATGAAATATTAGGTACTCAAAGTTTTGGCGTGAAATTTAAAAAATCTGCGGTTTTGATAGCAGAACATATTTTTGATTTTCTAATATGCACACGTAAGGTACCTAAAGAAATAAGTTAAATATATGTTGACGTGCACAGTCAGCCCACATAATTTCTACCACCATGTATAGTACAGCCAACGACAAACACATATCTTTACACTTTCTAACAATATACAAGGCGAAATATTAAATGTAGTGTAAATAAGACCTAGCTCGATAATACAATATTAATCCGTCACCAAAAAAAATACATAAGTACTATGCCAAATTTCACCTTGATCGGAATGTTACAACTAGTACATAAAGTATCAAAATTATTTATAGAGGACCCACATACTAAATTGTTTAAATCAGACAATTGGTAATACCACAAGGAAATATCTGTCAACATTACTTGGCTTAGCCAGACTCTAACACTAGGGTAAACCCCAATATTGTAACAAACAAACACACGCCGGTTAATAACCTAAAACTGGAAGGATTACGCATTATATTGTCCGGACGCAACTAATTTATGCAAATTACAGTGTTGATGTCAGGTTTTTTATTTATTTATTATTTAATGGCTCAGTTTCATTGGTCGATAACTCGGTCGATATACGACATGACCAGTGAAACTCATAATGGCATGCGTTATGGAAATCCATCGCACCCCGCATGCGGGCCCTATCTACCAATAAAAACAATTCCCCGCATGCGGGCCCTATGTAGGATTGTCAGATCGAATGACCCTAGTATCGGGAGAAACAATTTTTTTTCGGGATTTTATAGCTTTGGTCGGGAGAAACAAAAATTGGATCACAGTAAAGTAAATATATATATTAAAAACAACGTCGGTCGCAGCCGACAGAAATGGCTACATAAATAAGTACTTCCAAAAAAAAATTACAAAATGTTTTCACATTGTTATAATTTTATATACTTACATATATAATCTGCAAAAACGTAATAAGGTAATTTATTTATAGTACTCATGGAAAAGTTAGCAGTGGTAATATACTTTTAAAATTTATGGATTTTAAGTTGTTATTCGGGAGATTTTTGAAGTGAAACTTCTAATGCGACTTCCAACAAGGTTGCGTTAAACGTTTAACGTTACCGTGGAGGGGGTAGGACTAGGAAAGCACTGTTGCGTTAAACGTTCAACAAAACAATCCCACGGACGATGCGACGGATTTAAGGTTAAGTCAAGGTACGTCTCTCGTGAGTAGGTATCAATTGATTGTTAGGTTTTCTCCTTCCTATTTTCATTTCCATATTACGAAGTTTCATTTCTTCCGCGCGGAGGGCCTCCACGCACTATTTTTTACTTTATCGGGAGTCGGGAGCACATACGGCCCCGCGTGCGGGTCCTATCGACCAATGAATCTGAGCCATTATGTACTTAATTGAAGTATTTTTCCATTGCGGTCCATTTTGATATCACAGACGTGGTATCAAAATGGACCTCACAAGACTCACAGTTGCTCAAACATCCTTAACCCCGGCACAAATATTGGAGTTCATTTCACAAATATTTGCCCTTGCAAGGATTTCAACCCAGGACCGCCGGGTCAGGCAGCTGCTTTACCTCTGTGCCAACCACGTCGTCTTATAAAACTAAAATAAGTATTGTATTGTATTGTATTATAAATATTGACTGTTGCCTATCTCTCTCTCTGTTGGTTTTTGCATTTTCATGTGTATTATTGTATAGTTATACTTCTTTGTATTGTACATATGTTGCTTGTTTTGTCTACCATTTACATTTGTGTTTAGCACTCATTTGCTCAAAGGTTAACTGGAAGGTAAGTTCGCCTTGTAGGTACATGTTTATTCTTTTGTAATGTGTTTTTCTTGTTTTTATGTACAATAAAGTGTTACATACATACATACATACATACATAAGTATTGCACAACTTTAATTTTCTCATCGAGCAACAAAAAATAAGTTAGCCGTAGGTACATAAGCACATGAAGGCAATATAATTGTAAAAAAGTACTTGGTAATTGTAAAAGTACACACTAGATATAAGTTTTCTATGCAGAGGTCATGATTTTAGGAAACATCTTAGTACGTACTGCGATGCTGAAACGCCTTTTGTTTTGTATGGGCGCACGGCGCCATGCCAGGGCGATTATTCAAAATTCATCACCTAAGTATCTGTATGGAAATTGAGTATTTTCTTTAGTAAGAGGTATAAAGCTTTGACTATATTATATTTTCTATCTAAAACAAGAAAACAAAATCAGTATTTATGAAAATTCGTCCTTTAAAGGTGTTAAATGGGAGGTGAAGTTTGTATAAGGATGTTGGGATTCGCTGAGTAAGAGCACAGAATAGATAATATATTTCGTGTCCTTCATTTATTCATTTAATTTTTTTTTTTCAATTGTATATTTATTTAATCGATCCAATATAATACCGGCCAAGAGCGAGTCGAAGGGCCAGCACCACCAAATAAAAAGACGGCAAAAAAACCACGTTTGTTGTATTGTATGGGAGCGCCGCGTAAATATTTATTTTATTTCTTCATAGTATTTGTTGTTGTAGCGGAAATACATCATGTGTGAAAATTTCAACTATCTATAGCTGTCACGGTTAATAAGATAGCCTGATGACAGACAGACGGACGGTAGAGTCTTATGTACCAAATAACCCCGTTTTTACCCTTTGGGTACGGAACCCTAACAAGCTCTTCAATATTTTCAAGGTTAACACACAAAAAAACACACATTTACATTCCCATTAAAATCCATCCATACTGATATTATAAATGCGAAAGTGTGTCTGTCTGTCTGTCTGTCTGTTACCTCTTCACGCTTAAACCGCTGAACCGACTTAGATGAAATTTGGTATGGAGATAGTTTGAGACCCGGGAAAGGACATAGGATACTTTTCATCCCGAATAAATTTAGTGTTCCCGTGGGATGAGCGGGTAACACCGCGGGGCACAGCTAGTTGATTGATAACCCAAGGTCACCCACAGAGAGCCAAAAGTCCAAACTGACGGTTTGCCAAGGGGCGATGGCGCAGCATTTTGCGAGTTGCGAGCGAGTTTTCTATACAAATAAGTGTCGCGACAAACTCGCTGCGTGATCGCCTTCATAAAAACTCGCTCGTAAATCGCAAGTGTGATACCTAAGGCCCTTAAAAGTACGGATCGAGTCCGGAACATCACGTTGCACTCCAAAACGCGTATTTATTTATTTATTCGGCAAGGTTACAAAATGTAAATTGTCATTAACATAATAGCATGTAGTTATAGTTAGACTATACTAAATTTACATTTCTATGACTACCATGCACAACTTCCATTTAATAGGTACATGGGTCATTGTCAGTTCATAAAACAAAAGTTATCTCTTCGGTGGCCAATAGTTAACAGCGTATGTGCATAGAAGTTATGTTCTTAACACGCAAGCCCATAGGAAGGGAAACGTCGTTTATAGTCTTATAGTGTAGTCGTCGTAATAATTTTGATCAGAAAACTAGGCCTAAAGTCCTTAACTTTGTAGGTACGTGTCCACCGAAAATACGAGAACCTAAATCTGACAATGACCCACATACTAAATTTAAATGTAAAACTTTTCTAAGAGGAATACATAATACTAAAATTAAGATTAAAATATACCTAACAAGAAACATGGTAATTTTTTAAGTACAAACTTAAGGTATCGTATCTAAATTAAACTGTTAGAGATCATTCCTTTGACTTATTTAATGATATAGTTTACTAGCTGTGCCCCGCGGTGTTACCCGCTCATCACACGGGAACACTAAATTTATTCGGGATGAAAAGTATCCTATGTCCTTCCCCGAGACTGAAACTATCTATATACCAAATTTCATCTAAATCGGTTCAGCGGTTTAAGCGTGAAGAGGTACCTAACAGACAGACAGACAGACAGACACACTTTCGCATTTATAATATTAGTACCTATGGATTAGTATGGATTGATAGAATATTTGAACCGATTCAGACTTAAATTAAATATATCAAGTTCACTACAAATCTTGTTATAAGAATTACACATACGAGTACGTGTTATGAGTATTGCTGATGTTGGAGAAAAAACCGCCGCCAGTTTAAGAGTTCTTATATCTTTTAAATATATTTTTTTCATATTATGACAAATATAAGACCGCCTGTTGTTTACCTCTCTTGAATGTTACTTGTAATTTGTTTGTATTTATTTCCTGTTGAGGTGTGCAATAAAGAATATTCTATTCTATTCTATTCTAAATATATTGATAATTTCAACCAACAACTTTTTAAAGTGAATAATACTTTTCCCTGAGTTCTAGAAAGTAACATAGCTATTTTTATTTCTATATATTCATTGTGTGCAGTTGACAATCAATAGGCTGAAAAAAAAACAGTTTTCTGCGTGAATTATGTCAATTTCGAGTAGTTTTTTGAACAAAAAAATTCAAAAATTATCAATGAAAAATTTATACTGTAGGTTTCAAATATATACCAATAAATCGCAATAACCCTGTTCTAGGTAGTGCCATCAACGCACCAACCATCCTAGACAACATATCAAAAATTCAGAACTACTGGACCGTTTGTAAGGTCACCTCTAGTCGGTTAGTCTCTATTCACCAACTAGATGAACGAAACGCGGTCGGTTTTTAGGGTTCCATTGTGAAATTCTAAACCCTTATCGGGTCACCAACAGATAGGTAACATCACACTAAAACAGCAAAAGTACAGTAATAACAAACAGGATGCTTACCCACTTACAATTTTCTTTGTGTCCCTTTGATTTGAAGCAAATGTAACTAGTTGCCAAATGTAAACTCTTCGAACAACTTCACGTAAAACAACAACCTTTTGACGATGACGCAGAGGGCGCTCCAGTAGCGTAAGAATTACTATGGAATGAAAGATTTGTTGCGATTGACGTAGCGATCTAATAGCTCAGTTGGGAGAGCAATGCGCCGGAAACCAGAGGTCGCAATTTCGAGTCCTGCTTAGATTGTATCGCATTCAATTATTCTGTCTTAATTTACCTTTGTGTCATTATTTATAAAAATAAAAAATATGACATTTCCACATAAAAAAAAGAATCGATAAAAAAAAGATTCTATAAAAATATGTAATATCTAATTTTTTTAATGTACACACCACAATCTTTGTATTAAACCATTGTTAGGGTTATGGAAAGGTTAACACACTGGACCGGTAATCCAGAGGTACCGGGTTCGATTCCCGGTTTCTTCCACCATTTAAATTTTTCTTTGAGCTTTGATCTTTGTATCAATGGTTAATTATTATTACGAGTATGCAATGGTTAATGGCCACATCCGATATAATATGAAGTGTTTAAACTAAAACATATCTTAAGAATCGTGTATAAACAAGTATACATATACATACTCGAATATTTGTTCCTGGGTCATGGGTGTTATCTATATATGTATTTATATATCAAGTATATCGTCGTCTAGTACTCATGCTTTGCTTAGTATCGGACTAGGTCGATTTGTGTACTTGATTGTCAAATAAAAAGAAGTCATGGTTGTCATCAGCCTATTCTTGTCCACTGCTGGACATAGGCCTCTTCAACTGCACGCCATTGTGAACGATCCTCGGCTACTCTCATCCAGCTCTTGCCAGCCACCCTGCAAATATCATCACCGATAACCGGTGGGGTAAACGTGTTCTTAAGTGGAGACCTATAACGTTTATATTCGCAAGATAATCTAACACTCTTCCTCGCTTCGCTCGTCGTCGTACCTAACCATGACTCTATTACAATTTAACTTTCATGTTTGAGCAGTTTGAGTGTGTATTGAACCTTTAAACGTATTATATCAAATGGTCATTTATACTATATGATATTATGCCATATGAAATTATAACAAATGTTATTATATTATTCGTTTATTATACCACTTGATCGTTATATTGACCAATATTATATCATAAGTTGTTATAGCGACCGTTACGCACCCCTCAGACTATAGGTGGAAAAAGAAGTATCTAAATATATAGGTACGGAACCCTTACACTAAAAACGTGTTGATCGCCCGATCAAACCGGAAATGAAGGACTTTGCGGCGCTTATATTCGCGAACCGTCGTAATCGGCAGTTCCTAACATCTTCGCAATACGGTGACTAGTGTCAGTGATCATGTTGTGGCAGCTGGTGGTGGCAGCGGCGGCGCTCGGCGCGGCGTACTACAGGTGGTCGCGGCGGCGGCTGTACCGACTCGCCAGGGAGATACCTTCAGGGAAGAAGGAGTACCCTGTAGTTGGACACGCGTATAAGTTCTTCGGAAGTAATAAAGGTAAAGCGATCAGATACAATTGGGGATATAATCCGTTTACGATCTATGTTAGAGTTGTTATACGGCAATAAATAATTACATTGTGACGATATGACACCTGTGAAAATATATATTAATAGATAGATAAAACAGCCTTTATTGTATTACCTGAACATTACAATAGGCACGACGAATATTTTTTAAATGCCAACCGATTTTAAATTTGATTGTGATCAAATGTCTATACCTACGGGACTAACTACACTTAGGCTGGCCTAAAAGTCGGAAATGACTGTCAAACTTCAACATTCCTACGGAGCGCTAAAAACGGTCCATACAAATGGCCACCTGATCGTCACGTCATTATTATGCTAGTGGTACCAACATTTGTATGGAGACAATAAGTCATTTGCCATTTTCACCGTGAAAAGGTGCGTTTAATTCATGGTTGTCATACAATTATTGTTTTGTTAAATTTTATTATGAGGATATTGAAAACAATTTCAAAATTTCTTTTAGATTACAAAATACAAAAAAAATACAAAACAATTTATTTGCTTACCAATACACAAGTACATAAAGTATGATATATCTAGCGGATCCCAAACTAGGCTGAGCCTGTATCTTGGGGTCCTGGAGTGCAATTTGTAAAACAGTTAGGTATAAGTTTATAAACATACAATGTAGATTTTAATTACAACTAATTTAAACTAATTACATTTAACCAAATAGACAGGCACGACGAACGCTAGCGTCAGGTGGTGTGTGTGAGTGAGTGTGTATGTGTGCGTGTGTCTGTGTGTGTGTGTGTATGTGTGTGTGTGTGTGAGATTATAAAATATCATAAAATTTGCGATCCTTTGAAGTCTTGCCTCTTGCCTCCGGTGGCGGGTGCAGGAGGCAGTTGAAACAATTGACAACATTTCATATTTCTAATGGGTGGAAATTAATACAGAGATCGAGAGACCTTTGCATAGTGTACACCCTAAAGAAATATTTGACTGTTTTTCTGTATGAAAAGAAATATAAGAAAATACATTAAATTATCAAAATCTACGACAAGTATGCCTGATTAGACGAGTGTGGCAGAATTTTACCCAGAAAAAAAATCCTGACTGTAATCTTTCTATTTATTTATTCTGTAGAATATTTTCCGGATTTTACTTTTCTTAGTAGAAATAAAAAAATTCTTAAAATTTTCCAATCTGTATTAATCGGCATAGTTAATATTCCCGTTCTTTTTTGACCTCTACGCGAAAAAAAAAACCTGTCAATAATGTCAAGTTCAACGTCATTCATTAATCATTATTTTTTGTTAGAAACTAGAACAAAGTAACCTTTCGGTTGTGTCATACTTTTGGAGTTGCGACATTTTAAAATGAGTACATTTTAATAAATTAATCAGTAATCTTAGGAAAAATATAAACACAGCGATTTCTAAGCCGAATACAGAAAAGTAAGGGCCAAAAGACAATTACAAGACACGACATCGCATCGTCGTACGACACGACATGGTGCAACGATGGCCGTTTCGGCGTGATGCGAGGACAATGGAAATTAGGACCAACAGATGGCGCCAGGCTGGCATGGCGCCGCGCGCCCATACAAAACAAGTCCACAGTAAGCTGTAGTAGGCTTGTGTTATCGATACTAGTCGAAGATATACATCCTTATAAATTATAAAGATAAAGATAAAGATAAAAGAACATTTAATCAAATAGGATCACAAGTATCACTTTTGCATCGTCAAAAGCTAACACAATCATTAAAAATTTAAAACATTGTCTAAATAAAACTTGCTTAAATAATATTAAAATAACATTCATAATATTAGTATTATTAAAAATTGTAGGTACACATTTAATTATTGGTTTATTTTATACATGAACGTAGTTCTGCAGGTAGAATAATATTATTAATTATTTCTTCCTACAGAAACTGTGTCAAAAACTTAATTGATATTATAATAATAAATATTAATTGAGAAAAAAATAATAATTAAATAAACAAAATACATTAAGAGGCGCAAGACATTAAATATATGGCATGAATGGATTGGACAATGAGCACGCACCATGGTAACACTGCTGCAAGTTTAATGTGGGTTCTTCAACCCGTTCATTCGTTCATTCGGTACACATTACATTACAAACACAATCCAAACAATAGATACTTAAATACAGATAGATACCACTAATTTAAACAAACTTAATTGTGTTTTCCTCAATTTATTTGTGAGTACGCGGAAGCTAGAAAACTACCGGTGCGGCCTTGATAATATTATTTTTACCAATACTAGATGATGTCCGCAACGTCGTCGTCCGCGTATTTGTTTGTTCATCGTAGTTGGAATAATCATAATCCTATAACCATCTTTGGATGTCCAGCTATCCCCATACCAAAATAAACTGGCCAAGAGCATATCGGGCCACGCTCAGTGTAGGGTTCCGTAGTTGCCCATCCTTCACAATAGACGGGGCTGTTTGCCTGAGGTTTAAATTACGAAAGATTACAAGCTCTATAAAAAGGTCGTAAACGCCAAAGTAACTGTGATTACTTATTACCAATGTTTTAATGCAGTATGGCACTTAACTAATATGTGTACCGTTAGAAGTATAAGGACACCGCGCGGCACTTTCGTCATTTGAAAGAAAATTAAGAAATTTTGCGATAACTCAAAAATGGCTCGACCGATTTTATTCTTTAATTTACATGAGTTTTTCCCTAATTTATTGATAGTGGTTGAAAAGTAAGAGGGCAAATTTTTGGATTTCTGGAGCAAATATTTACCTACCTATTCAACGACACCTCACACACTGTTACCATTATAATGGCGGGACCAGGTCCTGAATTCAGTCAATTCATATTGCAGTATTTAGTACTGAATTGGTACTATTTGCTACCTTTAGTAAAAAAAATAGTACCTCTTCTATTTCAAAGTTATATTTAAAATAGTCTGGTCCCGCCATTATAACGTTATAATGGCGGGACCACTTTGTGGCAGCCATTGTTAGCTGCGATTAGTTTTATGAATATTTAGTACCTAATTAGTACTCTTGAAAAATGCTTAAAAAGTGTGGCTAGGTACAGCAGGTACTGTGCTGTTGTATTAAAACACTGGTCCCGCCATTATAATGTTTGGACATTTCGCATATAAACGTGTAAAGGTCTATTATTTATAAACTTTATTAATATACATATTTAGTACCTATTTGCTACCTTTTTATGACCTATAGGTACTGTTTACGCCAGACACAAATTGAATTTATCCCGGGCCCATGTAAGAACAAATTACCAAAGCAATCTTGCCTAGCGCGAAACAATGGAACGCGATACGCGTCCTATGTACTTAAACCTAACTTAATCTATGTTGCTAACCTGGAGTTCAGCCGAATATCTTCCCGGCTGCAAGGTTGTGTTTCTGTTTTGTGTAAAGTGTATGTATGTTTACTTGCACCAATAAACGACGTCCCGGTCTGCGCCGCCGCCGCCCCGATCTCGTCAGCAAACACGCCAAACACAATTCACACTGTAGTAGTCCTTATATCACTCTAAATAACAATCCTTGGGGCGCCCGAAGCAGCCCACCGTACAAGGAATTGTGCCGTATTTCGCCGGTCCCTAGTAAAAAAGTCGGATCTACAAAATTGCCATTTTCGTTTTATTGCGTTAATGCTTATTAAATACATTAATCTTTAATCGTACATTTACAGAATTTTTAAAATATCATTTTTTTCACGTATTTTCAATGTCAAAAATGTCGTATCTTATACAGCGTCCATTTAATATTGTCAGATGTGGTACTTCCGACTATGTTAACCGGGTTAGCTGAAAAGTTTTGTGAAGTATGTGGCACTTCCGACATTAGTATTCGGAATTTTAAGGGTACCTTTTGTCGTATGTACCACTTACGACATTTTATTACGGAATACAAATTGTATCTTATGTCGTATGTGACACATCCGATGTTTTTTGCCGGAAAATATATTCCAACTTTGGTCGCATGTAACATATCCGACATTTTTTCACGGAAAATAAATTGCAGTGTATGTCGTAACTATCACAATTTCTTTGGATGCTTTAAATTTTGTCTTATTGTTTGAATATTGTAATCAACAGTTTGAATGAAATTGGGTGTTTAGTAAACTTGTTGATGGTTTCGAACGATAAATAATAATTCCATGGGAGAATATAGTGAATGTGGCAACTTCAACCAAGCTCCTGATAAAAAATTAATCCGTCTGACTTCTGGTTCTTCTGAAGGAAAATAACCAGAATAAGAACATAATATGAGATAACGATTACTCGTGGCAATGCCGAGAACATTTCAGAATGTGTGTAATTAAATATACAGTTAAATAATAAGTAACGACTCATGACTTCTTCTTTAGTCGACCACATATTCCTGAGAATCGTGATCACTAGATTTCATATCCCTTGTCACTTTTCTCTATTGGTCACAATTGATCGTCGCCCACACCACTTGATAGTTGTCTTACTTTTGGTCAGTTTATCTAACTCAGTAGGAATCTAAGCTGTTTACCCCACGATGAGAGTGGAACGAACCTTTCGAAAGAACCAGAAATATCATTAATGGTGCTTTCGAACTCATATATTAAAAGAGGCGATAAGTATGTTTCTGCATGCCCCTGACGATGCTACTCATTACCAAAGGTTCAACAATAGATCTCAGTCTTTAATTCGTGATTTGCACCAGTCCAATTGCAACGTGTTTCTAGGCGAGGTTGAGATGTTTTACAAACAGTTCCAAAGGCCAGGTTAACCCGACACTAATTTGAATAAATCCTAGATAGCAACCTATACGAGGTTGGTATGGCTATCAAATAACTTAAAAATGCAGCGGATAATGTTGGAGCGATGTCTAAGATTCTGAAAGCAGTTGGTAAAATGGTAATGAAAACCCTGTAGAATTTAGTAAATAATGTTATAATCGAGAGCAAAACGATAGGAGCATGGCCGAAAAGTGTGGCATGTATACTGCTCATCTTCAGGGAGGTTTATATGACCCTTCTTATAAATTACAGACCCATCTCGCTTATGAATCATGACTATAACCCGTGTAGTCGACACTCTTATCACGAACCGTCTCGCACGCAGGTTTGACGACTTTCAGCCCCCCAACGCTGGTTACCGCTAACCCTAGAACCCTAGGTACCGTAAATCACGTCCATATGTATATATGTACTTCCATGTCTTTGTACTATGAGAAGGCTCTCGATTCGACTACGACTTAGTTAGACGGTGCTGAAGTCTCTCAAGTAGTGCTAATATCTCCAAAAAATTTCACAGCTCCATAAAAACATTAATTCAATTTTTTGGTTTTGGACGGACTAGTATATTAATATCAAAAGCAAAGACCTCAGCAGCCTTCTCTCTTCCAATGATATCGTCGTAGTAAATGACTAGTCATTGCTGAGGCTCTCGAAGATCTTGGAAAAATGCTCAAAGACTTCAGTCGTCTCCCAATATCTTAAAATGATCATTAAAAGACAAAAAATATGTTAATACTTTTTTTGATATCATAGTAACATAATTAAAGAACGACATTTATAAATTTTATTATACTGGGTAAAACGGTGGTTTTTTTATACCACTAAAATGTCGTATCTCACCACAAAACACTGTTTACAATCCAAATATAATTGTAGTAAGTGACATTTGCGACATAAATAATAATACAATATCCGATTATAAAAGTCGTTAGTGCCACATCCGACTAATTACTGCGAACCATAACATGCAAAAAAGTCGTATGTGGCAGTTACGACAGGATATCGGATGACAAATTCCAGGTAAAAAGGTAGCATGGCTTATTTCTGGCATTTCTAATAAATAATTTATAGTTTTGTTTACACATACTCTAAAAGTACCTAATAATAGTAATTTTGGCCAAATTTCGTAACAATAGGACTTAAATTGTCAATTTTATACACAAAAAGGTCTTTAAAAATCTTTAACTGCCTCTCCTGGAAAGTAGTCATTTTGCAGATCCGACTTTTTTACTAGGGACCGGCGATTTCAACACTTTCCGTTAAAGCGTAAAACTTCCAAAATATCTCCCAAACCACGGAGGTTATAATGTTCAAGAACCGTTACGTTAAAAACCAATATTACCAATGGCGCCGGCTCGCGTCCGCTGGCGACCGCGCGCGCGCTCGCAGCGCCGTGAAAGAAAAATGAACTAACTGATTGTGTGGCCAGTGGGCAAAAACCTATCGATTCTCAACAACCACCCGCCCCGGACCGACCCGTCGTCGGTCCGCTCAAACTCCCGGTAGTCGGGATAGCGTTGAAACCGCCCGTCTAAGGATCGAGTCCCTCACTTGTACATCTGCGATCCGTGGAGACCCATCCTTGCCCGCTATCAAGTTAACGATGCGCCCCCGTCGCCAACACAACGGTGATAGGTTAGCATCCTTAACCAGTACGAGGTCTCCAACGCACGGTGGGGTCGTCCTGTCCGTCCACTTAACGCGTTGCTGAAGAATGTGCAAATACTCAAGCGACCATCGCTTCCAAAAATTTTGAGTCATTTGCTGCAGCATCTGATACCGTGACAACCTATACAACTTAACATCCGTATACGGATACTCCGGCAAGGCGTTAAGTGGTTGGCCAATCAAAAAATGACCTGGGGTAATGGCCTCCAGGTCATTCGGGTCAGCGCTCAACGGACACAAGGGGCGCGAATTTAAAACTGCCTCAATTTTGCAGAACACCGTTGACAATTCCTCAAAGGAGAGGATCGTTGAGCCGATGACCCGATACAAATGAGTCTTGGCAGACTTAACCACTGCCTCAAATATTCCACCCCAGTGGGGGCATCCAGGTGGACTGAAATACCACGAAATGCCCCGACTGGCGATGGCCGTGCCGATCTCTCGCTCATTTTGACTTAAAAATAATACAATTTCCTTTAGAAAACGATCGGCGCCCTTGAAGTTGGTACCACAATCCGACCGTATCAAGGCCGGTATCCCCCGCCGAGAAACGAATCGGTCCAGCGCTGCCAAAAAGGCCTCCGTAGAGAGATCAGCTACCATTTCCAAATGAACGGCCTTGGTCGCCAGACACACGAAGACGCACAAATATGCCTTAACCGACTTCGCGTTGCGAAGGCGTGATGTCTTGACCATGAAAGGCCCCGCGAAGTCTGTCCCCACACCAGCAAACGGCCGAGCTTCCGTAACTCGGTCGGGCGGGAGATCTCCCATTTGTGGCTGCATTGTGGCTGCCTTGAGCCGGTAACAAGGCAAGCAACGAAACACAACGCTCCGTATCACTCTCCGTGCCGACAAAATCCAGAACTCCCGCTGCAAAATGCCCAGCAGTGTGTTGCAGCCTGCATGTGAATTCCTGATGTGACGGTCCCAAACCAACAGCTCCACCAGAGCTCCCTTCTTGGGAAGAATTAAAGGATGCCGCGCTGAATAGGGCAATTCGGCATTCCGTAGTCGGCCTCCCACCCGGAGCATTCCGTGCTCATCAATAAACGGGTTGAGGCGGACAAGGCTCTTCTTCATTCTGCCCACGCCAGTCCGCAAGATCCTAAGTTCATCCTGGAACTCATTCCCCTGAATGACCCCCACCCAACGTGAGAGAGCCCTTTGCTGCTCCTCAGGTCCCATTACAGGTGACAGGTTGCGCTGTGCCGCAGGGCTTCGACAATTATGGAAAAACCGCATTATCCATCCCGTGACTCGAAGTAGCTTCCCTAGTGAGCTATACCGTTCCAAAAGAGTGTGGTCCACTGCCACAGACTCCACTGTAGTCACATTGACTCTCAGACCCTGGTCAGGGGGTAGTGGCTGGCGTCCGCAGTCATTGAAAGGCCACTCCGTATGTGGCCGCTCCAGCCATTGAGGCCCCCACCAGAGAGAATGCTCAACCAGAGCAGGCGCCGGGCAGCCGCGACTCGAGCAGTCTGCCGGGTTAACTTCACCTGGAACATGTCTCCAGACCAGAGGAGTCTCCGAGTTATTTATCTGTGACACTCGGTTGGCCACAAATACCTCAAGCGTATGGACCGAAGTCCGCAGCCAGCACAACACGATCTGGCTGTCCGTCCATGCGTAAACCGTGTCATTCAGATCCACCGTGCCACGCAGGTTCTGCGCCACATGGTTCAGGAGGCGGGTCAGGAGCGCGGCACCGGCCAGTTCCATCTTCGGAATCGTCCACCGGGTCCGAACAGGCGCAACCTTGCTCTTGGCCATGACCAAGCGTACAACGCCCTCGCCAGCAGTCTCACCTGTTCTCAGGTAGACCGCGGCCGCGTACCCTTTCTCAGAAGCATCGCAGAACCCATGCAGGGTCACCCTGGCTCCCGCCTGAGGGAGCAGTTTGCGCGGGATCTCAATTTCTTTAATATGCGGCAATGTGGTCACGAATGCCGTCCACTCGTGCAGCAGCTCGTCCGTGAGCTGCTCATCCCAGCCTAGTTGGGCCAACCAAAGCTTCTGCATGAAGAACTTTGCCATGAACGTGACCGGAGAGATCCAACCATTTGGGTCGAACGTTCGTGCGATAGTCGAAAGGACTGATCGCTTGGTCCAGGTCTTCGACAGCAATTCGGCCTCACAATTGTATGTGAAGACATCCTGAGTCGGTCGGTACTGGACCCCCAAAATTGCCAACGCATGAGGATTATCCGAGTCCTCAAACAAATGCGGGTCTTGTTGGTGCTCAGCTGGTAGTCCTGCCAGCACCTCTGGGCAGTTTGACAGCCACTTCCTGAGTTCATAGCCACCGGAGGCCATGAGCGCCACCAATTCATCCCTTAGGATGAGCGCTTGCTCAATGCTGTCCGTGCCCGTACAAATGTCATCCACGTAGACATCCCGGTCGATGACTGCAGCTGCGCGAGGGAAGCGCAGCCGTTCCTGGTCAGCCAGCTCTCGTAGCGTCCGCATCGCTACATACGGGCTGGGCTTTAATCCGTACGTGTTCGTGTTCAGCTCATACGTGATCATCGGTTCTTCTGGGCTCTCTCGCCACAATATCAGCTGGAACCGACGGTCATCCGCATGGATCTCCGTTTGGCGAAACATCATCCTCACATCCGTAACGAAGACAACTTGGTGTCTCCTGAAGTCCGTTAGAATGTCTGCAATGTCTCTGGTCAACTTAGGACCAGCGTGCAGGCATTGATTCAGGGACACCCCGTTAGATGTCGCCGCGCTCCCGTCGAACACGACCCTGATCTTGGAGTCAGGTGTCTTCAGGACTGCATGATGAGGCAATACGTAGTGCTCCTCACGACGCCAGTCTACCCTGGATACCGACATGTGACCCAAAGCCAAATATTCACGCATGAACTCAACATACTTTCGCCGAAAGTTGGAGTCCCGTTTCATGCGCCTTTCCATGGCCATCATCCGTTTCTCAGCCAGGCCCCTGGAGCTCCCCAGCGGAGGTCGCGTCGATAGAAACGGCAGCCGTGTCATAAATCTGCCCGAAGGGAGGCGCACCGTGTTGCACTGATAAAATGTCTCGCACTCCTCGTCCAGTGGGCTTGTCCTGGGAGCTGTGGGTGGCTCTTCTGTTGCCCAGAACCTTTGCAGGACCTCCGATAACACGCTGCCGTAGTAGATGTTGCTATAATCCGTTGCGTCCTGTGGTCCCCGTACTGGGCCCAATAATGCGTACCCACCTGCGGTACTCACGGCCACCAACCCGTTTGGTTGCAGCTCCCGCTTACCGCTCCGCAGCAGCTTCCCGAGGACGTCAGTTCCAAGTAAGACGTCCACCCGTCCGGGAATTGCGAAGTGAGGGTCGGCCAACTCCAATCCCTTGGTCAGCTTCGTTACCGCCGGCGGTAACCGTACCGAAGGAAGAACCCCGACCACTTCATCTAAAACAATAGCCGTGGCCTTCACCCGCGTGATCGATGCCGAGTCACCCATCTCAAACAGGAGGTCCGTCTGACCCCTGATTTGAGGCACCGGATTGCCACCTATACCTATTGCGCCATCCCGTGATGGCTCCAATCTGAGGCCCAGCCTGGCCACTAGGCGGCTGGACACGATACAACCTTGTGCCCCCGAATCCAGGAGGGACCTCACTGGCACTGGCCGTCCATCCGTACCCCTGACGGTAATCTTAGCCGTCGGTAATAATACCGTCACTGGTGGGGTGGGCACGACGGATGAACAGACTGCTAATTGCTAGCAGGGGGCACCTCCCTCCCCTTCTGCTGGAGGGGGAGAGGGCCCCTGGCCCAGGTATGGGTCCCACCCCGGGTAGTACACCCCTCGACCCATCGGTGCCATGCGCGCCGGCTGGTAATAGCCCATCGGCATCCGTCCCATCTGCGGCGGACGCGCCATCAAGCGTGGGCGCTCTGCGAGGGGTGGGGAGAAGCGACTACTCGGGGGCGGCAACCTGCCCCCCAGCGCGGCCGAGTAAGTCGCGTAACCCGACTCCCCATGGGTCATCTCCGGGCACCCGCCCGAATCTCGGCGCCGATCCCCCCCCCGCGGAGGAGACTGCGGCATCCGGCGGTACTCCGGAGTCCTCGATGACCCCCCTCCCCGAGGAGGGGGCGACCGCTGGTCTCTGGGTGACCCCCCTCCCCGGTGGGGGGGCGACCGTCCACCCAAGGCTGGCGTAGGAGAGGGAGGATGGCCTCCCGATGAGGCCCCGTACCGCTCCCCACTCTCAGCCAGGCAGAGAAGTTCATGATGGGCTCCTCCACATACTCGGCAGTTGGTGGTCTTACTGCATTCACGCACATAGTGTGCGCCTAGGCAGCGGAAGCACAAGTTTCGCTGCTTGACCACCCCCCTGCGCCTCTGCACCCGCTGTGCTCCAAAATCCGCGCACGCGATGATCGCGTGTCCCCCCTTCCGGCAGAAGGGGCACACTTCCGATTGGAGGGCGTTGTACCGCTGTCCTCCCCGACGGGGCTCCACCGGTTTTGGGCCAACCGTACGCCGGGGTGACGTGGGGGGTTGCGGCGTGGTTGCCCCTTGGCAATCCGCCCGCCTGCACTCACCCTCCAGGAACGCCCTCAATTCGTCAAATGTTGGGAGGTGACTCGATGAATCACCCCCATGTGACTGCTCAAACCGCGCCACCACCTCGCTAGGTAACTTGCGCAAAACCCGGTTCACTATAATGTACTTGTTGTCCCCTAGTGACAACTTGAGTCGCTCCAGCGTATTCACCGCCACCGTGACGGGATTAAGGATTTTCGACCTTATTTCGTGTGCATTAGTGACCTTCGATATACTAAATATTTTTTCGATGAGCCCATCAATAATTAATCGCCGATTATCATATCGGTCAATTAATAGGCCCCATGCCGTCTCGTAACTGGAATCCGTAATCTCCAAATGAGTCAAAATATCGTGAGGCTCACCGCGTAATCTCCCCATCAACTGCGCCATTTTATACGCGGGGGTCAAATCCGTGCGCGAGTGCACCACGCTGTTAAAAATGTCGCGAAACCTCGGCCAGTCGGCATATTCACCACCAAATTCCGGGACATTCACTGGTGGCAACGGCGCCATTAGTGCCACACCACTGGGTGCACGCCTTACCCCAACATCCCCTTTTCGGGCGCGCTCGATATCCGCTGCCGCTTGGATGATACTCATCACCATATCACCGCACTGGTCTACATTGCGTTGCACCACTTCAACAGCCTGGGTCCGACTTTCCCCGGTCTCCTCTTCGTCAATACGTGCCAAATATTCGGCATGCAATTTCAATACCGCGTCATACCTTTCATCTACCTGTCGCGCGCGTGACAATAATGCGTCCTCGCGATCCGTACGACCAATTAACGTAACGACTAATGAAAACCATCTTAATTCCGATTCGACCCTTGACGCGACCGTTTTAACTACTGAGGGAGCCATGGTACCAACCTCGATAACGCGGATCAATAAAATAATTTTTTTAAAAATAAATTAATAAATTTGGGTGAATAATTTTGTCCGTGGAACCCCGATTTTAGACAATAACAATCCGTTTTTTATTTTTCGTACCAAACGCGACAACTTCAAAGTTATTCACCCAACACCAATATTACGCAACGGAAAACAACACTAAATTTATTTTAAATTAAATGTATTTTGAGTGAATAATAGTTCAGCGGAACCCCAATTATGAATTACTTATTAATACGTTTCTCCGTATCGAAACGAAACTATATTTACTTTATTCACTCAACTAACATTTCAATTGAAAGTTATAACTAATATTCTTATAATTTAGTTAGTCTTAATTACGCAAATGCAACTTAACGTTAATAGATTGGAATGCGAACCAAGCGCAATCCACCCTCAAATTTCAATTATGACTTTGATGCTAACTAAATTACTTATCCGAACGTAAATGAAACAAATATCTTTTCTGTGGATATGAACCACGCTCTGCTACCAAAATTTGTTTACGCCAGACACAAATTGAATTTATCCCGGGCCCATGTAAGAACAAATTACCAAAGCAATCTTGCCTAGCGCGAAACAATGGAACGCGATACGCGTCCTATGTACTTAAACCTAACTTAATCTATGTTGCTAACCTGGAGTTCAGCCGAATATCTTCCCGGCTGCAAGGTTGTGTTTCTGTTTTGTGTAAAGTGTATGTATGTTTACTTGCACCAATAAACGACGTCCCGGTCTGCGCCGCCGCCGCCCCGATCTCGTCAGCAAACACGCCAAACACAATTCACACTGTAGTAGTCCTTATATCACTCTAAATAACAATCCTTGGGGCGCCCGAAGCAGCCCACCGTACAAGGAATTGTGCCGTATTTCAACACTTTCCGTTAAAGCGTAAAACTTCCAAAATATCTCCCAAACCACGGAGGTTATAATGTTCAAGAACCGTTACGTTAAAAACCAATATTACCAATGGCGCCGGCTCGCGTCCGCTGGCGACCGCGCGCGCGCTCGCAGCGCCGTGAAAGAAAAATGAACTAACTGATTGTGTGGCCAGTGGGCAAAAACCTATCGATTCTCAACAGGTACCTTTTGTAAAAACAGTATCTCTTCTATTTCAAAGAATTTAAATCGGTTCAGTAGTTTACGAATTTCTTTCCTACAAACATACATACAAACATACATACAAACATACAAATCTTTCCTCTGTAAAACATCAGTGTAGAGTCTACACTGTAGACTAAACAAATTTATAATTATTTTTAATGCAGGGAGTATTTATGTGAATAATTATTTTAACCGAGGAATAAATAGGGAAATGGTAATATTTATACGGAAAAGATATCAATGATTTTCTGTTATTTTTTAAAATAATTAATATGCACAGTTTGTGGTAAAACCTTTAGGTCGTAGTTTCCTTCTATAATTATGTATTATTATAATATGTTCACATAATATTATATTATTATTGATACCTAACTATGCCGTTTTTAGTTTTCTTGCGCTGGTCACACACTGTTTCAAAATCTCAGTAAAAAGTGGGTAGTTCAAAATTAACTTATTATTTGTCAAGGTTATAAACGCTAAGTATCTATTTACCGGTGTTCGTTTTCTGTTATTTTCGTGCACATTACAAGTAAATTTATTGTTTTGTAATGAAGAGAGGAAGAAAAGCTGTAGTATCAGTGGATGAACAAAAAAAGGCGTTTTTAAAATACACAGATGTTTTCGGTGATTTCGATTCGTTGCCTTCTCCTAACTGAACTAAATTATCGTATGTCTGTAAAATCGTTATACCGGTCTTTGAAGAAAAATTACTACCTATTTTTTGAGAATAAATGTGAAAATTTAAAACAGAGTGTAGATGATGATGATATATCATACGATAGTTTTGATAGCGAAGTTTGTAGTGCCTTTGAAAATACCGAAATTGAATAGGATTCAATAAATTTCACTGGGCTTTTCAATTTCGGTATTTTCAGAGGCACTACTAAATTTTCACATTTATTCTCAAAAAATAGGTTGTAATTTTTCTTCAAAGACAAGTATAACGATTTCACAGACATACGATAATTTAGTTCAGAACTTAGATTCATATAAAATGGATCGTTAGGAGAAGGCAACGAATCGAAATCACCGAAAACATCTGTGTATTTTAAAAACGCCTTTTTTTACAGCTTTTATTCTTCCTCTCTTCATTACAAAACAATAAATTCACTTGTAATGTGCACGAAAATAACAGAAAACGAACACCGGTAAATAGATACTTAGCGTTTATAACGTTGACAAATAATAAGTTAATTTTGGACTACCCACTTTTTACTGAGATTTTGAAACAGTGTGTGACCAGCGCAAGAAAACTAAAAACGGCACAGTTATCAATAATAATATAATATTATGTGAACATATTATAATAATAAATAATTATAGAAGGAAACTACGACCTAAAGGTTTTACCACAAACTGTGCATATTAATTATTTTCAAAAATAACAGAAAATCATTGATATCTTTTCCGTATAAATATTACCATTTCCCTATTTATTCCTCGGTTAAAATAATTATTCACATAAATACTCCCTGCATTAAAAATAAGTATAAATTTGTTTAGTCTACATTTGTATGTTTGTATGTATGTTTGTAGGAAAGAAATTCGTAAACTACTGAACCGATTTAAATTCTTTGAAATAGAAGAGATACTATTTTTACAAAAGGTACCTATAGGTCATAAAAAGGTAGCAAATAGGTACTAAATATATATATTAATAAAGTTTACAAATAATAGACCTTTACACGTTTATATGCGAAATGTCCAAACATTATAATGGCGGGACCAGTGTTTTAATACAACAGCACAGTACCTGCTGTACCTAGCCACACTTTTTAAGCATTTTTCAAGAGTACTAATTAGGTACTAAATATTCATAAAACTAATCGCAGCTAACAATGGCTGCCACAAAGTGGTCCCGCCATTATAACGTTATAATGGCGGGACCAGACTATTTTAACTATAACTTTGAAATAGAAGAGGTACTATTTTTTTTACAAAAGGTAGCAAATAGTACCAATTCAGTACTAAATACTGCAATATGAATTTACTGAATTCAGGACCTGGTCCCGCCATTATAATGGTAACCACACACTAGTGTTGGAACGAAAAAAAATTACCTCCACTGTAGGTGTACGAGAGGTACCCGAAAAAAGTTTTTTTTTTAGTTTTTATTTTACCGTTTTGTCGGCGTGATACATACACATACTCCAAATTTCAGCTTTCTAGTACTAATGATCACGGAGGTAAGCCGCGGACGGACGGACAGACGGACATGGCGAAACTATAAGGGTTCCTGAGTTGACTACGGAACCCTCATTAGTTCAAATCCGTCGAGCTGAACAAAAGATGGCGCCAGATCCGGCATATGCTCTATTTTTTATTCGGAATACTAAAATGACATTTCTTTAATATATCCGTGATTTTTTATATATTATAATTGGTATTCAATTTATTCAGAATTATGTTGGCACGTTTTAAATGCATCTGGCAGAATAATATAGGTCAGAAATACACTTTGCATAACATGTTCCGCAGAAACACTTTTAGTCGAATGGTAATATTGAATAGGTATATTTGGCATTACTATTACTAAGCATACAATACATTTTGCAGCATATTTACAAATGACGATAATATATTAATAACGCACAACAATATAGTAAGTATTATGTATCAAAAATCAAACATAAGGAATAACAATGGCATTAAAACTAAAAATTAAACCAAGATTTGACTTTAAACATTTTACGTTGTTCCTTACCAAAAAGAGTAGAAATTCAAAAGTGGCAATACTGTAGTGTCGTCCCTTTCTAATCAATCTAAGAAAACGGGGACGACACTACAGTATTGCCACTTTTTAATTTCTACTGTTTTTGGTCAGGCTGTACTTAGGAAGAATTATTATTTTCTGTCCATTCTTTCGATTGGCATCATTAAAATAAGGTGATTTTTTTTTCACATTTTAGTCGGTTCGATTGCCAGACGAAGCAAGTAATTCTTAGAAAATCTTTAAATGCAGAATAACTCTTTTAAAATTAACTTAAAGTCTTCTTTTAGCAAAATATCCTATCTACGATATTTAAGGCACTTTCCCTTAATGTCCCACAGACTCGGGACGCCCTGTAGACTTTATGACTAAACATACGTACGATTCATCAAGAAAATTAGAATTTAAAGCCCATTTAGCGATACTTGTTAGAAATACTCATAAATAGCAATAAAAAATGGATTTCCTGGTTTAATTCATGAATTAAAGTTGCTTCTTTTCAATTTGTTCCCACTAATTACAGTGAATCTGAAAACCATCTTTACTTTGTTTAATTTATTACTTTTTTCAGATATTATGAGATCAATTCAAGACTTCGGTCGAGCTGCAAATCGACAAAATGGAGTTTCCTCATTTTGGATGTTCAATAGACTGTTCATAGGTAAGTGATACCTTTATAATTAAGACACTATCGAAAATTTTGGATTTATTTTGCAATGTTGCATTTGGGTCAATCAACTATTTTCTGCCACTCGATGCCATGGTGATGCCCCTGGGTCACTTTTTAAGACTACGATTTTCCGTGGTTATATTTAGCAAAAGCTTTGTAGTTTAAGCAGTTAGCAGCCCATTCTTATCTCCTGACTACACCGGTAATATACATTTTCAACACTTTTCTTAGACATTTAATCACTATTGTCCCCTGGGTCACTGGACAGAATAACACCAAGAAAAAGTTGATCCACCCATTTACGAAAAAAATGCTGACTGTGGATTTTGTTTCCAAGTTCTTCTCAACAAGGGTATACTATCGTCTAGGGAAATGCCGGTAGAATCGGACTTGTAGACATGCCCTTGTGGCAACCCTCTTACAGAATTAATCCTAGTCAATTATGTCATTACCAATCAAACTCTAAACAAACCTAACCTACTTCGAACATTTGTTTGAACGCACAATAAATAAACAATACTAGTGTAATACGAAAACGAACAACTCCCACAGACTTGGAAGGTAAAAAATAAATTAGGCTAAATCACGTCACTATTATAATTCTGAATGTTCATCTTTGTCGTCTCCTACCTGCGGAGTTTCTGTCGTTTCTTCTTGATTCTCTGCTTCTGCTTTATTTTCTACGTTCACCTCTCCTACTACTGGTTTCACTTCAGTTTCTTATTTATTTATTTATTTAAACTTTATTGCACAAAACAAAACAAAAGTCAGTACAAATGGCGAACTTAATGCCTAATGGCATTATTTACCAGTCAACCATAGGGCCAAACAGAGATGCTTCAAGTGGGTGTAGAGTAGAAAATTAATCGTTCGGAAAGCATCTAAGATACAAGTGAATAAATGTCATATTATAAAACTTTACCATAAATACAATGATACATATATTTACATACTATAAGATGTTTATTATATATAATATAATAATAAATACGATGAAATGTCTACTACATAGGATGATGGACACTATTCGAGCTCTTGTTTGAGCAGGTGCTTACTTAGCAACCGCTTGAAAACTACCTTGCTTGGGGCTTGTCTAATAGAGAGGGAGTGTATTCCAAAATAGTAGTTTCTTCTACTTTCTCCTCTTTCTTAGCGACCATGACGGTCTCCTCTGTTTTATTCTAAGCTTCTTTGGTCGCCAAATCTTCATCTTATTCACTAGATATTTGACTTCTCCGTCAAAATCGCTCATCTTCTCTCTGTTGCTGTCGATGTTCAACTTGATTTCTTCGTTCTTCTTCAACTCATTCTGCTCTTTAATTGACTTGCCAAACCAGGTTTTGGTCTCGTCTATTTTCTTCACCAAAACTTATCTCGACTTGTGTAAACATGAGTTTCTCAGGGTTGACTTTTTGAATGAAGTTCCTAGCTGATTTGAGTTCCTAACTGTTGAGCATGCTGCGAAGATCGGCGGTGACATCCGGTCTTTCACGATGTTCCCAGTGTTTGTAGGAGATGGGGTTCATTTTCTCTTTGATGACAGGAAGTTTCTCCTCATATAGTTCTGTGATGGCTTCGTGACCGTCTTCGTACAGCCATTCAAAAGTCTCGCTGCAAATTTGTCAATCCCAAAAATACCCTGAAATCGTTATTGTACAGTACGCAGAGCATTTAGCGTCATTTTAGTGTAATTAGCTACACGCACGTGCACGTGTAAAAGGATTATGAATTTATCAGCAGCCGTTATACGTGTTAATTATTATGAAATGTATCTAAAGTTCAAAAGTATCACATTATTATTATTTATTGCCGGCAGCTATATAAACATTTTTAAAAGTCAAATGTCATAACGACTAGATGACGGAATTCAATTTACTCGAATCGCTATAAACTACCGGTTATTTGTATCTATAAGTATATGCGTCCTATCTCTTGAGAACAGTAGGTACCTATTACGTATTCTAATTCTAATTAAGGTCACTTTGAAGAAATAACAAAGGTTTTCATTGTTAAGATAAAGTTATATTTATACTTCAATCAATCCTTTTACCAGTCTCTGTATGTATATAAGAATAAAAAAAAGAATTGATGAGTTGTTGCTGCATAATGGATTTTTTATACACCCTAAGCTGCCTAATGGAGATTTTCTAAACCCTAAGTCAGCTTGTTATTTTGGCTTATACAGCTTTAATACAATTGTTAAACAGCTAGATCTACACTTAAGGCTGCATAATTTGGGGCCGTTTTATAGGGCTGTGTATCCGATATACAGCCCTTATGTAGACAACTTTAACAGCTTAAAAAATAACTATAGTAAACCTTTGTATTTACAAATGAAGCGAAAATTGAAAAATTTAATGATTCGGACAGGATTCGAACCTGCGTTTCCAACGGCTTTCCGGGCCAACACTGGCGTCCTCCCAATTGGACCACCGAATCAGATGTCAGAGTCATTGAATTTTTCAACCAGTTGCTTCGACATGCCTTAGGGTGGCATCGTAGCGCCATCTACCGTAAAGATTTAGACTTTATCGTCGGCACCATCGTCTCAAATTTGTTGAGAATCGATAGTAATCGGTAATCGGTAGTAATCGGTAGTAGTGACTCTGACATCTGATTCGGTGGTCCAATTGGGAGGACGCCAGTGTTGGCCCGGAAAGCCGTAGGAAACGCAGGTTCGAATCCTGTCCGAATCATTAAATTTTTCAATTTTCGCTTCATTTGTAAACATTTAGTTTACGTTAGCAGACGTTACTGCTTTAATAAAAAATAAACCTTTGTATTTTCACTTATAAATGTTATCTGGGACATAGATTGTTAACCCCGATTAAAATTGGTTACTTATCCCGTGGGATGAACGGGTAACATCGCAGGGCGCAGCCAGTCAATTATAAAGTCGAACATTTGTGTGTGTTTGTATGTTTGTTGTTTCTTAGTGCTCAACCGGCTGGAACAATTATGATAATATTCGATTACCACATAGGCTACTTTTTATCCCAAACGCGGCAGGAAGACAGTTTTAAAGTCAGATCAATTTATCTCCAAAACTGCGTTAGCTTCAAGCTACCAATGGTAGCTATTTAATTACATGCATGCATCATTATTTCATTATGTCATTATTTCATTATTTCAGTATGTCATTATTTCGCTATTTCATTATGTCATTATTTCATTATTTCATTGCATGCATTTGTTTGTCGCTAGCTAACTGAGTACTACATGTGCACAAGTCAAAGTCAAGTCAATTTATCTCCAAAACTGCGTTAGCTTCAAGCTACCAATGGTAGCTATTTAATTACATGCATGCATCATTATTTCATTATGTCATTATTTCATTATTTCAGTATGTCATTATTTCGCTATTTCATTATGTCATTATTTCATTGCATGCATTTGTTTGTCGCTAGCTAACTGAGTACTACATGTGCACAGATATCACGAACCCCGAGGCCATCGAGATGGTGGCGAAAACGTCGCTCCATAAAGATGACTTCATAGTGAGATTCATGCAGACGGTGGTGGGCAACGGCTCCATATTTGCGCCAGGTATAATAATCCTATTTTTTTATTTGGAGCATACCTTTATATGGGTGTGAGACGTGGATCATGAAGTAAAGGGACAGGGAGGTACTGGAAGCCTTCGAAATGTGGGGTTGGTGTAGGATGGATAAGATTAGTTGGACAGAAAGAGTACTTAAAAGAGTGACAGAAAAAAAGAATTTGTTCAACACAACAGACCATAGAGAAGAAAGGGAAGATGTTACGTCACCTTATTTTACGTCTCATTACGCTTTTATAAGTAAAGTTGAAGGAAAGTGAGGCAGGGGAAGACCAAGAATAAGCTACATAAAACAAATAAAAGAGGAGACGGCATGTCGTAGAGGGAAATCAAGGTGGCTATGGATAGGGCTACCGACAAGGGTTTGACTATTTTTATATCGATGAAAATAATCCATTGACTTAAGTGCTAAAAGCAATGGATACACTTAGCATTTTAAACAAAAAGGTACAGAGGGCGCTGTAAAATGTTTTTTCTACTCCAGTACTTTTTTCTGTCATTTTTATAGTTACTAACTCTAATATAAAGACATAAATTATGAAAGTCTGTATAAGTCTATACTCTACTGCCCAAAAAAACACTGCTAAACGATGTTATAATGTCGCTAAAAAAGCATCACTTAGTACCACAGATTACAAGATAAACAGCTCACACAATTTGCAATTTAAAAAAAAACTTATTGTACGAAGGCATTGCAGCCAACTTAAAAAAAAGTTTTATCTTCAGTGCATGGATGTTTAGTATAGTGAACGTTAATTTTTTTTTTAATTTTGTATTTTTCTGGCAGGTACATGTAATTTGTTGTTTATTTGCATTTTATTTATGAAATGTAGAGTCGTAGAAAAAGTATTGTATGCAACGTTGTATAAGTAGGTCATAAAACGCTCGTGGCATCTTTCTTACGATGTTCGCTACGCTCACATCGTAACCCATGCCACTCCCGTTTTTTGCCCCCTCTTATACAACGGTTGCATAAAATACTATTATGTGACTGTTACATAATGTGAGGTCTTAAAACACGGGCTAAGCAAACATGAAGTTGATGAAGTATTAAGTTATTGTCACAGTCATTGATTCACTATTTTTTATGCGAATGTATAGCTGATAGGATGCGAATAATTACCCTAATTAAATGATTATTGCAGTGAACATATGGCACCCGCGTCGGAAAATCTTAGCTCCATTATTTGGTTTGAGGAACCTCCAGCACTTCGCGAAGGTGTTTGACGAGCAGAGCCGCATAATGGCCGACCTGCTACAGAGTAAAGCTGGGGGCGGCGACTTCTCCATCTGGAAATATATGACGTCCTACACTTTAGACACCATTTTTGGTAACAATGATTACTTATTTAGTTCTAAAAAGTTCGAATTCACACAGAAAGTTAGTCTCGTCGATTAAATCACTCTTTATCGATGAGAACGCCCTGTTGTGAGACTATCTCTAATTTTACTTTAATCTGTACGTCTAGCATAACACTGACTTGCGACTACCTGTCATTTTCCTTTCAATTACGTGCGAGCAAGATGGGTGATGCTGAGTCGCGCGACTTCTAAATAGTACAACTGGCACAAGCGACTATTTCTCGCGCGAGATATTTGCTTGTCTCTTTCTGTGCAGTTATGTGAGAAGGTGACGGGTAGCATGTCGCGCGACAAGTCGCGAAGTATAGTTGTGCTAGATATAGGCTGCTGGATATTTATTACTCTTTGTCGATGAGAACACCCAGTGAGTACCTATTATTGTTATGTAACGTGTTCCAACATGTTTTAGAAACCTTCGGCGACACTCCATTGAAGTGCCAAGGGATCTCGGAGCACTTCCTGCTGAAGGCGATCGAGGAGTTGACGCGCATGATCGGGAAGCGCATGCTGCAGCCCTGGCTGCACCCCGACCTGGTCTACGAGCGTCTACCGGTATACAAGCGGTTCCACGACCTGAAGACGAGGGTACATGAATACGTTAGTGAGGTGGGTACGCTTCTTCTAGAAACCTTCAGCGGTACTCCAAGCTCTGTCATACTAGGGCATATAGACGCTTGCGACGACAGGAGCATCACACACGCGTTGCCGAACCTTTAAGAACCTATTTACTCCCCTCTTGAAGAACCGCATACTGTAGCCCCCGCCCCCCGGGGACACCTTGGCAGGGCGCATTCCACATGCGGACCGTTCGCGCGTAGGAAATTCCTTGGGAACCGCAGTTCTCGATCATTTAGGCTCTGTGAGGATGAACACCTTGCCGATGGCGAGCAGTGCGATGGTAGAAAGTATCCGTGGGCATCATGTCAAATACGACCGATACGACCTTCAAACCTTCAGGAAAAGAGCGTATTCCCACCCGAAAGGCCGGCAACGCACTTGTGACTCCTCTGGTGTTGCAGGTGTCTATGGGCGACGGTAATCGCTTTCCATCAGGCGATTCGTTTGCTCGTTTGCCCCCTATAACATAAAAATAAAAAAAACCTCACAAATTAAGAATAAGGCCTCTTAAGATAATGGCATCAGGGCCGTCTAGATCCGTCATCAAGCGCCGCAGACAGATAATGGCAGTGACGTCTAAATATATTTTTCTCGTCAACAAACTGTCCTAACAGTTTGGCGAGTTCATTGTAGTTGCATGCAGTTATGTTACACTCTTTTGAAAAAAGAAAAATCCTTCGTACTAGCTTATAATATTAGTCTAAAGAATATTTTCACTTACTGGTGACAGTGAGTAGGTACCTAACCATTTCGAAAATATAGTAAATCGCCAATTTCGCTTCTACGACAACCTTCTTAAGGAATACATTTCCAATCTGGGCGTTTGTTAAGTTTTAAATACCTTTGTAAATGAATTAATATTTCTTTACAGCTTATACAAATGAAAAAGGAAACAAATGCAATCGGAGCAGAAAGCAAAAGTACGTACATAATTGACTCTGTTATATTTCGTCGTTTCGTCGTTTTCTAGTTCTTTTATTATCATCTTAATGTAGGTAATTATCGACGTATGCGACAGTTCTTACAACAAAAATAGGTTTATAAATGTTATAATTTTTCACGTGTGTTATTTTTTACAAATAAATTTTATAAAATTATGAAACCTCTCTCTTTGGTCTCAGTATTTTAATGAATTACACCACAATTTTTTTAAATTATATTGAAAATATTGAAACAAAAAAAATCTAAGCACAAAGAAAAATTTAAATTGCGTAACCTGGTACCGGGTTCAATTCCCGGTCTCTTGTTTAAATCCTATCCTTAATTTGACCATTTTTTGTATTTTTTTCATGATTTAATACGAACAAATTACTTACTGTTGAGTTTGTTTCGGCTTTCTTCTCAACAGCGGTCTCCTCTTGCGAAATGCCGGTAGATTTACAATCTGACTTGTAAAAGTTCCCATATCCCATACTTACTGAATAAAATATTTCATTTCATTCCGTGCCCATAACATGCGCGCCACACACAATTTGTATGCCTTTTGGTGCCTCATAGTGAGACACATGTAAATATTTTACCACCTTTTGACCTATGTTGGACAAATAAAATGTTCTGATTCTTATTCATTTCCGTCAGGTTACCTGCGCATTAAAAATTTTCTTTGTGCTTTGATCTTTACATAAATAAATAAATATCAGATAACCTCACACAAATCGATCTAGTCTCAAATTAAACTCAAGAAGGCTTGTGCTATGGGTACTAGACGACGATATGTATACATACTTTTATAGACAAATATATACTTAACCCTTTACCGCATATAGAAAAAAATAGTTGTTTGAATTTGAACCTTGCCCTGTGCCAATAAGGTCCAAGTTCATATCTGCCATATATGGCTTCGTATGCGGTAAAGGTACATACATAGGAACAACTATGACCCAAGCACAAATATTCGAGTTCACCACACAGATATTTCCCCTGGCCGGGATCCGAACCCGGGACCGCCGGCTCAGTAGGCAAGTGCTTACAAACTGTACCAAACGTGTCGTCAAAATGGTCTTTAATGGTTTCTAAATCTTAGTTTTAGGCTTCAACAAAACTGACAAGCTCAGCTTGTTCGACCTCGGAAAGACTGACGAAGGGAAATACAAAGGCTTCTCTGAACTAGAGCTGCGAGAGGAGGCGATAGTGTTGTGCGTGGCGGGGACCGACACGTCGGCTGTGGCCGCCAGCTTCACCGCTGTACTGTTGGCTCGCCATCCTCATGTACAGGAGAAGCTGTATCAGGAGTAAGTGACGACCCTGTGACACGCGATGTGTTTTTTTCTTGATAAATGTATCCGTACCAACTACTGATCACCTGGAGCTTCTTGGTTTGGATCTCAAACAAAATCTGAACCTTGGCTCCTCTATTGAAGCCAAGGCAAAACAGCTGCAAAAAAACTTGGTGTTCTATATACGGTGAGGCGGTATTTCACGCCGGAAGAGCTTCTCACTCTTTACCAAGATCAAGTCCATTCGTGCATGGAGTACTGCTGCCATCTTTGGGACGGCTCTGCCAAGTACCAGTTGGCTGCCTTGGATTCAGTAGAACGTCGAGCCCATAAAGACTCATTGGTGATGCTTTGCCGGCTGGGGCCATCTTCCAGAGCCTCGAACATCGCCGCAAAGTTGCCAGCTTGTCAGTGTTCTATCGGATATATTTTGGAGTGTGCGCAGGAATTGCACGACTTACTTAGTTCCACCATCCCCGTTTCAACATCGGACAGCCAGGCGAGAAATGTCGCGTTTGACAGTTTATACTAGATATCCAGGGGGCCTATGATGGTTGCGTTTATCTCGTGATAAATAAGTCGCAAGCACCATACCTAAGGCCCGCTGGTTGTCTAATGCCTAATGATAAATTGATAAACTTTATAGGATGACTTGCGAAAACTTGGCACCCGTTTTAAATCTCAAGTCTTTAGTCGGTGACGAGTGACGACAGTCACAACATAATTACCATATTGAACTTTATCTCCCATTTTCACATTTAATTTGTTTTTGGTGGGATTTCTATTGATGTCATCATGTTGTCGGCGGCACGTGTAAGTAATTGGTCAAAATCTAAATAATCGGTGTTATTTTTAGACTCTCCGAAGTATTTGGCGACTCGGACGCGCCGATTGGTTTCGACGACCACCCAAGGCTGAAGTATCTAGACGCGGTTCTTAAGGAAAGTCTGCGCCTATATCCACCAGTGCCTATGATTTTTAGGGAGATACGGGACGATGTGGTTCTACGTAAGTATAAAAAAAAATCGCCAACTCTTTCGCGGTCCTCACACTTGCTCTTGCCTCTCACTTGCATTTTAAATTTAGGGCACATCGTTATCTATCAATAGCAGTTATTAGGACAATATTATAAATTATAATACCTAGACTTTAAAGAAAACTACAAACTTCAAACAGTTCAAACTTGAAGGACAACTCATTGTTTCTATTATAACAAATATTCAATCTATTGTTTACCTTTTAATGACGTTTGGTCAATGACACATATTATGAAGGCAAAAGTTTGTGAGGTGTGTTCGTATGTTGGTTTCTTCTTCACGCTCAAAAGCTTTGACTAATTTTGATACAGCAATGTATGGCGGTAGCTGACACTGGATTAACACGTGCTACTTTAAATCCCGATTTTTTTTGTTTAATTTATGTAAAAATAATGACGATCCCTGCAATGCGACATCATAACATCGGTATTCATCACTTCAACGAACATCATCACTATTTTTTATGTATGATGAAGAAATTGGCATTGGTACTATTTCCCCATAGCAATATACCATACCTCTTAAAAGAGTGCGCGTTTGCATAATATGCGGGTTTGGCAGTTTTTAGATTGTGTTATTTCATTGTGACTTTATGGATGTGTTCCTTGCAATTTATATGAGTAACAATATTTAGCCCCAGTAGCGAACAGGAGTCTACAATTTTTAGTTTGTTTTTAATGAGGAAAAGCATCAATTTAGTTTAAAAAAAATAGTTCTAGATTATGGTCCGTCCGTTCTGAAGTCAGGCCGTGTGTGGTAGGTCTTGTATGTGACAGTCTTGAAAAGGTTTAATGTCCACAGCGTCAGGCACGACTCTCGTGGATGGAACCTCAGTCTGGTTCAACATCTGGGGCACGCACCGCAACCCCGCGTACTGGGGCGCGGACGCGGAGCTGTTCCGCCCGGAGCGCTTCCTGGAGGGCCCGCTGCGGCACCCGGCTCAGTTTATCCCCTTCAGCTACTCCGTGAGGAACTGTATTGGTTAGTATCGCATCTCCTGATGATGCCACGTAGAGGTAAAACACGTCACGGTGATTATGATTACCTACACTGGTTGGTTGTGGTTTGTTGTATTCTTCGAGGATACTCCAAGAGAATATACGCAGCATAACGTAGTGTCACAATAATGCCTGCCAAAAACCACTTTGTTTAGTCATTTTCGAACCGACTTTAGAAAAAAGTCACCGGAATATTTTTTTTGTATGTTTCCCGATTACTCTAAGACAGTTGAAGCAAATTTGTTTTTTTTGTCCGAAATGGTATAGTTAGTTCTATTTGCTTTTATTTACTGCCATTAGGTCAGGATTTCCGGACCGATACGTTCAAACCTTCAAGAAAAGAGCATACCTGAAAATTATTTCATATGACATAAAAAAAGGATCTGACAATAGGTTTCAGGAGAAACTGGGTTAACCTTTCCTTTCATGATTTGCACGTTGCTCTCCTTTTCATGGAAGCTGGTTATTTAAAATTTAAAGTCATTAAAACTTTTCTAGGTGGTACTTACGCCATGCTATCCGCAAAGACGGGACTGGCCAATCTGGTGCGACGGTACAAGATACTGCCGCCGGCCAACATGGCCGCCGAAGACCTGGACAAACCGGTGGAAGTCACTTATAACATCATGATGAAGGCTGCCGATAACTTCACCGTGAGGATCGAGGAGAGGGATACACCAAAATAATTATACTATAGTATGTTCTGGTTGAAATGTAGTATGTATAGGCTGTGCATACCCGGGAAGTTTTACTACATAATTGAATTAATCAAAGCTACACGACTCCGCTGGCTGGGTCACCTGGAGAGGATGGGACGCGATCGGGCCGTAAAGAGAGCGTTTGAGGGGCGACCGAGTGGAAAACTTCCGGTCGGCCGCCCTAGATACCGCTGGAAAGACGAAGTGCAGAAGGATCTGTGCGCCCTAAATATCGCTAAATGGCGGGAAGAGGCGCAAAACAGGGAAGAATGGCGTTCTCTTGTGTCAGAGGCCAAAATCCTCTTTGGGTCACTGAGCCAGAGTAGTAAGTGGTAGTCCTGCGCCCCTAGCACACATGTTATACCTACGAGACTCTTTCTCGTGCGAGATATTTATCTATCTCTTTCTGTGCAGTATTGTGAGTGTGTGACAGGTGACGCTATGCGACGCGACAGACTGGTTTCCCGGTAGTGTGTTCTTGTAGGTATAATTTATGTGAAAGGTTTGAGCGTCCATAAATTGTCGTTTCCTCTGAGATGTGAATAGTGTTGTTCTCCGAGAGTGTTGAAAAGCTAGCGATTTGCGAGTGAGTTAAAATTAAAAGCAAGGCGAGCGCTCAAGCGAGGCGCCATATTGTACTTACTCTCAGCGAGCTTGCTGCGCACTCGCTTCGCTTGTAACTCGATAGCAAAACGCAAGTGTGCTAAGTGTGTGTGTAAACCTTACTTATCTTATAATAAGAGTTCTGTCCCATTGAGATGCCATAGCGGGGTCACCGGCTGCGTATTCCAAACAATACGATACGACCTTCAAACCTTTAAGAAAAAAAGCGCACTCCCACCTGAAAGGCCGTCAACGCACTTGTGACTCCTCAGGTGTTGCAGGTGTCTATGGGCGACGGTAATCGATTTCCATCAGGCGATCCGTTTGCTTGTTTACCTCCAATCACATAACAAAAAAATACAAAAATGTGGTACCTTAGCGTCACCACGTGAATAACAAGCCAATATGATTCGTTTGGATACTTTGGATACGGCAGCTGGTGACGCAGTTATGGCGGCCCCCGATGGGGCAGGGGACTAAGACATTGCCTTTGTTACGTGATATATTTTATTAGTTGGAGATTACTAAGTCAACTAGCGATATAGTTAGCTTTAATTTGCGTTTTAATATATATAAGAGCGTATAGCATAGCATAGCAATTTTAGCAAATTTTTAGCAAAACGCCGCTCTTTTTGTTTACCTACAACTGCCACCCGAAATTGGCCAAAAGTTTGTAAGTATGTCACCAGGTCTCTAAAATTTCTGTCACTGCTCCTCAAAACCACTTATCTAAATAGTTAGGTAGTAAATTGATACTTAGATACGAGTTTTGTTTCAAGTAGGTATTTGTTACTTATGAAGTTTTGGTGTCAACCGACGATTTTCACTATATTTTTTTATAATACTTTGTTTCGCGATTTGTCCAAGCTTTGCATATCAGTGTCAAATGTTGAATTGAAGTCCTTGTGTGTACATACAACGTGCCTACTAAACTGTGTAACAATGTCCCGTTTACTGCACGCTTCGATTGCAATAATGATGCCTAATTTTTTTATTCACTTCAACTTACCTTCCCACGATCTTTTACTGCATTAAAGTCATTCATGTTAACATTACTGAGCATGTTTTGTTGAGCATGAAAAGCGTGATCCTCAAGGGTGAATCTTCGGGCGTTTTAACGGCGCGGTTTATCTCATTGTTGTTGTATTGCGGCTCCACATTACTCGCGAAGTTCCTCGCAAAACTTCAGAACTTCGGTTAACTTCGCTTTTAGTGTGGAGCCGCTAGTACAGGTATTAAGGTATTAGCAAGTCGCAATAACTGATCAAACTAGGGGTCCTTTATCAGAAAACCTAATCATAAAAATCAGCTTTGACCATCATCTTTTTGACCAATCATTTGCTAAGTAGGTACACTTACATGATAACAATAATGTTTTGACGACGCTGTTGGCGCGGTTTGTAGTGCACATGCCTTCTGAGCCAGCGGTCCTGGGTTCGAACCCCGGCCAGGGCAAATATTTGTGTGATGAACTCGACTATTTGTACCTGGATGTTATCTACTCATATAATTATTATGTAAATCGTCGTCTAGTACCCATAGTACAAGCTTTGCTTAGTTTGGGACTAGGTCGATTTGTGTAAGATTGTCGCTTAATATTTATATAGAAAAATGATAACGAAGAAAACGCCCTCAAACTAAGTAAGTATACGACTGCTGTGTATACTATTTCTTGTGTGAGAGTTAACATTATACTTATGTTTAGTTCAATGTAAAAATAATTTATTAAATAATAAAATCATCGTATTGTATTTTCTTGTTTTTATTCACACCAACATAGTTAATTATAGATTTTCCTGTTAAACGCCGCGAGTTTTACAACTCAAGGCCAAAAAAATATCGGCAACGCATAACTCGCCGACTGGTAGGTATACTTATTATTATTACTACATTATATTGACGACGCGGTTGGCGCAGTGGTTAAGCAACTGCCTACTGTGGCGACGGTCCCGGGTTCGAATCCCGGCAAGGGCAAATATTTGTGTGATGAACACGAATATTCATGGGCCTGGGTCATGGATGTTCTATGTATTTAAGTAGGTATTTATTTATCTATATAAGGAACTATATAAGTATGTATATCGTCGCCTAGTACCCATAACACAAGCCTTCTTGAGCTTAATTTGGGACTAGGTTGATTTTGTGTGAGGTTGTCTGATATTTATATAGAAGGGCCGTTTGATAAATCTTAAAAACTTTAACAAAAAAGAACCGACTTCCAATCCTTCTCCTAAATGTAGCAAATACTTTTCTGAAAGCTGCATCAAAATCGGTTCAGCCAAACGCGAGATAATCGCGGACAAACAAACATACATACACACGTACAGGTCAAACTGAGAACCTCCTTTGTTTTACTTGGTTAAAAAGTCTAAAATCATATATTTTTTTATACAAGTTACATTTATTTCCAAATTTTTTTCCCCTCCAAAAATTCGAGATCTGCAAAATAGTCGCTCACGCCTGCGATACGGTCCTCATTTGTACATTTTTTTTGTCCTCCAAGCGATTTTTTCAAATTTGGAAATAGGTAATAATCACACCGAGTTGAGTCCGGAATACGGAACCAGGTCGACGCCTAAAACCCGTTCCAGACCTTCCGATCCGATCCGATTTATCGGAAAAAATCGGATAATGTGTAGTGTAGGTAATTGTTAGGATCTTTTTTGTGTGTTTAATTCCTGATTTTTTCCATCGTAATAGTTGAGGTGTGTTCTGGCGCATTGTCTTGATGAAAGAGGACTTTTGTGGGGGATAATTCTGCCATGTTACGTTAAAAGGTCTTATCTTTATACGGATGTCATAGTATGATACGTCCTTTTGCCGTAGCATGGCAGAATTTTGGTCGTTTTCCAACAATTCGGATTTAAAAAGCTCCAATAAGCTTGCGTAGTAAAACGGCTCGCGGTCGTAATTAAGATACGTAAGTAGCTCCGTGTTACACGGAGATGCGTTTATTAACCCTTAAATGCATACAGTATCAAAAATGATACCACATTCTGAATCTGCTTTCTTTGCTCAAATAAAGAGTCTCAGTTTGACAAAGTCTCACTTGACATTCAGTTAATATCGACATTTTATGTGTCATTTTAGTAGTATCGTTTGTGATAGTTTGTGATACTTCATGCATCTAAGGGTTAAGTTTCTTAATTAGGTATTTTGGCGATCAAATGTAAAAAAACTGCGATTTCCTTACAAGTTACTTTAATTTATTATCAATTATTATAATCATACGTACAACTATTTAAACATAGCATTATTCCGTCAAGATTCCCAAACGTGTCAAGACATTTAGGGTGCGTCTCCACTGGAGCGGAGGGGAGCGGAGACGCGCGGAATCGACCAAACCTGAGTTGAAAAGGCCTTATTCCTTTTAAATGCTGATTATTTTAGACATTTTTCTCTATGATCAAACATGTTTCTTAACATATTATTGATGTCATTACCTAACAGAGGTCAGAACAGGGCTATTGGGATTTATTGGTATATATTTGAAACCTACAGTTTAAATTTTTCATTGATAATTTTTGTTTCAAAAACTAATCGGAATTGACAAAATTCACGCGGAAATTTTGTTTTTCAACTTATTTTCGACTGCACGCAATGAAAGCGTGAAATAGCTAAGTTACCTAGAACTCAGGGAAAAGTACTATTCACCTTAAAAAGTTGGTTGAAATTATCAATATATTTGTCATACTATAGAAAAAAATGTAAAACGAACAAGGCTTCTGAAATCTGTGTCTCAAATCCGCTTAACTATTGTGATAGGTGGATTCCGTACGTCACCGCTTCGCTTCAGAAGAGACGCACCTTTAACGCGAGCCGTAGACCCCACGATATTTTTTCAAAATGGCTAACACATGATTTTTCTAAAATTTCATCTCTGCCATTTTGATACATTTCGAAATAATTTCTTAGATAATTTTCGCTTTACAGACTCGCGTATTTCTGAGGGAAAAGGGTTATTCTGTCATTGGTGTACAGTCTGACAAAAAAAAAATTAAATAGCGGCAATACTGTACTGTCCCTTTCTTATCAATCTAATAAAACGGGGACAACACTACACTACAGTATAGCTACTTTTTAATTTCTACTATTTTTTTGTCTGACTGCACCACAGAACCTCAAATGCATAAAGTATGCCAAGCTACATCTACAAAATCGACATCTAGTGAGCTGATAATTTGCCAGAATTTAACCCTTGACCCGTACTAGAGTAAAAAAGAGGCAAAAACGCAAGTTTGCAAATAGTCCATAGTTCACTAACCAATACTATATTAAAAATATTCGAATCGATCACGATGTCCATGGTAACAATGCAAGATTTGAGATTATCGATTCTTTATTTAGTAAAGGCGACCGACTTACATCACAATATCAGTCAAGAGGAAAAATCGTCTCTTATTAGCAGTGATCGTACATATTCTAGCTTTTATGGCGCAACCCTATGGTTGTCAGTAGTACCCAATGTATTCGATTGTTTGAACCAAGAATCAAAATAAGTCAAAAATAAAATAGCGTACCTACCGCACCAAAAATGCTAGAAAAAGTACGATCTTACTTACTCACTGCTTATTTGGAGGTAATAATTATAATCCCGTTTTAAAAGGCATGCGTTTCTCAGGACTTATGAGTACAATCGATTGATGAATCAGTTCATCCTGCTATTCGTTTTGACGAGTGATAAAGCTCGCCAATATTTACAATAATTTATTCAACTAAAATATAGGTTAGTTTGTAATAGGCTGGGTATAATTTTTCGAAGACTATTAAATTATATTTTATTTTCGATAGTCCTTGCTTATCTAGTGGATCTAAAGTCTGCAGGTCACTTCAGCCAAGACAATTGCGAACTGTCAAAATGTCAATAAAAAAACGAAAGTAAAGAAAATTTTACAATATTACCTGTAGCTTGTAGATCGCTAGCAGCAAGGACTATCGAAAAATAAAGATGCCTTTCGAAAAATTGCACCAAAAAGCAGCCTTCAGTCATCAACAATTTAGTGAATAATATTTTGCTATCGTATTAGCAAGCAAGTTCGTCTTAGTTTGCTTTCACATATGTTTCTCAAAATTTTAAATGTTGGCAATTTCATATCCGTGGGACTAGGTCGATTTGTAGGTTGTCCGATATATTTTTTATATTGTATCCGAGGCAGCGTGAGCCAGTGCGACCGATACAGTAGTAGGGAATATTCTTCAGTGTTCCCTATATAGGGAATATTCTCCATCAAGAGAATATTGAAAAATATTACCAACGTCATTTAGAATGTTTACAATGAAGCAAAAAATTTAAAAAATTAATGGTTCAGGCACGGTTCCAACCTGCGACTTCAACGGACTTCCGAGCTAACACGGGCGTACCTATTGGACCACTGAACCTGACGCGAGAGCCATTGATTTTTGTAAATTTTTCGCTTCATTGTAAATATTTGGTTTACGCTTCAGCTAGCGTAAATGCTACTTTAATAAGTAGTCACTTAGAATGTTTTATTTTCCATAATATCCTGTTCGAAGATATTTTCTCTGCAGCATTTTATGCATTTAGAGTCAAGTCATCATCATACCTGTGCTAACTCGGGGCACGTTTATAGGGATTTGATATCGATAAAAAATATGTCGATATATAAATATTAATACATGACGTGATCATTCAATATTCTCGATTACTATAAAAAAGTTCGATATCATGTCTGATAAAGTGAATATTTATCAATTTCATCATCTAGACGGCAATCTTTTATACCGACGAATATAGAAAACATAGTGATTATATGTATAATTACTATAAAAAACTATTATAAAATAGACGAATAATAGAGGTTTGTTTTTATTTTAAAATGAAAAGAAGAAAATATGTTAAATAACATTTAGATCTTGTCAATAACATCGATATATTTTTGTCGGTAAAATATTTTGCTACATCATTTTAGTATCGGTGCCCCGAGTTAGCACAGGTATGGTCATCATTCATTTCATTAAGATAATGGCTAGGCTAACCTAGCCTAAGGGTCGTCTTAAGAAATGCTAAACGGTTAACAACTTTTAACTTTAGGCTTGATATAAAAGCGCTTGTCATGAAATGAAATCAAACATTCTTAAATATCGATACCTTAGTTCACACTCGTACTAATTACAATTTTTTTGCCAGTGAAATTTAAACCACATAGAGTTGTGCACTAGCGTCCTAATTGCAACGACTTTTTCCGAAGTTAGTACGATTGTGCACTAAGGTATCGATATATTGAACAGAATCAATGTTGATCCTACTTTTGTGGTCATACACGTGTTGGAGTTGCAAGTGTTGAAAGCGGTGGTAGCCTAGTGGTTAGGGCATGCGACTTTCAATCCGGAGGTCGCGGGTTCGAACCCGGCCCGTACCAATGAGTTTTTCGGAACTTATGTACGGAATGTCATTTGATATTTACCACTCGCTTTTCGGTGAAGGAAAACATCGTGAGGAAACCACCTAAGCCCAATAAGGCCTAGTTTCCCCTCTGGGTTGAAAGGTCAGATGGCAGACGCTTGCGTAAAAACTAGTGCCTACGCCACATCTTGGGATTTAGGTAGCCGACCCCGATTGAGAATTCATTCTCAAAAAATGGGACAAAGGCTAGGAGGATGATGACACGTGTTCGAGTTGGTGAATGAAATTAGCATTTTGCTGATGGCGCAGCAGTGCGGCGCACTACCTTGCGGCCGGTGGTGCGGTAGTGCGGCGGGTGGCGCGGGTAGTGCGGTAGTGCGGTAGTGCGGCACTACCCGGACAGGTCGCCGTGGTCGAACAGCTCCTGGTCGTAGAGCGCGGCGCGCACGGTGCGGCCGCCGAAGTAGCGCCCGTTCAGCGCCGCCGCCGCCGCGCCCGCCTCTGCGCATCACGAGCGTTATGTTATACTTGAGCATTTCTCAAAAAGTTTGTACACAATTAAGACAGAAAATTAAAGTCCAATATAATTTTCCTATTTTGTTACCAATTATTTTAGTAATGGGTGAAACTTTTAAGTGCACCTTGTTGCTATGGTTACGCAAAATTTGTCCCTCAGACAACCTAAGCATTTCTCTATCCACTAGATTGCTTTTGGTAACTACGGCTACCTGTCACCGCTCTTATTTTATTATATAAATAGAGTCCAACTCAAAATTCGAAGCAATTGAGTGGATATGCAACAGTATGAAGATGTCACTTGGACAACGGGGACAGAGTAAACAACACAAACAGTTGATTCACCCTAATTTTTTTTATATCAATGTTATGGTTATGTTCGGTAATTAAGGTTCTGTTATGCTTATACTTTTTTAATTATACATAATCTGATATTAATGTATTGGAAATCACAATAAAAAATGGTAACAAAATAGGAAAATTATATTTGACTTTAATTTTCTGTCTTAATTGTGTACAAACTTTTTGAGAAATGCTCACTTAGAGATCGGACAAATTTAATGTGCGTCGTTATACACGGTGTCCTGTATTTATTTATTTATTTATTATATATTAGGAGAACCAACAGCTACAAACAATACATTGCTCTTAGAAATAGTTAATGGAAAGCCAATTACAGGTTCCCACCGGTAGTGACATTTAATGGTACTTTTAAGAGGCCTTATTCCTTATAAAATGCTGATAGTTTTAGACATTTCTCTCCATGTTCAAACATGTTTCTTAACATATTATTGATATTACTACCTAGAACAGGGCTATTGGGATTTATTAGTATATATTTGACACCTACAGTTTGAAATTTTCATTGATAATTTTTGTTTCAAAAACTACTCGAAATTGACAAAATTCACGCGGAAAATTAGTTTTTTCAATTTATTTTCGACTGCACGCAATGAAAGCATGAAAAAGCTATGTTACTACCTAGAACTCGGGGAAAAGCATTATTTACTTCAAAAAGTTGGTTGAAATTATCAATATATTTGTCGTAATAAAAAAAAAAATTTTTTTTAAAAGGAATAAGGCCTCTTAAGCCATAGTCAAGTGAAATGTATCATATAACCTTTTTTTGGATGTCCAGCTATCCCTGTACTAAAATAGTTGGTCGGACTATACCATGAAGAACCGGGCTGTTGCATAGATGTCGCACACACACACACACACGCGCACACACACACACACACACACACACACACACACACACACACACACACACACACACACACACACACACACACACACACACACACACACACACACACACACACACATACCGTCGGGCTGCTGGAACTGCACGAAGATCTTGACGAGCGCGCGCGACGGGTCGTCGTCCTCGCTCTGCCGCTCGTTGTAGATCACCAGCCGCTCCACCACGCCCCACTTGCCGCATTCCTCCTGTAAATAAATAAATAAATAAAATATTAAGGGACAATCATACACAAATCGACCTAGTCCCAAACTAAGCAAAGCTTGTACTATGGGTACTAGACGACGATATACATAATATATAAATACATATATAGATAACATACATGACCCAAGAACAAATATTTTGCACAAATATTTGCCCCGGCCGGGATTCGAACCCGGGACCGCCGACTCAGTAGGCAGGTGTCTACAAACTGAGCCAAACGCGTCGTAATTGTAAACATATGACAATACAATACAAGTACTCTTTATTGCACACCTCACAAATCATACAGGAGAAATACAACACAAGAAATTACAATTAGAGATAAACAACAACCGGTCTTATCGCAAAAGAGACGGACCTTTGGGCAGTGGTGAACTTGAAAAAATATTTAGTTACTAGGCGGTGCAAAAATCAGAAAAGAGAAATAATATATACACGACAAACAAGTAGATATAATAAACAATAAATACATACATACCTATCATACATTCAGCGAAAAGATAATAGGACGAGTTTGAAGTAAATGTACGTGATAACGTTAAATTGATGTACAATAGTAACGAAACGCATAAGCGAACGAGTACAAATATGATTGGTATAATGGGGTTTTAATTATATGTTAAAACACTGCTCTTTACTTCGCCAGCGAAAAAAATAAAAAACCGGCCAATGGCGAGTCGGACTCGCACACCGAGGGTTTCGATAGTGATAGAGGGACGGACAGACAGACAGACAGACAGACGGACGGACGGACAGCGGAGTTTTAGTAATAGGGTCCCGTTTTTTACCCGTTGACGATTTTGTGCTTTTCACGTACCTCATGTAGCTTTTGCAAAGATTATAAATGGATTCCACTGAATAGGATTAAAAACGATCACTGGAAGTGCTTCGCGAAGCCGAAAAGAACGTGCTTTCGAACCGGGAGACGGGAACAGACAGTTTCCCTACCTGTATCACCAGGTGCCGCGCCGACTGCCCCGAGATGGAGAGCGACTCCTGCTGCTGGAAGTCTGGTGGGGAGTCTAGACCCTGCCGGCTGGTACCTGTATCTCGTGGTGCAGCGCCTCGTCCACCTCCTCGGGCGCGACCATGTTGGCGAGCAGCACGGTGCGGCTGACGCGGCGCCGCATGAGCCGCTGCATCACCAGGTGATGGAGAGCGACTCCTGCTGCTGGAAGTCTGGTGGGGAGTCTAGACCCTGCCGGCTGGTACCTGTATCTCGTGGTGCAGCGCCTCGTCCACCTCCTCGGGCGCGACCATGTTGGCGAGCAGCACGGTGCGGCTGACGCGGCGCCGCATGAGCCGCTGCATCACCAGGTGATGGAGAGCGACTCCTGCTGCTGGAAGTCTGGTGGGGAGTCTAGACCCTGCCGGCTGGTACCTGTATCTCGTGGTGCAGCGCCTCGTCCACCTCCTCGGGCGCGACCATGTTGGCGAGCAGCACGGTGCGGCTGACGCGGCGCCGCATGAGCCGCTGCATCACCAGGTGATGGAGAGCGACTCCTGCTGCTGGAAGTCTGGTGGGGAGTCTAGACCCTGCCGGCTGGTACCTGTATCTCGTGGTGCAGCGCCTCGTCCACCTCCTCGGGCGCGACCATGTTGGCGAGCAGCACGGTGCGGCTGACGCGGCGCCGCATGAGCCGCTGCATCACCAGGTGATGGAGAGCGACTCCTGCTGCTGGAAGTCTGGTGGGGAGTCTAGACCCTGCCGGCTGGTACCTGTATCTCGTGGTGCAGCGCCTCGTCCACCTCCTCGGGCGCGACCATGTTGGCGAGCAGCACGGTGCGGCTGACGCGGCGCCGCATGAGCCGCTGCATCACCAGGTGATGGAGAGCGACTCCTGCTGCTGGAAGTCTGGTGGGGAGTCTAGACCCTGCCGGCTGGTACCTGTATCTCGTGGTGCAGCGCCTCGTCCACCTCCTCGGGCGCGACCATGTTGGCGAGCAGCACGGTGCGGCTGACGCGGCGCCGCATGAGCCGCTGCATCACCAGGTGATGGAGAGCGACTCCTGCTGCTGGAAGTCTGGTGGGGAGTCTAGACCCTGCCGGCTGGTACCTGTATCTCGTGGTGCAGCGCCTCGTCCACCTCCTCGGGCGCGACCATGTTGGCGAGCAGCACGGTGCGGCTGACGCGGCGCCGCATGAGCCGCTGCATCACCAGGTGATGGAGAGCGACTCCTGCTGCTGGAAGTCTGGTGGGGAGTCTAGACCCTGCCGGCTGGTACCTGTATCTCGTGGTGCAGCGCCTCGTCCACCTCCTCGGGCGCGACCATGTTGGCGAGCAGCACGGTGCGGCTGACGCGGCGCCGCATGAGCCGCTGCATCACCAGGTGATGGAGAGCGACTCCTGCTGCTGGAAGTCTGGTGGGGAGTCTAGACCCTGCCGGCTGGTACCTGTATCTCGTGGTGCAGCGCCTCGTCCACCTCCTCGGGCGCGACCATGTTGGCGAGCAGCACGGTGCGGCTGACGCGGCGCCGCATGAGCCGCTGCATCACCAGGTGATGGAGAGCGACTCCTGCTGCTGGAAGTCTGGTGGGGAGTCTAGACCCTGCCGGCTGGTACCTGTATCTCGTGGTGCAGCGCCTCGTCCACCTCCTCGGGCGCGACCATGTTGGCGAGCAGCACGGTGCGGCTGACGCGGCGCCGCATGAGCCGCTGCATCACCAGGTGATGGAGAGCGACTCCTGCTGCTGGAAGTCTGGTGGGGAGTCTAGACCCTGCCGGCTGGTACCTGTATCTCGTGGTGCAGCGCCTCGTCCACCTCCTCGGGCGCGACCATGTTGGCGAGCAGCACGGTGCGGCTGACGCGGCGCCGCATGAGCCGCTGCATCACCAGGTGATGGAGAGCGACTCCTGCTGCTGGAAGTCTGGTGGGGAGTCTAGACCCTGCCGGCTGGTACCTGTATCTCGTGGTGCAGCGCCTCGTCCACCTCCTCGGGCGCGACCATGTTGGCGAGCAGCACGGTGCGGCTGACGCGGCGCCGCATGAGCCGCTGCATCACCAGGTGCCGCGCCGACTGCCCCGAGATGGACAGCGACTCTTGCTGCTGCAGGGTGTCTGGCGAGGAGTCTAGAAGCTTCCGCTGCAGCGCGGCCTGCAGGCCGGCCTCGGCGTCGGCGGCGGCAGCGGCGGGCGGCAAGGGCGGCGGCGGCGCCGATACTGGCGGGGGGAGCGGCTGGCTCTGTCAAATAGAAACGATCATTTTATAATGAGACTGATATAGACATATAACGAGCCACCAAGCCCGGAAACGAGCCGCTACACCGAGCCCAACGTCACCGCGTGACGTCAGCAGGTCGTCACTGTCTGACGTCACCACAGCGGCGGGGCGGCGGATTCCGTTAGACGGATTGCTATATAAGCCGCCACGGACCGGGCAACGAGAGCGGTGTCTTACAGTCGCTCAAGCTGGCAGGTCGAGTTACCTCTGCGAGTGGTGTAAGGAATCGCTCCCCGTGGCTCGGAGTGTATTGACGCTTCTTGAGACATCGTAGGGCCTCCCTCCGAACCTACGTAAGAGGTTTGGTCTTTGTCCTGTTGAGGGCGGGAGACCTAGGATCCCTAGCGCGGAGTGTACTGACGCTTCTGGCTCACTCTTAAGGGGATCCTAGTGCTACCACTCTTGGGTAGCCTGTCGCGGTGTGGTGACCACGCATCTGGAACGACTGGCCTCACCCTGAAGGACAACGATCAGGTTCCTTACGACTAACCATTTATACCGCGTCACCCTGAATAGCATAGGGAATTAGGGAAATTAGGATTAGGTTCAGTCTTAGTTTGAATAAACCTGTTATTTAGTGTTTAAACCGCCTGGTTTCATTTAGCCCCCGATCCCTTGTCTCCCGACAGAGCTAGTTCTGGAAACCTTCAAGATCCCGTCTGGATCAAAGGATATGTACTAGTGCCAGGCTCGTTACGCCATAATAGACCTAACGGGCTTAGCACTACGTCACAGACATGTGCGAAACTGCTGGCATTGAGGTCGGCGGCGTGACAATTTCGGCGCCCGAATAGATTTTGGTGATTTGTTCCTCCGACCATCACCTAGCCCTGCTGAACCTCAGGGGCCCGTCGTAACGACGTCCACACCGACGCCAAGAAGGCGCATCTGCTGGGTGACATTTTCGGCGGCAATGGATGAAAAATCCCTGGCCATGCTATATAGTACACGTGGCCAAAGTGACAGAGGACTAGATTCCCCACTCTGAAAGTGAAGGGAGGAAGTGAAGAGGAGCTAAACAACCACGCTGTAGAGTCCTGGGAGTTATACCTGGCGGCCATAGACGGTGACATGCCTTTAGTCCCAAGTCTCAGCCAACAACCGAACGACGAACACGGAACCCTGAAGTACCAGGCGAAAAACAGTGGAAATCTTCGCCGACAACCTCGAGTCCCAGTTACAACTGAATTGCGAATGATGTGTTGCACGTTTCAGCAGTAGAGCAACACATGGTCCACAAATTGGATAATACAAAATTATCATAACATAATTTATGATGTATCGGTTACATTTTTGTACACCCTAAAATAGTAGACACAGCATGCTTAAATAAAGAAAACAGTTCAGTGTTTCAAACAATACTAAGTACTAAATACAATATTAAATTAAGTTTGAATTTAAAAACTATAGGTACAAGTCACAAAAAGAAAAACTATAATAAACTAAGTTTAAGCTTACTTTTGACATTTGATTTGATTTGAAAATGAGACTGTAGGACATGAAAATATATCTATGTGCTTAATACTACTATACGATCTACTATACGAACACTTGGACAAATGTTTCGCGGCACCGATTGAGACCGAACGAAGAAGACATCGGGTGCCGATGTGAGTCCGAACAAGGCACTCAAAACCAACTGCCACTGCGCGCCATCGCGGCGTTATCCCCTGCTCAATGGGACCCTGCGCTTGGGACACTTTCTCACACAGTGGAAATTTGGCTAGGTCATAATGCTACACGAAATAGTACTATCGGTCTATCCACTCTCCTCAACACAATCCCCAAGCAGAGTTCGAAATTATCAAGATAATAACGAGCCGTGATAATTATCGTATAATTATCACCAGTATTAAAAGATCATTTGTTAAATTGTTTCATAAGAAATATCGATGGTTGATGGCATTGTTCAAATTCAACACAAATAACACAATAAACAATATTTACCTTAACAAACCAATGACATTCGAGTTCACTTGGCTTTGCACAGGCTTTGCATAACACCAACTGACGTTTTTTTTCGAAACGTTCGGATAGACGCAACAAGTGCGGAAATACACGTTTGGATACTTAGAATATAGTTCTATTTCACGGGCGCAATTTTTTGTTATTATCAATTGATAATTATCCACCTGTTATTATCACGATAATTATCGTTGATAATTATAATTATCCTTTCGAACCCTGTCCCCAAGGTGGTCGAAAGACTATTGCTGAACCATTTTCATCCCCACATCGATCCTCGTCCCGAGCAATTCGGATTTTGTGCGACTTCACATTTCCATAGCTATCGCTCGCTACAGCGACGATATATCCGTGGAGGACGAACTTTAAACTGAGCATGTACGCAGACGACGTTGCGTTCTTCGTGACTTCCGTCAACATCAGACGTGCAGTTCTCAAACTCCAGCGCTCGCTTGACGGCCTGCCATAGTGGCTATGTCGTTGGCGCCTGTGAGTCAATGTGGGCAAGACGCAGGCAATGGTCACTGGAAGGGTAAACCAGACCTTTTCGCAAGTTCAGACAGGACATCTCGTGTTTACACACCGCCAACTACCTGGCTGTGCCGTCGACAGGGGACTTCAGTAGGCTCAGGAGTTCTAGCCCCTGCGCACAATCGACTCTGCGCCGCGAATGCCCAATGAGACGATCTAAAGAGACCTAGAATGATAAGCATGTTTCGCCGTGCTGACAACTTGGGGCCACCCTCAAAGGTATTGCACCACTCCAAGACCTCACCTCTAAAAAAACTCCAGTTCCCCTGAAGCCGTTGAAAGGCTAATATGTCTGCAGAACCGCAGATAGGACACCAAGCCCTACTCAAACGCAGAGCTGAAGAAGATCAAAACGAACTTAGTTGTTTTTGAATCTGTATAGCGCCGTCCCGCTCATTCAAACACCGAGACGAGATCGAGAGGGATGGCGCGATAATTTATCAAATTTATGAAATGAAATAATTTATTCAGTAAGTAGTCCACAGGGGCACTTTTACAAGTCAGATTGTGAATCTACCGGCATTTCGCAAGATGAGACCGCTGTTGAGAAGAAAGCCGAAAGAAACTCAACAGTAAGGAGGTCCGGTTCGAAGGACCAAAATGTAGGGAGCGACCCTAACTACTTGATAAATGATAATTGATATATGATATAATATAGGCAGAGGAGCAGAGTGAAACCACAGCTTGATACTTAACGACAACTACTGCAACCACACCAACCCTTAATTGATACTTAACACTTAATATATACATTATCCTACGTGAGCGACGTGACTTCCGCCATCACGTCGCATAATGATAATTTTCTCAAACATGCAATGAAATATCGCCGTAACGTGCGTTAGAACAGGCTTCGAAGTGTCAAGTTTCGGGCGGAACAATTCGAGAGAACTGTAAAGGAATTTCATACAAAATTGAAGGCCTAAGCCGGGAAGTAATTTGTTTTTAATTTTAATGTAAACATGGCGTCTGTGTGTATGAACAGCTGATATTTTTTTTTTTCTAGTAGCTACCCATTCAGCCATCGGAGCAACAATATCCGTGTTAATGCCTAGTACACACGAACTGAAAATACCGTCTATACGTAAGTCACCAGAGACCATAGACAATATTAAAAATCCTCTGCCTTTATTTTACTTATTATAGAAACTAAGATTCTTATTATCAGGTTGTGTATAATGGCCCTAATATTCGCACACTACACACGTGGACTTATTAAAGAAAAAATATATAGAGGGATTGGAGGGAAAATTAAAAATATATTTTTTAAACATGGCGTCTGTGTTCATGAACTGGCTGAACAGCTGAATTATGTTTTTTTGAGTGGTGTATTTTTTTATTTCATTGCATATGTTTGAGAAAAGCACTATACATGCCTTAGCCGTGAAAAGTGCTTGCCGGCTTCGTATCACTAGACGGCCTCCCTTACGGTCGGCCGTCTATACCTACTCAGCCGGCAAGCCCTTATTTCCCGGCGTCTGCAGTAATGTACTATTACAAGTTTTCCATGAATCTACAATGATAACTGATTAGCCTCGTCACGTATGGGACTTCTAACCATGTACGCTTGCCTGTACAGTAAGTCATTTTTTCGTAAATAACACATACGATACCAACTTGGAAGTTCAATGTTCAGCCTTTCCGTACCTGTGCGAGCTGCGGGCGCGCGTTCACGGGCGGTGGCGGGATGACGACGCCGGGCGGCGGCAGCGCCGGCAGCGTCGGTAGCGTCGGTAGCGTCGGCAGCACCGGTAGCGTCGGTAGCGTCGTCGGTAGCGTCACCGGCAGCGGTAGTGCGGCCGCTAGTGTCGGTAGTGCCGCCGCCGGCGACACGCCGAGCGCGTTCAGCTTGGTCAGGCCGAGCGCCACGGCGTTGCTGGCTACCGCGTCCATCGCCTGTCACAGACGTAATATATGGGTTACAGTTCTGGCGTTAGTTCAGTCCAGCATTCTGGACTGTCAGTTTACTGTCATTCATTAATTCACTAGTCCGGTCCGGACCTTCAAAGTCAAAGTTCTTTTATTTGCTAGAATTATGGTACATGCGGATGGCAAATATTACAAAAGAACAACACAATTCACCATAGTAATGGCATGCATGCATATTCAGGAGGATACACGATCAGTTTCTCGTCATTCTGATCAGACTGATGACGGAACTGACGCCAGACTGAGCCTGTAACTGCTGTTTAAAATATTAGTTTAGGTAAAGTTGAGTCCAACTATATTCCAGCACAGGTAACGTAACACCAGGAGACTTGAGAGAACATTTTAAAGCTTTAATTTATTAGCAAGCCAGTTCACTTCGGTTGAAATATGTGGCCGGCGAGAACGGCTGGAAATCCGGACAAACAAATGTTGGCCCGTAGCCCCACGCCAGGTACTGTATCCATACTAATATTATAAATGCGAAAGTGTGTCTGTCTGTCTGTCTGTCTGTTACCTCTTCACGCTTCAACCCCTGAACCGACTTAGATGAAATTTGGTATGGAGATAGTTTGAGACCCGGGAAAGGACATAGGATACTTTTCATCCCGAAATACTAATATTATAAATGCGAAAGTGTGTCTGTCTGTCTGTTACCTCTTCACGCTTCAACCCCTGAACCGACTTAGATGAAATTTGGTATGGAGATGGTTTGAGACCCGGGAAAGGACAGGATACTTTTCATCCCGAAATACTAATATTATAAATGCGAAAGTGTGTCTGTCTGTCTGTTACCTCTTCACGCTTCAACCCCTGAACCGACTTAGATGAAATTTGGTATGGAGATGGTTTGAGACCCGGGAAAGGACATAGGATACTTTTCATCCCGAAATACTAATATTAAAAATGCGAAAGTGTGTCTGTCTGTCTGTTACCTCTTCACGCTTCAACCCCTGAACCGACTTAGATGAAATTTGGTATGGAGATGGTTTGAGACCCGGGAAAGGACATAGGATACTTTTCATCCCGAAATACTGATATTATAAATGCGAAAGTGTGTCTGTCTGTCTGTTACCTCTTCATGCTTCAACCCCTGAACCGACTTAGATGAAATTTGGTATGGAGATGGTTTGAGACCCGGGAAAGGACATAGGATACTTTTCATCCCGAATAAATTTAGTGTTCCCGTGGGATGAGCGGGTAACACCGCGGGGCACAGCTAGTACGTAATATATCGGTTACAGTTCTGGCGTTCGTTCAGTCCAGCATTCTGGACTGTCAATTTACTGTCATTCATTCATTCACCAGTCCGGAGCGTCAGTTCGAGGAGGATACACGACCAGTTTCTCGTCATTCCGACCAGACTGATGACTGAACTGACGCCAGACTGAGCCTGTAACTGCTGTTTAAAATATTAGTTTAGGTAAAGTTCTAATAGGTACTGTTAAATACATCGACAGCGCAATATATCGTTCAAAGTACTTAAAGCAGATTTAACCCTAGATTATTCTCAAGTCCAACTATATTCCAGCACAGATAACGTAACACCAGGAGACTTGAGAGAACATTTTAAAGCTTTGATTTATTTGCAAGCCAGTTCTTCGGGCCATAACACTTCGGTTGAAAATGTGGCCGGCGAGAACGGCTGGAAATCCGGACATACAACCCGGTTACAATATCTGTGGACCTGGCGTCGATGACGTCACGTCGGCGCTCTGGTACGGTGCGCGACGAGACGGGGCGAGCGCGGGTAGGTACAAGGGTAAGGGGAGGGGCTTCACATTCCAGCGAGGTCCACAGATATTGTGACCGTGTTGTACAAATGTTGAGCCGTAGCCCCACGCCAGGTACTGTATACCTGTATCTTGGCGGTGGCGGCGGCGGCGGCGACGGCGGCGGCGGTGGGCATGGCCTGCGGCGGCGGCGTGACGTATACTGTATACTGTATACCTGTATCTTGGCGGTGGCGGCGGCGGCGGCGACGGCGGCGGCGGTGGGCATGGCCTGCGGCGGCGGCGTGACGTATACTGTATACTGTATACCTGTATCTTGGCGGTGGCGGCGGCGGCGGCGACGGCGGCGGCGGTGGGCATGGCCTGCGGCGGCGGCGTGACGTATACTGTATACTGTATACCTGTATCTTGGCGGTGGCGGCGGCGGCGGCGACGGCGGCGGCGGTGGGCATGGCCTGCGGCGGCGGCGTGACGTATACTGTATACTGTATACCTGTATCTTGGCGGTGGCGGCGGCGGCGGCGACGGCGGCGGCGGTGGGCATGGCCTGCGGCGGCGGCGTGACGTATACTGTATACTGTATACCTGTATCTTGGCGGTGGCGGCGGCGGCGGCGACGGCGGCGGCGGTGGGCATGGCCTGCGGCGGCGGCGTGACGTATACTGTATACTGTATACCTGTATCTTGGCGGTGGCGGCGGCGGCGGCGACGGCGGCGGCGGTGGGCATGGCCTGCGGCGGCGGCGTGACGTATACTGTATACTGTATACCTGTATCTTGGCGGTGGCGGCGGCGGCGGCGACGGCGGCGGCGGTGGGCATGGCCTGCGGCGGCGGCGTGACGTATACTGTATACTGTATACCTGTATCTTGGCGGTGGCGGCGGCGGCGGCGACGGCGGCGGCGGTGGGCATGGCCTGCGGCGGCGGCGTGACGTATACTGTATACTGTATACCTGTATCTTGGCGGTGGCGGCGGCGGCGGCGACGGCGGCGGCGGTGGGCATGGCCTGCGGCGGCGGCGTGACGTATACTGTATACTGTATACCTGTATCTTGGCGGTGGCGGCGGCGGCGGCGACGGCGGCGGCGGTGGGCATGGCCTGCGGCGGCGGCGTGACGTATACTGTATACTGTATACCTGTATCTTGGCGGTGGCGGCGGCGGCGGCGACGGCGGCGGCGGTGGGCATGGCCTGCGGCGGCGGCGTGACGTATACTGTATACTGTATACCTGTATCTTGGCGGTGGCGGCGGCGGCGGCGACGGCGGCGGCGGTGGGCATGGCCTGCGGCGGCGGCGTGACGTATACTGTATACTGTATACCTGTATCTTGGCGGTGGCGGCGGCGGCGGCGACGGCGGCGGCGGTGGGCATGGCCTGCGGCGGCGGCGTGACGTATACTGTATACTGTATACCTGTATCTTGGCGGTGGCGGCGGCGGCGGCGACGGCGGCGGCGGTGGGCATGGCCTGCGGCGGCGGCGTGACGTATACTGTATACTGTATACCTGTATCTTGGCGGTGGCGGCGGCGGCGGCGACGGCGGCGGCGGTGGGCATGGCCTGCGGCGGCGGCGTGACGTATACTGTATACTGTATACCTGTATCTTGGCGGTGGCGGCGGCGGCGGCGACGGCGGCGGCGGTGGGCATGGCCTGCGGCGGCGGCGTGACGTATACTGTATACTGTATACCTGTATCTTGGCGGTGGCGGCGGCGGCGGCGACGGCGGCGGCGGTGGGCATGGCCTGCGGCGGCGGCGTGACGTATACTGTATACTGTATACCTGTATCTTGGCGGTGGCGGCGGCGGCGGCGACGGCGGCGGCGGTGGGCATGGCCTGCGGCGGCGGCGTGACGTATACTGTATACTGTATACCTGTATCTTGGCGGTGGCGGCGGCGGCGGCGACGGCGGCGGCGGTGGGCATGGCCTGCGGCGGCGGCGTGACGTATACTGTATACTGTATACCTGTATCTTGGCGGTGGCGGCGGCGGCGGCGACGGCGGCGGCGGTGGGCATGGCCTGCGGCGGCGGCGTGACGTATACTGTATACTGTATACCTGTATCTTGGCGGTGGCGGCGGCGGCGGCGACGGCGGCGGCGGTGGGCATGGCCTGCGGCGGCGGCGTGACGTATACTGTATACTGTATACCTGTATCTTGGCGGTGGCGGCGGCGGCGGCGACGGCGGCGGCGGTGGGCATGGCCTGCGGCGGCGGCGTGACGTATACTGTATACTGTATACCTGTATCTTGGCGGTGGCGGCGGCGGCGGCGACGGCGGCGGCGGTGGGCATGGCCTGCGGCGGCGGCGTGACGTATACTGTATACTGTATACCTGTATCTTGGCGGTGGCGGCGGCGGCGGCGACGGCGGCGGCGGTGGGCATGGCCTGCGGCGGCGGCGTGACGTATACTGTATACTGTATACCTGTATCTTGGCGGTGGCGGCGGCGGCGGCGACGGCGGCGGCGGTGGGCATGGCCTGCGGCGGCGGCGGGCCGGACAGCGCGTGCGGCGGCGTGATGGCGCGCCCCACGCGCAGGTACTGGCCGCCGAGGTCGAACAGGTTCATGGACGCGATCGCCTCCAGCGCCGCGCCTGGAACGATGACAAATAATCAACTTTATTAGTGAGCGGAGCGATGACACACGGGCCTGGTCGGCCACGATAAAGACTATACAAAAGCTCAAAGTTAAGGGGCTCCCTACAGAAATCAGCCAATTTGATGATTTTTACATCGTGTCTAGTTTGTGGATTATAGAGTTATAATGTCCTATTTAATATATATTGTAGTATGGTCTATGCTTAACACTTTGTAGTGACCCGAATTTTGATTTAACGACTGTGTATTTTATAAAAAAATATTCGGTGAAGGACCAAAAATACACTAATCTCGTTTCTACTTTTATCCCCGGTGTATATGTAGAAAATATCTTACATTTTATTGTTCTAAACCATATTCCACAAAATTTGTTGTGAAGCTTTTTCTATTTTTCTCAATACTTTTCGAGAAAAACGCAAAAAACCGTTTCCACAACTTTTTCCCCGAAAAAATCGTAAACTTTGACGGCCTGTATCTCAAAGTCAGCGACATGTGAAAGGTACTTGATACGGTATTTTGTTGTGGAAAAACTATGTTCTTATGATTAGCTATTTATAATATGGGAAAATCTATCGCAACAGATCGAAGGTCATTGAGAGCGGGGAGCCCCTTAATAAGGAAGGCGGAGGAAACGAGCTGTGTGCTGACGGTGTGATGAGCCGGCAGTACGTGCCGCAAGTGGCCGGCGCTACTTACTGCCCGCTAACTACTCACAGTGTCGGCTACGTACCGAGCGTGGCGTACTCGAGGAAGCCGTAGCCCTTGTGCCGGGTGGCCTGCGCGCCGTGCGCGAGCCGGCAGTACGTGCCGCAAGTGGCCGGCGCTACTTACTGCCCGCTAACTACTCACAGTGTCGGCTACGTACCGAGCGTGGCGTACTCGAGGAAGCCGTAGCCCTTGTGCCGGGTGGCCTGCGCGCCGTGCGCGAGCCGGCAGTACGTGCCGCAAGTGGCCGGCGCTACTTACTGCCCGCTAACTACTCACAGTGTCGGCTACGTACCGAGCGTGGCGTACTCGAGGAAGCCGTAGCCCTTGTGCCGGGTGGCCTGCGCGCCGTGCGCGAGCCGGCAGTACGTGCCGCAAGTGGCCGGCGCTACTTACTGCCCGCTAACTACTCACAGTGTCGGCTACGTACCGAGCGTGGCGTACTCGAGGAAGCCGTAGCCCTTGTGCCGGGTGGCCTGCGCGCCGTGCGCGAGCCGGCAGTACGTGCCGCAAGTGGCCGGCGCTACTTACTGCCCGCTAACTGCTCACAGTGTCGGCTACGTACCGAGCGTGGCGTACTCGAGGAAGCCGTAGCCCTTGTGCCGGGTGGCCTGCGCGCCGTGCGCGAGCCGGCAGTACGTGCCGCAAGTGGCCGGCGCTACTTACTGCCCGCTAACTACTCACAGTGTCGGCTACGTACCGAGCGTGGCGTACTCGAGGAAGCCGTAGCCCTTGTGCCGGGTGGCCTGCGCGCCGTGCGCGAGCCGGCAGTACGTGCCGCAAGTGGCCGGCGCTACTTACTGCCCGCTAACTACTCACAGTGTCGGCTACGTACCGAGCGTGGCGTACTCGAGGAAGCCGTAGCCCTTGTGCCGGGTGGCCTGCGCGCCGTGCGCGAGCCGGCAGTACGTGCCGCAAGTGGCCGGCGCTACTTACTGCCCGCTAACTACTCACAGTGTCGGCTACGTACCGAGCGTGGCGTACTCGAGGAAGCCGTAGCCCTTGTGCCGGGTGGCCTGCGCGCCGTGCGCGAGCCGGCAGTACGTGCCGCAAGTGGCCGGCGCTACTTACTGCCCGCTAACTACTCACAGTGTCGGCTACGTACCGAGCGTGGCGTACTCGAGGAAGCCGTAGCCCTTGTGCCGGGTGGCCTGCGCGCCGTGCGCGAGCCGGCAGTACGTGCCGCAAGTGGCCGGCGCTACTTACTGCCCGCTAACTACTCACAGTGTCGGCTACGTACCGAGCGTGGCGTACTCGAGGAAGCCGTAGCCCTTGTGCCGGGTGGCCTGCGCGCCGTGCGCGAGCCGGCAGTACGTGCCGCAAGTGGCCGGCGCTACTTACTGCCCGCTAACTACTCACAGTGTCGGCTACGTACCGAGCGTGGCGTACTCGAGGAAGCCGTAGCCCTTGTGCCGGGTGGCCTGCGCGCCGTGCGCGAGCCGGCAGTACGTGCCGCAAGTGGCCGGCGCTACTTACTGCCCGCTAACTACTCACAGTGTCGGCTACGTACCGAGCGTGGCGTACTCGAGGAAGCCGTAGCCCTTGTGCCGGGTGGCCTGCGCGCCGTGCGCGAGCCGGCAGTACGTGCCGCAAGTGGCCGGCGCTACTTACTGCCCGCTAACTGCTCACAGTGTCGGCTACGTACCGAGCGTGGCGTACTCGAGGAAGCCGTAGCCCTTGTGCCGGGTGGCCTGCGCGCCGTGCGCGAGCCGGCAGTACGTGCCGCAAGTGGCCGGCGCTACTTACTGCCCGCTAACTGCTCACAGTGTCGGCTACGTACCGAGCGTGGCGTACTCGAGGAAGCCGTAGCCCTTGTGCCGGGTGGCCTGCGCGCCGTGCGCGAGCCGGCAGTACGTGCCGCAAGTGGCCGGCGCTACTTACTGCCCGCTAACTACTCACAGTGTCGGCTACGTACCGAGCGTGGCGTACTCGAGGAAGCCGTAGCCCTTGTGCCGGGTGGCCTGCGCGCCGTGCGCGAGCCGGCAGTACGTGCCGCAAGTGGCCGGCGCTACTTACTGCCCGCTAACTACTCACAGTGTCGGCTACGTACCGAGCGTGGCGTACTCGAGGAAGCCGTAGCCCTTGTGCCGGGTGGCCTGCGCGCCGTGCGCGAGCCGGCAGTACGTGCCGCAAGTGGCCGGCGCTACTTACTGCCCGCTAACTACTCACAGTGTCGGCTACGTACCGAGCGTGGCGTACTCGAGGAAGCCGTAGCCCTTGTGCCGGGTGGCCTGCGCGCCGTGCGCGAGCCGGCAGTACGTGCCGCAAGTGGCCGGCGCTACTTACTGCCCGCTAACTACTCACAGTGTCGGCTACGTACCGAGCGTGGCGTACTCGAGGAAGCCGTAGCCCTTGTGCCGGGTGGCCTGCGCGCCGTGCGCGAGCCGGCAGTACGTGCCGCAAGTGGCCGGCGCTACTTACTGCCCGCTAACTACTCACAGTGTCGGCTACGTACCGAGCGTGGCGTACTCGAGGAAGCCGTAGCCCTTGTGCCGGGTGGCCTGCGCGCCGTGCGCGAGCCGGCAGTACGTGCCGCAAGTGGCCGGCGCTACTTACTGCCCGCTAACTACTCACAGTGTCGGCTACGTACCGAGCGTGGCGTACTCGAGGAAGCCGTAGCCCTTGTGCCGGGTGGCCTGCGCGCCGTGCGCGAGCCGGCAGTACGTGCCGCAAGTGGCCGGCGCTACTTACTGCCCGCTAACTACTCACAGTGTCGGCTACGTACCGAGCGTGGCGTACTCGAGGAAGCCGTAGCCCTTGTGCCGGGTGGCCTGCGCGCCGTGCGCGAGCCGGCAGTACGTGCCGCAAGTGGCCGGCGCTACTTACTGCCCGCTAACTGCTCACAGTGTCGGCTACGTACCGAGCGTGGCGTACTCGAGGAAGCCGTAGCCCTTGTGCCGGGTGGCCTGCGCGCCGTGCGCGAGCCGGCAGTACGTGCCGCAAGTGGCCGGCGCTACTTACTGCCCGCTAACTGCTCACAGTGTCGGCTACGTACCGAGCGTGGCGTACTCGAGGAAGCCGTAGCCCTTGTGCCGGGTGGCCTGCGCGCCGTGCGCGAGCCGGCAGTACGTGCCGCAAGTGGCCGGCGCTACTTACTGCCCGCTAACTGCTCACAGTGTCGGCTACGTACCGAGCGTGGCGTACTCGAGGAAGCCGTAGCCCTTGTGCCGGGTGGCCTGCGCGCCGTGCGCGAGCCGGCAGTACGTGCCGCAAGTGGCCGGCGCTACTTACTGCCCGCTAACTGCTCACAGTGTCGGCTACGTACCGAGCGTGGCGTACTCGAGGAAGCCGTAGCCCTTGTGCCGGGTGGCCTGCGCGCCGTGCGCGAGCCGGCAGTACGTGCCGCAAGTGGCCGGCGCTACTTACTGCCCGCTAACTGCTCACAGTGTCGGCTACGTACCGAGCGTGGCGTACTCGAGGAAGCCGTAGCCCTTGTGCCGGGTGGCCTGCGCGCCGTGCGCGAGCCGGCAGTACGTGCCGCAAGTGGCCGGCGCTACTTACTGCCCGCTAACTGCTCACAGTGTCGGCTACGTACCGAGCGTGGCGTACTCGAGGAAGCCGTAGCCCTTGTGCCGGGTGGCCTGCGCGCCGTGCGCGAGCCGGCAGTACGTGCCGCAAGTGGCCGGCGCTACTTACTGCCCGCTAACTGCTCACAGTGTCGGCTACGTACCGAGCGTGGCGTACTCGAGGAAGCCGTAGCCCTTGTGCCGGGTGGCCTGCGCGCCGTGCGCGAGCCGGCAGTACGTGCCGCAAGTGGCCGGCGCTACTTACTGCCCGCTAACTGCTCACAGTGTCGGCTACGTACCGAGCGTGGCGTACTCGAGGAAGCCGTAGCCCTTGTGCCGGGTGGCCTGCGCGCCGTGCGCGAGCCGGCAGTACGTGACGGGCCCAAACGCCTCGAACACGTTCTTGATGTCGTCCTCGCTCAGCTCGGGATGCACTGACGCCACGTAAATGCGGTTGTACTGCTTCGCTTCCTCCTGAAAATGTTTTTTTGTTTTATATACGACGGTGACACAATTTTAACACTTTACAAGGCTGAGAGAATTAAAATTGGGCAAGTGCGAGTCCGTACCATAATCTATAACAAGTTTGTTGTATGGGAGCCCCCCTTAAATATTTGTTTTATTTAATTTTTAGTATTTGTTGTTATAGCGGCGATAGAAATACATCATCTGTGAAAATTTCAACTGTCTAGCTATCACCGTTCTTGCGATACAGCCTGGTGATAGACGGACGGACGGACAGCGAAAACTCAGTAATAGGGTCCCGTTTTTACCCTTTGGGTACGGAACCCTAAAAACGATACGAAAATGAATCTTTAGTATGTTGTTAAGGACATCCCTATATTCACAGATTTAATTACGAACGAAAATACCCCAGCACTGCTCGCTGGCATAAAAGTAACAGCTATCAAAAATAGTGGATTTGATCGAATCCATCGGTCTATAGGCCGGCAAGAACGCCCGACTTTGCTTCTTTCTATCTTCTTCCTCTTTCAAACCATCAAATCAATCCCCAGCTCCACGCTACTGGCGAAGTTGACCGAAAAACAATGGCGACGCGTTTGGCTCGGTTTGTAGACACCTGCCTACTGAGTCGGCGGTCCCGGGTTCGAATCCCGGCCGGGGCAAATATTTGTGCAAATATTTGTTCTTGGGTCATGGATGTTATCTATATATTTATTTATATATTATGTATATCGTCGTCTAGTACCCATAGTACAAGCTTTGCTTAGTTTGGGACTAGGTCGATTTGTGTATGATTGTCCCTTAATATTTATTCATTTATTTATATATATACGACGTTTACAGTTTGTCTGCGTTTCCACCAGAGACGTGTAGCGAAGGATGCGTTTTTCTTAACCAATGGAATAACTTTTACTTATCCTCGCTCAGCGCCGCTGATTCTATCGGTTAACAAAAACACATTCCTCGCTTTGGATTTCATTTGCTGATGGTTTTTACGGAACACCTGATCATGTCTTCTTTCAGTTCGAATGAGATAGAACCAAGTAAGAAATATACAAGGCATTGTTAGGGTTATCAACCTTAGTACACAGATTTGCGGGACATTAGCGAGGCGACCTGCGCGGACTTTTCGCCACACTCTAGGGCTCCAGAAATGGGACGTCCCGCGGAATGGCTACCCTAGTCAAGTAGACAAGGACTCACCTGTATTTCATCTATAACAGCCTGCGCTTGTGGCATATTACTAGGTCGTCCGACGACCTTGATGTTCCTCCCTCCCAGCATCACTCCATTCATCTGCTCCAAGCTCAGCTGAGCCGCCTCCGGTATCTCGTACTCCACGAACGCGAAACCCTTGTGTTTCTGCGTGACCGGGTCCCACGACATGTTGATGGACTTTATGGGCCCGAACGGCAGGAACGCCTGTCTGATCGTGTCCTCTTTCAGCTCGAAAGAGATGGAACCCACGTAGACTCTGCCACAGAACCAATATTGACAGTTAGAACTAAACAGCGTTGTGTTTTTTGTCGGAGTTGACCGAGTTTGGCTTTCCAGATAAAGCTTTTTTTTTATACTACGACGGTGGCAAACAAGCATGCGGCCCGCCTGATGTTAAGTCAGACCACGGTACAGTCAAGTTCATTTTCATCTACACACTTACGAGAACAAAAATATCTGAACACGACTTTATGCTCCTGACAATAGGGTCGTGTTCAGATATTTTTGTTCTCGAATGTGTAGATGTAAATGAACTCGACTGTAACTCTTCCAAGCAAATGAACTGTCAAACCATATACCCCTCAAACTGAACAACATTTATGAAACTACTTTTAAAAATATCTCATTTATAATGTAAACCTGTAAAATAAAGTTTATTCAAACATTTGATATCAGTAAAGTGACAATGCTGAGGCGATGTAGATGTTGGACGTGACAATAAGGCGATGTCAATGTTGGACGGCGTATGTACATTGAAAATGCTATTTACTTTGTTTGAAATAATGAACATATAAAAACAGTATTTTCAAAAAAGTTTCTGAACAGATGTTGTTCAGTTTGACGAGTAACATCTCCTCCTTAAGCCTTTGTCCCATTTTTTGAGAATGAATTCTCAATCGGGGTCGGCTACCTAAATCCCAAGATGTGGCGTAGGCACTAGTATTTACGCAAGAGACTGCCATCTGACCTTCCAACCCAGAGGGGAAACTAGGCCGAGTAACATCTATGTTTTAATTTTTTCCTCCTGTTACAGGACCCACCTGGTCAAAGTGGGTCATATTATATGGTTTGACAGTTAATTTGGAAGAGTTAGTGGTTTGACTGTACGCACCTAAGCGGTCTACGAGCACCGAAATACATTGATAAACGTATTGGTGAATTATTTTACATGCAATACGGTATTTGACGATAGTGAAAATTCACTGTGTCATTCAAACCACTAAACATACATTCAAAAATACGAGTTGGGCTTATTCCACCAAATTTTCATAATGCCTTATTCACTAATCTCCCTGAATTTCAAATGACCATGGACTCATAATACCTAAAAATCAAACTGTCTCATTCCTAAAATGTACAAATGTCACAATGACTTCGACCTCAAATTTCTTATGTTCAAAATGCCTAAGTCTTGAAATGTACATTTCCTTAAAATGCCGAATCACAGATACGACCAAATTTCAAAATAACTTAAATTGAAAACTCCAGAATTGCAAAATGTCATAGGTTCAAAATGCCTAAATTTTTTTTTTTCAATTTTATGAACAAAGCTTTTATATACGCTTATAAAACTTTTGTTTTTTAGCAGCTTTTATTTAGTTTTATCTGTCTGATTTGTACAATCAAATATTCGAAGTACACGACCCGAGAACAGTCAATAACATGAAATACATTAGAAGCATAGGTATGATTTGTACGAAATACACACGAACAATAACACAAAAGTTGGGGTAGGTACGTTTTTAGATAGAAAATGGTCATATTTTGCTTCTTGGAAACGGCTGCACGGATTTGGACGAAATTTGGTGGGCATATAGATGTAGTTTATCTTAGTAGATCGGTGTTATTACAGAGCGGAGATCTGTCGCCTAGATATAATTTCAATATTGATACTTCATCGTAAGTGGCCAGTACTAAAGAAGATAGTAAAGCAAATTTTACACGAAGGTATTTGAAATTTAGGTATTCTGGCACTTGGTTGTTTTGAACATACGGTATTCTGCGATAAAGGTGTTGTGATATTTGTCTATTATGAGACTTAGACATTTTAAAATTCAGTCATATTAGGTTTATGGTATAATGAAAAAAAAAGTTAGGCATTCTGAAATGTAGGTATTTTGACAATAAGTCATTTTGAGTTCTAGGAGTATTGGTAAAAGGGAAAAATGAAATCAAGACGTAATGAGCCCAACTCAAAAATAAAAAATACACGGAACCAAATAAATTACCACTATCTTTTGGGCATTTTACTATTTTTAATTGCCCAAAAACTAAAAAACTGGGCAAGTGCGAGTCCGATTCGCGCATGAAGGGTTCCGTACCATAATCTATAACAAGTTTGTTGTATGGAAGCCCCCCTTAAATATTTATTTTACTTTATTTTTAGTATTTGATGTTATAGCGGCAATAGAAATACATCATCTGTGAAAATTTCAACTGTCTAGCTATCACCGGACGGACGGACGGCCGGACGGACAGCGAAGTCTCAGTAAGAGGGTCCCGTTTTACCCTTTGGGTACGGAACCCTAAAAAGACATGTTTTGACTACTGATTTTTATGACGTCACAAGCCAGTAACTTCATACTAACAAATCTCTTCATAGTAACTGATTTGAGCTATCATCAAATACCGTATCACCGTTAAGAGGCCTTATTCCTTTGAAAATGCTGATTGTTTAGACATTGTTCTCTACGATCAAACATGTTTCTTAACATATTATTGATGTTACTACCTAGAACAGGGCTATTGGGATTTATTGGTATATATTTGAAACGTACTGTTTGAATTTTTCATTGATAATTTTTGTTTAAAAACTACTCGAAATTGACGAAATTCACGGGGAAAATTAGTTTTTTCAACTTATTTTCGACTGCACGCAACGAAAGCATGAAATAGCTATGTTACTACCTAGAACTCGGGGAAAAGTATTATTTACTTCAAAAAGTTGGTCGAAATTATCAATATATTTGTCATAATATGAAAAAAAAATTTTTTTAAAAGGAATAAGGCCTCTTAAGTTGCGTTGCTTAGAGATGAACCGTTCTCGAAAACTTTACCCGATTCGGATGGGACATGTTCCCGAGAACGTTTTTTACCCGTACAAATCGGGAAACTTTATCGAGAACGGTACATCTCTAGCGTTGCTAGGGTTGTAACAGCCTTATACAACTAAGCGTGTGTTAGCTCAGATCTTTTCAGCTTCAGAGGTCACAGGTTCGACCAGCGCGAAGCGGGAGCCTACCGGGATCGCTCTCATCATTGCCACACGATAATTATAGGCGTAGATTCGTAGTCAGTTGCACAGAAACGTGACTGCTCTGCCTGTTAAATGGTATGTTTGAATGTAAGAGCCTTATCACACTTGCGAGTTGCGAGCGTGTTTTCTATACAAATAAGCGTCGCGGCGAACTCGTTGCGTGTTCGCCTTCATACAAAATTCGCTCGCAAATCGCAAGTGTGATAAGGCCCTTAGCCTAATTAGTTAATGTATAAATTCCGGGATTCATTAAATTAAGAGTCCGTCTATATACAGCTCCAGCAACTTCGGCGCAGACACCAAAGTTTAGGTATAAAAGCATCCGAATATCCGATGCCTGCTTATCAGCTCAACTTAATCGCTTGGTGACAATCAAAACTCACTAAAATTTGTCACTGCTCTTTAATACCTCCGATCTAGTCTAGGTATAAGTAATTTGACAGTGAGGTACAAGGCTTCGTTTTAAGTAGGTACCTATTTGTTACATGAGTTTTGGCTCACAACAAACGAAATGGGTGGATCAACTTTTTCTTCTTGTTATTCTGTGCCGTCACCCAGGAGAAAATGGTGATTCAACTTCTTATAAAAGTGTTGATAATCTATAATACTGGTGTTTTCAAGAGATATTCTAAATAAGAATGGGCTTATATTATAATTGCTGCATGCTGCAATACGGTATTTGATGACAGCTCAAATCAGCTACTCTTTATGAAATGTCAAAAACTATCTGCTAGTATGAAGCTTATATGATGATGCAGGCATGTGACGTCATAAAAAACAGTAGTCAAAACTAGTCTTCTTTTTAGTTATTGTACAATTAAAAATAGTATAATGTCCAAAAGTTAGTGATAGTTTATTTGGTTCCGCGTATTTTTTAATGTGTGTTTAGTGGTTTCAATGCCACAATTTATATTCACTATAGTCAAATACCGTATTACAACATTTTTGTTGAATATTGCCGCCCAAAATTAAAGTAACCCAGGGGACATCGTCACGGCAACAAGCAACAGAAAAAAGTTGATTGACCCAAACAAGCATGTGGAGACCTTACCAGCTCAAATAATGACATGCATATTTAAAGACAAAATATTGTGCGCCAAATTCTGGCTGATTGTGATGTACCAAACACTAACCCTACAATAAATAATTTTGTATTTAATGTTACAAACAATAAATAATTTTGTATTTAATGTTATTAAAACTATCGTGAGACATCTTTACTAATTATAAAAACGGTATAAACTCACGTAAAAAATTGTCAGGAACGGCCCGACATGTTTCGAACTCATTTGGAGCTCTAAATGAGTTCGAAACATGTCAGGCCGTTCCTGACAATTTTTTACGTGAGTTTATACCGTTTTTATAATTAGTAATTTTGTATTTTTTGTATTGTATTTTTCTAAATGGTACAGACCTGCACATGAGCGCAAGCGCCTGCTGTCGCTGGACCTGGGTCCGCTGCGAGGCCATCTGCTGCTGCTGGTGCGCCAGGGTCTGCTTCATCAGCACCATCTTGATGCTCTGCTCCATGGCGTACTTTTTCGCGCGCGCGACCGCGTCCGCCTGCTCGCTGGAGAGCCGCGGCAGCGAGCCGCCCAGGATCGCGGGCAGCGTGGAACACTTCGCGCCTGGACCTGTCCAAACAATATATACATATATAGTACGGCTCTTCCCAGGTGAATTTTTCGCTTCGAGCCCTAATCTTTCAAACAAAGGCCATTGTCTCTATTACCGCAAAGAATAAATGGAATTAAATATATGAATATGTATTCATGAGGTGAGAATGAAATATACGAACACGTAGGTACAGTCGACACTTTAGGTACATATAGGGTGCGGAAGACTATGTCCACTGGCACAGTTTGACATGTGAACATATCGTAGGGGATAGTGCAATACCGCGTAAATAACAGCTGTCGATAAAGTTATCATTTCAATAAAATACTTAGGATTTATTCGTATCTACACTTGTTACTTACGCGGTATTGCACTATCCCCGACGATATAGGACACGGACAGCGAGCATGTCAAACTGCGGCAAATGGGATCAAACGGTAGCACAGAACGAAAACAAGTTTTTTTTTTTTGTCAATTGATTGGCCCGAGCCTTTCGGCTGTACTAGGGCGAACGGAATGTGCGGGTGGGGTCACAGAATGGGACCTCCTGACCCGCCGTCCGAAAACAAGAGAATAACTTACCGGTATATACGTCGCCTGCTTGCGTAAGATCGTAGATGGGGGCGGCGTAGTCCCCTCCTGTAACATTGAAGCAGTCAGCAGGGGCTTTTCGTGGCCCCCGCGGACCGCCGCGCCGCTCCCGCGCCCGCTCCGCGTCCGCACAGGCGGCAGCGGGCAGGGTTCGAAAGGATAATTATCAACGATAATTATCGTGATAATAACAAAAAATTGCGCAAGTGAAATAGAACTATATTCTAAGTATCCAAACGTGTATTTCCGCACTTGTTGCGTCTAACCGAACGTTTCGAAAAAAAACGTCTAAAAAGCTAAGAAACAGACTGGGCAATGAAAAGGCTGCAAAGCTGGTATTCTTGTTTAAATATTACATCCAAGAAGACAAAACCAAGAAGCGAGATCTTAGTTGGCTTTTAGAAGAACAAATAAGTTCTACTGAAGCTATAGCAGCAACAATGGAAATAGAATCATCGTCGGATGAAGATATTCCTTTGGCTTCTTTGGTCAAGTAATTTATTTTCAAATCTGTCAAATCTGACGAACACCGATTTTCACTGAATCTACCTTTAATTAATGACATTAATGTTGATTTGTATTGTGTTAAAATTAAACATTTTTTTTTTGTTTTGAAACAATAAACCATCGATAGTTCTTATGAAACAATTTAACAAATGATCTTTTAATACTGGTGATTATTATCACGGCTCGTTATTATCTTGATAATTTCGAACTCTGCGCACAGGCGGCAGCGGGGGCGGGAGCGGCGCGGCGGTCCGCGCGGACGACGTGTATCGCACTCTCGCAAACATACGTCTTCTGTCGCTCCGCGCAGCCTGGCCGAGCGAGGAACCCCCGAGATCTTTCCGCTCCCTTTTATAGTTTTTACCAATCATGCTGATCACGCTCATTCGACGGCAAAACGCACTAAGACTTCAAATAACCGGTTTGAGGTTGATTGAAAACGTAACAATCTCTCTAGCTAAAGTAATTGTACCTACTAAAGAAGTCTTATTTTCAGTTGACAAGTTGCATTACCATTTCGCCCAACGCAATTAGAAAGATACCTATCACAAAGATAAAAATTTCAGAGCTTGAGAGAAATCTACACCGGAATAATACTGTCCCTCTGCAAAAAATCGAAATTGGTACACATCTCTGATTCTCTTGTCAGATAATCGAAATTTCTTTTACACTCGCGTGATGCCGTGACTCTTTCACACCCTTTCATTCGGAGCGGAAGCCCGAAAGACTCATTCGGTACGTTCGGGCCACCTCGGCGCGTATAGGCAAAGGCCCAAGGAGCACATTTTACAGCTTTAATAAGCCGAATAAGAATTGTATAAGCACTGTAAGTAAGTCAGTGGGTGGGCCCAAGCCGGCAAGCCTGCGCGCCGGGCACTCGTCACGTCGGCCGAGTAGAGAAGGTAGGTACATGATGTCGCAGCGGGGCGGCGGCGGGCGGCAGGCGCGGCGCTCGCCTAAGCGTAACGCAAAAACCTAACTTATATCTAGTCTGAAACAGAAAGCAGAAAGACTGATCACTGAGGAGAGTGTTCATAGGGTGTGGTGTCGGCGCGCGGCGGCGGCGGGCGGCGGCGGCGGCGGCGGGGCCTGCAACAGCGAGCACAGGCACCGGGCGTTAGTGCGCCTTACACTTGTGGGCCGGGGGCGGGACGCGGCGGGACTTACCCGGCGGCGGCGCGGCGGGCAGCGGCGGCGCGCCCGGCTGTAGCCCGAGCGGCGGCGGCGGCATGCCCGGCACGCCCATCATCCCGGGCATCACTGGCATGCTCTGCGGCATACCCTGCATGCCTGCCATACCCTGCATGCCTGCCATTCCCTGCATGCCTGGCATCCCCATCATGCCAGCCATGCCCGCCAGTTGCATGGCGCTCGTGTCTCCGCCCTGCAACTGAACAACTCAATCATGATCACAAGCGTAACTGTGATGTGCAACTACACTGGGTAATCAATTCAAATGTATAGGTACAAGTAGGGGGAAGTCACAAACTATAAGAGATAAGGAAATCTGTTCTTAGGAACCATGGCGTCAATTTTAGATGTAATAAAAACTGAGATTTTTTCAACCAGGTTCAAAACCCGGTCATGTATGAAATTTATAAAAAAAAAAAATGCAGTTTCTATTGAATCTAAATTGACGCCATGGAGAACACATTTCCCTATCTCGTATAGTTTATGAATTCTCTCTACTGACCCATTTGGATTGATCACCATGATGTATTTGGGTGGATCAACTTTTTCTTGCTGTTATTCTGTCTGTGACCCAGGGGATAATAGTGATTAAATTTCTAAGAAAAGTGTTGATAATTGACATTACTGTTATTGTCAGGAGATAGTCTACATAAGAAAGTGTCTGATCGAGAAGAGAGTGTCTGTCAATCTGAACAAGGCGCCCAACTTTCTTTTACTATACACTGCATTGCATATTTACTAGGACAGAAGATGCCTAACCTATTTGTTTCTGCTCAATAGGTAGAGGGATTACTATAAGGTTCAACAATGTATTAAAATTTTTCCTCTTCACATTTTTAAAAATTCTTTCATAAACTATACTGCCCCCTTGTTAACTCGTAAGTAGGGAAATAAATTGAAATTAAGAAGGCAAGACCTAGAAGAAAAATAAATTTGCTTATGAAGGAAACTTCACTTTTTTAATGCCACAATCTATGGCCCAAGTTGGCTATGGCCGTTTAAAACACAAGAGAAGTGCTACCTACCTTAATTGCCACTACACAGTGTAGTATGACTGCTTTCTTGCAGGTACAGTATACTGTTATATGTCTGTTAACTGGTCAACTGTATGAAATGACCGTTGCCTGTGACCGCCAAAAGGGAGAAACCAGAAGGAGGCTTTTACCCACAAGGGACCACACACTGAAGACTGAATGTTATCAACCAAAACAATTCACATATATGACCATTAGAGCAAAGCAATGTGTGAACCTTTCGTCTACCGGGCCTCCGCACCGCGTATTTATGTTTTGTACCGCCGTTGACGACCTAAATATGCGTCAGCGGTACACAAAAGGTTAAACATTTACCAATATTTAGAATTGAATTGAATTGTTAACTAAATACAACTTTAATATAAATATAAAAACACATTGCTTAACATATCTAAATGCCTCGTTGTTTCCGTGATAATGTTGAATAATTTTACAATGCTGAGTTATTATCACAGCAAGATATTTAACAAAATATAAACATAAAACAAAATATATTGCGTTAAAAACAAAGTGGAACAAGACAAACCCACAAGGAGTTAGGTTAGGTCTTGACAGTTGTGTCAGTAATTAATTGTTTAAACTTACCAGTTCCATTGTTGCGTTAAGTGAAAAACGATGCTAAACCTAATATGTTTTTTTTATATTCCTGTGTTTAACAATACACAGCCACAAATTTAAACAACGTTGTAAGACACGGTCAGATCACAGGCATCACAACGGAATACAAAGATGGCAGTCTAGGTCTAGGCTGTCATATTTAGTGTTGCCAGCCCAGAAATACAGCTAAAAATGCTTAGAGTAACGAACATTTCATAGACAGAGGTCGTGTTACTTAAACCCGTTCCAGACCTTCCGATCCTACCCGATCCGATCCTATTTATCGGATAATGTGTAGCGTAATTGTTAGGAAATCGGATAATGTGTAGTGCAATAGTTAGGACTTACCAGTAATTCACTCTTATCTATGGTTAACACTACACATTATACGATTTCTTCCGATAAATCGGATCGGATCGGAAGGTCTGGAGCGGGTTTTAGTTGAAACCTACCACTGTATTCCTACCCCTGTAAAGCACGTCATGTTTCCGCAAGAAAAAACGAGATGACAGTATATTTGTCAAACGTCGACTTCAAAGACGTTAAAGGTCTGTTATTTTTTTTATTTTTTTTTTTAATTTATTCATTACCATGTTCACAAGACCTTCAGTCGAAGTCATAAAAATACAATCAATCTTATTTATAAAATAAAGAACTGAAGTTTACAAGAGATATTGAACGGGCTGTTTGCCCGTGGGATGAATGTTGTTTGTAGTAAAGTAAAAGATGTAAGTTGTTGAGTGGTTTTATTAACACTAAAATATATTATAAAGAACGTAATATTTAAACAGTGCAAATTATAGGTATGTAAGCAATGTAAGGTCGGTTTCGCTATGTAATCACAAATATTGATAGGTATGTACAACTTGCTTGTACATGCTGCCGAACTACAAAAAGAATAAAAGAAAGGAAAATCGTATACAATCAAAAAATGGGAAAACTCAATATGTGCGAAGTTCTCTGGGCATCGTGGGTGATGTGGCGACATCCACGGGAACTCGATGCTGCACGGTGCCGGTGTTGCTCGTCGTTACCGCTTGCATTTCAAAACTGGGGTTCGCCGTGTTTGTTGATGATGGGTCATTATCGGCATGTTGTGGACGTTTTCCCTTTGTCATGATTATTTTGCGTGCTCCCTTGTAAACGAGAAGTGCGACAGCCATAGACATTAGTATGTATATAGTTGTGTACTGATGTATATCGTGGAATGAGACAGATTCGGTGTTAGCGGAATCTTGTTGTTTTTTCAACTCGTCTATCTTCTGGTGGAGCTCGTTTAGCGCTTCAGCGTGGTCTTCAGTGGCCATGATGAGTGTTGAAGCGTTATTTATGAGGTTGTTGATTTCTGGGGGTGGTGGCACATTGATCTTCATCTCGTTCTCGCTGGTTTGTATTATTGTGCTTTGAAGACTGAGATGGGCCGGTATCGTGAATGCGTCGTGTTTGAGTAGGCATCCCCGACCTAGTGTAATAAGTCCTGTGCCATTCAACTTGCTCGACGTAACACCACCTGGGCAGAAAATGCGCACTGCGCATTCCTGGCAACACGAGAATAGCCACGCGCCGCCACTGTGCAATTGTATCCATTTGTCGCTACAGGTCGTTATCGCCGTCTTACACTGTGTCAAATTACTGTTGTTTATAATTTGAGTCTCGCATGTGGCTTCGGAACCTTTTAAGTTGTACATAGGTTGTTTTAACGGGCATAATAAATGAGCTTCGTTAATTGTTAGGCATGTTTGTAGTTGATCTGGATGCATTGAGATGTACATGTCTTTTCGGAGATCGATAGCCACGTATTCTGACGTGGGTATTATAATTATGCATTTAGAGCTTCTCGGTTGTGGTATTGGGATGATGCGATGTAATTCGTATTTATCGATGTTGAGCAGTGGTAATTTGACCTCAAATATAAGAAATTCGTCGGTCAGTCTTGAGTGCACACGTAGTACCTTATATATGTTTCTCAGGCTTTGTTCGTTGCTGAAGTTAGGTAGGGACATGTCACTAGGCAGTTGACTGTTGATTACGCCAAGTTGTTTCAGCAGTTCCGTCGGGCTCAGCAAATGTATATCCACTCTCCCGTTGCGTGTATCTGTCACCATGTCTATCATCGAGTCTTGAATACGATGTAGGTTAGAAATTATGATTGCTGCGGCTAGAGTGCTGGTCGTAGTGTACACGTAGTGTTGCTGCTGATTATTCAATTGAACTGTCTTTGTCTTAAGGTCTGATAAGTGTTTATTTATGAGTTGATACTGTTTGTCGCGAACTCTCGCGAACGTAAATGTAAAGGCCAGCGGTTCTCGCAGATGGCACTAGCATCTACGTAAGTGACGTTACTATGACAACAGAAAGATGGCGGGTAGAGCGAACTAGGGACGAGGACAGGGTTGACGGTGGCTAGTCGGGATTAATGAATCAGTTGTAGTAATACCAGCAATTCAGTCATAAAAGAGTTTTCTTAGATCACTTACACAAATCAGTTACCTAGTATTTGGTTGATAAAATAGGAAAGGTGATAGCCACCGCCAGTGGTAGGCGGGACAGCTCAGACATTTCAGATCATCAGTAAGAAGCGTTATGACTCAGCTCAGACATCTCAGATCCTCAGTAAGAAGCGTTATGATTCAGCCTCAGACATCTCAGATCCTCAGTAAGAAGCGTTATGACTCAGCCTCAGACATCTCAGATCATCAGTAAGAAGCGTTATGACTCAGCCTCAGACCATCAGTGTAGAAGAGTAATACCTCAGCTCAGAACCCTCATGCATCAGCTCAGCTTCAGTACTTAAAGCATAAGGATGCTTCGTCGGCGGGCCTCGAGTACAGAAACAGTAACGCTACCTAAGGACTCAGGTCAGTGAACTAGGTATATTTCATACATTCACTAATTCATTAGGTCAATATCGTCACCTCGTGAATTACCAGGCTTCTTCTACATTCGTTATTAATAATTCTCATAAAGATAAACATGAATACAACTTGTACTTGTACCGTAAAGAGCGTGACGACATGGTGTAGATGCTGTGGATATTATCAATATTATCATTCATAAAAGTTATAACTTTAACTGTGATTTTGATTGTCAAGGAATGCACGGTTTGATGACGAAAAAGTAACAAGAGGATTGTTTTTCTGGCATATCGATGAAAAAGAATATCGAGCGAGATATTCTTATTAATACGTATCAGTAATCATCAAAAGAAAATCAGTCACGTTGCAAACAAAATATCAAAATGCATAATATAATAGGTAAGACCTAAGAAGACTGATATATAAATATAACACATTTTATTCGAACTAAAATTGGAAATTTAAATTTGTCATGTACTTTTCGTTTATAATGCAATTCCGTTTCTTTTTATAGTCATAGTAATATTGTTTCATCTTATTTACAAAATAATTTCATATATTTTTGATAATAAGACGGGCAATTGGTTTCCTTAACAGCAATATCAACAACTAATCAAATATGGCGGCCTAACTAAACCGGAAATTTAGACCTAATCAGTTGGAATGCTTTAGAATACATGTTTTTACATTTTCGTCTTAAATCAAATTTGAATCGATAGTAATCATTGTTGAATAATATTTTATTATTGTTATCGATGATCGACGGCTGAGAATACCATACAAAATATAAGAGTACTCGAGTTTACGCGACTTAAACAAATGTTTTGCGATTGGTGATTTTGATTTGCCAGAAGTTGGTCAACTCTATCCATAAACACATAAGTGTCGATACGCGATAGCAATTGTTTCTAACAAACAAATTTTCAACGGCGCCATTTTTTTTCCTTCAAAGATTGTTCATTTGTTTTGTTTCCTAAAGTTTACGTTTCAAACTCGTGTCTTAAATTGGATTTGATTGTTCGCGTTGTGATTGTTACTGTTTGTTTGGGATTTGGAACTATAATTTGAACGATACAAGGTGAGCCTCTTTATTTATTACAAATGTTATATACCTACGAAAGCAAATCAGTGAAACTTAATAAGTATATCTGCCTGGTCGTTTTCGTGTAACGAATGGTGTACCTAAATAAACCACGTTTGTTTTAATTGCGACTCAAGAAATCACGTTACAGTCAACATAAAGCAATAACAATTATTTATTCGACTTTCATAGGTCTGTTTATGCCGTCTCACGTCACGAGTAATCAGACCTACAGCATATAGAAGTACGAAGCTGACAAAATTTTGAATATCGGGTTTGCCCGAGTCACGAAGCCCAGAAGTGAGTACTCAAACGTTTATTACTTTCGTAAAGGAAAGGAATGGACCTTTCGTGTTCGAATGAAAGTTGCCCTTTACATTTCCTCTGGAAGAAAATACCACTACACTTCATAGGAAGTGATCTTAGTAATTATTTCTAGCTGTTTTATTAATTTCATAATCATAATGCAATGAGTTAATATTTATCATTGATATGACTGTATCCAAATGAGATTTTTTCAGAAACAGATCAGTTGCCTACTCAGCTTTCATAATAAAAGTTTTAGCATAGAATAAAATAAGTATCAAAATGAGTTACAAAACTTAGTTGGATACTACCAATTCTACCAACTATTGATCAGACTTAGTCACAAATTACAGTTCTTCCCAGAGAAATAATATTCAAATTAGTTTGATTAAACTGAACTGAACCTCAATGAATTGAAAGCATTTTTTTTAGTTTTTGGTGATTACAACTCTCACCATTACCTAATTAGGTGATGATTACCTGATCAGTGTGATTGATAAAGTATTTAACAACTGAAGTACCTATTTATGAATGTTTCCAGATAGAATTACTTGGCCATATGGCAGTAATAGTGTGGCACAGTTGTATTTATTTAGGCAATCTATAATAGTCACTTTATAGTGGGTTTGCTACACATGAATTATGCATACAATAGGCATAAGATGAGAGTCCATCTTGATAGATAGATCTTTATTGCTTTCACATTTCACATGTTGTAAGTGGGCACTTGTATTAAGGTATTTAAATTATACTACATTACTATAAAATTTCTCATCATCAACATTCTGTGGATTTGTGCAAATTAATGGTAACTAATAAATAAATTTACTCATAAAGTTACCGTAACAGATTATATGTCTGATTACTAAACATTAATTAGATATATTTATTATTCACAAACTAAGACATTTGTGTTTGTGACGCAGAATTCAGCAGTGACTGTGCAAAGAGGAGTATCGGCATTGCTGACTGTTTGATTGTCTGCAAAATGGTGAGTCGATTTGCTACTATGTATGGTTTAATTTCAAACCGCTCTCAGCACTTGGAATCATAATAATTGCCTTTGAACTATATTTAGTCCTAGATGAATCAGCGGTTGTAGCACTCCATAGGGTACACCTGTGGGGCTGAAAGAGGACCGCTTACTTGTTTAATAAAGGCCTATTCTAATACAGTTGAGTACATATAAATGGAAAAGGAGTGACTTACACTGTGGAGCATATAAAGCAGATAAATCAATTGTATGTAGTGATGCGTATATATCTTATGATATATCATCCGTATAAGTTAATAAGGTTTATTATTATTATTTTTTCCCTTTTTTATTTCTCTGAAATTTACTACCACCCATGGAAATTCTAATAGAGGTCAATGGTCAGAAATGTCTCACTGATCAAACTAATTTCAGTAGAGGGGCACGGTAGTGCATTTGCCAAGACAATTAAAAGACAGCATGTAACTTCTCTGCAATTGTTTCACAGCGATTATTAAATTTTTTCAAACAATTGATTTTTTAACTTGGTGTATGTTTCGCCGCGTTTATAATTGTGGTACAAATATAGATAATAATGTAATATACGGCCAAGATTAATGTGCGTTATAACTTAGATATTCTTGCAGTCTCTCCGAGTACTAAACATAGTTTTTATTGTTACAGTCCCAAAAAATTATTACGGTTTGGTTCCTCGGTCATTAGATACACTGATTTTTAGTAGTCAAAATGGAAGAGGCACTTGATATTAGATTAAAGTTATTAATCGACAATGTCGAGTCTTTGATGAAAAAGGGTCTTGAGTTTTTAGAACGGTCAAAGGATGTTACGGGAGATACGACCGACAGGAAAACTATCAAGCTGATTTATGTTAAACTGCAAACGGCGATCGAACGTTTCGTTGCGGACATGCATCATTATTTTAAATTAGTGCAAACACCATCCGCTGATAAACTGTCCACGTATACTACTATCCAAATCCGTGCTGAGGAAGTTGCCGTGGAACTGGACCTGACCTTTAACCTGAAGAATCAAGATGATAAAGGAAATACAAGTACTCAATACCAGCATTCCAATGTCACCAGTAAGCTGCCAAAAATGGAGCTGGCGAGATTCAACGGCAACATATTAAAATGGCATGAGTTTTGGGACCAATTTGAGTCCAACGTAGATCAACGGGACCTAAAGGATGTCGACAAACTTTTATACCTACAATCAGTGCTCGACGGCGAAGCTAAACTATCAATTGAAGGATTAGACACTACCAACAAAAATTATCAAATTGCCGTATCTACGCTCAAAGAGCGCTATGGGAAGCATTGTGCAGTGGTTGATGCTCATTACACTGCACTATACAATGTAAGAGTCGCCGACAAATCTGTTGGGGACTATAGAAGAACCTTTAACGAGATAGAACGCCATTTGAGAGTACTGTCATCTTTAGGTGAAGATGTTAATCACAATCACTTACGTGTTATAATCATGCAAAAGTTTCCAGAGGACTTTATTTATGAACTCCGATTGAAATCTAATTCCGAGTCATATTCTATCGAAGAAATTAGAAAACAAATAGAATGCATCATTTCTGCAAAGGAAGCTTCAAATCGGATTAAACTCGACGTTACTCTCGCGGAACAGCCAAGCACACTGAATCAAGACCATGGTAAATACAGTTTAGAAACATTACATGTGGCAAGTGGACGACAGGTGGACCATTCGATGAGAGGCAATTTCGCTTCGAGTAACAGAGACTTGAGAGAAAGGAGATACAGGGAACATGAGAAATATATAAGGAAAAGACACATAAAGGACAACAAATACGACAAAGAGGCAAAAAGGACCAAATTGACATGCATATTTTGTGAGGGCGAGCATTTCAACGACGAGTGTGCTAAATTTAAGACTATACGAGAGAGATCACGCAAACTCGAAAACAGATGCTACAACTGTCTGGGAAAGGCACATCGAGCTGCAGAATGTCAGTATCTGAGAAAATGCTACCACTGCGGGAAGTTTGGAGTTCATAATAGAGCGTTGTGTCCCTCTAAAGAACCGATTAAAGCAAATAACCTACACATTAGGGCGTTGGATCGCATTCGTGAAGGTGTCACCGTTTTGCAAACCGCCGTCGTGAAAGTAAACCGTGGCAATAGAGGGCATGAACAGACACTCCGAATTCTTCTGGATTGTGGGAGCCAGCGGTCTTATATTACTAAAAAGGTTGCAGATGTACTATGTCTACCTAAATTAGAGATCAACACGCTTTCAGTATTTACATTCGGAGCTGATCGCGCCAATGAAATCGAAAGCCCTCTAGTGCAGTTAGATGTAAATACCAGGACTAATAATAAGATCACAATATACGCCAACGTGGTCCCACACATAACGAAGGGCATACCAACTGTGCCTTGGTCCTTAAAAGAAGACAGGCTCAAGGAAATCGTACCGAATGCAATTGTTCTAGCAGACGATTCGTCTATGGGAGATCAAGTAGACGTCTTAATCGGCAATGACTACTATCACTCCCTCATGATGGGAAATAAACTAAAAATATTAGATGATTTGTATTTAGTTGACTCCATTTTCGGCTGGATATGGTCGGGAAGGTATACGGATATGGAAAGACACAATGATCGTTTGACTGTGCTTACTTACTTCCAATCGAGCATAGAGTTGAATGGATTTTGTAAACCAGACCTTCCGTTACAGGCAAACGATCTAAGAAAATTGTGGGATCTAGAATCGATTGGTATCATGGATTCGCCTACAGCATCACGTGATGAAGAGGCTATATCCCAGTTCAACATGACCACAAAGTATTATGACAGTAGATACCATGTGAAGTGGCCTTGGGTAAAATTTCCGCCAGAACTGCCATCGAACTTCGGACTAGCCCATGGTAGACTACTCAGCCTTCTGAAAAGAATCGACCGAGACACTGTACAAGCTTACGACAATATTCTACAAGAACAATTAAATCTGGGTATAATTGAGACGGTTTCGGAGCAGAGAGACACTGATAATCCAATTCACTATCTCCCACACCATTGCATCGCTAAGGGAGAAAAACTACGTCTAGTTTACGACGCATCGGCTAAGACTCAAAATAACCGAAGTTTGAACGAATGTTTATACCGTGGACCTTTGTTACTCAAAGATCTAACTGGAATCTTGATTCGTTTTAGAGAACACCGTGTTGCTGTAGTAGCAGATGTAGAAAAGGCTTTCCTCCAGGTTGGTCTCCAAGAAGAAGATCGAGATGTTACACGGTTTCTCTGGCTTAAAGATATTACACAGCCACTATCCCCTCAGAATATACTGCACCTAAGGTTTCGTAGAGTCCCGTTTGGCATCATATGCAGTCCCTTCTTATTAAACGCTGTGATCCGATATCACCTATTGAAGGTTGATGATCAAGTTTGCCATATGATTGCAGACGATATATACGTAGATAATCTTGTAACAGGATCCGAATCTGCTATAGATGCCCTTTCCTTATATCACACAGCTAGGAACGCGTTCAATGACCTCTCAATGAACCTACGTGAATGGAACTCTAATTCCGTTCAGGTCATGGCCTCGATCGCCTCAGAACACAAGAGCAAGGAACAAAACTCCATGAAGGTCCTGGGACTAAATTGGGATTTGAAGAAAGATACTTTAGGCTTGCGATTTGAGTGGACACCGGAAGTTGAGAAGCGTACGACCACAAAAAGAGAAATCCTCCGTCTGATAGCATCTGTATTCGATCCCTGTGGATACGCTGTACCTTTATTACTGCCAGCGAAATTGTTCCTCCAGACTCTTTGGCAGGAAAAAATTGACTGGGACACACAATTTACAAAGGAAACTCTTGAAAGGTCTAGGTCTGCGATAGAGAGCTTAAAGTTGATTCAGAAGATTGAGATACCAAGGTGTGTTAAATTGAACATGAACTCGCACGACATAACATCTTCCGAACTGCATGTTTTCACCGACGCTTCGGTACAATCATATTCAGCTGTTGTTTATCTACGCATCAATTATAGCACAAAAACGACCACTCAATTTGTCATAGGAAAAGGACGTTTAGCAGGCAAAGGACAGCAGACTGATCTACAAATACCGAAACTGGAATTACTAGGAGCCTTAATAGGCAGTAGGCTAATTCAAAATGTTATCAAACATATAAGACTACACATTACACAACTATACTTATGGACAGACAGCCAAATAGTTATCTGCTGGTGTTCAACTGAAAAGCTTTTACCCCCATTTGTGGCAAGACGGGTAGAGGAAATTAAAAGAATAACTGGCCTACAGATAAGGTATGTACCAACACAACTCAATCCGGCTGATGTCGCTACCAGGCCCAACGCTTCAATTGAAAGTGTCAAGCGTTGGTTAGAAGGGCCAGAATTTTTGAAACAACATTCAGAGAAGTGGCCTTTTTATTCAGTAGACCTTACAGAAACACTGACATTAAACTGCTCGGGTGGCCAGGGTCCTACGGAAATATCAGTTGAGCTGGGGCATCAATCAGGTTCTGTGCAACCATCTACCATACCGGACGAACAAGAAAGCCAGAATCTAAACGAAGAAACAACTATCATAGACAAAGACAATTCAAAAATAAATTCTTATGAAGACGACACCAATATCCAAACAAAGCTGAAACGGGTTCAGGCGGACTGCTACAAAGAAGAAGTTAAAGGAGTAACAACTGATTTAGGACGATCCCTAGGTATTTATAAGGATGAGAACGGATTACTTCGATGCGGAGGTAGATTAGGTAATGCTGACTGGTCTTACGATCAAAAGCATCCGATACTCCTTCCCCGGAATCACGAGGTAACTTCTAAAATAATAGAAGATACTCATCGAAAAAACTACCATGTAGGAGTACCACACACGCTGTCTCTTGTGAGAAAGGAATACTGGATACCAAAAGGCAGATCTCAAGTACAAAAGGTGATTCGTCAATGTCTGCCATGCAGGAAACATTCCGGCGGTCCATTTAAGTTACCTCCCATGGCCCCTCTTCCTACTGAAAGAGTTACCTACAGCCGCCCGTACACGTACACAGGTTTGGACTATTTCGGCCCAATTACAGTGCGCTGTAATGGACTGTTAGAAAAGAGATGGGTATGTTTGTACACATGTTTAGCTGTCCGAGCAATCCACATGGAAGTAGTACTTGATATGACGGCAGAGGAATGTTTATTAGCACTACGTCGATTTGTAGCAGGAAGAAGTGTGCCGAAACTAATCGTTTCAGATAATGCTACCCAATTTAAGCTGACTGCTGAAGTTTTGACAGGCGACTATTGTATCTCAAATGATATTCAATGGAGATTCATTCCCGAATTGTCTCCCTGGTTTGGAGGTTTTTATGAGCGGCTTATAGGCTTAGTCAAACACTGTCTAAAAAGAACTGTTGACAAACATTTAATGAACCACACTCAACTAACGACCGTAATTAAGGAAATAGAGGCTGTAGTGAACACACGCCCGCTCACTACAGTTGGTAGTGAACCGGATCATGTACTGACACCATCCGATTTCCTCTACACTGGAGGACTTACTCTGTCAGAAGCATCAGAAAAAGAATTCCTTGAACCTGCAACAGTGACAAAGGAAGATTTAATTGAGAGTTGGAAAAGGGGACAACGGATCCTCAAGGAATATATTGATATGTTTTCGAGTCAGTACCTGAACAGTTTGAGAGAGCGAAAAATACTTCACAAACAACCACGCGTTACAGTTCCAGATACACCACGGGTAGGCCAGTTGGTGCAAATCAAAGGAAGCGGTAACAGGCTCCTATGGAAGGTTGGTAGGATAGCCGCCTTAATGAAAAGCAGTGATGGGGAGATACGCGTAGCCAAGGTTACAATAGGTCCCAACGAAACATTTACCAGGTCAATCGCCCATCTTTATCCACTTGAACTCCCAGAAGATGATGCGCACATAGCGCCTAATAATTATAAGACCGATTCGACAAAAGATGACGACACACAAACATCTTCCGTTGAACCAAACCGTACTGCGGATACCGTTCAGACCCACGTGCCAAATCCACTCAGCCCGTGCGAGTTAGAGCGACACCACTCGTCCACAGAAAAGGCATCGTCAGTAGCCGAGCATCAAAGACCATCGCGGCTGTCAGCACAAAGGGCTCGAGAGAAAGTTCGGGAATGGACAGCTCAGCTATTTAACCTGTCTTGATTCTAAGTGCCTTATAATTTTCGTGTCTTTAATAATCTGATTAAACTTATTATCTCAAACGTTCAATTATTCTTTTATTTTTCGGCGGGCGGGAGTGTCGCGAACTCTCGCGAACGTAAATGTAAAGGCCAGCGGTTCTCGCAGATGGCACTAGCATCTACGTAAGTGACGTTACTATGACAACAGAAAGATGGCGGGTAGAGCGAACTAGGGACGAGGACAGGGTTGACGGTGGCTAGTCGGGATTAATGAATCAGTTGTAGTAATACCAGCAATTCAGTCATAAAAGAGTTTTCTTAGATCACTTACACAAATCAGTTACCTAGTATTTGGTTGATAAAATAGGAAAGGTGATAGCCACCGCCAGTGGTAGGCGGGACAGCTCAGACATTTCAGATCATCAGTAAGAAGCGTTATGACTCAGCTCAGACATCTCAGATCCTCAGTAAGAAGCGTTATGATTCAGCCTCAGACATCTCAGATCCTCAGTAAGAAGCGTTATGACTCAGCCTCAGACATCTCAGATCATCAGTAAGAAGCGTTATGACTCAGCCTCAGACCATCAGTGTAGAAGAGTAATACCTCAGCTCAGAACCCTCATGCATCAGCTCAGCTTCAGTACTTAAAGCATAAGGATGCTTCGTCGGCGGGCCTCGAGTACAGAAACAGTAACGCTACCTAAGGACTCAGGTCAGTGAACTAGGTATATTTCATACATTCACTAATTCATTAGGTCAATATCGTCACCTCGTGAATTACCAGGCTTCTTCTACATTCGTTATTAATAATTCTCATAAAGATAAACATGAATACAACTTGTACTTGTACCGTAAAGAGCGTGACGACACTGTTTGTTCATCACGTCTTCGCTTCTTTTTAGTATGTTGTATTCAGCTTCAATAACGGATGTTTGTTTTTGATATAGGGTTTTCATGTGGTTTTCGTTCTGCTGTATTAGCTGGATATCATGCTTGTATTGTTCGGCGAATCGTTCGTCTAACACCCCAAACAGAGAATTTGCGAGGTATCCGACGCCGTCGATAAGCCCTCGTTTTCGGCGGTTATCGTGATCAAGTTGAAGTAATTTGTCATTATGTTTCAGCTCATTGATTTCGTGTTTCAGTTGAGAAGTTATTGCCAAGAAGGCGATTTCGTCAGTGCATACGCCGTTCAAGTGATTGACGTAACTCTCGATGTTGCCGAGACTCTGCTTGTAAGAGCTGAGATTGTAATACACGACTATCTTCCACTCATCTTGAATAATGTTTACGTTGCCAATCTTGTCGAAGTAAACAGGTTTTGTTGCGTCTAGTGTCGTAATATTGTACAACTGTTGCACAGACGGCGAGATCAATGTCCCGAGAAAGAAAAGTGTGGCCAAGACATAGTGTGTCAATGTTTTCCTGGTTTTTGGCCTGATTTCTGGCTTGGATGCCTTGTCTTGGATGGCTGGTTCTGGATCCTCTTTCACGTGCAATGGTGCCAATTTGACGATGGGTCGTTTGAAGATGCCGTTTTTTGTTTTCACTGTTACGACACGAGTCAGCCCATCCTTTCCTGGATGTAATTCCTGGATTCTGCCGAGGAGCCACCTCGCGGGCGGAGCGTTGTCTTCTTTTAACAAAACAACTTCGTCGATCTCCACATTCCTCTTTTTCGTGTTCCATTTGCTGCGTGATTGTAATGTGTGTAGGTACTCGGAAGACCACTGATTCCAAAAGTCTTTGCGCATCTTCTCAATGAGTTGCCACCTGGTGCGCAAATCTTGAACATCTGCGCCTGTCGGGGTTGATAGTATGGAGCTACCAACCAAAAAATGTCCGGGTGTCAAGTAGTCCAAATCTTCACAGTCTTCCTTGAGTGTTGTCAAGGGCCTTGAATTAAGGCAAGCTTCGATGTCGATTAAGAGTGTGGTGAATTCTTCAAATGTGAGCTTCTGTTGCCCGATGACACGCTTTAGATGATGCTTCATTTGAGCTACAGCTGACTCCCAGAGGCCTCCAGCGCTCGGCCAAGCGGGCGCGTTAAAGTGCCATGTAATTTGTTCTGCGGCGATGTGTTCCATGAATTCAGTGTTAATGTAGTGTTTGCAGGCCTCTCTGTGGGCATTTGCCAATACCCTTGCTGTTCCAACAAAGTTGCGTCCGTTGTCCGAATACATATGTTTTGGGGTTCCCCTCCTTCCACACATGCGTTTAAATGCGGCAATGAATGTGCTCGAACTTAAGTCTGAAACTAGCTCGAGATGTACTGCCTTAGTTGAAAAGCAGACGAAGACTGCGATGTATCCCGTTGTAGTTTTTATTCCCCGGCCCTTGTTTGCCTTGACTTCCACTTGTCCAGTGAAATCCACTCCACAGTGCGTGAACGAACGAGATGGTGTTACTCTCGGCTCGGGCAGATCGGCCATAAACTGGTTGTTGTTACTGGAGTTGAAGCGTATACACTTAACGCATTTTCTTAGTTGCTCTGCGACTCTCCCGTACCCGCCCAAAATCCAGTAATTGTTGCGTAAATAGCCCAACGTCAATTTGGGCCCGGCGTGTAGCGTTGCTTGATGAGCTTGTTCAATCAGCATCTCGGTGACTCTGTGTCTCTTGGGTAGTATGATGGGATACTTCGAAGTTGTTCGTAGTGCTGAATGCTTAAGTCGGCCACCAACGCACAGTAATGAACGTGTGTCTAAAATTGGATTTAATTTAAGTAAGTTGCTTCTACAACCTACAGTGCCTTGTTTACGCAATCGTGCTATGTCTTCAATAAAATCCAATTGCACTGTTTGCATGATTGCTGTGTGTGCGTTCTGTATTTCTGCTGTTGTTAGGTAGTTCATGCGCAGGGCATTGGCTTTGTTGCGAGCGTTGTTGATGAAACGTGATATCCAACATATGATTCGTATTATTCGAGTTATTGAACTGTATTTATTTATGAGATCTTTTATAATGTTTGTTTCCTGGGATGTTTGTACTGCACATGTGGGCTTTGTAGTTTTAACTTCCAGTTCCGGGCTTTTAACGATTTGTTCCTGCTGGATCGCTTCATACTTCAGCCATGTAGGTGCTTCCCACCAAATCTTGCAGTTTAGTAGCTGTGATGCGGTCATCCCGCGGCTCGCCGAATCAGCAGGGTTCTGTTCTGATGAAACATGTCTCCAGCACGCCGAGGGCATAACTTCGGCTATTTTTGTCACACGGTTAGCTACAAATGTCTTCCATCTTGCCGCGTCGCCTTGTAGCCAACCCAAGACTACCATCGAATCGGTCCATCCATATACTGTTACGTCATGTCCAATGAAGTTTTGTTTCACCTTGTTCATTAGTTGGGACAGCAATAACGCGCCACAAAGTTCTAATCTCGGGATGCTGACTTGTTTCTTATATGGTGCTAATTTTGTTTTTGCAGTAACGAGCTGTACATGTGTGCCGCCACTTTTAGATATGGTTTTGCAGTAAATGACGCAGGAAAATGCTTTCTCTGAAGAGTCCGAGAACCCGTGCAATTCGATGCGGTCGGTGGTATCTCCCAGCCATCGTGGAATGGCGATTCTATCTATGTTCGGCATGTCGCTTCTGAACATTTTCCATTCTCTTTGAATGCTTTCTGGCAGTGTGTCGTCCCAGCCGATCCCTGATTCCCAAACATTCTGGAAAATCATCTTCGCCTTGACCGTCAGTGGGGATAAAAACCCCAAAGGGTCATATAGGGTTGATATGTCGGAAAGTAGTGTTCGTTTTGTAATGTTTTCGTTGATGTCGTTTTCGCGATACATTTTTTGTTGGAATGTAAACTGATCCAATTCTGGGTTCCAGCGTAATCCAAGAGCCTTGTTTGTTTGTGTGTGTTTAAAGTCGAGCATGCTCACGCTAACTTGTGATTTTGATAAATTTTCAAGTAGTCTTGGTTCATTACTGGCCCACTTTCGTAGATTAAATCCGCCATCTTGTAAGATTTGAATTAGCTGTTGCTGTGTTTGTTGTGCCAATTCGATGTCGTCTTGTCCGGCTAGTAGATCATCGACATAGAGTTGATTGTTCAATGTTTCGCACGCCAACGGGTACTTATGCCCTTCATCTATTACGAGCTGTTTGATCGTACGCATAGATAAGTAGGCGGCGGCTTTAGTTCCATACGTTAAGGTCGAAAGTTGATAATCTTTCAATGGCTCCTTATTCGCATCGCGCCATACTATTTTCTGTAAATGCTGATCTTCCTCATGGACCATGATTTGTCTGTAGAATTTTTCGATGTCTGCAGTGTAGACGTATTTGTATTTTCTCCAGCGCAATAACAATCCCTGAAGATCTTGCTGTAAGTTTGGTCCACACAGCATCAAATCATTTAAACTCTGCCCACTGGTGGTGCGACTTGAAGCATTGAAAACAGCACGGAGTTTCGTGGTGGTGGAGTCCAGCTTGAGCACTCCATGATGAGGTAAATAATAACTAGGATTTCTAGCAATGTTGCACAGTTTCATGTGTTGTAAGTCTTTGTATTCGTTGATGAACGCTGTATATTGAGTGCGGAATAATGGATCACGTGTCATTTTTCTTTCCAGTTGGAGAAACTGGGCTACGGCTTGTGTTTTGGACGTCCCCAAGTGTTGCTCGAAGTCTTGTTTCATGGGAATCTTGACCTCATATCTTCCATTTGGTAACCGTGTTGTTGTAGATTTGTAAAGTTGTTCGCAATATTCCTCTTCGACTGTATAGGTCGACGTAGAGTTACTGCTTATTTCTTCCATCTCCCAGAAGCGTGACAGATCTTGTATATTGTTCAAAACGACGTGACAGTTGAATGTTTTTATGTTGCCAAACAAAATCCAACCGATTTTTGTTTGTTGAGCGAGAGGAGCTTGACTCGGGCCTCGAAGGATTCCATCCATGATAATATCCGAGTATACGCTGGCATCCAACAAGATGTCCACTGCCCTCGATACGTTATAGTCGGGATCCGCTAACTGAATGTTCTGTAGATGTGGCCATTGTTGCTTCGGGAAGGAGCTGCAGGGTAATTTGTTGAGAACCTTTGTCATGATTAATGCCTCAGTTGTAAATTGATGGTTGCCGTACAAGGACTCGCAGTTTATCTCTACGATACCCTTGCTCTGGTTGGTAGATGAGCCGACGCCAGAGATAGTTCCGCTGTGATGACGTCTTTGTAAGCCTAGTCTCTGAGCGGCGTTTTCCGTAATCAAACTGATTTGAGACCCCTGGTCGATAAGGCATCTCATTTGTATGTATGTTCCATCTCTAGCTTGTATATTTAGCAGTACAGTAGATAGGAGAACTTCATTATCTGGATTTGACACGTGATTCGATGATGAATTCAAGTTCGGTGACCGCATTTTGTTTTGTTGTACCGACGACGAAGGAATTGCGTCACGATGATTATACACGTCGTGCAATATTGTGTTATGTTGCCCGTTGCAAACCTTGCATCTTTTTCTAGAGTTGCATTGCTTGCCATTGTGACAGTATAGACAATTAGGGCAAACTTGTAATTGCTCAATTGTTTTTAATTTAGCTTCGGACGTCATGCCTTGAAATGTTTTGCAATGGAAAAGTATGTGGTCAATTTTGCAGAGCGGACATTTTCTGTCGTTCGTCACGTGGTACGATGTGTACTGTGGCTTTCCTTTGTTATTGTAGGGTTGCGAAAACTTAAATTCCTGTTTATTTCCAACCGCCTTCTGAATGTTGGGGGCCACAATGGTAGATCTTTTAGTTTTATTTGTCATGGGCTCCAAAGCTGCAAACTTGCCCTCCAAGAACGTCATGAGTTCGTCAAAAACTGGGAGGCCGCGCGGAGTCTTCCTGGCTTCCATGTATGATGCGTATGTCTCGGAATCCAATTTTTCAGTGATAATATGTACCAGTATGGGGTCCCAGGTGGCGGTGTCTACGCCGAGATTTTGTATGGCATGAACAGCTTCCATACTAGTATCATAAAGACGCTTCAACTCGTAGGATGTTTGCCTTTGCACTGATGGTTGGTTCATAAATAGCTGTACATGTTTTGTGAATAATAGTTGTATATTGTTGTAGCGATAGGAGAGTAATTCCCAGCAAGTGTCGTAGTTGTCGGCAGTGATATAGAGATGTTGCACTAAGCGTTCCGCTTCGCCCTTCAACTTTCCCTTCAAGTGCTGCATTTTCTGTGTTTTCGTAAGCATGGGATTGTTATGAATGGCCTCAGTGAAGAGATCCATGAATGTGGGCCACTGTGTGTATACGCCTGAGAAAGTTGGTATTTCAATCCTCGGGGTTGATAGCTGTTGGTGTGATGTAGAGCTTAGTCTCTTGTTTAACAGCTTTTTCGTAGCTTCGTATGTCGCTTCATAGCTCGTGTATTCTTGCTCATATGCTACGTCAGATCCCATTAATATATTGTCAATCTGCCAATGTAGGTCATCGACAGTTTTCCAGCGCTGTTGTAGCATGTGAAGTTTGTCTTCGAGCTCCCATTTTTCCGTCAACTTGTCAACGTTGATGCTTTTAATGACACGTAAAAAGGCTCGAAAGTTAGTTACTTGTTGGTATTTCATATCGTCAGCCCTAGACGAGGTAGATCGCTCCTCTGTTGATGCTCCGGGCTTTGACGGTGTAGCAAACCTGTTAGCGCCTGTCGTTAGGTATGTTTCCAATGTTTGTCGATGTTTTTCATAAAGCTGCTTGACAGAATCGTACATGGCGGTCCCTTGAGTGGCTAGGAACGCGGAATCTGATTGGGCTATCTTCGTATGGTTTCCGGCGAACTCTCTCCAGATGTTGTCTAAGGCCTCTAACCTTTTTGCAATATAATCCTCAGTCTTCCTGCTGGCGGAATCCTTGCTGAAGTTAATGGCTGCATTGTCGATCTTGTCGGCGAGTTCCCTTTGACGAACTTTTAAATCCTCCATGACTGTCGATGCTGGCACCAGATGTATGTATGTAGGGTAACCGGCACTTCCTGAAGTTGTTACTGTTGTCCACTGTCTTCGTGGTCTTTACCTGGTCCCAAGTGCAGGGTATTGATCTGCTACGCAATTCACTGGCGAGACCCGCTTGTGGGAGACCAATGAACCACTTCTCCAATACTATAACACTGCACCAAAGGCCCAAATCCGGCTCGAAGGACCAAAATGAACGGGCTGTTTGCCCGTGGGATGAATGTTGTTTGTAGTAAAGTAAAAGATGTAAGTTGTTGAGTGGTTTTATTAACACTAAAATATATTATAAAGAACGTAATATTTAAACAGTGCAAATTATAGGTATGTAAGCAATGTAAGGTCGGTTTCGCTATGTAATCACAAATATTGATAGGTATGTACAACTTGCTTGTACAGATATACTTAAATCTATATACATTAAATCATTTCAATTGTTTTTAAAATAAATCTGAACACTGGTATGAAATAAACTGGAAACGAGTGTGGCGGGGTATTTTTTTGTTGTTAGTGAAGTGATACCAGAACAGATTAATCGATATCGATACGATATTGACAAAACGACTATTTTATAGTTAAATAAAAAAAAAATTGGGCAAGTGCGAGCCCGACTCGCGCATGAAGGGTTCCGTACCTATACATATATATAATCTATAACAAGTTTGTTGTATGGGAGCCCCCCTTAAATATTTATTTTATTTTATTTTTAGTATTTGTTGTTATAGCGGCAATAGAAATACATCATCTGTCTAGCTATCACCGTTGTTGAGATACAGCCTGGTGACAGACGGACGGACGGCGAAGTCTCAGTAATAGGGTCCCGTTTTCACCCTTTGGGTACGGAACCCTAAAAACGAAAAAAATGGTACATTTTAAATAATGTTATCATTGACTATAGGTCCGTAAACTATTAACTGAGCTCTTAAATAATTACGAATATGTGCAAAAAAACTATAAATATAAAATTAAATTGTTGTCGCTCAATCACTCTATTCTATCAATTGATCTGCTTTGCCCGAAGGTTGACTGGTAGAGAATGGCTCATGGCATTAAGTCCGCCTTTTGTACGATAAGTTTTCTTTTGTGCAATAAAGATTAATAAATAATTAAATAAATCTGTCTTTAAAAGGATAATATATATCACTGCTCCTTTTTCCAGACTATCAGTTTACAGTAAACGGCGATAAAGTTTGCACATCGATCTTTGGAAAGAGGCAATCGGCTAATTTCGACTTCGTATAGCGATATCTGTGTCGCACACACCATGACGTTTGTTTTGTCAGTCGTGGTTCAAATGCGAGAGAGTGCAGTCGCATATCCAAGTCAATATATATATAGAGTTGCTAAAACTTACACAAAATTAAATTTGTACTATGGCATCTATAGGGAAAAAAGGTAAGCCGCTACTTTGCCAGTCACGCGAAATTATCTACAATGTTTATAAATATTTTGTAACTGAAGCCGACCAATCTTAAAAACATGAGAATGTTAATGTAAGTAATTACACTTTTTGTCGATCTTTAAACCCACATTTAAGTATCCTAGTAGTACCTATAACATCAGTTGCTAATGCTCAGTCAACCCCTTTTAGGAATGTGGGCCTGAATATATATATATGTATATTATTTTTCCCCAACAAGAACATTATAGCAATTACTATATATAATCACATCGAGTTTTACAGCTCTATATATTCCACGTGAAATCAAAACAAAACAACAATAAAGTACTTAGTTCTAAATTCAAATTCTGATGAACGATTAATCTAATAATTGATGTAGGTACATGGAAATTTGCATTCGTTTGTATTCGGAAATGCGATGATTGCCGATGTGCATTCTTTATCGCCGTTTACTGTACCTACGTTAAGTTTGCACCTGGTAACTATGGTGTCGGATTCGAATGAGGTCCAAACTTAACGTAACCGGGTTATACAAATCAAGGTTTCGTTCTCGTCTGTCCTCTTCCAAAACTTACAATCTAAATTTACAAAATTTTAGAATCTGCATGAGAAGGAAATGTTCATGTCGGACCGTTTTGAGCTTTGCGCTTATCAATCTTATCATTATAAAATTCGTGTACTGGACGTCTGATTTTGGCCAAAATTGCGCCGCAAACGGAAGCCGATTACCTACAAGAAAATATAAAACCGGCCAAGAGCATGTCGGGCCACGCTCAGTGTAGGGTTCCGTAGTTGCCCATCCTTCACAATAGACAATAAAATCAAATTTAAATTACGAGAAATATTTCCAGCTCTATAAATGAAATGAAATAAATGAAATGAAATAATTTATTCAGTAAGTAGGCCACAAGGGCACTTTTACAAGTCAGATTGTGAATCTACCGGCATTTCGCAAGAGGAGACCGCTGTTGAGAAGAAAGCCGAAAGAAACTCAACAGTAAGTCATTTTTTCGTAAATAATACTTAGAACAATTACATTACATTAGTGTTATAACTAATTATTACATGCGTACACGTATAGGAGATATATAGATACTCCAAATCAATGTTAGGTAGGAATATTAAAATAACACTTTAACTATGAATTTAAAATATTAAATATACCCAGAGATGTATAAAGTCTCTAGGTGTCACAAATGCAATAAAATACAATTACTTAATTAATTTAATTCCAAAGAGATGTATAAGGTCTCTAGGCGTCAACGTGAATAATCTACAATAGAGAATAATTATTAAACCTAAATTTCTTAGAGATGTATAAGGTCTCTAGGCGTCACAATATACAAAAAAGAAAAATAATAATGATAATAATAAATATGATAATAGTTAAATTTCATTCCTCAGAGATGTATAAGGTCTCTGAGCGTCATTGTACAGTACACTAAGTTTATTAGAGATGTATACAGTCTCTAAGTAAAAAATAATAATAATAACTTCAATCGAGTACAGGATGAAGTCTCTCACGTCAATTCAATAAACACTGGTAAGCAGTTACTACACGACTAATTTGGCCCTTGCTAGTATGAACAGACCGGACCCCACAAACGGCACCCGTTCACGAGCATGACGCATATCTCAGCCATCGCCTCCCTCAACCATATTATAGGGAAGGTTGCGACCCGATCAACGACGCCACCGTAAGCAAAGACCTTTAAGCGAGCATGACATGCTCACACTGCCGGGCATTCATCACTATAGCTATTTGCCCGGTGAGAAACAACATAATGTGCTCTCATGTTACATTAAAAACAAACTAATATTACCGATTAAAATAATGCTTATTTTACGTTCACATGACTAAACCACTGGCTTAAAGACATCCCTATCATCTAAAAAGTCATTCACAGTATAATACGCCTTATTTATTAGATGACGTTTTATGTGAGACTTGAATTTGCTGGAAGGTAAACTCACTACCTCGGTAGGTATTTTGTTATAGAAACGTACACAGTTCCCCACGAACGAAGAGCTAACTTTACGGAGACGATGGGCAGGCATAACAAGCTTATTCTTCCTTCTTGTATTATACTGGTGAATGTCACTGTTGAGCTTGAATGCATGTAGATTTTTCCGGACATACATAATATTCTCAAGGATATATTGAGACGCTACGGTGAGAATGTTGGCTTCCTTGAACTTTTCTCTTAGCGATGCACGAGCTCCTAGTTCATAAATAGAGCGTACGGCTCGTTTTTGTAGCACGAAGATGGTTTGAATGTCCGCCGCTTTCCCCCACAATAGAATTCCATATGACATTACACTATGAAAATAACTGAAATACACAAGCCTTGCCGTCTCGACGTTTGTTAACTGTCTGATTCGCCTCACTGCATAGGCTGCGGAACTAAGCTTACCTGCAAGAGTGGCTATATGCGCATTCCATTGCAGTTTTGAGTCCAAAGTAACACCCAGAAACACTGTTTTGTCTTCAAATTCTAGTACATCACCTTTCAATGTCACCTTGGCACAATCTACTTGTTTCACATTCGGTAATGTGAATTTAATGCACTTGGTTTTCTTGGCATTTAGAAGTAGGTTATTTGCAGTAAACCAATCCACAATAGTAGACAGCGCGTCGTTAATAGTAACAAGGTTATTTTCTTGTCTTTTCACTTTGAAAAGGAGAGAAGTGTCGTCTGCAAATAAGACAATCTCATGTTTATCTTGCACAAGGTTTGGTAGATCATTAATATACACTAGAAACAGAAAGGGGCCTAGAATTGAGCCCTGAGGTACACCCATAGCAACAGCTGATCCAGTTGATTGCATTCCGTTGATGACTACGCGTTGCGTTCTGCCTGAAAGATATGATGTGACAAGGTCAAGTGCACCGTTCCTTACTCCGTAGTGTTTCAATTTACGTATTAAATTATTATGATCAACGCAATCAAATGCCTTAGATAGGTCGCAAAAAATGCCAACAACATCTTGAGCCTTTTCCCAGGCATCAAAGATGTGTTTAACCAGCACCACCCCTGCATCAGTAGTGGAGCGACCTTTAGTGAATCCAAATTGACTGCTATGTAATAGGTTATGTCGATTAAAATGAGAAGTAAGTTGATTAAGAATGAGTTTCTCAAAAACTTTACTTAATGCGGGTAGTATTGATATTGGTCTAAAATTTGTGGGGTCTGATTTAGTTCCCGATTTGAATAAAGGTATGATCTTGCTGTGCTTCATCAAATCAGGAAATACTCCTTTATCAATACATTTGTTGAAAATATCGGCCAAATATGGTGCAATTGCCTCTACAATTGAATGTAACACTTTCACAGAAAGGCCCCACAAATCTTCGGTCTTCTTCAAATTTAAAGACCTGAAGGTTTTAATAACAGTGTTAGGGGTAACATGAGTAAATTTGAAGATGTCTGTACATTCTGTTACATTCGTTTTTAATATTGATTCAGCAACATCTGGCGATGAATTTAATGACTGCGTCGTCTCTACAGGTATATTAGAAAAGAACCGCTCAAAGTGATGCGCTACTTCAAGATCGGAAGTTACTAACGTATCGTTAATTTGTAGGTTATAATGACGATCTTTGACTTTAGTCTTCCCAGTTTCGTCATTGATCATCTTCCAAACAGTTTTCACTTTATCACTAGAATTAATGATCTTCTTGGACAGGTAATCAGATTTAGCGGCTGCACACATTTGCTTGAAAGATTTAGAAAAGTTCTTCACGTACTCCAGAAATTCCGGTCTCTTATCGATTGATCTTTGATCATAAAGATCGTAGAGACGAAGTCTTTTTTCGTGGATATCTGGAGTAGCCCAGTCGCTAAATATAGTTTTAACCTTGCTTTGTACTTTTTTCAGACTGAGACAGGAATCAAATTCTTTTTTTATGCAATCAAACAAGACCTTACACATGTCGTCCGCATTTTCTTGAGGAAACGAAAGATAACTAATTTTTTCCTGAATATTTCGACTAAATAAATCTAAGCGATGCTCAGTAATAGGTCTGCACATAGTGTTTTGTGGATCAATTTCAATTTTCCTACTGAAACTGAATGATGCTTGTTGTCCACAGTGGTCAGAGCTTAGTTTGTTTATGATAAATTTATCCATCGCATCCGTATTGCTAAATATGTTATCAATACATGTAGAACTGGTGGCTGTGACACGGGTAGGCTCACAAAACAAATTCTTTAGGCCAGAAGATAAAAAGGTCGTAAACGCCAAAGCAACTGTAATTACTTATTGGAGCGGAGCGAGCGAAGCGAGCGAAGCTCCCATGGACCGATTCGAATGGACTTTGTAACAATGCGCAGATCTCAGCGAGTTCTCAACCGATTTTAGAAATTTTGGTTTTAAAATGCACAAATTAAATTTCGCTAGGTCGACGTCGTGACGAAGAGAAAATTTCGAAAAAAAAAAAAAAAAACTCCGCTCCAATCTATGGTGCAAGCTTAGCCGGTGGCTGACTCTGCATCGACCTAGTTACCTTCTGGAATTTATCGATTATATGCACCAGATTGAGCGAAATGTTTTAATGCAGTATGGCATTTAACTAATTAATTTAACTAATGTGTAACGTGCGAAGTATTTTAAGAAAACCGCGCGGCACTTACGTCATTTTAAAGAAAATTATGAAATTTTGCGATAACTCAAAAACGGCTCAACCGATTTTATTCAATATAGTTTTCATTGAAAGCCTTATTTTCATGAATTTTTCCATAATTTTATGACCCGTGGTTGAGGGGGGGGGGGGGACACTATTTTTTGGATTTCCCGAGCGAATATTTACAAAACTGCTGACTTTATCAAAAAATGATGTTTGAAGACCCCTATTTTTTTTAAACGACCTATTCAACGACACCCCACATGCTAGTGTAGGAACGAAAAAAAACTCGCCCCCACTTTAGATGTACGGGAAGTACCCGAAAAAATATTTTTTTTGTTTTTATTTTACCGTTATGTCGGCGTGATACATACACATACCTACTCATACCAAATTTCAGCTTTCTAGCACTTATGATCACGGAGCTAAGCCGCGGACGGACAGACGGACAGACGGACATGGCGAAACTATAAGGGTTCCTAGTTGACTACGGAACCCTAAAAATGGTTCGAACCATTAAAAATTTTCCGCATGTGATCACAGATTATACGATAGGTACCTACTATTCCTATTTAGTTCCCAAAATCTTACGATTGGTTAAGCTTTCAAGGAGGAGACAGTCCAGAATGAAATCTCGATTTGCAAAATCCGGTCAGGTTAAGTTTGGACCTCATTCGAATCCGACACCATAGTTATCAGGTGCAAACTTAACGTAAACGTAAGTATGGGAAATGAGCAGTAGTAGTGGTACCGACGAGCCGCGTCGCCACGTGAATCACGCGCACCATGTGTCGGCGCCGGCGCAGCTGACGAGCTATCAACATTTACCTAATTAATCTTACCGCGATGCGTGATGGGAATTGGCCCATCAAAATAATTACCAAAGTAACCCCCCGAGACGATCGCGATACGCTCGTTGAATATTGGGTTCCTACTGTTGACTGGCCAATTATGTAATGGACAGTGTAATTATGTTAAAGGTGGATGATTCGAATTCAATTAATTTAAGATCATAATCATAATAAATTAATTACTTGCATTTTATGAGTAAGTTAATGGATAAAAACTCGACAATACCACAAAATACTACTAAAAACCGGCCAAGTGCCAGTCAGATTCGCGTACCGAGGGTTCCGTACCAACACCTACATCAAAATAGTTACGAGAATCGTATGCGTGTAGGGCAGTTTTAAATAAACTTTAAAACCTCCATGAAAAGACTGAACTACCTCGTAATTGTTTTTTCGTTGTCAACATTTCTCCGCTAAATGACGTCATTTTGGTGGTTACGTTTCTTTAGAATGAGTAACTCTTAAATTGAATTTTCGCTTCGTACCGAAGGCTTTCGAGGAAAATATAAAATAAGTGTAACTTAAAGTTTTGCCCTCTTTAGAACTGTATATTGAAAGATATTGGTGTGAAATATGAAATGTTGTCAAATTGATATGAATTGTTGTGATGTTGTGAAGAGCTTATGATTTATCAGCATACCTGTGCTAACTTGGGCTCGCTCTAGGGATTTGATATCTATTAACCTCTATTAACCACCGATGCGGTCTCAGAGGTACCGAACTAAAACCTCTTTGATTATTTTGAAATCACCGGTGCAGCCAAAAAATCTAAAACATTTTTCTGGTGTTAAGAAAGCTTATTCCTAGCACCAGTAAAAATTTCAAGCACTTTTGATATTTTCATACATTCCCCTTTGTGAAATGTTGACCTCAAATTGCAGGTCCGTTTTTTTAAGTCATAGTTAATCCGATAAAGGGCAGACGGTATAATTTATGGGATTAAAGTGTGCAAATAAATATTAATGGCGGGGCACGGAGCAGGGTTCCATTGTGTAGATAATATTGAAAGGGGTTAATTTTACGGTTTAAAATGTTAAACAAACAGCTTTTAATATTCAGTGTGCCGTCTGATTTTATGGGAGCGACGCTAACAGAAGTAAAATTGTCGGATTTAATGGTCGAGGAATATCAAGCGATCGAAGTGGAATTTTGAGAATTGAGTAGTAGCATCTGTCTATATTTATAAAACTGGCTGGAGTCTCATAATTTTGTTAATAAAACGGCCATGTGTGTGTCAGAATCACGCACTAACGGTTACGTAACTTAAATAAAAAAAAAAACATTTTATTTTAAGTACTTATTTGTTGTTTATTGGCAAGAGACGGCAAAAATCCCTTCAGCCATATAGTGTACTTAATACTAACTATATACAATATATAAGTTTTAATAATTAAATCTAACTAATACTTAATTTAAAACTTATAACTAAACTTAATTCTAATAAAAACAATGTTGTCAAAATAAATTTATTAATATGTATTTACATTACGCATAAATAACAGACAACATTAAAATAATAAAAACAATAATATACAAAATTTATAATAACATACTTTGTATGTAAAGCGGACAAGCGCACCGAATTTTGTTATTAGATAGTTGCATTCCTTATCTCGGTGTGCCGCGCGGCTACGTCACGGCGACCGGTTTGCTGCGAAGCAAACGGCGGCTGGCCGGTGCACCGCGCTAGTACTTATGACGCTTCGACACTGAATGCATGTCGCTCGTACGCAAAAACTAATAACAAATACTCTCGCGCGCTGACGCTAAATATAAATAATTGTGCTTGTGCTTGTGTATCTTTCTTCTCTGTGCTTTCGGACTTCCATCTGGCAAAATTATAAACTTTCTCCTTCTGTATATTTTCGTGTCTGTACTTTGGTACAATAAACCGTGTTGAAATATTTATGGATCATTATTTCGACCCCGAAGAGGAAACCTCAACCACGGACAGCCTCACTGGTGACCCCGAGAAGGAACAAATCATGCCAAATAACGAAGCAGAAGTGAGCAGAGTTGGAGTGCGGGTACCGCCATTTTATCCCGATAAGCCAGCGCTTTGGTTTGTGCAGCTCGAGAGCCAATTCGTGCTATCAAATATAACGGTTGATGCGACTAAGTTCCACTATGTGTTGGCACAGCTGGATTCAGCTACGGCGTCGATAGTGGAGGATGTTATTACGGCACCAGCGGCATCAGATAAGTACGAACAATTAAAAACCGAGCTCATAAAGCGGTTGTCAGTTTCACGGGACAAGAGAATCCAGCAGATACTGACAAATGAGGAATTAGGAGACCGGAAGCCGTCGCAGTTCCTCCGGCATTTGATGAGCTTGGCAGGTTCGGGCGTCCCCTCTGAATTTATGCGATCCATATGGACTAGCAGACTACCCACAAGTACGCAGAGCATCATCGCGGGCCAGTCGAAACTACCGTTGGACGAGGTGGCCGAACTAGCCGACAGGATTCACGAGGTCATGCCGTCGCCCCCGCAGATAGCAGCAGCAAGTTCATCAGCAGCGTCATCACCGCCATCGGCATCAGATCCCCTGCGCCAGGAGGTGGCAGCATTATGCCGGCAAATGAAAGTGATGATGTCAAAATTCGACCAGTCATCGCAACAGCGTGGGCGTTCAAGGACACCTGGAGGACAGAGCAGACGTGGGCGATCATCATCAGCACGGAGGTCGAATTCGAACTATAGGAAATTCCCAACGTGCTGGTATCACCACAAGTTCGGGGACAAGGCGACACGGTGCGTGAAACCATGTGACTTCGCGGGAAACGGACGGGGCAATCTGTAATGGCGGCCGACGACTGCCCCAGTACCGGTCGCTTATTTGTTACAGACCAGCGATCAAAAACACAATTTCTAGTGGACACTGGTAGTGATTTATGTGTTTTTCCCGTGTCTAAATTAAAAACTAAATATAATAAAACTGATTTAGTTTTAAGTGCAGCGAATGGTACAAATATTAATACATATGGCTATGTTAATTTTATATTAAACCTAGGCTTACGCCGTGACTTCGCTTGGCGATTTATTATTGCAGATGTAACGAGGGCGATAATAGGGGTCGATTTTTTATCGCATTATGGTCTGGTCGTCGACGTGAGGAATCAGCGCCTCATCGATGCCGTGACATCGCTTGCGACCCCGGCTTTGCTTGCGCGAAAATCAGAAGACGTCACTTCGGTTAAGGTAATGTCTGGTGATTCTACATACCACACTATACTCGAGCAGTATCCCGAAATAACACGTCCACCTGGTATACATCGCACACCTACACATAGTACTGTACACCATATACGTACTACACCTGGTCCGCCCGTATCAAGTACACCTCGTCGTCTAGCGCCCGATAAATTAAAAATAGCCAAGGCAGAGTTTGACGCAATGTTGAAAAGCGGCATCTGCCGGCCGTCAGAATCTCCATGGTCCTCTCCACTTCACCTGGCCCCAAAGAAGAACGATGGGTGGCGTCCGTGTGGAGATTACCGTATGCTTAACGCCCGTACCATTCCGGATATGTATCCGATTAGGCACATACAGGATTTTTCCCACAGTCTATCTGGTTGTACGATCTTTTCTACTATAGATCTGGTCAAGGCGTACAACCAGATCCCTGTCAACCCTGAGGACATCGCGAAGACCGCTATAACCACACCGTTCGGGTTGTTCGAATTCCCTTACATGGGATTCGGACTCCGAAATAGTGGCCAATCCTTTCAGCGATTCGTCGATGAGATGCTCAGAGGACTCGACTTTGTATATGCCTATCTCGACGACTTCTTGATTTTCTCGCAGGACCAGGAGACGCATGAGCAGCACTTGCATCAGTTGTTTCGCAGGCTCAAGGAATTTGGGATGGTGGTAAACCCAGCTAAGTGTGTCTTTGGCGTATCTGAGGTTATATTCCTCGGATACCGTATAACAGCTGATGGAACCACACCGCTACCATCGAAGGTCGAGGCCATCCAGAAGTTCCCTATGCCGAAAACAGTTAAGGAGCTGCGTCGTTTTCTGGGGATGGTGAACTTTTACCGCAGGTTTATTCCAGGTGCGGCCAAGTATCAGGCACCCCTGAACGCATTACTAACTGGCTCGGTGAAGGGTTCTCACCCCGTTAATTTCTCCCCACAGGAAATCGACGCGTTTCAGGCGTGCAAGGACAGTCTTTGTCAAGCAGCTATGTTAGCTCATCCGGACTGCCACGCGAAACTAGCTCTGGTGACAGACGCGTCAGACAAATCCATCGGGGCCGTGCTCCAGCAGTTAAAGGAGAACGAGTGGCAGCCGTTGGCATTCTTCTCGCGAAAGCTAAGTCCAGCACAGGTAAAATATTCACCTTATGATCGCGAGCTGTTGGCGATTTACGAGAGCGTGAAGTACTTCCGGCACATGGTGGAGGCTCGCGACTTTACGATCTACACCGATCACAAGCCGATCACGTTCGCCTTCCACTCTCGTAAAGAGAAGTGTTCCCCACGTCAGTTCAGACACCTTGACCTGATAGCCCAATTTACTACGGACATCAGGCACATTTCAGGAAAAAACAACGTCGTGGCGGATACACTATCGCGGATAGACGAGATCTCGCAGCCAGTCACAGCGGAGAGGATAGCAGCAGCTCAACAGGCAGATCAAGAGCTAGGACAGCTACGAGAGGCAGAGTCGTCACTACAGCTGGATAAGGTGAAAATACCCGGTTCTCAGAGTCATCTGTACTGCGACGTCAGTGGTGCTACTCAGAGACCATTTATACCCAAAAACCTACGCAAACCAGTGTTCGACAGTCTTCACTCTTTGAGCCACCCCGGAGCCAACGCCACCGCCAAATTAGTCGCAGAGCGTTACGTCTGGCCTGGCGTCAAAAAGGACTGCCGAGAATGGGTACGTACATGTCTCGCATGCCAGCGGTCCAAGGTCACACGCCACGTCTCAGCCCCTTTAGGTAGCTTTAAATTACCCAGGGCGAGGTTAGCATTTATACATATAGACCTGGTGGGCCCATTACCTTTATGCCAGGGGTTCCGCTACTGCCTCACAGCCGTCGATAGGTACACACGATGGCCAGAGGCAATACCGTTGGCGGATATGTCAGCTGAGACGGTGGCACGAGCTTTGCTGAGCAGCTGGATAGCTCGTTTTGGTTGCCCAGCGGATATCGTGACGGATAGAGGACGTCAGTTCGAGTCGGCCCTATTCCAGCAGTTATCTGCCATGGTTGGTTTTCAGCACCGTCGAACGACTGCATACCATCCAGCTTGCAATGGTCTCGTGGAAAGGTTCCATCGGCAACTTAAAGCTGCCATAACCTGCCACGGGAGTAGCAACTGGGTGGAATCGCTTCCTCTAGTTTTACTAGGGATACGGAGTGCCTATAAAGAAGACATTCAGGCTTCAACGGCTGAACTTCTTTATGGCCAACCTCTGCGCCTTCCAGGTGAATTTTTTAACCCTCGGGAGGATGAAACCACCGATGTGACAGATTATTTGTCACGAGTTCGCGGGTTTGCAAGGGATTTACATCCATCACCTGCGTCGCGGCACAGTGGTAAGCGCAACACCTTCATATTTAAGGACTTATCCACATCAGCTCAAGTCTTCCTTCGGGATGATACGATAGGTGGGTCCCTAAAACCTGCATATACAGGGCCATATGAAGTTATCTCCAGAGGTGACAAAGTGTTCAAAATATTGTTAAATGGCAAACAGGTAACAGTATCAATAGACCGCCTTAAGCCGGCCTTCATACTACGTGACCCTGATACAACACATCACACATCACCGAACAGCAACACACACAGTCATCACCTTAATTCACCCGTAAATCACCAGATATTACCAAGTACCAAGGACGCCGCAATAAAAAAAACGCGATCGGGACGTCAAATTCGATTTCCCAATTATTATCGCCCTTGACGGTCTCTGGAGGGGGGTGATATAGTGTACTTAATACTAACTATATACAATATATAAGTTTTAATAATTAAATCTAACTAATACTTAATTTAAAACTTATAACTAAACTTAATTCTAATAAAAACAATGTTGTCAAAATAAATTTATTAATATGTATTTACATTACGCATAAATAACAGACAACATTAAAATAATAAAAACAATAATATACAAAATTTATAATAACATACTTTGTATGTAAAGCGGACAAGCGCACCGAATTTTGTTATTAGATAGTTGCATTCCTTATCTCGGTGTGCCGCGCGGCTACGTCACGGCGACCGGTTTGCTGCGAAGCAAACGGCGGCTGGCCGGTGCACCGCGCTAGTACTTATGACGCTTCGACACTGAATGCATGTCGCTCGTACGCAAAAACTAATAACAAATACTCTCGCGCGCTGACGCTAAATATAAATAATTGTGCTTGTGCTTGTGTATCTTTCTTCTCTGTGCTTTCGGACTTCCATCTGGCAAAATTATAAACTTTCTCCTTCTGTATATTTTCGTGTCTGTACTTTGGTACAATAAACCGTGTTGAAATATTTATGGATCATTATTTCGACCCCGAAGAGGAAACCTCAACCACGGACAGCCTCAGCCACTTTTATTGAGAACTGACAAATTGACAATTAAAAAAAACATTTCTGAAAAAACACGGTAAAGAAAAATGTATGACCAGCCCGTCTAGCACAATTACTACGCTTCTTGACTCACGCGACATAGCATCGCCAGTCACTCTCTTACAGTACAGCGAAGAAAGAGAGGTAATATTTCTCGCGCGAGAAAGAGTCATGTGTCACAGTTGTGCTAGAGGAGAGGTGCTGCAGCTTGTAGATCCTTTCAGCAAGGACTATCGAAAAAAATAACATAGTCATTCAAAAATTCTACAATAAGCCCATTTGCGTAGCAGCGTGAATCAACAACGTAGAGGTTCACCAACCTCATTAAACAGCCGTAGCGGGCCCAGCGTAGCTTCGTAGCCCGTAGCTCGCGCTAAACTAAACACTAAACATTAGTTGCGCCTGAGCACGCGGAGAGAACGTATGTGTGTGCGCATATCTTGAGTCTCACTTTCGACCCGCGTACGAAATATTGGAGACTATTGTTGTGAAAGAAACTGATTGAATAGTGTTGTAGTGATTCTCGGATTGCCTTGAAGGTGGGTTGGGTGTTCTTTATGAAATGAATGCTTTGATTCTGTTTTTGCGGTTGCTTTTTGTTGGCAGTTTGGCATCGTATTCGTGTTTGTCAATTAATTATTGATTTCGTAGGAGTCAGTTCGCATTTATCTCGCGAAAGTACGTCGTCCGTATTTTTTTATTTTAATTTTTTTATTGAGGAATACCTGGCATAGACGAACTAGCTACGTATGATAAGGTATCTTAGGTATAGCATACATCCTAACACAATTCCCACTGAGATTTTGTGCAGGTAAATACTTAAAGTGGCATTGCCATTCAATTATTAATTAATAGGAAGTTTTCATAATCTAGACACGTGTATATGAATTGGGGCAACACTGTTGGTCTTTATTTTTGAGGGTCATGTCATGTTTATTTACGTTTAGTAACTTTTTCTGTTAAATTGTTCGCTTTATTATTAAGGCTACGTGACCTTCTCTACCAGGCAACCATAGAATTAAACAGAGCTAAATCATGCTGAGCAGTAAGATAAAATAAATTGCACTAAGAATGTGTTACTCTTTTATGTATGAAATCTAAAAATGACAATTGAACATCTTTCACTTTGTACCATCGCACTGCTTGCCATCGGCAGGGTACTCATCCTCACACACTGGAGCTCAAATGTTCGATAATTGTGCGGTTCCAGAGGAATTTTCTACGCGAACGCTTCGCATGTGGAATGAGCTCTATGCCGAGGTTGTCCCCGGGGGCTACAGTATACGGTTCTTCAAGAGGGGATTAGATATATTCTTAAAGGGATGATGCTCCTATTGCTCCTGGCGTCGTAAGCGTCCATTAGGCGGCGGCGGTAACTGCTTAACATCAGGCGGGCCGCATGCTTGGTTGTTACCGTCGTAGTATAAAAAAAAAAATATATATATAATTATAATAAAATAATAAATAATAATGTATATAGGTATAAAATCTCTGTTATGCCAGGAATGGCAGGAATGTAGTTCAAATTACTAAATGCCATACAAAAGCTTATCCAGATTGACTCTAAGTTACTCAGTCTACGTAGACTGAAATTATTATTTCTAAGGCTAATAATGCGTATCTAAGAAGTCAGTGGCCTGTTTAGTAGAAATATGTGAAGAATTCTTGTCTACAAGGTGCTTGCTGAGAAATCTCGCCGGGAATAGCGCATGCCTCGCGTTCCGTGCGTCCGCGCATGTGTCGGAGGACATCGCGATTCGCCATTGTTTTGCCCTTATTGGGTATCAATCGGCGGGCGAGGGTTTCTTTAACAAAAACTTTGAATACTCCAGCTGTTGGAAGCCTAATAATAGGAACTCTAAACTGTAGGTATCCCCCGAAAAAGACTGTTCAAAGGGCTCAATCAAGTCTTTTGGTTCCTTAGCTTTTAATCAATTTATTAAACAACTAGCTTTTGCCCGCGACTACGTCCGCGTGGAACTTGGAAGTATGGAAGCAACCTCGTACAGCACGATAGATATCCACCTAATCACCTTAATTAATAAAAGGGATTATTAAAAGCGCCTAAGCAAATGTAAGAGCAATTATGCTTTTGGTCTAATCATTACATTTCCTACAGGGTCATCAATGTCATCATGAATTACTTATTACTCACTTTTAAATCTTTTTAGGGATAATTTCCAGGATGAAAACTATCCTATGTCCTTCCTCGGATCTTAAACTATCTCCATGCCAAATTGCATCAAAATCGATTCTGCGGTTTAAGCGTGAAGAGGTAACAGACAGACAGACAGACAGACACTTTCGCATTTATAATATTAGTATGGATTTAAGGTTGATCATCAATCAGTCTATCAGTTTTATTGCTTTCATAGGTAACATAAGATGGACGTTACAATTATATTATGAAATTAGCATGTTTAGGAGCTACGGTGTCATCAATGCATTTGAATTTCTCTTTTGTCGGAGTTTAAAAAGTCAAGCTTAAATAGTATCACAAAAATAGTATTCCATACAAACCGTTTACGCTGTCACTAGCGAGTATACGGTCACATTAAGAGGCCTTATTCCTTTTAAAAAATATTTTTTTCATATTATGACAAATATATTGATAATTTCAACCAACTTTTTGAAGTGAATAATATACTTTTCCCCGAGTTCTAGGTAGTAACATAGCTATTTCATGCTTTCATTGCGTGCAGTCGAAAATAAGTTGAAAAAACTAATTTTCCGCGTGAATTTTGTAAAAATCGAGTAGTTTTTGAAACAAAAATTATCGATGAAAAATTCAAACTGTAGGTTTCAAATATATACCAATAAATCCCAATAGCCCTGTTCTAGGTAGTCACATCAATAACATGTTAAGCAACATGTTTGATCATAGAGAAAAATGTCTAAAACAACCAGCATTTTAAAAGGAATAAGGCCTCTTAGCTCGTAGTAAGTGTACAGGATGCGGAATGCTTTGAGGCTATGCCTGCTTGTTTTCCTTATGGTGACTGAACACTCTCGCCGAGACAGGGCGAGTCAAGCAAGCCGTCGTTTTCCATTTCTATAAGTAAATGAAGGACGGCCGGTACGTGTCGCTCTATCTCGGCGAAAGTGCACAGGCGACACTACGAGTAGTTACTGTAACTACGTGGTCTATTCCTGGCTACTGGTTTATTTTGAATAGTTCCCATGATAGTATCGGCCTGCGCTAGAATTAGCTTCTGTGACGTATTGGAGCTACACGTCGCAAGGTGTTTTTTTTATTGGCGAAGCAAGCAAAAAGGGGAGCCCATGTCGCAATAGCAACTGACAAAAACCAACAGTGTTGAAGATTGGGTACTTCATTAAGCAAACCCAAGACATCATCATAATAAATAAGTACGGGATTCGAACCCAGGACCGCCGGCTCAGTAGGCGCAAACTGCGCCAACCGCATCGTCAAATCGTGGGCCGTCCTCATCCAACGGCTTTCCGTGATCCTCGGTAGGTCATAAACCTTGATGGCCTTCCCATGTTGCGCTTTCCGGTACGCGGTCGCCACTCAAAAACTGTGCCTATGTAAGGTACTTGCGCCAAAGATGGCCCGGTTCCTAAGATAGCCAACTTCAAAATGTTATAGTTATGTTATAACTAAAATTTAAGTGGGCTATCTTAGGAACCGGGCCATCTTTGGCGCAAGTACCTTAGTATGGCAAATTATGTCGGTGTGGCAATTTCCTTATATTTTTCTATCAAGTTTTTGGTGTAAGTTCGTGTTGGTTTTATTTGGAAAAGTTCCCGTAACTATAGGCGTGGGGAAGCCTGCTAGAATTACCCGCTGTGTCGTATGGACGTGCTACGATGAAAGGTCGTATCTTTTTATAGATCTCATAGACACATACGACTTTATAATCGTTCACGGCAGTGTGGGCGGCGTCGTAGGCAGGTACTTCCGTGAATCCGACCAATTAGATAAATTTAGACCAATTTAAATAGAATAGTTTATATTGCAGCTTCCGGGTTCCTATTACATGATTTAATTAACCGTCAAGCATTTAAACATTTGGAAGCTCAAATTATCCAGGTCTGTTCACGCAAATTGAAATATCGTAAAATTGAGAGGCTAATTTGACGGTTGACCATAATTGACAAGATTTTATAATTTTAAGTCTACAATTTTATTTACTTTTCTTTATTCCGCTTATGGTACGTTTACACGCTTGCCAAGCCTTGGCAAGCCTACAGGACGCAGTTATATGTTAGAGTGAGCACGATGTAGGTCCGTCTTACTCTAACTAACATATGACTGCGTCCTGCAGGCTTGCCAAGACATGGCACGCGTGTAAACGTACCATTAGGTAGAGGACGTTATCACTGTTGTTATATTTTTTCTAAGATTCAAAATTTGTCTTGGCTCGGGGCACGCTTTAGGGATTTGATATCGATAAAAAAGATGTCGATATATTATATTAATACATTTCTCGTTGAAAGTTCTCGATTACTATAAAACGGGCGATATCATGTCTAATGAAGTGGATATTTTCATCTAGACGGCAATGTTTAATACCACCGACGAATATGGAAAAAATATTGATTGTATACTTACTATGAAAATGATTTAAAATAAACAAATGAATACACGCTTTTTATTGTTTTCATTCTGAAATGAAGAGAAAAAATATATATTTATGTTGATTAACATTTAGATGTTGACAGTAACATCGATATATTAATTTGTCGGTAAAATATTTTGCTACATTATTATAGTATTGGTGCCCCGAGTTAGCACAGATTTATAAGCATTGTAATGCCCAATGAGAGTTCAGTAAGTAAGTTATATGACCAAGTTATGACTTGTGATTCTAATGTGAACCTCATAAAAATCTGAATGTAAATTTGTAGTTTTGACGCGCGTCCGGCTGAGGCCAAATTCGATGCTTCTAATCACATACTTACCAACTGCCTCTCTCTACTTTAGTTAGTTCTATTGCAGCCTTTCGCAAAGTGTGTTCCGTAGCACACTGATGTACTGTGGCCGTTTTAGTTGGTGTGCCACGGCAAAATAGAGTTGTCTCTTAAAGTTGAGACAAGACGAAAGAAAAATAACATACTACGCGAAGAGACTTTGCCAAAGAATAAAAAATGAAAATGATTTATTGGTTATCAAAAGTGTTAGCCTAGTTAAATTAAATTTACAGAGTAACACGCTTTTACGTGTCTAGTTGTAAATGAAATAGTCTTGGCTATTCAGCGTGGTAATGCGGCCAGCCTTCTAGGCACCTTCCCACTCGGCGCCGATCTGGAGCTCGTGTTTTATTTATAGTTAGGTCTATAAATATATGTAGTAAATATATACTCGTAATGTTTACACTCAGAGCTGCAATTTTTATTTTTTATTTACGGTGTATCTCCATTTTCTCGGTTCTATAGACCTTGAACGCAAAAAGTATGTGGATCACTGCTCTGTTAGTATAACTTATCAGTTGTAGGTACTGATTGATTGATTTTTGCTTGTTATTTTAAATAAGTAAATAAATTGGGGATGAATTGCCTCCCCGAATTTGGCTCTAGGTCGCGCATATGCGCGGGCGGCAAAGTGCCATAAAGCGACACTTAAATTTAATCACACCCCTGCCACTTGCGGCCATGTGTACTGTATTCCCACACTGGGATACTTTCTGGGAAACCATTTTGAATGTACTCCTAATTTCATTAACTGTGTACCACGGACTATATTTGGTACTCCTTTTCAACGAGATGCCTATCGATGAGTCCTTGGAACTTACTTTTCTCAAACATGCAATAAAATGTCGCCATAACGTGCGTTATACCAGGGTTCGAAGTATCACGTTTCGGGCGGAGCAACTCGAGTGAACTGTAAAAGAATTTCATACAAAATTTAAGGCCTAGGCCGGGAAGTCATTTATTTTTAAACATGGCGTCTGGTGTTCATGAACAGGCTAAACAGCTGAATTATAAGTATCTAATTGCAAATGTTTAAAAAAAGTGTCGAATATAAAATGTATATAGGTAGAAACATTGGAAGGAGGAAGGCCTACGTTTATCCCATTTTACGATCAGGTTGAGGAGACGTTCTGAAGAAAGGGCAAGTCTGTAGTTATTCAAAACCGACGAGCATGTATGAATAAATGATTGAGTGTTAATGGATCGAAAGATGTATGCTAGGGCCGTAGCAAAAGAAGGACGTAGTCTCTGCCTTCTCAGTCGTTCACTCTTGACAGAGTGGACATACACATGGTTGTATGATGAGACGTATCGCAATGCGCCTCCACTTGCCATTGCGACTAGGGCTCCCCTTTTTGCTTACCATCAGGCGTTAGTGGAGTCACTATGTTGTGCCAATTGCCAATATACAAAAAAAACCTTGCCACGGTCTTCAGACCACGGGAACATTGAATGGCGGTTTTTTGCCGCATCTTTTCAGCAGCAGTCTGTGCCTACCCTGGACGAGTCAGATGAAAAAATTACGGGCGTTTGTAAGGCGTTTTTTCGCTATTCCCATTTCTGCAAATATTGTTAAAATAGATGATTGTTGAAAGTCGATTTTTCACGTACCCCGAAGCCATTCCCGAGTGGGATCCTAATTAGATTATAATTAAAACGACTGGCTCTTCCGTTTTGGTAATCGTGAAAAAGGAATGACGTTAGAACCGCGCGGTTAGAACGCTAGTTGATTTACCCCGGCGCGGGCGCACCGGCCATCTCGCCGGGCGCCCGCAGAGCGCCCACGCACCACAGGGCGCTAATTAAAATAGCCCTACACGTCATACCACTATTTATTGTTTCTCTACACCACTGACCACCATCCTAATTTCTGTTTGTTAACTTTTAAATTAATTTATAGAAATGAGAGTGGCCCGAATCATGTGATTTATGATGGGCGGCTACACCCTATTATAATGTTAATTTTTCGAGACCGCGGTACATAAATCAAATAATTCAAAGATTAATATCTTGTTTAAGTATTTTTATTTCAACACTATTGTTCGGGTGATTGGTATCGTTTTATTCTTCAATCTGCTACGTTCGTTAATGAATTCTTTTTACTGTCCAGAATCGTGTAGTTGATTATACATCTAGTCTGTTTCTAAGTCTATTGAGGCCCATATACCCCGTGGTTTTCGATGCATCGATGAGTTGACGCCTACCGTCGGCCTAGTGTTAAATCATTCGTGCACCGAAAACCACGGCGTATGCCCATGACAGACACGTGCAGCTCTACTATTCTCTCTCTCTACTTTACCTATGCTCCATGAACACCAACTCCAAGTACCTACTGACGATTTTAAGATTGTCACAAAAACAACTTGAGAAATTAGCCTACTTACATCATGTAAAAATTTGGGCAAGTGCGAGCCCGACTCGCGCATGAAGGGTTCCGTACCTATACATATATATAATCTATAACAAGTTTGTTGTATGGGAGCCCCCTTAAATATTTATTTTATTTTATTTTTAGTATTTTTTGTTATAGCGGCAATAGAAATACATCATCTGTGAAAATTTCAACTGTCTAGCTATCACCGTTGTTGAGATACAGCCTGGTGACAGACGGACGGACGGACGGACGGACGGACGGACGGACGGACGGACAGCGAAGTCTCAGTAATAGGGTCCCGTTTTTACCCTTTGGGTACGGAACCCTAAAAAGCGACGGTATCGATTCTATGATGTGGCGACGCGGTCGACGGGAGCGATTCGTTACGATCGGGCGCAGATTTCTACGAAAAACGGAAGGAGGAGAATGCATGATTGCATGATGCACTGTAAAACGACACGCGATGTGCCGTAAACCATTCTTATCTTTGGTGACGCGTTTAACGCAGTTTGTATAGCCCTGCCTACTGAGCGGGCGGTCCCGGCCAGGGCAAATATTTGTGAGATGAACTCGAATATTTTTGTTTGGGTCATGGTTGTTCTATGTATTTAAGTATATATTTTAGCTCTTTTGTACAAAGTTAGTAGTGTTTCAGTTTTATAGTTACTGTCTCATAGCTTTAATACATTAAACCGCCACACTCGATAATTTTTTAAGGCATAGGCCGCACAGCTCACGAATCCCTTTTATTTGATACGGCACATGAAAATTTTCCTTTATCTATATAAGTACGTATATCATCGTCTAGTAGGTACCCATAACACAAGCCTTTTTGAGCTTAATTTTGGACTAGATCGATTTGTGTGAGGTTGTCCGATATTTATTTACCTTTAAGTACCTATCTCTCACAAATGATCACAACTGCCATGATGTCATTTGTTGCAGAATTTGCTGACGTAACAATTTGCAACGGGGATGGTTCCGCATCTACCGCCAGGCTGCCCCATTGACAGCCTTGTGCGTTGCTTGCGAACCTAGCGGCGTGTGCGTAGCGTGCGCGGTGCGTAGCGTGCGGCGTGTGCAAGGTGTGAAGGACGTATACGGGATGTGCGCGTGGCGACTGCTTCTCCTGGCCGCGCTGCCTGCGCTTGTTGGTAAGTCCTGAACTTCAAAGAACCTATGTAGTGTTTCTGCGAAATTACCTAAGTAATAAAACGTTGTACAAGTTAAAATTTCATCCCATTTTAACTTATTTTACATACAAAACTCCCGTGAGTCCGAGACATATTAAGTCAACCGTCCATTATAACTTCTATTAAGGCATTGGAATGTTCACAAACCTAAGAAACAGAGACTTTAGGGCGTTAGTATTTACATAAATAATTATGATACGTACCTTAGTACCGTAAGTACCTTGACTTTGGTACCGTAGTTTTCCAAGCTTACGTAGTGTTTCAGCTGTGTAAGGACTGTATATCGGTCAATTTGACTATAAAATCAATCTTTTGTCCAAATCCAGAGCACAAAAATAAAATTATAAAGTCCTCCCTCAAATCTCGGCGTAAAAAACAAAATGAAACCGGTGCGTGTTTTTTTCCCGCACTAAAGACAAAGGGTGACGAGGCCCCTCGAACCAGATGCGCATGCTGTAATGCGCATATGCGCAGTGGCAACATGAGCAAAGAGATTGGCAGTTGGCAGCGTCGATCGCGGAAGCTTTGACTAAATACGCCATCATTGCTGCACTGAATAGCATGCTTTATGGTGACAGTTTCAAGAGAGCTTTGCCCCTTGTGCGTAGCCAAGAAATGGAACCTGTCGGTTTTCTGTTCGGTCAGTAAAAGCTGTCTGATTAAGAATAAGAGTAAACATTCTAATATAAAAAGTACCTAACACTTGTCCAAACAAAATTTGTGTAATTTGTATAAATTCAGGCATAGCTAGAGGATATTATTTGTAGCCATGTGTATAAGTGGGGACGCATTATAACTGTTATAAGATTTTATTAAATGGGCACCACAGGAGGTCCTTAGAATTTAGAATATTAAATTACTAAGCATTAAAGCGATTGTAAGGATTTGCGAGTGTACCCGCATCACGCATGCGCGGATAACAATTACGATGATGTAGAGATTTTGTTTGAGCCACTCCGGCGACTCACGCCCCTTAGAACAATATGTTAATTACATCGTTGAAGAAATTATTCATCGAGTCTTTTAATTTTAATACAAAATCGTCGTTTTTTTGCCGTAAATAAAATGTAGGTACACTGAATTGTAATAAACTATATGTGGAATAACTGACGCTGTCAGAAACTGAGACATGCGGATTGGTTATCACGAGTGCTGTCCACCAATTTCATTTCGTGAAAGACGAATATAAATTTTCGATGCTGACTGCCAACCTTCACTAGTCGATGAGACATATTAAGTAGAAGAAGTACCCCTGGGATGGTCCCGAAGATGCTGGCAGCATTTTCTAGTTGAAGGAAGCTGCTGTTATAAAAATACTGAGGTTTATTTCCAAGAAATGACCTTGACTACAATGTTTACTAACATGCTACAGTTGCAATGACCATGATAACGTGTAGTGCAAACGTTGATCAACAGGCCATAATTAGGCGATCTAAGAAGTTGTAGGAGTGGGTGGTCGATGGGTTATCGAGCAGAGGTTCTCCTAATATTGATGAGTCTAGAGCCAAAGTCGGAATGAATTTTATTTTACAATACACAAATATTTATACAAAGATTTTGGTAATTACAGATGATGAAATGCTTACAACAGACTCCGTAGAATCATATTTATTTTGATCATATCGATTAACGATTTAAGCAAGTACCTAAATCGTATAAATAAAAATAGTAGCAACGATTTGCGGATGTGAATCATTACGTCCCCTGGATATGAAACGCACGTGGTCGGCAACAGAGTGTGTTAACGGTAATAGTTGAGATTCTTATAGTGAGTCAACACATGTGGGTATAGGGTGCCGGGTTGGTGCCAAAGTCGCTGCGGTAGAACAGAACAGGGCGACGACCTCGCGTCGATCGGTGACCAAAGCGATCGCTGCCAGCTGTTCTAATTCGTGAAACCTAACATATATGCACCTATTTAGAGTATATAAATAACTAAAGCTATTGTGCTCAGGTGCTACAGGTAGAGCGCCTGCAGCGCGCCCGCCCATTAGCCCGCTGAACAATCGTTAAATTAACATAAATTCCGAAATACATAGTTAATACTATTGTGTTCCCTGCGAGCACGTGGCGGCTTAGCTTGGGAACTTTTTTTAGCTCCGATGACAGCAACGGAGCTAGTTAATCCCGCGTCAACTGACACGCTTAAGGGATTTGAAGAGGCCGAGAAAGAACTCATTTGGGACTCAAACAGGTGCGAACCGGCGCTTGCTACAGTCGTCCGTCACTGAGCGTTAAATTAGTTTCTAATTCGGGAACATACTTATAAACAGCTGTTGGCTTTTAACATTCTACAAATGATTGCGTACCGCCCGCGCCGCCAAAGCAGCCTTTGTTTGCGTCTGCACTCGCTTTGATTTGTAGCCCCGACCGGCTGGAACGTTGCAGAACTTCATTCTCCTGTCTTCACGATCTAAATGTACTAACTTCATCTCACTACCTCGATTTGCGCATGTGGATTGTTGTATAAGGAGCGTAGCGATTTCATCTTGATTGAAGTCATAATGTAGGTCGGGAACGCCGATTCGAATTCGAAACTGACGCATCTAAGTATTTTGAGATTTATTAACCCAACTGGAATGAATTGTGAAATGTGAATTATATAAGTACATCGTATCAATTCGTTTGAAGTTGGGTTAGGACTCCCGTTTCAAAACTGGTGCATCTAATTAAGTATTTTGAGAAGATTATTTATGAACCAGTTTTGCGGCAATTAGTATAATATCCCGAAGTGCGATAGCGAGTGTGTGGATTTTAAAATGTGATTTCTTTTTGGCCGAGCGAGTGAAACGTCTCCTTTTCAGTTGGGACAAAAATGCTTTCGTAATTTGTCGATACCGTTTTTCGAAATTTCTCAATATGGCGGAGATATGGGGAAATAATTAAATTTCAGTCATTTTGAAAAAGATTCGCGAGCTCTACGGGTACGGTCACAGACCCACTTGAATAAGTTAATCGAGGCAATGAGACCTGCTCATTCAATTTGCTTGAATAGGTCGGGACCCCCGATCCAAACCTGGCGCTAAATATTTCAAGAATAATTAACTTCCCGGCAATTGGTACGAGAATGTGATTATTTTTATACAGAGTGCGTAGGAATATGGGTCGCGTGGCCGGGCCTGGGCGCTGCCAACTCTGAATGAGTGTCGTATTATTAGCGTCCACGTGCCGAGGTTTTCGTGTTTGCGCGGAAACGGGGAATGGCGTGGGGAGGGGGGTGCCCGCATCCTGTGTCCGCTTGAATCGGCTCCAGCGTGACGCAGCTGTGAGGACCACCTCGTGCGCTGTTTACGCTGCGCCTACGGTGATTTCTAATATAAGCGTGCATGTACACTATACTATACAATGTAATTGTACGCTGGAATGACTTGCTCAGCGCCGGCGCCGCGGGGATCTGTTCTAGGAACGTGCAATAATATTTGCTTACGCTTTCTACGTATACGGTGTTAAGAAAATCCTTTAATCTATTCATTTTAAGCCGGCGATGACTAAAGGATTCTATCAAACCTCAAGCTTCAAGCTTATCCATCATTATTCTGGATACAGCTTATCTGAGTTTTGGTATGATTGCTGTCAATCAGTGCACATTAGAGCGGCGCCGGAGTGACGGCGACTGATCCCATGCCAAGTGTCACAGTTGTAATGATTTGTGTCAGCTAGAGCGCTTTCGCAAGTTATTTACTAATTTGAGGAGAGGTGTCGTGTGCTATCGCATATATTCGAGATCAACTTTGCGTAATAAGGTGTATCGGTTGTGTGACACACATCTTAGAGTATTTCGAGAACGGGTAGTCGTACCCATTTCTGCGATTTGGGTGGAGACCAAAAAGTTCACCTTAATTCAGTCAATAAAAATTTGTATCAAAATGTCACGTTGTTAACATTGTGTCATACTTTGGCCACATAATGCGAAGAAGAGACGAGAGCCTTGAAGAACTGGTCGTGGTTGGGGGCATTGAAGGCAAGAGAGCCCGAGGCCGTTCACCAACCAGATGGTCTGACCAAGTCAAAGAAGCAACATCCAAAAGCAACTTCCACAAGGCGGGGATCGATGGAGACAAAACATCAAGGCAAAATCAGCCAGTGATCACAATTTTCAGTAATGAGGGACCGATTGTAGAGAGAGAAGAGACATTGTATTCGTCTCCTGTAGAAAATTAAAAATAAGACGCACATCGTTAAAATAGCAATTGAAATGTGGTTCATACCGTGACATTTCTACGACATGATCCACATAAACGTGCCAAAAGAGGCCCCGTGTCGCCTCGGTGATGTACAGACAGCAGTAGAAGTTGCTAATTCGTAATACAGCGGGCCTATGATGGTGTTTCTAGCACAATAGAGAAATTAACGTACACGTCCATCACGCATCACGCATTAAGAGGGAAGACCACTGCCTAACTTACCTTACCGTCCGTTTACGTTAAGATTGCACTTGGTAACTATAGCGTCGCATACAAATGGGGCTCAAACTGAGGCATGAGGGTAGAAGAAATCGCATAAATCGAAACGGTCCAACACAAATTTTATTTCCTATTCAGTTGCCAAAATTTCGTTACGATTGGTTAAGTTTTGGAGAAGGAAACAATCAAGAACGAAACCTAGATTTGTATGGAAAATGAACAGCAATACCTGTAGTATATCCTCTAAAAAATAGATAGGTACCTAATAGGCTCTCTGCACGATTCTACAGTACTAAGAGAATAGCTCAGCTCACTGGGACACCACGCGATGGCAGCGTCATCAGCTACGTAACCCATACAAAAATGTGGCAGCCGAACATCGCCAAGTGATTTAGCTTCCATACATTCTAGTAGCTGGCAACGTTACAGTGCGTGTGAGGCAGAAGACGTTTGTATAGACTACTATATTGCATTCTTTTTTTATACTGCGACGGTGACAAACGAGCATGCGGCCCGCCTGATATTAAGTAGTTACCGCCGCCTATGGACCCTTGCGACGCCTGGAGCATCACACGCGCGTTGCCGACCCTTTAATAACCTATTCACTTCCCTCTTGAAGAACAGCATACTGTAGCCCCCGGGGAAAACCTCGGCAGGGAGTTCATTCCACATGCGGGGCATTCGTGTAGGAAATTTCTCTGGAACCGCACAGTTCTACTTTTGCTGCCGATTGTACTGTAAATATCAGATTTGTCACACCACGTCCGGTGCATCGCTCTCATTTGTACAGGAACCACAGGCTGGAGCATTCAAAATCAAGGTCGGGGCCAGCAATGCATCGTTCACGCACATCGGTTCAATGCCAAGCGTACTTACATAAACTATTTAAAATGCCGAGGGTATTTTTGGCACTCGCAGCGCGCTTTTAGATCATCGTGTTTTCTGTCACCGAGCTTGAAGAGTTTTTTTAGATGTGTGTCTTTTTACACGGTATTTTGTGGTGGATTCAAGGTGTGCCAATAAAAAATATTACATAGAAGCGGTTCCTGGTTTTCAATTTTACATTTCACAAACGGTCGAAAAGGAACGAGCGCTCACTGTTCTGAAGCACCTCCGTTTCAGCTTGGCCATGTCCGGATGTTCGGATATACGGACGTCCGATTGTCCGGATTTCCTGCTGTTCTCGCCTATAACCGATTTCATTCTCAAGAGACTGATGAATTAAATATAAGATCAGAAAGATTGATTGTTATTTTGGCGTAAAAATAAAAATGCTCCGCATAAGAACTTACCTACTCGTACATAATTTTGAGACGAGCTACGTTGCGGACTTGGGGTTGATAATAAATCTCTAAGATGATTGCAATTCGCGCCACGTAATTTATATTGTTTCTGAAATTTATTAGATAGATTCCTCAATACAACTAGTTTGACTCCTAAGCCTGCCTGTCCACAGAAGCGAATCGGAACGGATGTACAAAATGGACCAATCATATTCCTCAAAATTTAAATCTGTGGCCTTAGTGAAACCGTGATTCCGATGATATAATCTAGGACCAAAGGAGCTTAAGTCTCACTATAGAGTTATTATCTTTTGTTTCTGGTTAATATGTGACTTCCACCCCTCTTCACTAGGGTCTCAGAAATGTACCTCTTTTGGGCTTGACAAAGCCGCAGCCTGATTGGTTCATTTCTCCGCTCTGCTTCTGTGGACAGAACGACCTAGAACCTTCTCTGTTGACCGAATTGAATATGATTTGGTGTTGTATGCAGGTGTGGGTGCTGGTGGAGTAATAGAAGTAACGGGCAGCTGGGAGGAAGGTCCCGAGTTCCTGCCGACGCGACGAAACGTGGTCGCGCCACCGGCCGGCGAAGCAGTGCTCTCGTGCCGGGTGGCGCACCTCGGAGATAAGGCGGTGAGTACCTCAGAGTATCTAAGTTAAGGGTGGATGAAGTAGACAAGCTGTTGAGACAGGAGGGTCCTGAGTTCCAACGTCGTCGTGCCGCCTGGTGGCGAGGCAGTGCTCTCATGCCGGGTGGCGCACCTCGGAGACAAGGCGGTGCGTACCTCAGTGTGTCTACCTAAGCTTAGGGTGAAACCTGGTGATGTGCTGAAGGTGACAGGCTGCTGATAGGAGGGTCCTGAGTTCCGGCCACGCAATGTGTTCGCGTCGTCCACCTAGTGCGCTTTCCTATACGTGATGGCCACTCCATTCCATTTTATATTAAACCTTTTATAATAGGTATACCATTAGACACTTCCTCGTTCGATATTGTCTATCCAGCTGTCCACACAAAGATTTACACCCTTCGTGACTTGTGTGCTGTTACGCATATAGGCCAGAGCGGTTTTAATTCCCAATTTTAGCACCCACACCACGGAATCGTAAATAAAACTCGTGTCACGACCGTGGAATGTTATCGGTTCCGTCGGGAACATTCGGCAACTACAGTCTGACAAAAAAGACTAGAAATTAAAAAGAAGCAATACTGTAGTGTCCTCGTTTTCTTAGATTGATTAGAAAGGGACGACACTACAGTATAGCCACTTTTTAATTTCTACTCTTTTTTGTCAGACTGTACTGTAGGCCGGACTTGGCATTTGGGGGCCCCTCCTCTCGAAATGCTATTCATCAAATTGAATAGTCGGCAGTAGTATTTTAAGTGATAAATACGGAGAATATAAGTATGGCGCCATTTCTACTTTGGGCTTGTGCACAAATCACGTGAGGTTCGATAGGGGGGGGAGGGGGTCACGAAAAAATCACGAAAGATCACGTTGGGGGAGGGAGGGGTATAAGGAGACCTCACGTGTATTTTTCTACTATGAACGAAGACTAAGAAAAATCGATATTTTTTCTCGGCTTCGTTAAAAATAAATCTTCACTTGTTAAATACTTCAAAATTGCGAGTTTATTTTACGAAATTCTGGCAGAAAAAAAATACACGTGAGGTAGTATGGGGGAGGGGGGGGGTTAGCAAAGAACCTCACCAAATATCACCAGGGGGGAGGGGGGGGTCAAAAAGTAGCCGAAAAAACATCACGTGATTTGTGCACAAGCCCTTTAGGGACTGGGGCCCGTAGGCCCCCGGGCCTTGTGAGCCTAGGGGTAAATACGGCACTGACTGTACAGCTCGTGTTAGTCACGGAGTCGGTGGCGCCTAATATAAAGAGCGGCGCGCGCGGTGCGCGTGGGAACGGCTTTTGTGATTTGTTTATGCTGGCGTGATGTACATTTATCATAATTTGAGTACGCTATATACATAAATAAGACAGCATGTTGGTGTTCGTGGACGGATAGTATACAGGTTAATGTTAGTTGGATAATGTGGGAAAATCCCAAAGCTATCGCCGCATCTATAATGGAATTCTCTTAAGTTATACACATCGACGTGTATTTTAAGAGGTAGCTGAAACAATGTATTTTTTTTCCTTTGGGAACTTAGGCGGGGTAACTTTAGACTATCTTGTCTGATCTTATTAGGAAGGGGTCCTTGCGGATACACTTCGACCCAATGGGATCTTTTGTGTAGTTACCCCCATCGCGCCTACTCAAAGGATTGTTCCACCACCTTCATATATCGGATGATGGAACCAGTTGGTAGTGCCTGGAATTCCTTCGGTTCTGGGTAACCAAGCCTGATTCTATACATTCCATGAATAGCTTTGAGTGCCTCAAGCCTGCCATTTTCCTCCACTCTTGTTGGTGCTGGTTTTTGGCATAGTCCTTGATGGCTGTTGCTATGGTTCCCTGCGAGAGATCCACACATGGTTCAGGTCCTATGAAACTTGTCGCAGAACGTTAGACTAAGAAGATAGTCCTTTCCTTTCAGATATAATGCAGATGACAACACGTTATATTTATAATTTGTGCATTTATAATTTCTTGAAGTCTTAAGTGTGACAACGTTATTTTACAAATATCACTGCATTCAGTAGTTTGTTAAGAGTTTTTCCTAAGTAAAAACAGTTGTTTAAAGGTAACCGCGTTTTCTAAAAGCTTTTATCTACGCACATATCATTAGTGCTCTAAAATGCGTTCAGAAACCGTAGGAAATGACCAGCATTACTACAACCAATTTTACTATGAGAACTTTCTTATCTGTGGCAGTAGGTAAAATCTGTATACTGTAATATTATAACAGTAAATACTCAAAGAACAGTATCAATTTTTGTAAGGTTATGAGTTTAAATTTGGAACAGCTGTCAAAACTAAAGTAGGTCTCTATTCTAGTATCCATAGATACAAATATTGTTATCGATACGAAACGTCAATTCAGTATGTTTTTTTATAAAAACCGCACGACATTTAATCTCGAGTGACATGAGAATATGGATACATTCGTTTGTATATGATTTCGAAAAAAAAACATTCGTCTTGACGGAGGTTCGAATTACCGCCATTATTGTTGTCATTTGTTTGTTGGTTCTTTGCTGTTACGAAAGTATAATTGTGATAAGTTTATTGTAATTCACATTTTAGTTGAAAATATTGTTTGAATGTAAATGTAAATTACAACTATGACAATAAATAATCTGTTTATGTATTTGTTCAGATTTATTTCTTACTGCATTAGTATATGTCGTTTTTAGATATTTTACAGGTAGCACTAGTGGTGCCGGTCATTTCCTTATGGCTTCTGAACCCATCTTAGAGTACTTATGATATGTGTGTAGATAAAGTAGTGTATACAACTGTACATAATTAGGCCTTAAAACACTCGTGTGATCCTATTATGAAACTCGCTGACGCTCGTTTCATAAAACCACACTCGTGTTTTAATGCCTCTCATTATGTATCAGTTGCATAAACTACTATTATTTAACTTGAAATGTATGTATGTAACTATGTATCTATGTTTGTTCGGGTGGAATCTTGCAGCTCAATTTTGAAGCAGACAGCTTCAACCGGTTGAGCTGAAATTTTGCATACCTACTTAAAATATAAAAAACAGTGCAATAACATGGTGCCATGGGTCCGGCTGGTCTGATAATGGATCCGAAAGGTGTTCATTGGAACGCCGTGATAAAGACGACGCAATCGTGCAATCCCACCAAGTTTGGGCTTTTTAGAATCGTCTCAGTGAGTAGTTGGCGTATGTACAAAGTAATACAGTCAGTAATAAAAGCTGTCCGCAAAATTTCTATTGTTGTCAAAAACTTTTTACATCGAAAGAAACAGAGCATAAAAATATCTTTACGTTTCCCTAGGACGTAAGTGGGATTTTCTGCTCTTGGGAGAAAATATCACTTTCTCGCCAATGCCAGGTGTAAAACTTTAGACAAACCACGGGCGGTAATTTTTTAAAGCCTGAGATCGCACATGTATGGGCTTCACCTTCGGTTCGGGCCACAACCACTTGCGACCTGGGACATTCACGAAATTACCGCCCTAGGTATGTAATGCACTATTACAATACTCGTTAGCAATTCAAAAGTTCATGAAATTATAACAATCTGGCGACCTTGCTGCGGCTAGGCGCCTGCGCACCGCTTTTAGCCGCTTCCGGGAAGCAGCCCCCGAGCCAGGCATTTGACAAATACTAATTGCGCACGCTTCGGACATGTAGGGTTGCCAGGCAGACGGGTTTTGGCTGGATTCTCCCGATATTGTGTGTATGTATGTTATCAGTTTATTGCAGACCACAACTGGTTATAAATACCTACTTTCATAACAAATAAATCATGTACAAAGGCGAACTTAATATAATCTTTGATATTATATTCACATACAATGTACAATCTGACTTGTAAAAGTGCCCTTGTGGCCTACTTTTGTGAAAAAAAAAAAAAAAAAAAAAAATGTACATTGTGACTGAATAAATCAACTGAACTGAACTGATGTTTAAAAAAAAATACAGTCGGTAATAAAAGCTTGCCACAAAAATTAAATTGTTGTCAAGAACTCTATGCATCGGAAGAAACCTATTAGTTATCTCTTCCAGTTAACCTTTCATAACACAAGTTTCGATATTATGGATGAATTCTGGAAAAATCCCCGACGAATACGAATTATTTTTAACCAGCTGCGCCGCGCGGTGTTACCCGCTTATCTCACGGGAACACTACAAGTTTCGGGATAAAAAGTAGCCTGTGTGTTAATCTAGGGTATCAGCTACCTTCATACCAAAATTTATCAAAATAGGCCCTGCCGTTTGTGCTTGAAGAAGTATTAAACAAACACATAAACCTTGTGAGGACAAACTTTCGCCTTTATAAGCTCGTTTGTAGTGCGCGTGCCGCGGCCGCTCCAGGACACCGTCGCGTGTTCTGATTTCTGGCCGAAAGGTGTCGTGTTTCGTCGGTTCCGGGGCAACCTACCAAATCCAACGGGGCAACCTACAAAATAAATATTGTTCGGTTCATGACGCATTGGTGTAAACTGTAATGTTATGTAACCAGTTTTTCAATAAATAAAAAAATAATATTAGCTTGATGATCGCGATGAAAAACGAGGGGTGTTATAGGTAAGGTGAACATGTGTTGTCTCTGGTGACGTAGCTCTCTAACTGACAATCTAAGTTGAGTGCAGGTTTTTTTAATCTCAAGTTTTTAGGTTTGTCTATCGACACGTTTTGTGGTTGTGTTCAGTTTTAGTAGCATTTTAATTAAATGATGGTCTCATGATGACTAGTTACTTTTGTCGCGAATATTTTTAATTTGGGTTATGAGCTACGATCAGTGCGGCGGTGGCCCATTCGATCGAAGACCTGCTCCTGATGATGAATCGCGTACCGATTCGAAACATGTCGAGCGATATTCGACTACGACGTGAGTAAACCTGTTTCATATGTATTTTAAATAAAAAGGTCTTCCGTCCATGTGGATTTTGTCCAGTAATTTGGTGTTTCGTTCTGGCAACCCTACGGAGTCATGCGCTCAACTGATTTACATTCAGCGGGTCGCGTTTCTCAACTCTGGCTTTGATGTGGCGGCACTCATTAGATCGCTTTTACTGTCAAACATTAGTGTCCTTTTATCTAACATTCTACAACATGCAATTAAGCCATGATTTAGGAAATTGGGAATTTTGGGTCAAATGTCCCAACGACTTATAGTGGATAAGTGCTTGGGCAGTATAGGATAGTGTATAGTTTCTATGACTAATAAATAAATAAATGTCGGACAACCTCACACAAATCAATCTTGTCCCACTGTAAGCTCGAGTAGGCTTTTGTTATGGGCACTAGACGACGATAAACATACTTATATTAGATAAATACATACTTAAAGACAAATATCCATGACCCAGGACCAAATATTCGAGTACATCACACAAATATTTGCCCTTGCCGGGATTTGAACCCAGGACCATCGGCTCTGCTTTATCACTGCGCCAACCGCGTCGTCAAGTTATTATGTTTTATAATTTTTTAAAGAGTTTATTGTGTCACGCACACTACTGGGTTCATTGCCATACTTTAATGTACCTCGTCCTAAGCAAAGCTTGTCTTATAAAAAGATTGTTGGGAGGTGGAAAGACATTATGTTTGCCACGATGCGACGTCGTATCATGGAAATAAATCCAAAATCGACTTTATTTACGACACTACGTCCAAGACAAGACAAGCATGGTTATGAAAGTATTCGAGACTTTACAAGGCGTATCAGTAATGTTTTGGCCAATGGTGTCACGTTCTAAATATGAGCAGCGCATAGCTTCAGTCGACCTGTGCCAAATAAATCTCAAACAATTACATACTCGAATCCAAGAACACACCGGGCGTAGGCGACGATAGTGAGCGTTGGGCGCCACTTCTAACCACGGCCTCAATTTAACACGCACTACATTCTGATGGCTAGTTACATATAATGGCGCCGCATTTACAACGTCGAACATAAATGAAACCAAAAGCGAAAACATTTCATATAAAATCTCTCAATTCGGACTAAATGCCACGTAGGTATCTTATGATTATGACATTTACAACTAACTGTTGGTTTCACATTTTCTTCTTTAGATGCTCTATTCACAGTAACAATTTTGACATTTTCTTTCGGGAATAGTACTCTATTTTAATACTTGGGCGTTAAAAGTGTAAGCGTAGGCAAGTATTTTTTCGAGTCTTCCGTAAGCGGCGCCTTTGGTCCAGGTGCTCGAGTCAAGCTTCATCAAATGAAGCTACACCTTTACTGACTTTATTGCGCGACTTTGATCTCATCGACGCAAAGGTCCTCCCAACGCTCAGATGGCATGTCGCAAGCTTTAAGAAGGCGTTTCAATACATCCTTGTAGCGCAGGAACTGCCCCCCATGATTGCGTTTTCACCAGCGAGCTCCAAGTAGAAGATGATTTTGGTCTACAGTCTTCCATTCGGCTAACCTGGCCACACCATCATCGCTGGTATGTTATCAGTAGCCTCCATACCGGACATGCTAGCTCGTTGTAGAACCTCCGTGTTGATCACACGATCCTGTCATCGAATGCGTAGTATGCGACGCAAACATCGCGTATGGAAGGTATCAAGCTTTCTGGAGGCCTAAGTATGATGGTTGCTTATTTTTTTCTTTTCTATGTCATAGGGGGCAAACGAGCAAAGGGATCGCCTGATGGAAAGTGATTACCGTCGCCCATAGACACCTGCAACACCAGACGAGTGACAAATGCGTTGCTGGCCTTTCAGGTGGGAGTGCGCTCTTTTCTTGATGGTTTGAAGAAGGCCTGTATTACGCGATAGGTAAGTAAGTCACAATGCATCTGTCACGTTATGACAAAATGCGATTGAGTGACAGATGCTTTGTCACTTATTTATTACGTGATAAACGCAACCATCATAGGCCTGATGTCTTCTTTGTTGGAATACTGCTAGTTCGTTCGAGCAGCATTTTCTCTCTATTACAATTTCCTTGGCAGATGCCACGCGCAGGCGCGGTTTACGAGGCCAGTTTCATGCTCTTCTACTTCATTTTATTACGAGCCGTAAACTTGCACCAATGCGTTTCGGAACTGCGGCAGTACACTATGAATATCCGTGCGAGTGTTACGCGGGAGTAATAGTATGGTCAGCATGGAAAGTGGATTTTAGTACTGGTTTATGTCAAATTGCATACTAAAATTGTCAGCTACTTTAGGTGCTGACTGTACTATGAGTATCCGCTCGAGTGTTATAGTCATGTGTAAACCATCGCATAGGCCGTTTTCGCACGGACCGTTTAGGCTCGTTGAGGCGTGGCGCGTAGAATTGACATGGTTATGTTCTTCAAAATCCTAGTACTCGTAGGTATAGTGGTATATTTTAGTATTTATATTCATTGCAATTTACACAATTTTCGCTTACTTTATAACAAAACTAGGGACTTAGAGACTGTCCCTTTGAAACGGAGATGTGCCTCTTTTGTGATTGGTCGATTCCGCACGTCTTCGCTCTGCTCCACTTCAGTGCAGACGCCCCCTAGCCTATCTGTGTCGCGACTCACTGTTACCGCGGAAAGTTTATCCACTTCTTTCCACGGTGTAAGATTTTGGAGAATGCTAGTTATGTTAGTCAGCCGGTCAAATTAATTACTCTTTAACATAACATAAGGGTTTCATTTTGGATAAAAACCGGTCAAGTGCGAGTCGGACTCGCGCACCGAGGGTTACGTACAAACACTTTCCATCCTTAAGTGGTTAAGTTAAGTTTGCACCTGGTATGTATAGCGCTCCATACAGATGAAGTGCAAAGTTAACGCAACCAATCCCGTTTGTTGTAGGTATGGGAGCCCCCCTTAAATATTTATTTTATTTTATTTTTAGTATTTGTTGTTATAGCGGCAATAGAAATACATCATCTGTGAAAATTTCAACTGTCTAAACTATCACAGTTCTTGAGATACAGCCTGGTGACAGACGGACGGACGGACGGACGGACGGACGGACGGACAGCGAAGTCTCAGTAATAGGATCCCGTTTTTACCCTTTGGGTACGGAACCCTAAAAAATGCTAAGCTTCATAATCATTTCATATTAAAATCCGAAATTGTGTCGTTAAGAAAAGGCTTGCTGCGTACGCGAAATATTTATCATTTTATTGTGTTTGGAGCTGGCATGTTCATAAAAATGATCAAAGCTCCTTAATTAATAGATAAAAAAAAAAAAAAAAAAATTATTGTGTCAGGTATCATGGGTACGCGCTCGGGACCTTCACATCTTGGCGCACGCAGGAATGGTGTTCTCAGCGGATCCACGGGTCGCGGCCAGCGTGGCCGGCGGGCGGGAGGCCGTGACCCACACGTTGAGGCTCTCCAAGCTGCGGCCTGGTGATGCGGGGCGGTACGAGTGCCAGCTCAACACCGAGCCTAAATTAAGCCAGATCTACAATCTCACTGTCAGAGGTTAGTTTCAGTGATATTTCATTTGATATCGTGTCACACTATACGACTTCATGCCGTGCAAATACATAAATCCAGAATCAACTTTATCGTGTCATGGAAATACATATTTCAACTTACTTACTCCGATGACTAAGTGACCCAAAGTGAGTCTTGGCCTCCGATAAGAGATTCAAAGTAAACTTTATTTCCATGAAGCAATATTCAAAATTAAAATGCAGTTTTCAATCTCACGACGTACCTTGACACAAGGTCGTGTCCTAGGTGCCACGATGCGATGTCGTATCTTGTAATTGCTATTTGGACCTAAGGGCTTGTTTCAGTTTGCCTTTGGATAATAATGATTATGAGGATGTATACCTAAGTTGCTTTGTATACGTCATGTGGCTCAGATGATGAATTTTCCCCCCTTGTGTGTAGGGGGACCTACATAACCAAAGTCACATAACCAGCACTGCTTCCCAATACAAAACCCAGTTTTGTAAGGCCAAGGAGATTTTTCATCATACCTTGATGGTGTTTTATCATACGTCCACAGAATTAGCGTAAATACTTTTGTATTCAAAAGGTCACATCGTAGCTTTTTGTTTATGCAGATAGCACATGGCGCAGCATAGAGGTCCAAGCGCTAGACACAGACGTTATCCACGCGCCATGGGGCGGCAGCGCCACGCTGGGGTGTACGGGGCAAATCCAGCCAGCAGACTTACCCGGGGCCCCCGCGTTGAGGGTCGCCTGGTACCGGGGCGACGTGTCCTTGCCGCAGGTCAGTTCATCATCATCGACGTTTAACTGTTTTCTCAAACCTGCAATAAAATATCGTCGTAAAGTTCGTTATAACACGCTTCCAAGTATCACGTTTCGGACGAGAAAACTCTAAACAGTAAAAAAAAACACAAAATTGAAGGACTGAGGCCGGGAAGTCAATCTTTTTTAAACTCGCCATGTTTTTTGAGTGGTGTATTTTTTTTTTTTTTTTTATTACATTGCATAAGTTTGAGAAAAGCATTGTAAATGCCTTAGCTGTGAAAAGGGTCTATGCCTACTCACCCGGCTAGTCCTTCTTTCCGGGTGTCTGAAAAAAGGACTAGTGACCAACTCGAATTGAAAGAATTATCAAGAGGCCTCTTGATTTCCCTTCAGCTCATCCTATTGGCTACAAGGTGGTTTCTAAGGCTTCCAATCCCCGGAATTTTCTGTATGTGTAGTATTAGTAAATTCTATTTGATAGTCCTCTCGTTTAACTTTGTTTTACCACCCTCTTAGAAATGTTGTTCTGCTTAATCCTAGGTTTCGCGTGATATTTCAGCTTCTTTAGACATCCTTTAAACTATATAATGAGAGTCCTTTAATTGTACAGAGTGGGCGCGGTGTATCACTAGACACGGAGCGCGCGGCGGGACGCGTGACATCACGACTCACACTTGCGGCGCTGGCACCAGAAGATGCTGGCCGATATACGTGCCACGTTACCCTGCAGCCTCCTGATCCAGACTGGGAAGGTGGTGGGGAAAAAGAGTTACTGGAGGGAGACGTGGCTATTACGCTGCGAGTGACAGAAGATGCGGGTAAATCGGTTTACTACTTGTCTGGTTGTGAAGAGTCTTCGTGACATCATGGCTCACTCTAGGGGCGCTGGCACCAGAAGATAAACGATATTCATACCACGTTACCCTGCAACCTCCTGATCCAGACTGGGAAGGCGGCTGAGAATAAGAGTTACTGGAGGGAGAGGTGGCTATTACGCTGCGAGTGACAGAAGATGCGGGTAAGTCGGGTTACAACATGTCTGGTTTGTAGGGTTTTCATGACGTCATGGCTTACGCTAGGGGCGCTGGCACCAGAAGATAACCTCCAAACTCCTGATCCAGATTGGGAAGGCAGCGGGGAATAAGAGTTACTGGAGGGAGAGGTGGCTATTACGCTGCTAGTGACAGAAGATGCGGGTAAGTCGATTTATAACACTTGCGACGTAAAGGCTTTCACTTAGGGCGATGGCACCAGAAGACGCCTGAAGATAAGTTCCGGATCTGGAAGAACTATTAGAAGGGGAGGTGGCAATTACGCTATGAGTGACAGTAGGCGTAGATGAGTCGGTTATAGAGTACTCGTGATGACTCCATGATGATGGCGATTGACACTTAGTGACCTTGGCATTTCTAGACAAAAGCCGCTACGTGCGCTAAGTCTCTTCACAGCCTCCCGACCCGGACTGGGGAGAGTTTCAGACGAGCGATTGGTGTTTCACGGAATGTTTATTCTATAGTTTTTTCTACATTCGCAACCGAATTTCCTGATTTTTGAGAATTATGTTAGGTTTGTTGTACAGTCAGTATCAAAATGAGCTGCTAATTTTAATAAGCTGATACAAACCAGTAGCCACATCTTGGGATTTAGGTAGCCGACCCCGATTGAGAATTCATTCTCAAAAAATGGGACAAAGGCTAGGAGGATTATGATATAAACCAGTAGTAAAATTAGTATCATCTCGTGTTGCAGGGTCGGGTGAGATGGAGGCTATGCAGCGAGACCAGTCCCCGCTAGCTGGCGGTGCCACCCACGCCATCGTCGAGCTCATACTGCCGCTACTGCTGACCGCGGCCGCCCTCTGACCACTCGTCTGCAACTAAGGATGATCTGCGTATTCTTTACTCAACAACGAAGACTAGGAGCCCCATAGACGTGTACCCACAAGTGACACGCAAACGCTCCTCATAACGTGAAGCTCCCGTCTTGAAAGTTATACAGACAAGGAATCTTTCCGAATTTGCATGCCGGTCGACTCTGTAGCATTTATCGTGCTATAAATAAATGATAAAGCATCTGTCACTCACTTAATTGCCAAAAGTGACATCTATTGGACGCATGATAAACACACCCATCTTACACCCATACAGACTGGCTGAAACGCGTTTTTCAGTGGTTCTAAGAAGGTCATATCGTCTGTTGACAACCAAAACGCACTTAACAAATACATAGGTACTTAAAACGAAGCTCGTATCTCATTATCAATCTACAAACTAGATACGAGATTTTGAAGATCAGTGACAGAAATTTTAGTGAGTTTAGTCATCAGGCGATATACACATACATAAATAGGTAATAGAGCATCTGATATTTTCCGTAACGCGAGTGACAAAACCTTTATCGTTTATGTATTGCACGATAAACGCAATTATTAGCCCTGCGGAGAAAAAAATAACGTCGATCAAAATTGACGCGGCCGTCGAAACAAAAAAGAACCGGCGTCTTCCGTCCTCAAACAACGCTTTATTGGTCTTTTAATAACATCATACTTACTCCCACATTAATAAACATTTGGGCCGATGTCCCCGGAACCACGCGCGTCTTGTAAATATTGTAAATAGCCAAATAAATAAATATCCACAAGTGTCGTTTCTGTCCGTCGTATTTATAAACTGGCACGCGTGCCTCCCCCCTCCTTCCAGCCCGCGCTCTGCACCGAAATAGTTCTGCTATTATAGAACGACTATTAGCGATACGGTGGCAGATACAGTCCTCAGCAAAAGTATCTAGGCAGATTAGCATGCTAGTAATAATCTGTACGTCATGGGGGCCTAGATGATGGTGGCTTTTATAGTCTGGCTAATGAAATTATTCAAAGTTTTAGCGGGAAATTTAAAAAATCTGTGGCTGATCACAGTTTGTGTAGTAGGAATTATAGTTTTGATACTAGAACATATTTTTGATTATCTATGCACACGTAAAGTTCCTAATGAAATAAGTTAAATATATGTTGACGTGCACTCAAATAGTCAGCTCACCTCACATAATTTCTACCACTATGTACCTACAGCACAGTCAACGACAAACACATATGTTTACACTTTCTAACCATATACAACGCGAAAAATTTAATGTTGTGCAAATAAGACCTAGCTCGATAATACCATTTAATCCGTCACGTCAATCGAAATGTTAGAACTAGTACATAAAGTATCGAATTATTTATAGATGACCTAAATTGTTTAAATCATAGACATACCACAAGGAAATATCTGTCAACATTATTTGGCTAGCCAGACTCTATCACGCGATCAATAAGTGACAAAGCATCTGTCACGTTTTGATAAAATAGGAGTGTGAGTGGCAGGATGCTTTGTCACTCATCATGTGATAAACGCAACCATCATAGGCCCCATGGTATCTTGATGAACGGCGGTCTGCCATATTGGATATATGACATACCCTCATGTCAACGTATCAGAATAGCAAAAAAAACAAGTACCTACTTCTTGTATGTAGAGTTACTTGCGCTTACACTTTTAAGGCGTCGGGTAATGCGAAACTAGCGCCACTTCCGATTTTTTTCTTATAACTTCATAATCAGATATTTTTATTATTTTTTGATATTTCAGGAGCTAGCACAACACCTTTAATATTTATTAAATCACTGTATACAATTTGTTCCCTGTAGTTTACCCCACAAAACTTGTTTAAACGTCAAAAGCGGCCACTATAGTTTTGGACAAGTTTTTGGGGACTACTACAGGACGAAACATTTTGTATAACGATTTAATAAATATTAAAGGGGTTTTTCCAGCTCCTAGACTTTTGCGATTACTGAAAATTTATCTAATTTTGAAAATATAAGAAAAAATCAGGAGTGGTGCTAGTTTCGCATTACCCGTCGCCTTAACACCCAAGGGCAACTTTGATCAAAAAATAAAAAAAGCAATGTTACTAGTGGTTTGATGCCACAACTTTGCGCGACAGCGGCAGCGGTGTGCGGTACGTGTGTCTCGCTCACTCGTATGGCCGCCGCGCTTGGACCTCTCGCTCGACCGCTCGTCGCCGCTGGTCGCGCAAAGTCGTGGCATCTCCACCCAGGTAGCGAACAGGCTGTAGCTTATAATGTCATAAGTTGTACACAGATACATCATAGGTGGCGCTAGTAGTCATATGATTTTGTTACTTACTAACATAAACAGCCATTATAACTCTAATTTAAGCTGTATAAAGGCTGAATAAGTGCTTATGCAGGCTGTGTGCTAGTTGGGCGGTTACACAACATTTATATCACGCCCAAAAAGCGTCGTATGCAAATATCAATACTTCAGTTGCTGGCTGTACGAGATGATACATGCCTGCACTTTCGCTAGCAGTTAAAGACAGACACTATAATACATATTATGATCTTTGAGATGAATATTTCGAAATTATTACTAATTTAATTATTCTATAAAGCGGTTTACACTCACGTGAAATTGTCAGGAACGGCCAGACATGTTTCGAACTCGTATGGAGCTCTTCATCAGGGACGGCTGCCCGTACACCGCCGCGGCAACCTCGTCAGTGACGAGCTTAATACAATAATTAAATATGTCTCACGAAAGTTTTAATAAGATTATTAGTATTAATTTGTCGAATGGAATAAAGTATACATTTGATCTAAAGCGTTAACGTAACCTTCTTAAGTATCCACGTATTTTAAACCAAAAAACCTTACTTTAGAGATACACATTTAAGTGGTGCAAATAGGGGAGTTTAGAATATAATGCTTATAAAACCGACAAAAGTTTTGCATAGAAAACTAACACAAATTATCGGTAATATAATTAATCAAACGTATACAAACAAAAGGAACATAGAAACATAAGTGATTCTAGGCCCGAAACCGCAAATAATTGTAAGCATTTCAAAAAAAGTGTAGATACCTACTTACAGGATTTTTTCAAAAAATTGTTCATTTAGGTTCATCTTAGTTAGAATAGTTTGTTACATTCAATCCTCGTACATAAAAGAAGTGACCTAACTTTTATGTAGTCGGAGAGTCAGTTATATAGCGCGGCAGTCATAGAGCGCCATCTAGGAGCTAGAACGGGAAGTAGCGAGAACGCCAAGGACACATACGGCCGCCGCACCGAGGAACGCGGCGCGTCGGTCCTCTTACTACATGCTTCACGATGTTGCCGCTAGATGGCGCTGCGCTATATTTCTCGCATCTGTCTTTACTATTTGGCATAAAATATTTGGCTGTAAAAATTATAATTAGGAAATAACTAATTTTACAAAATATCATCTGAAATGCTTTAAATTTAAATGAGAATAACTGTATTCTATCTATATTCCTCGAAAGTTTATGCATTTTTATCTTATTTATGAATATTTGGTACCTACGGTAAAGCGGTTGAAACAATCCGCGGCCATACGCATTAGTCGCTAGGTATAGGTAAGTATTCACGCCAACGTCGGCCATCATTTAAATAGGTATAAGATAAATAAAAAAATATCATAAAAGATTTCGGAGCATTTTTGAATTTTTTTGCTGTCACGGCACGGTGAATTGCTTTAGCGCTTGGCGTTCAAAACGGTAACCCTTTTAGGCTTACCTACTCGAACACTTCTTCCTAACACTTCTGTGGTGCGGAGATATCAGCGGGTTATATGTACTCCCCCGCAAAGTCCGACAAACTGGTAGTGAGGGCTAAACAGCGCTGATACCGTTCAAGTCATGTTAAGATGGGATACGTACAAATACTTGTCCCATCTTAACCGGCCGGATTAAGTTAAGTTTGCACCTGCTATGTATGTATACAAAATGAGGGGCAAATTTAAGGCTACCGATCAGGTTTGTTGTATGGGAGCCCCCTTAAATATTAATTTTATTCTGTTTTTTAGTATTTGTTGTTATAGCCGAAACAGAAATACATGGACTCTAAAAATTTCGACTGTGTAACTATCACGGTTCATGATACAGCCTGGTGACAGACGGACGGACAGCGGAGTCTTAGTAGGGTAGACTGGGGTCAGTAGAAACACGTCATGATTGAAACAAGTCAAATTTCTCGAAAACTATAATACCTACGCGTCTGACGCAAGACTCAGAACACGCAGTCGGCCATGTTTGAATCTTTGGCCAGTAACGGTCGAGCGACGGCGCAAGGGGGCGTGTCCAGGAGCCAAACCATATTTTCGCGGTAAAAAGTAAGTATTAGTGCTCTCGTACATTTTCTCATAACTTCGTTTACTCTTGTATTTTGACTGATCTAATTATTTTGCTGTTATGGTTAGGAATAAACGAATGTTTTTAATGACCGTTGATCAGCGCTCGAGTATTTTTATACATAATATTTGACCTTGAAGTTAAAAACGTGTTGTGGGGACGGTAGAAACAACTTGCTTGTGGACGATTGTAACGTTTCAATCGTCCTCGCGTTTTAATCGTCCCCGTATGCAACCGACCTCAAAATAAAAGGAGGTTCTGTAATCGATGCATATGTTTGTTCTATTATTGTTCACTTTTCTTCATTTGTGTTTTTATGTAGAAGAAAAAAAAAACAATTACAATTAGGTAATTGTAATTGTTTTTTTTTTCTTCTGAAAACTGCAAGCGTGTCGTTGTTTTTTTTTGAGATTGTGAATGTTGACTATTAACCGACTTCAAAAAAGGAGGCTGTATATTTGTAGATATGTATGTATGTCCGCAAATATCTTTAGCTGCGTTCTGCTGAACCGATTTCGATGCAGTTTCAGAAAAGTATTTGTTACATTCTGGTGAAGGTTATTGTATCTGTCGTAAAATCCGTCAGATCACGAAATTTAATTTGATAATTTAATTAATAAATAAAGCAATTTAAATTGATTATTTATTGCGTCTATTATTTCATTATACATCCCGACGCTTGTAACATTTTGTCACAAGGCAGGTACACGGAATGGTTATGATTGAAACAGTGTTATGGTTGAAACAAACACTTTTGTATGAAACATGATTATGCTTGTTTTCTGCAATTCTAAATCGCTACATCTTATAATTGTATTAAAACAACTTTGGTTTAACTAAATGTATAAAGTAGCAGCAACAAAGAAAACTAAAAGTAAGTAGTATTTTTTTTTAAACGCTTTTTTGTATTGAGATTTTCACATGCTCATAAATTGAGAAATGTTAATGTAATGCTTGCGATTTTTTTAGGATCTCATTGTATTCCGTGGTAGTAATGAAAAAGATTAAAACAGATATAAGTACTTTCATGGTGCCGAAGATATTCGAGTGTTTCAATTGACCTAACATAGTGTTTCAATTGACACTCATGTGAGGTCAATTGAACCATTCTGTCCCATTCTCTTCATTACATGATTGTCAAAAAACTATGGATTATAGACCAACCAGGTGCGTTTTATTTAGGAACCAGATAACTAACCTTGAAATATTTTGAGTGTACATCTTTCTACTCATAAAAATATAACCGTTACAGGCGGTTAAAGGCAAACTGTTTCTATTGACCCCAGTCTACCCTAATAGGGTCCCGTTTTTTAGGGTTCCGTAGTCAACTAGGAACCCTTATAGTTTCGCCATGTCCGTCTGTCCGTCCGTCCGCGGCTTAGCTCCGTGATCATTAGTACTACAAAGCTGAAATTTGGTATGAGTATGTATATGTATCACGCCAACAAAACGGTAAAATAAAAACTAAAAAAAAATTTTTTTTTCGGTACCTCTCGTACACCTAAAGTGGGGGTGAATGTTTTTTTTCGTTCCAATCCTAATGTGTGGGGTGTCGTTAAATAGGTCTGTTAAAAATAATAGGGGTCTCTAAACATTACTTTTTGATAAAGTCAGTAGTTTTGTAAATATTCGCTCTGAAAATAAAAAAATAGGTTCCCCCCCCTCTAACTTTTCAACCACGGCTCAAAAAAATATGGAAAAATTCATGAAAATTAGATCTTATAAGTACTTTCAATGAAAACTATATTGAACAAAATCGGTCCATCCGTTTTTGAGTTATCGCAAAATTTGATAATTTTCTTTAAAAGGACGTAAGTTGACTTCCAGAAGGTAATAAGTAATTACAGTTACTTTGGCGTTTACGACCTTTTTTCGTCTTTTCGTCTTTGACCGTCTCTTGTGAAGGATGTGCAAATACGGAACCCTACACTAAGCGTGGCCCGACATGCTCTTGGCCGGTTTTTACCCTTTAGGTACGGAACTTTATAAACTTCTTCGTAAGGATAAAAACGCAACAGTGGCCGATAGCAGCTTACGCGACTATTAATAATGAATGAGCTGCTAATATCCCGTCAGGGAAATCAGCGGAAAGGTTCCAAGTGTTTCAAAGGTATAAGTAAAGTCAAGCCATTTGAAGCTGACTCCTTGTCACATTAATCAAAGATACGATATACTGTTTACCGTAAGTTCGAAGTTTTCGTACACAAGAAAGAAATAAATTAGTACTATACTGCAGGTGAGTAGGTATAGACGCCCGACCGTAGGGAGGCTGGATAGTGATACGAAGCTGGCAAGCCCTTTTTTCACGGCTAAGGCAAGTAGGTAGCTGGGGGCACGGTAGTGCCCCCGCCAAGACGAAAAAAAAAGAGGCGGGGCACTACCTACCTTTTCTCGAACCGTTTCGTCTCATTTTCAAACCCTCATAGTTTCGTCCCAGTTAACACCAGAGCGCCCAAATTCACAGGTTAAGATGCAGTTAGGGAACATATGAAATGTACTAAATTTCATTGATCTAGCTTTTATACTTTTGGTTTTATTGGTACCTAAAATACGTCGATTTTGCCACTCACTCACTTATGTATCAAAACCTCTGGGGTACTTCCCGATGACCTAGAAAGCTGAAATTTGGTATGTAAGCTAGGTTTAGTATACAAACAATAGAATAATTCTGAAACTTGGAACTTTTACCCCCCAACCCCTTTCTGGGGGCACGGTAGTGCCCCCGCCAAGACGAAAAAAAAAGAGGCGGGGCACTACCTACCTTTTCTCGAACCGTTTCGTCTCATTTTCAAACCCTCATAGTTTCGTCCCAGTTAACACCAGAGCGCCCAAATTCACAGGTTAAGATGCAGTTAGGGAACATATGAAATGTACTAAATTTCATTGATCTAGCTTTTATACTTTAGGTTTTATTGGTACCTAAAATACGTCGATTTTGCCACTCACTCACTTATGTATCAAAACCTCTGGGGTACTTCCCGATGACCTAGAAAGCTGAAATTTGGTATGTAAGCTAGGTTTAGTATACAAACAATAGAATAATTCTGAAACTTGGAACTTTTACCCCCCAACCCCTTAAACTAGGGGATGGAAGTTTGTATGAGACTTCTGCAAATTTTGATACTAGAGGTCTGAAAATTGATATAGGGACTCCTTTATTATTTATAAATAATAAAGTACATATTCTAGGATTTTAAAAAAATCACCCCCCACCCTTTAAATAAGGGGATGAAAGTTTTTATGGGTTTTCCATAATGGGCGATAAAAGTAGTATATATCGGGCTAAACGTAAGTATTTCTTATACACAATTATTACTACTTCCATATCTACACTTCGACTTCGTATCTGGGGGCACGGTAGTGCCCCCGCCAAGACGAGCAAAAAAGAAGCGGGGCACTACCTACCTTTTCTCGAACCGTTTCGTCTCATTTTCAAACCCTCATAGCTTTGTCCCAGTTAACACAAGAGCGCCCAAATTCACAGGATAAGATGCAGTTAGGGAACATATGAAATGTACTTAATTTAATTGATCTAGCTTTTATACTTTAGGTTTAATTGGTACCTAAAATACGCCGATTTTGCCACTCACTCACTGACGTATCAAAAACCTCTGGGGTACTTCCCGATGACCTAGAAAGCTGAAATTTGGTATGTAAGCTAGGTTTAGTACACAAACAATAGAATAATTCTGAAACTTGGAACTTTTACCCCCCAACCCCTTAAACTAGGGGATGGAAGTTTGTATGAGACTTCTGCAAATTTTGATACTAGAGGTCTGAAAATTGATATAGGGACTCCTTGTTATAAATAATAAAATATATATTCTAGGATTTTTAGAAAATCACCCCCCACCCTTTAAATAAGGGGATGAAAGTTTGTATGGGTTTTCCATAATGGGGGCTAAACGTAAGTATTTCTTAAATACACAATTATTACTACTTACTTAGAACGCTACGGCACATAAAAATAAAAAAATAAACCTAAAAATTAAAAACTACTTTACAAAAAGAAATGAGATCCCACCAAAAAAACATTTCATGTAAAATTAGCGGCTAAGACTCACATGCTCATAACGCTTTTGCTATTATTACTACTTACTTACAGACGCTATGGCCCAAATAAATGAAAAAGACTAGGGCACCTTACAAAAATAAATGAGATCCCACCAAAAACATTTCATGTAAAAATGGCGGCCAAGACTCATATGGTCTGGCTGTAAAAAAGTTATCAGATGCCTCGAAAAGCCAAGCCCCTAAGCCCTGAGTTTACTAATCCTACACCTTGGCTTCAAAGGTATGGCTTGGCCGTTTCATAAAGTAACGTAAATAAGTCCAACGGACCGTCTGGCCCATACGATATCAAGAAGTTAAGTTTATATCTCCATGATAATATATATAAACTTAATTCCTTACCATATAGGCCGGACAGTCCATTAGACTTGTTTACGTTACTTTATGAAACGGCCAAGCCATACCTTTGAAGCCAAGGTGTAGGATTAGTAAACTCAGGGCTTAGGGGCTTGGCTTTTCGAGGCATCTGATAACTTTTTTACAGCCAGACCATATGAGTCTTGGCCGCCATTTTTACATGAAATGTTTTTGGTGGGATAATGCTTTTCTCAAACAATAAAAAAAATGCACCACTCAAAAAAATATAATTCAGCTGACCTGATCAAGAACACAGACGCCATCTTGTTTAAAAAAAACGACTCCGCGGCCTCGGCCTTCAATTTTGTATGAAATTCCTTTACAGTTCTCTCAAGTTGTTCCGCCCGAAACATGCAGATGAGTCATTGTCAGATTTAGGTGCGCGTCTTTCCGGTGGACATTAGCGAAATTACGGATTCCAGGGCCTAATTTTCTGATTAAATGCCTGTGAGAATAAAGAACGTTCCCTCTTCTATAATCCGATGTAATAGGAACATAACCTAGATTCATCCAAGCTCTTAACTTTTGACCACTAAAGGGACAAATTTTGTTTTTTGAACTGACAATGACCCAGATAGTCATGCAGAAGCCTGTTATAACGCACGTTACACTGAAGGCCTAGACCGGGAAGTTTTTTAAACATGGCGTCGGTGTTTTGAACAGGGTAAACTGCTGATTTTTTTGAGTGATGATTTTTTTATTTCATTGCATATGTTTGAGAAAAGCACTAGGTTACATGCCTTAGCCGTGAAAAGGGCTTGCCGGCTTCGTATCACTATCCGTCTATACCTACTCACCCGGCAAGCCCATCTTTCCTGGCATCTGCAGTAATGTACTATTAATCAGATCGGATCAAAAGTATCACTTTGGCATCGTCAACAGTTAAAATAAACACGCTCATGGAATATACACACACACACAGTCTGTAATTTTAGATGAAGTTTTTTTGGGGGATTTTATGGCTTGGCTGCAAAGGCCTTCCTTTTCATATGGTACAGAACTCTTCACGTGCGAGTCCGATTCGCACTTAGCCAGTTTTTCCAAACGAAAACTCCACTCGGCAATCAAAGGTAAAAGGTGTTCTCATTTGTACAGTCGCCTTCATCAATTTATGAGCAATTTCGTCAAAATTATGATGTGAACACTTTTCTTTACGGAAAATTACAATTAATAGCGATCAGATTTTTTTGATTACATTTTTGTTCAATAATTTAAGAACTCGACTTTACTAGTTTAAAGCATCCTTCGGTGGCATTGACATCCTCCGAGGAAACTGGCGGCAAGAACTACAAACGAAGGTATCTCCCCTGAGCCACTTACAACTGTCATCCAAGTCGAATTATACCGAGTTGTATCACAAGTTAAGGCCCTTTGTCAGGCTGTCAACCTGTCAGTGCCTCCTACCTGGATATACCGGAGTAAAGTTGAAGCAGACGCAGCTAAGACGGGCTAACTACTAAAGGCTTCTAATCCAATGTATGTTCTTTTTTTATAAAACGACGGTTTCAAACAAGCGTGCGACCTGATCGATGCACGATTTTAAGCAGTTACCACCGCCTATTGCGACGCCAGGAGCGAGACACGCGCGTTGCCAACACTTTCAGAACCTCTTGAAGAACCCCATACTGGCTCATTCTACAGGCAGAGCGTTGTCATAGCCCGATTCTCTTTCCCCTCTCCTCCCACCCTAAGTTAGACTGATTCGGTTCAGTTTATTCACGACGCAGTCCATGCGCCCAGTGTGCCCGCGTCACCCTCCCCAAAATCACCCCTGTGGCGCGGAGATAATCCCATTAGCGGGTTATACTCCCACACAAAGTCCGACTATTGGTAGTCAGGGCTAATCAGCAGTGATAAAGTTCAAGTCATGTTAAAAAAAAGCGGAGCGTTCCCGGTAGGAATCTCCTGAGGTCGGAAGACTTACTTACCGTGGGATTAAAGAGAGATTAGACGCCGTACCAAGGGCACCAGGGCACACCAAGGTGCTTGTTGACTTCTCGCTTTTGCTCGAGACAAAAGTAATCACTGTGTTCTGTAACTGCTGAAGGCTCTACGTACTTACATAACTGGTTGCAGTCATCGTTTGTCCGTACTTCATTTTCCTACAGTACTTGGGTGCTGATCTCTTGAAGGCAAAACTGGACAGCCAGTTCATAAATTAAATATTCAGTGAGGTATCCTAATCAGAATTCCGAAACATTGTTTTTCATCTGTAACTTTTCGCCAAATGTCTTTTGCCTAAAAGTATTTTTTTCCCTAAATCCGTAATATTTCAGGATTTTATAAACATCGTTTTAAAGAACCCATTAGGTAAGGTTTGTTTTATAATTATTCTGAAAACATTATAGTTTTGGGAAACAAATGGCTTTCGGACAAATGAAAATTTGGCGAACTAACAGATGGGAAACACAAATTTGTATTTCAGATAGGTAATTTAATGATCAATAAAATTTCAAGGCAGAAACTGAATAAAAAACTAAGATGCTAACAATAACTTTAAGAGTCGCCTAGTATCATTAAATTGCAGGGCACCAGAGCTGCACTTTTGGCGGTTGCACCAACACAACACTTCGATTTCCGACTCGGTCTTCCTCTCTTATTCCCCAATGTCGGCTGTGCATGCATAGCACGTTCACAAAAGCAACTTTACGGTAACTCGTCCGTCATATGGACTTGGTACGCCTTTTGGGATTTGGGCTCTGCATAAAGCGGAAGCTCCATCAGTTAGCCGAGGTAGGAAATTGTTCCGTGTTAATTTACGCCATAGATATATGGACGTAGTGCCTGGTTGATAAAAAGCTGATTTTGGCACTACAAGTACAATTCTCCATAATCAGCAGCCGCCAGCGTGCACAGTCACTGTAAACTCGTGGTAAGAGTACAGCACTAGTTACAGAACACAGTTATTACCAGTTATTACTTTTGTCTCGAGCAAATTGATATAACTAAATTGAGGAGATTGCAAGCCTCTTCGCAATGGTGGATATGAATCTGTCTGGTCAATTAAAAACAAATTGTCCGTATCAATTTGACAAGCTTAAGCGCAAACGTTGGTGTAGTGCGCGCGGGGCGGGGTCGGGCGGGTGATTATAAACACTCGCTCGACACTAACGCGATTTAAGGCAAGGCCCGGCGGCGGACGGTGCACGCGACGGCCGGCAGCGGACCCGACATTCTATGTCGCAGGTCATATCGTTTGACTAGCACCTCTAGCACAACTTTGAGACGCGACTCTTTCTCGCGCGAGATATGCTACCTATCCGTATCCCTTTCTGTATAGTATCGTGAGAGAGTGACGGGTGATGCTATCTCGCGCGACATGAGTCGCGAAGCATAGTTGTGCTGGACGGGCTGATAGCTAAAAATTCTAAAGCATTTTAAAAAACTCCGCCATTTCTAAGATTGGACTACTAACCAGGGACGTATTTTGAAATTTGGCGCCCCGGGCTTATAAGATTCGGCGCCCCAGTAGTCAAGGAAATATATAACTATTTTTTGTATATGGTAGTTGTGTCTATCAAGCACTTAGATATAGGAAGTGTAAGGGTTGGGTCAGTGAAGAAAAAAAAACATTATTGGCCATAAGACAATCAGATTTCAACGCGAGCGCAGCGAGCGCCAAATTTTTCGGCGATGGGGTGCTTAGTAACACAATCAGATGAAAATGCGAGCGCAGCGAGCACGAACATTATCGGCGCAGGTGGGCGTAGTAACAATCAGAAAAAAAAGCGAACGTAGCGAGCGCGAAATTTTTCGGCGCGGGGTTACGTAGACTACGTAGTAACATAAATAAATGTTAATGCGAACGCAGCGAGCGCGAAATTTTTCGGCGCGGGGGTGCGTCGTAACGTAATTGACTGATATAGTGTAAAAAGATCCGATGTGGCAACGCTGATGCAATGTATGGCCTATTGCCCTGCTCCTCTCGCCGCGCCGCCCCGACCTCGCTCGGCGCCCGCGCGCGCCTTATATTTGGAGCATGTTCTTACTTACAGACGCGCCCCGGAGATATTGACGAACTTACAAGCATTTTTCAAGTTCTTGTTATTTTTCATGTTAATTTTAAATTGTGGATTGACAAAAAAAAGGTGAGAAGGTGAGGTTGGTTGAATGGCGCCAATACCAAAACAAAATGCAATCGGCCAGGGGCGCCTACGCCGCCCCTGTCGGTTTGGCGCCCCGGGCTATAGCCCGGATCGCCCTAGGGTAAATACGTCCCTGCTACTAACATCGGCCATATCGTTTAAATTATTCGGCGAGCTTTGTCTACGTTGGTAAGGTTAGGACATTTAGTACCATACCGTGGTTCTAAAATCCATGGAGACGCCCATTTCAATTATGTTCAAAGTCAAAGTCGATGTCTAAATTTAATTAAAAATATTCAAATGAATTATAGAACCACGGTGTGCTACCAAATGCCCTGACCCCAGTCATCATGGCTTATCTATGTTGCCTTGCCTAGCTATTGGGTTACTATGCTATGTTTGGGCATAGCAGTTATGTTAGGTGGACGAAACTAATTGTTACCATTTAGCCACCGTGTTACCAGACAGGACAGCGCGCATTTCTTATGTTGCGTTTCCTATACTAATGTGTTCTCTCTCGTTTTTGGACAAAATCATATCGAGGGCTTCATACTATAGGGGCGTATGCGCAAAAATGCGATTTTTCGTTTTTAACGGCATCGTATTCATCTAATAACGATACATCGGGTCAATTTTTTTCATAATTTTATCGTAATTATAAGTTATTTAAAATAAATTAAATATGTTTTGGCGTATCATTGTAGGTCATAATTTTTTATCGATCCAAAGAGGCGTACAGTAGGCGTAAGCGCAATAATGTAATGGAATCTCATAATATATGCCTCAGATAGCAATTTGTGAAAATTTACCCGTAGATATGATAATAGGTAAAGATTGGCAACATGCAGTATATGCAAGAATTATACATGAACCAGATGGCAGAGTATGCATAATTACACCTACACATACAGAGTATTTTACCAATTCAGTACTTGAAGAAACTTCGATTGCATGTTTTATGAAAACTTCAGGATCCAAGGAACAGGAGATTTCAGTCTCAATAGAAAATCAAAGTAAAATTAATAAATTAGTTGACAAATATTCAGATATTTTTAAAAGTGACAGCAATGATATAGGAGAATTTCAAGATGTTGAACTAGAAATAAATTTGAAACACAACATTCCAATTAAATGTAAACCATATAGACTTCCACAACCAGAACGAGAATTTTTGAGAAAAACAATTGAACAATGGATAGAACAAAAGATATGCAGACATTCAGACTCTCCTTATGCGGCACCAATGTTTGTCGTAGAACAGCCATTCCATAATACAACCCCATATAGACCCGTTGTAGATTATTCTAAAACAATAAATCCAATTACTGAAGAAAATGTAATGTACAACCTATAGACAGAATGGAAGACATAATTCACATAATTTCACAGTTTGTTTACAAATTTAAACTTGACATTTATCATGCCTGCCACAATATAAAAATTAGAGAGGAAGATATTTACAAAACAGCTGTTATCACACAAGATCATCACGTAGAATTTTCATCGCATCATGCATCTATAGTAAAATCATTATCTGACATTTTTAAACAAACCTCAAAGATGACCATAGAAAAAAAACAATACTTGAAGAAAAATAAATTGACATTGACAGATAGACAACAAGAATCGTTTCAATCAGTAGAATCACTTTTAACATCTTCACCAATTTTAGAAAACAGTACAGAATGGGACAGATTGTTGCCAAACACATTATTAGCCATCAACACATCAAGACAAAAAACCACAAATTATTCACCATTCTACTTATTACATGGATATCACCCGAGAATACCACCAAACGAAATTCATATTGGAACTATTCAGGAAGACATAGACCGGACACACCAGTTAGATTTATTAGAAAAGGCTAGACAAGAAGCTATCACAAGAATACAAGATCAACATATTAAAAGTAAAGAAAAATATGACCAAAGAAAATTACAGCATAACTTTGAGGAAGGAGAATATGTTTTATATGCATGGCCTCAACCACAATACCATAAGTTGACGCCAAAATATAAAGGACCATACAAAATTATCAAGAAAATAGGATCTGTTTGTTATGAAATCCAGAACACAAAAAAACCGACTCAGAAGAAAGTAGTACATGTTCAATATTTAAAACCCTTATCCCCACCTCCCGTCCTAGATTCTTTTTCAGCTTTTTCAGCACACAATGATGACCAGACATATGATGACCAATATGATGATGATGACAACTCCCTTGGTATACAAATTCAAGAGGAAGTTCAGCCCACGGATATGACACACACACCGGGATATGATGGTACCAACCAACCAGTACACAAAATTCAGTATGTTACTAGGAGAGGACGCATCACCGAGAGACCATTCAAGTATGATATTTAACCGGATTTGACTATATAACCATATGTATTTCTTTTATATTTCATGTTAGTATACAATCTATGTACCAAAGAGTCTTAGATATCATTATTGTAATTTTTTTTTGGCATTCAAAGTTTATTCAATAGCATAATAACTTAATACATTCTATTAACAGTTCATTAATGTTTTGTAATTAATTAGTATACATAAAGTCATTCAGTTTAAAGTATGGAACAAAAAAGAAAGGAATAGGATTGAAGTTTGCGAAGCGCCAGAATGTGTAAATAAAAAGTATATGCTATAAATATGTACATAATTAAATATAAGTGTAAATAGGTTTGTATAGTAGGGTATAGATAGTTAGTTAAAAGGAAATAAGAAGCAGGGTATGAAGGAATGATAGTGTAAATAAAACCAGCATGTTTCACATTTGTATATATTAAAGTTGTAATAATAAAATAAACTTAATTTAACTAAAGTAATAATAAAACTAGCGCCGACACACAAAATTTAGATATTTTAGATCTTAGTAAGTAGTATGTAAATAAGTTTGTATGAAATGTAAAATAAGTCTAAGTAAAAACACAAAAACCAAAAAAAAAGCATAAAATGATCATAAATAAGTAGCAAAAAAATATATTTCTGTTAAAATGTATATAAAAAAAATGAAGTTTAGACTAGAATAGATGAAATAAAATGTAAATATACCATATAATGTAGTTTGCTGTATAGATATTTCTTTAGAAATAATGCATGAACAATAACCTTAAGACTAGTTGTAAGTATTAAAGTTTAGACCACATAAATGAAGTTAAAATGTAAATATTTTTGGGATGAAATATTAAGTTGATTTGAATACAACATGTAACACTAACAGAACAGGTAAATTCATGAAGAGCATTGTAATTTGTCAAAGTTTTCAGTAGTTCAGTTTCAGGCCCGCCCTATAATTAGTAAACAGTAAAGTAAATTTAATTGCAGTATTAAGTATTTGTAATTTAAAGTAAAGAAATGAGAATTTTGTAAAATTGTTTGAAATTGTTTGGAATAGCGGCATGTAAGGAAGATGTGAAATTAAAAAGTAATGAATATAAATATTAATTTAAATTTGAATTTCAAAGGGCATGTAAGGGCAATGTCGATATTAGGTCGAACCGTAATAGTCTCATTTGATAGTTAATACACCAGTAGCATAGACAAGGATAGACATACCTTAAAACTATAATGTAAGAGTGAGACAACAGAGTTGTGAATAAAGATACTTCCAAGATGTCGTTGTTTCAATAGTACAACCCTATCATTTAATATGTATGTTAGATTGTAAGGTATTTATCTATGGGCCTTTGATGCCTGAAATAAACGAATTATTATTATATTATTATAGCTGGCGGGGAAGTGAATGTTGAGAGTAGGAATTTATATTTTTCTTTTGTTCTTTTTTTTTTGATATTTAGGACGTTTAACCCTAAACATGTAACGGAGATGGAACAATGGTGCGTACTACTGCTAGTAAAATAGAATACTAACCGCCGCCGCCTGTGTTCCGCGCCGCAACCAACCCTGCGACTTAGACGCGTTCCCTTGCTTAATTTCGCGGAATGAGCTCTTAAGCGGAGCCCTTTAGTTGTCTTACTCGGTGTTCACCTGAAAGGGCCGCTGTAAGTTTAATATGGCTTTGAGCTGTTGTGTTTATATTGCACTAGCCAGATTACCGGACGGCTTAGCCCGATATCGTAGTTACGGACGGTAATAGTAATTGGTTTCTGTATCGTGGAGTGGACTTATATGATTACACGGGTTTGGTAAGACGCAAGACGTGGAGACATTGACAACGAGGCGCTCATAAATGGTTCCCCTTGTTTATTTGGTATATGTTTTTTGACATTATTTTGGTGATTATACGTCCCTCTAGGCATAATTGTCTATATATATTATATAGGCATAACCGTTTCGCGCCGAATCTTGTTTTTGCCAAATAATCTTGACACACAAACTTTTAATCCCAAAACTATTTTTTCTAGCTGTAAATTCAGTAGGTTTCTTTTCCGGGATCGCAGTTCTAACCTAACCTAACCTAACCTACTTTTCTGGCAGCAGTTCCTTACTGTAGGTGGTCGTTTACGAGATTCGGTGAGAATCTCACCAAATCAGGGCTGCCATCTCTAAATTCGCCGGACCCGGACAAATACTTAAAAAACCCGGACATTTAGCTTAAATCGCATTTTTTCCCCGACCATGTCCGAAAATAATATTTTTTAAATAAGTAAGGTAAGGTGGGGGAACATTGAATGGTTTTTTGTCGAGATAGACAGTGTTGTGTTAAAACCCTTATAAAATAAAAAAAACTATTTATATCCCTTCAATTGTATTAATTGGAAGGCATGGACAAGGATTATATTTTTGTATTCTGTTGATAAAACTCGGCTATGCCTATTCTAATATATAAAAATAATAAAATAAAATACACTTTTGTCTAAAAAATAGACGGGTCAAGATGGAATGGTGGAGGGGTAAGATTGACATAGTTTCTAAATGCTTTTGAATGAATGCAAACGGTGGCTGTTGCTCGTTATTCTATAGAGTTTCTTACGCTGAACACATACAGCTGATTGTTGCGTGAATATTCCTGATAGGTAACGAGAAAACGACAGTAGAAAAAAAAAGTATTTCACTCTTACCCCACTATATAGGAAAAAGGACAGTGATTCTCAAACTTTTAATTGGACACTTGAAACTAAACACTTTTTTATATTAAGAAGATCAATTTGGAATCAAAATAACGGTTTCATGATGATAAATTGTTTATTTTAGAAAAGAAATGAAGTAATACAAAAAATTGGGTGTTTTCTTGCAGCATGATTAATTTTGTTACAAATTAAGTCGGATACATGTAAAAATATTAAGCAATGAAATATGAATCTGTGTTCCATTAGACATACATTTAAAATACGCGTAGCAAATTAAGTTAAATTCTTAGGTGCTTACATTTAAAATAACAAACATCTTTGGGAACAAAAAAAATGTTATTGATTATCCAGAGGTCACGACTCAACAAAAGTATTTGTATGAGGCAGCTTTAATTGTTGAATTGAATTAAACTCAACGCGCAAAACAAGTAGGTATCATAAAGGCAAATCTACTCGTAACTAAATGAAAAAACATATATAAGAATTACTCAAATGGAAAGTAGTGTTCCCAAACGAAAGCTTCATAGAGTTATCTCAATCTTTAAAATATTACAAAAACAACAAATTATAAATTACATATTTATTGAACAATGAGTGGGTACGTCTCTTTGATCTGACGATTTCACTCAAATCGACTTAGTCACAAACTGAGAAAATATTGTTTTTATAAGTATAAGTTTAAGACTCACAATATGTTTCATTTGTACTTCCTAATTAATACATATTTACCTTATCACGAGGCCAGTAAAAAAAAATGTGTACGTTAATAATTTTTTTAAGTCCAAAGTTTGAGAAGCTGCCTATTTTTCTATGACTTTCAAAAACGGGGAAAGATTGAAACATTACTATTTCAATGTTACCCCATTGAAATTGACTGGGGAAAGATTGAAGTTTCTCGTAAATCACAATATAAGAGTAATAGATACACCTTGCACTAGTAAATAAATATAAAATCTAAAATAATACATAAATATTCAGTCAGAACTTTTATTCACACCCTATTAGTCAAGTTATGAAACACGGGGTAAGATTGAAAATCGACGAATTGACCACGAAATGCTGACCTTCACAAAATAACACATAACACGCGTCTACGCACTCCGAGTGGTCACGGGCGACTGACTGGCGGATCCTAATAAAATGGCGGTTTAATTGATGATACCAGCATTAAAAAAAAAAAAAAATGTAGGGAGTTATGTGATACTTTTTATCTTTCCCCTTTTTTCATCTTCCCCCACCTTACCTTAATTGCTTTATTTTTCATTGATAAAAAAGTGTCTGGGTTTTCCCCGGACACTTAAAACCCCCCCGGACGGCCTCCAAACTAGGAAAAATCCGGGGAAACCCGCACGGATGGCAGCCCTAGGCGAGATTAATATTCGGAAACAAATTATGCGTAAGGTGTTAGCTCCGATATCATTTTCTGATGATGACTGTCCATGTAACTCATCATGCATGATAGTCTCAAGGCATCCAGAAGAGAAGACGATAATCTAGAAAAACTAATGAGCACTGGAAAAATCCAGGGGAAGTCATCGGGGCCACAGCCTGATGAAATCAGCACTGCACTTGACTCCAACTTCCACGACGCGCTCACCGAGGACCGTGGAAGGTGGCGCAACATCATCTGGAGGAAGCTGATCCATGGTGGATGCCACCCTCAGAAATGAGGATTACGATGCACAGAAGAGTCTCAAGGTTTAAGTTACACAAATCAAGTACATAATAAAATGTAATTTTCACGCACTGGTTGTCTGTTCATCGTCAGCCGAACCGCAAATAGTTTTTTTTTTTTTTTTTTTACTTTTTATTTATACACTGTTTTAAATCCTAATTTACTAATTTCATTATAGCTTTTTATTGATTCAAATCTTTAAATTTTAATTTTAATTTGATTGAATTAATGTGCACATCTTGAACTTTTTAAACTTGAACTTAAATTAATTTTATTTATATCGTCCATTATTTTTTATTCTTATTTTATTTTGTCCTCATGTGTACAACGTTTTATTTAGTATTAAGGACCATTGGTGTTTGTCAATGGGATAATATGCCTGAAATAAACAATATTCTATTCTATTCTACATATCTGCAGCATTATTCGCGTGACCGGGTATACGTCAAGCTGATGTTTTGATTGGCCCAATCTGTACACCTACCAAGTTTCATTCGAACCCTGGTATGTTTACACACTTTTTAACCCCCTACGAAGAAATAAGGGTGTTATAAAAACATGTGTATCTGTGTGGCCGCAGAAAATGGCAGAACAGCACTGGCAATAGGATCGAATGGAGAACAAAAGGGGAGGCCTTTGCCCAGCAGTGGGACACCTAAACAGAGTATTGGAAAACAAAAAAACTGTGCGTCTATCTGTGGAATCGTAACTCCCAAACGGTTTAACCAATTTGAGTGCGGTTTTCTTTATCGAAAGACTGTGTCCGTCGAGATGGTTCTTGGCTATGTTTGGTGGAAATAGGACCAGTCGTTTCCAAGATATTCAACTTTAATTGGAATAAGTGACAAGATCTCAGCCAATATTGAAGCTAAGAGTTCAAAATTTTGTAGTTATGTTCAGAATTAGAAGCATTTTCTATATCACTCATCACTCATTAAATGAGGGTCTCGAAATGACTAGCTACTTATGTCAGGGATGTTTTAATTTTTTTATTTAGGTTATAATTAAATCACTAGTACCTGAGTAACTTCATACAATATATGAAATCACTTAAGAGGCCTTATTCCTTTTAAAATGCAGATTGTTTACACATTTTTCCCTATGATCAAACATGTTTCGTAACATATTATTGATGTTACTACCTAGAACAGGGCTATTGGGATTTATTGGTATATATTTGAAACCGTTTGTATTTTTCACACAAACAGTTTGAATTTTTCATTGATAATTTTTGTTTCAAAAACTACTCGAAATTGAAAAAAATCACGCGTAAAATTAGTTTTTTCAACTCATTTTCGGCTGCACGCAATGAAAGCATGAAATAGCTATGTTACTATTACTACCTAGAACTCGGGGAAAAGTATTGTTCACTCCAAAAAGTTGGTTGAAATTATCAATATATTAGTCATACTATGAAAAAAAATCAAAAGGAATAAGGCCTCTCAACTTGAGCGAAATTATACTCAAATCTTTATTAAACAAATCGAATCCTCAAAAATCTACCCAGAAAATAACTCGCGTTTTTGGCAACAAAGCAATGATTGAAATATAAAGCGAATATAATTTGCATTCGGAAAGGATTTCCAATACACGGCGCGGAACCGCCTCCTAATGGATTCCGAAAACGTATTGACGGCGGTGAAATAGAAATTAAGTTGTCTTTGTGTCAGAATCACGTCGGCGCCTGGATATAGTGGATATAGTATAAAAGTACACTTACCATGAGTAGGCTCCTTATCCGTTCAAAAATACTGAATGTTTTAGACCACATGGTCTGTGTTTTAGACATTTTTAGGGTTCCGTAGTCTACTAGGAACCCTTATAGTTTCGCCATGTCCGTCTGTCCGTCTGTCCGTCCGTCCGCGGCTTAGCTCCGTGATCATTAGTACTAGAAAGCTGAAATTTGGTATGAGTATGTGTATGTATCACGCCGACAAAACGGTAAAATAAAAACTAAAAAAAAATGTTTTTTTCGGGTACCTACCTCTCGTGCACCTAAAGTGGGGGTGAATTTTTTTTTCGTTCCAATCCTAGTGTGTGGGTTGTCGTTAAATAGGTCTGTTAAAAATAATAGGGGTCTCCAAACATTACTTTTTGATAAAGTCAGTACTTTTGTAAATATTCGCTCCGATAATAAAAAAAATAGTGTCCCCCCCCTCTAACTTTTCAACCACGGGTCAAAAAAATATGGAAAATTCATGAAAATGAGGCCTTATAAGTACTTTCAATGAAAACTATATTGAACAAAATCGGTCCATCCGTTTTTGAGTTATCGCAAAATTTCATAATTTTCTTCAAAAGGACGTAAGTTGACTTCCAGAAGGTAATAAGTAATTACAGTTACTTTGGCGTTTACGACCTTTTTCCGTCTTTGACTGTCTCTTGTGAAGGATGAGCAACTACGGAACCCTACACTGAGCGTGGCCCGACATGCTCTTGGCCGGTTTTTCTCTATGAGCAAACATGTTTCTTAACATGTTATCAATGTTACTACTTAGGACGGGTGCGGTTCAAGTTGCATAAAAACTTTTAGCATATTTTCATTTAACTACTTTCAAAATGAATAATAAACACATTGCATAAAAACAAAATTCATAATTTTGTCAAGCATAATATTTAAACATCATAACCATTAATAATCATAATAACATTCGTTATAATGTTCATAAGTCATAACGTCACTTGGTATAACATACATTCAGAATTTTTATTAAAACTCATAAAAACACTTAAAATAATCATCAAGTTGCATAAATATCATATCAAATAAGCCCCGAATAAAAAGTTGTTGAGTACCTACTGAAATATTGCTATGGTTTTTTTTACCCTAAAAACGAAACTGCTCCAAGAGATAGATAGGTTAGGTATGTTTTTACCCTAAAAACGAAACTGCTCCAAGAGATAGGTAGGTTAGGGTTATTTTTTTTATGACCTTAAAAACGGAACTGCTCCAAGAGATAGGTAGGTTAGGGTTTTTTTTTTTATAAGCCTAAAAACGAAACTGCTCCCAGAGATAGGTAGGTTAGGGTTTTTTTACCCTAAAAACGAAACTACTCCGAGAGAAAGGTAGGTTAGGGTTATTTTTTTATGACCCTAAAAACGAAACTGCTCCCAGAGATAGGTAGGTTAGGGTTTTTTTTATGACCCTTAAAAGGTAACTGCTCCTAATTTGGCTCGGCAATGGGGAAGAATGAATAAGAAAAAAATATTATATTTTTGGATATATTTATTTGGACAACATTTATGCTTTAAGTTATTATGAAAAAAGTATGATATGACAATGGTATAGTATACAAAGTGACTATTATGCTATTTGTCTATTATGCAAGTACATTATTATGCAATTAAACTATTATAATTTTCGAAATTATGCAATTCGTTTGTATGCATTTTGTTTTTATGCTATATGATCACTTATGCAGGTTGAAATTATGCAGTTCGTTTTATGCAAAATGAAAATTCGCAAATTGTTGTTATGCAAAACATTACACACCCACTTAGGACAGGGCTATTGACATATTTAAAACCTAGTTAGAATTTTTAATTGATAATTTTCGTTTCAAAATCTACTCGAAGTTGTCAAAATTCACGCAGAAAACTGTTTTTTTTTTTTTTTACTTTTTTTCGACTGCACGCAATGAAAGCATGAATGATGGCATAGCAGCTGTTACTATCTAGAACTCAGGTAAAAATATTAAACAGTTAAAAAAATTGGTTGTAATTATATTATATATTTGTCATAATATGAAAAAAGGAAATTAAAAGGAATAAGGCCTCTTAAATGTGACCGTATTCGCTTTTGTTTGGAGAATATAGGCATGACTAAATTTTTTTTGAGTATGTTAGATTCTATTCTTTATTAGGATCGAATGTCTATATAGGACTAACTACACTTAGCCTGCTCTAAAAGTTAGAAATTAGCGTCAAAGAACATTCCTATGCAGCGCTAAAAAGCTACATACAAATGGCCGCTTAATCGTGATGTCATCATATATTATGTTATGGGTACCAATTTGTGATATGGAGACAATAAGTAATTTGCCATTTTCATCGTGAAAAAGTGCGTTAAGTTCATGGTTGTTGTACAATTATTGTTCTGTTAAATTTTAACGACTTTGAAAACAATATCAAAATTTCTTTTGGATATAAAAAAAACATAAATTTTGCGTACCTACCTCTGAAGTCACATATTTCGAAAAATATATTTCTTTTTCTGTTTTTCTTTGTTTCATGACATATTGAACTAATTTTATTTACATATAAGGCCTCGTCCAGAAATCATGTGATCGTATTTGGCCTACTTTTGACGTGATGTTAACACCCCCCTCCCCCATTGTGATCATTCGTGATATTTTCTGATATTACTTGCAGAACCGATGACCTCGAGACAAAAAAGATTCTTGAGCAGTGGATGTAGTTTAGTTGATATGTTAAGCTAGTATAATAGGACCCAAATCCGCCAAGGCATTTCCATATATAAGAATAGCCACCATTCGTTGAAGTAGAATAGGCCCGAACGGGCTCCAATAATTTCATTTCGTAATTGTCGACGCTCGGCGAGACATTAATCAATTTCTTGTACATTTCGACCGTTAACTTTGGATCCATTTGTAAATTTAATTCTGGAAGTCTGATCTCGCTCGGACGGTGTGCCCACCTCTGCTAATCAGATTTCGTTTACAACAGTTTCAATTTATTCGCGAAACTTCGCAATTGGAATAGAATTATGTTTTTTCTTACGCTTCAGCGGGGGCTTCGGGGTTTAAGGATGTATAACTTGGCATGTATTCGGCATAAAAAAAATTAAGAGTCTCGCCCTATTTACCTACACCTACCTACAAAAATAATTTCTTATTACCTAGCAGCTAAATTAATAAGGTGGCACCTTTTCCCTAGACTATTTTTTGGAAAGAACTAACACAAATCGACCTAGTCCTAAACTAAGCAAAGCTTGTACTATGAGTACTAGGCGACGATATACATAATATATAAATTTATATACAGTTAACATACATGACCCAGGAGCATCGAGGTCATGACAAATTGCTCTAGCCGGGATTCGAACCCAGGACTACCGGCTCAGTAGGCAGGTGCAATACAAACTGTGTCAACCGCGTCGTCACATCGACATGATTGCCTAGTAATTAAATGCCAATTCATTAGTTAAGCTGCCACGAAAATAATACGAAAATAATCGTTTACGCTGTCGCTAATACATGGTAAGGGTACAGTTAACAGAGCCAATAATATAGATATGCAACGGTATAGGTTCGTACCCCCGAGGCAGCCGCCGCGCGGTCACCTTCATTAGAATGACAAAGGCTCGTCACGCCGTGCGGCGGCATAACGCGGCAGAATTAGCCTCTTGCGCCACTCCACACCTCGACGCGTGGCGGCATTGCGATGTTACGCTTCACGACTATCAGAAAAAAGTGAAACAGGGCCGAGATTCAGACAGTCTGGTGACAGACATACGGACAATGGAGTCCTAGTAATAGGGTCCCGTTTTTACCCTTCGGCTAAGGAACCCTAAAAAGAATTTTGAAATTTAACTAGTCCGTGTGTATTTCAGAAAAAAATATAGAATGGTTATTATTTAGTTTCTAAAATTTCAACATTTTGGATCAAAATCAACCTCACACAAAGCGATCTAGTCCCACAGAAAGCTCTTGTAGGCTTGTGTTATGGACACTACTCTCCGGATTTTAATTAGGCGAACTAACTTGACAGCTCAAAGTGTTGTCAGGAATAGAAAAAAATAAATAGTGATTGGTTTATGTCGATACAAATATGTCGATATAACCTTAACAATACACCCATAGACACTTAATTATGTTGTAATAAGGTTTATATTCGTTTAAAAATGTACAGTTATCTGTGTATTCGATAGTACTATGGAACTGTCAAGAAAACAAAGAGGCGGACAGCGTTCTTAGCGATGTCCTAAAATAAAGTTCGTTCGATGTAAGTATTTTAATAGCAACTGTTTTTTTATTATTGATTCGTGTAATAAAATTATTAGTTAGATTTCAAACACAATAATTCAAAATTTATGAAATACGTAATGTCTACTTTTTTTTAATGCTGTTTAACTAACATGTCGGGCGACGCTCAGTGTAGGATCCCGTAGTTGCCCGTCCTTCACAATAGACCAAAATTACGAGAAAGATTTCAAGCCCTATAAAAAGGTCGTACACGCCAAGAAACAGTAATGACTTATTATCTTTTGGAAGTTATCTATTATACGCGACAGATTGAGCGAAATGTTTTAATATAGTTTGGCACTTAACCAATTGGGTAACCGTTCGAAGTGTAGGGACACCGCGCGGCACTTACGACATTTTAAAGAAAATTATGAAATTTTGCAATAACTCAAAAACGGCTCGACCGATTTTATTCAATATAGTTTTCATTGAAAGTACTAGTATCCGAGGCTAAGACCCATTCGATTCAATAAGTTATGCTCAGAAATGGCTCGGCCCTCCGTCGAGCTAAGATTACTAAATTTTGTTTGTCTGATATTATCCGAAGTTGACCGAATATTCAAAATCCGATTCTAAGTCGGAGGACCCAAAAGCCCCCCAATACCGAGTTTCAGCCCCCTCGGACCAATTTGAAATTTTCGAAAAAAAAAAAGTCGCCATTTTGATTTTTTTTTTCCACGACTGTACTCGGGTGGGGGTCCTCTATGATATTTGTTTGAGCATCCCCTACCCATCTCTAGCCGTTTACGAGATACGGGACTCTTAAAAAAAAATCTCCATACAAATCTTGTTTTTTTCGATATTTTCCGACTTTGACCGAATTTTCGGACACCGATTTCAGATTCATATTTGTGAGCCCCAAATGCCCCCCGATACCGAGTTCCAGCTTCCTAGCACCAATTTGAAATCTTGGAAAAAAAAGCCATTCGTCATTTTGAATTTAATTTGGTTCGATTTGTATCAACCTGTATGTAATCATTTTGTGACGCACACATAAATATTATCATTCACTCATTCATTCCATTCGTACCAGCTTTAGTGAATCAACCTATAGGAACTGGTTTTTTTAATTATCGATATTAACAACACTAGCGAAACTGTGGCAACATTCGTGTGCAATGAACTGTCAAGTTAGTTCGCCTAATTAAAATCCGGAGTGTAGATGACGATAAACATACTTATTTATAGTCCAACACATAGTACTTACTTAAATAAAAATAACATCCATGACACAGGCACAAATATTCTTGTTTATCACACAAATATTTGCCCTTGCCAGGATTCGAACCCAGGACCACCGGCTCAGTAGGCAGCGGCTTTACCACTGCACCAACCGCGTCATGTATTGACTTAAAACTTAGGTATTATGTCAATGACAGACATAATTTATCTGCATACGCTAAGCCATAATACCAGCGTCAACCTAAACTAATGCAACTATATTGCTAATATCGGCGCACCGCAGCTTATCGCGCGTCAAATTATCGCGCGATTAATGCGCACACGGAATAAATCGCCGGATAAGCTATCCTGCCATTTGTCTGGCTGTCAGTCGGTTCATTTCATAGCGACGTTATTTACTACGCTATCACGGTTAACTCATGTTGCGGGGTAAATAGCGAAATAGCTAAATCGAGGCAAACCACGCTACTCTTCCAAGCAAATGAACTGTCAAACCACACAAAATGACTCACTTTGTATGGTTTGACAGTTCATTTGCTTAGAAGAGTAGCGTGGTTTGACTATATACCAATCTATGATCGATCCAAATGGGTCAGAGAAGAAATGGGGAAATCTTTTCTTAGTTAACCATGGCGTTGATTTTAGATTTAATAGAAACTGCATTTTTTTACAGATCTCTCACATAATTTCATACATAACCCGGTCAAAACCGCTGGAAAGAATGTTACAATACGACATGCGATTACTTACAGAATTTTAACTATGTTGCATTCCCGGCAAAAAACTGATTTTCAATACTAATTTGAAATTATACAATATAGCGAAAAGTTGTATCAAAAATTTGGGTCAATAGACATATTGTGGTGGCTCCGAAAGGTGGCCATAAGATAAGAGCTCCTAAATTAATTGAATGATACCAGCTTATTTCACGTCATAAATTGTGAAATATAATAAATAATACAGGATAATCATAATTTATATCTCGAGAAATGAAGTTCATATGACCTAAACAATCCTGGGTCCCGTTTTTTACCCTTTGGGTACGGTACCCTAATAAACGACCCAGGTACACTTGCAGTAGGATCTCAGCCTATTGAACTCCATGGATTTTACAACCAACATACGATTTCGATTCCGACCAAGTTAGAGTACACATGTGTCAGAGATAAAGTGCTTTTATAAGTGTTCCCAGCATTGATGCATTTCCTTTCCATATGTAGTGCAGGTAGCTCCTGGAAAAGTTAAATTTGGTTGGCTTTATCGATGCCTGTACCTATTCAAATAATAGAAAAACTACAAGAAGTTTTCGCTCACTAAATTAAACTAATCATAATGTAACACTTGTAATGAAAATAATTCCATTTTCTTCGGTTTCCGCGACTGTCACATATTGAAATAATACAATTTAAACGGATTATATCAACGTATATTAGTCCACCTTTGAAAACGGTAACTGTAAAGCTACCGAAACGTCAGGGAGGCTCAAATAATTAATATACGCGATAAGATAATAATTCATGTGAATCTCACTAATGACACTAACATTATAAAGGCGAAGGCATTATTGGCCTACTGAGCCGGCGGTCCCGGGTTCGAATATTTGTATGATGAACTCGAATATTTGTGCTTGGGTCATGGTTGTTCTATGTATTTAAGTATATATTTATCTATATAAGTATGTATATCGTCGTCTAGTACCCATAACACAAGCCTTCTTGAGCTTAATTTGGGACTAGATCGATTTGTGTGAGGTTGTCTGATATTTATTTATTATTTATTTATTGTTTGTTGCGTCTGGACCTATTTTGATAAAATTCGGTATGGAGGTAGTCACCTAGGATGTTAATCAACAAACGTATCCCATAAACAAACGTGATCAGTTGCGTTGACTTTGCACCACATTTGTTTCCGGCGCAATATGTACCTACCAGGTGCAAACTTAACTTAACCCAGCCAGTTAAGATAGGATAAGTGTTTGTACGGAACCCTCGATGCGCGAGTCAGACTCGCACTTATCCGGCCTTTTTGTTGATACAATAACTATTCTTCTCGCATTAGATTAACAAGCTGTGCCTATAGTAGGTAGGGAAGTATGTGTAGATGTTGAGCACCCGCTTTCCACCTCTTATTTCAAGCAGAGATTATGTTCGCCCATCCATCATCCTTTATGTTTCGTCACTCGCAACACATCTTTTTACCAAAAAAGCACTTCATGGTAAAATGTTTGTGTTAGCCACTTACAGTCTGAAGCGGCTTATCCAGTGATGATATCATTTGTGTTATTATAAATTCGATTTATCAAATAAACCTGCGGAATAAACAAGCTAAGAATATCTGCTAAATACTTGACTGTTTATATGCAAAATTACGAGTTGATCCCTCTTAAAAATATCTATTAATTTGTTTCCTCTGACCTTCCTAATTCGCTCCTTATCCGTTCAAAAATGTTGATTGTTTTAGACGTTTTGGGTTTATTATGCAAAAATTACTTGAAATTTGTGAAATATTTAGTCCTGTTTCCTCTTTGTACAGTTACCAAAAATTTGTCATTGCCAATTAGAAAAATTTGTACCACTAAAATCCGCCATATGGGGTGGGATGTGGATGTTGCGCTATACTTAGATATACTCGTAGCAGAACCACGAGTTTTAATGAAATGAAATGAAATAATTTATTCAGTAAGTAGGCCACTAGAGCACTTTTACAAGTCAGATTGTGAACCTACCGGCATTTCCCAAGAGGAGACCGCTGTTGAGAAGAAAGCCGAGAGAAACTCAACAGTAAGTATTTTTTTCGTAAATAATACTTAAAACAATCATCACATTAGTGTTATAACTATTACATGCGTACACGTAAAGGAGATATATAGATACTCCAAATCAATGTTCATCATCATCATCATCATCTCAGCCATAGGACGTCCACTGCTGAACATAGGCCTCCCCTTTGGACTTCCATATATACCGGTTGGAAGCGACCTGCATCCAGCGCCTTCCGGCGACCTTTATAAGGTCGTCTGTCCATCTTGTAGGTGGACGTCCTACGCTGCGCTTGCTGGTCCGAGGTCTCCACTCGAGCACTTTTTGGCCCCATCGGCCATCTGCTCTGCGTGCTATGTGGCCTGCCCATTGCCACTTCAACTTGCTAATCCGGTGAGCTATATCGGTCACTTTAGTTCGTCTACGGATTTCCTCATTTCTGATTCGATCACGTAGAGACACCCCGAGCATAGCCCTCTCCATTGCACGTTGAGCGACTTTGAGCTTTGAGATGAGGCCGATAGTGAAAGACCACGTTTCGGTGCCGTAAGTCATCACTGGTAACACACATTGGTTGAAGACTTTCGTCTTGAGGCACTGAGGTATGTCGGACGAAAAGACGTTACGTAGTTTCCCGAACGCTGCCCAGCCGAGTTGGATTCGGCGGTTGACCTCTTTCTCAAAGTTGGACCTACCTAATCGGACCACTTGTCCTAGGTAGATGTATGAGTCAACAACTTCTAAATCAATGTTAGGTAGGAATATTCACATATTTTTTTAACCATCAATTTAAAATATTAAATATACCCAGACATGTATAAAGTCTCTAGGCGTCACAAGTGTCACAACATGCAATAAAATACAATTCATCATTCATCATTCGCTTGCCCTTATCCCATTTATTTGGGGTCGGCGCAGCATGTTTTCTTCCTCCATTCTTCCCTATTACTCGTCATCTCGTCGTTTACTTCCTTCTTATTCATATCATCTTTCACACAATCCATCCATCTTTTCTTTGGCCTTCCTCTTCTTCTATATCCGTCCACATTCATGCTTAACGCTTTTCTTGTTACGTGGCTTTCCTCTCTTCGCATCACGTGCAATAAAATACAATTAATTAATTAAATTCCACAGAGATGTGTAAGGTCTCTAGGCGTCAACGTGTATATTTTACAATAGAAAATAATTATTACGTCGTAGAAAACTAGCCGATCCGATTCTTCTCTCCCATTAGTCCCGTCTTCCGTAAAGTGTGGTTCAAACGGCCCTAAAGAGAAGTTGGTTATATATCACATAATTTAACAAGTTGTCTTTGGCCGGCGAGCGAAGTTACGGCCGCAGGATCAATACTAATTGAGTCGATTCTGCTGTTCAGCGGAACTGGCGACTAGTGATGACCCGTAAATAATGTCACGGCCGAAAAGTCACTGTGATTTTTTCGTCTAAATTTTTCACTGTGACTTTATTGAGCGACGATACAATACCATACAGATTGTTTCTCTTATCTAAGTAATTATCACTAGTGGGATATTCAGCTTTTACTTCCATTGTCACTTCATCAATTCTCTATCTCCCTCTCTCTCTCTGTCTCACCCCTGAGCGGTTATTATTCCCATCTGATGGGGTCTGCTTTCTTCGTCTTCTTTCACGTCTCCTTTTGTTACGCATCATTAATGATTAAAATTGTTTTATTTGTAAACCTGAAAAGCACATCCTAATTTCATTGTGACACTGACAGATGCGCCAACGGTCGAAACTTAGCCCGTGACTAACCAAAACTGGCTTTACTTTCAAGCCACAAGGTGTCTAAGCGTATTTATTGTAAGTGGTCGCATTACAAAAATCTGATTACATTAGAAAACTGCGAGTTGCACCGAGTGACACTCAATAATCCTATTGGTTATACTGCAGTTTCCTCGCACATTGCTAAGCTGCTTAGCGCAGTCACAATGAAAATGCATAGCCTAAGTAACGTTGATGAGACGTGAACAACATATTAGACTTAACGAAGAGGAAAATACCACTTCTCATTCCATATGAATCGTATAACGGTTAGGTACGTCAAGTTTGAACAACTAACGATAACAGTGACTGAAATGTAACGTTTTTCCCATCCCTACTGGCGACTGAGCGCTGAACCGGCGTTTTTCACCACACTCGACTGGTCACGCAATTACTCCAAAACTTATATTATAATCGTCGTATGATTATATAGTTTAGAATTTACGGGTGGAAAATACAATGGTCAGTGAGAGACCGGCCTTATTCCTTTTAAAATTTTATTTTTTTCATATTATAACAAATATAAATATTGACAATTCCAACCAAATTTTTGAAGTGGGTTATACTTTTCTGTGAGTTCTAGAAAGTAAAATAGGTATTTCATGTGCGTGCAGTCGAAAATAAGTTAAAAAAAAACAGTTTTCTGATTGAATTTTGTAAATTCAAGCAGTTTTTGAAACAAAAATATCAATTAAAAATTCAAACTGTAGGTTTCAAATATATACCAATAAATCGCAATAGATCTGTTCTAAGTAGCAACATTGATAATATGTTAAGAAACATGTTTGATCAGAGAGAAAAATGACTAAAACAATCAGCATTTTAGGAAAGGATATGGAGCCAAAATCAGGGTACTGTTCTGACCACTGAGCTATTTTTGTCATGCATACTACGTTTTTATTTCATATTTTCACGTTCTTATTTGTTCACCATTTTATAAATTTTCTAGTGCAGAGAGTAATATATTTACAACACAAACCTTACAAAGTCAAATCCTAATCCAATACGACAACAGCATCACGAACTTCATTGCAATTCTAAATGAAGCCTTTTAAATTTAAATGAACAAAGGGTTATTTGTCTGCGGAGGTAAAAAAAGCAATTATTGTAATGGTGGAGATGTTGCGCTAATCGCGGAGGGGGAGGGGGAAGAGGGGTTAAGGGGGAAGCGAATTATGTAAATAGATTGCGTCATCGGGTAATGCTAGAGGGTAATTGAAAACAAGACGAGGATGAAAGCAGACGTGGGGGTAATAGGCTTGCTTTTTGAGGAATGATAAATAAAACTTTGTTAGACTGGGTTGAAAAGTCAGACATTCAAAGGAAGGAGTGGGAGTGGGAGGCAAAGACGCCGTTTACGAGTTTTGTGTTTCGTGTGTTTTTTTTTCATGTGCGTATGTTGCAAAACGCAGAGACGCGGAAAACGCAGTTTTTCGAATTCCTGGTCATTGCTCGTAAAACAGATGGGTATTGAGGCAGAAAACTCGTTTGGCGACCATATACCGGAAAACACAGTGTGGGTAATGTAAAAAATTGGACTGATGATGACGATACATAATATGGTAGTTGTGAACGTTGTATACAATGGTCTGAGATGGAAGAACTATTGACTTTCATTTTATCTTAGGAATCGCGTTTTAGTTATCCAATGGGAAAATGAAGCTTCTGTGTTTCTTACTTAATATTTTTTCGAGTGTAAAATGTTTAATCAGCGGTTAATAAAATAACTCACGAATCATGATAAAATTATCTATTAATTCAACATTCGTTATGGTGCATAAGTTAGCTAAAGGACCAATATCTATTATGTGAAACAGACTTCTTTTCCATAGTAGCAGAGGCAAAATATTTCCACCACGTACGGAAAAATCAGGAGAAACGGATATCCACAATACTATTGAGTTTAATTAAAATAGAATTAAGATAGCTACGGTTATGGTTATAATCACGAAATGTTTCAATTCCCGAATGCGAGTCGAGCGGCCATAATCATACGGGTCTCAGGGGAAATAATTAAAAACAGTTTTGGCACGGTTCCGTAGGTATTTTCATTACGTTTGTGATTGTATTGAAATATTGTGTTCGACCATTACCCGCGTGGCTCCGCGCCAAACCAATATGCAAGTGTTCAGGCGACTACACTACCGCAAAAGTCAAAAATACCACATGTGCCATTGAGTTTTGATATCACTTATGATCTTTTGGCTACAACATCCCGTTCAGGCGACTGCGTGGATGCAATAATGACAAACGGCGTATATATATGGGATTTCGTTAGCAACTTGTTACGTTTTGGTAGTGCGATAGTTTGTCGTGATCACCTATATTGCGGGCACTTTGTAAGACAGGATTGGAGACTCCCAGCTTTATTTTACGTGAGTTGTTGTGGCTGTGTGTTTGGTTTATGATATTGGAAAACGAGCAGTTTTTAGTTTTCGTCGAATCTAGAACATCTTTATTAAAACTGTTTTTGATGATAAAAAATTTGAGAGAGCAAACTAGAACGCTTTATGGTAAACGCTATACATTATTCAAAAGTTCAATACAGTTTGATGACAGGCTCGAATCAGCTACTCTTTATGAAATGTCAAAAACGATCTGTCAGTCTGAAGTTTCTATGAAGGCTTGTGACGTCATAAAAATCAGTAGTCAAAACACATCTTATTTATAGTTATAGTTTTTATTCAATTAAAAATAGTATAATGTCCAAAAGTTAGTAGTAGTTAGTAGTAGTAGTAGTTTATTTAGAACCGCGTATTTTTGAATGTGTGTTTACTGTACAGTGTTTTCAATTATATAATTTATTTTCACCATATCAAATACCGTATTATGATAGTCAGTAGGTATTGATATTGATAGTAATCGCACTGTAACTATCCAATGGTCGAAAGGTCTAGGAGTAGACCCAAAACAGGGATAAAGTTATGACTTTTGAAACTATTGCTACAAAGCACAAAACACAAAGCACTGGCGGAAGAGATCGGGTATCGAACCCGGTACCTCTGGATTAGCGGTCCAGCGTGTTAGCGCTCTCTCCTGCCAGGATACAAATTTTTATGTGCTTTGATTTTTGTAGCAATTAACATAAAAATTCTGTTGTGTACCCACATTAACGAATATGAGACATAACATGCTTCATCAATTTATGTCTTTTTCTTCGACGTGGATGAAGTTTGCGTGTACCTTCTATAGTAATACAAAAGTGCTGTTAAGCTCTTGTCAGCATTACAGTCTGACCAAAAAGAGTAGAAATTAAAAAGTGGCAATACTGTTGTGTCGTCCCCGTTTTCTTAGATTGATTACAAAGGGACGACACTACAGTACTGCCACTTTTTAATTTCTACTCTTTTTGGTCAGATTGTAATTGGCAGCTTTTTCTACATTCCGTTTCTTTCACTTCTTGATATAAAATAAAATGAAGCAGTTATTCTTTCTTTTATTTGCTCTATAATATCGCCCTTCTTGATCTTTCCCTTTTCCTTTTCCCTCGTATTTTTCTTTCAATTATAATCTTAATGTAATTATCGTGACTAAAGATGTGCCCGTTTCCCGATTTGTATGAGAAATGTTCTCGAAAACGTTCTTTCCTCATACAAATCGGGATGAGTTCTTGAGAACGGTACATCTCTAATCGTGACGTATGAGATGACCTAACAGTTTACTCTTCTGTGTAGGTACATATATTATTATTCAGGGTTCATTACTAAACGGTTCCACCAGAAATAACAGCACTAATCACACATTTACACGGCAACAATGCAACAACATGCAGCCTTACAGCAACGTGATCAATCATTAAATGCAAATTGTTAGGCCTGCCACATAGTCTCTGAATTCCGGTCCGGTTTCCGAACGAAATGACGTCAGCAAGTGAGACATCAACATATGACAGACAAAGACAGATACACTTTCTGACGTCAGTTCGGAAATCGGACCGGAATTCAGACTGTATGTGGCCGGCCTTACCCTTCATTACGAATCGGAGCGAACTAGCAACTTTAATTAAACCTAACTTGCGAGATGACGTCCCATTCCAGTTAATCCTTGCCAACCCTTTCAGCAACTCCATTAGACTCTACATCAAAACACTAAAGGTCGATTTTGCTTGGTTTAAGTCCAGTTACAGTTGTAAGCTGTTAACTGTTGCGTGCGGCGTTCAATTCTGGCGATTCTACAATGACGAACACCCATAGTCATTCAAATCAGACTTAAGCCCTTTTTCATCTGAGTCGAACTCTTGGTGGGTTTGTGTAATGACGGAAATTCATAGTTATTCAAATGAGTCATAAGCCTTTTCTTACCTGACTTGAATTTAAGGTGGACAGTCTCTCGGGTCCGAGGCACACGTCAGTCTTTAATTAAAACATAAGCTGACTATCTTAATTAATCTAATTTTAGTGTCCTTAAGTTGGAGCGGGATAAAGGATATCAAGTTATTTTAGGTAACTAGATTAAAGAGCTTTAACGGTGTTGAGACGACATGACAATGCTGCGACAGTTTGGAATGTAAACTATGTAGACTTCATTATGACAGTCATTAGTTTAGTTTCTAGTGTCAGATCAATATTACAACACGCTCTGTCTGCTTTCAGTAAGAATAAATAAATAAACATCGGACAATCTTACACAAATCTATCTACTTAGTTTTACAGTAAACTCTAGAAGGCTTGTGTTATGGATATTAGAGAATGATACAAATACTTATTCCATATAAGTACATATCAAATACAATAACATCCATGAACCAGGTACAAAATATTCGAGTTCATCAAACAAATATTTGCCTTTGACCCAGGACCGCCGGTTCAGTAGCAGCATTGTCAAGCAGCTGCTTTACACACTGCGCCAACCGCGTCTTCAATTAATGTTTACTTAACCTTTTTAGTAGTTATTTTCATAGGGACCAGTTTCCAAACTTTAATTATGTGGTGTCACAATACCTAAACACTTGTTGAGCTATAGTCTATAGCTAATCTAAAGATAGATGGAATTATCTCACCTATCCCAATCGACTGTTCCCAAAACCCGAATTTCCAAACGTGCGTGTAATAAATTATATTTTTTTAGGAATTCATAGGATCTTCCGGACGCGGTGTTAAAGCAGTCCGGTCCGGCGGACCGATAGGGACGCTGCTATCTGTTATAAAGAGATAGTAATATATATCTCTCATTCTAACAGATAGCAGCGTCCCTATCGATCCGCTGGACCGTTCGATCGTCTGTTACGGCTTTAAAACTACTCGTACGCATCGCTACTCTTGTCACGCGACATAGAATCGCCCGTCACACTCTGACAGTACAGCCAAGAAAGAGACAGGTAATATACTCACATCGAGACTCGGGTTTAATATCACCCGTTTGTATATGGCTAGAAACTAAATTTTTCAACTTGTATTTGAGTAGATTTTACTTTTTTTAGGAGAAAGGGACGTCTGTATCACGGTATAAGAAAAGGTATAACTTCGGCTAGTGAGAATTTCTACGTCACTGATTACTGATTAGTTGCCGCTTTAAGGTCTTCGCACATTATAACAACTCAACGGCGACTCGATTCTATGCCAAATATTGAAATTTAAGCCCTATGTCATATTTACTAGTTTTAATTTCAAAAAATGATATTAGTAGTGGCCGACGAGTGGACGACGCGTCGGTGCATCGTCGAAATTAAACCTAGTCAATATGACATAGGGCTTAAATTTCAATATTTGGCATAGAATCGAGTCGCCGTTGAGTTGTTATAATGTGCGAAGACCTTTATGGTAACAAAATAATTATAAGTTTTATTTTTGCCCCAGTGTTGTACAAAAAAAGATGCTTTTATGCATTACAGTTGTTATGTAATTTTATTTTATCGTAATAATTGACTTAAAACACTCACGATTCGATGAGATTCATACAGGTAACAAGATAATCGGGGAGTATTATGATACACCACTGGCAACACAGAAACTGATTGACAGAACCAACCAACCAATCATAGCATGATGACGTCGAAAGTTCACCTGTCATTCCGGAGTACCTACCATACCTTGTTTCCTTATTCGCTGGGTGCGCGATGACAGCGTCAACTAGCGGTTACAATTACGGCGGGCTTTTTATTGTCAAATGGCTGACTGTCTTTACGAAGAGTAAGTAAACAAACAAATAATTTCAATTAAATATCGTAATTTTATTTCATTTTATTCGATTATGTTAATCTATAGTGTCGATAAAACGTTGACCTTCTTTATTTCCCGTCTAAAATGGCAAAATCAATAACTTTCAGATGTAATTCACACACGGACCTTTTCATGGCTGTCTTCACGAGAAGTAAGTTACAAAATAAACAAATTTAACCGAATAACGCATTTCATGCATAATGTAACCGATCATTTATGACTGTATTTTCGTAATAATACAGATTATTTTGTTTTTTTAGTTAAACATGGCCAAATTAATTATTATAACTGGATTCTGCTCAATCAAACACAACATCGCTTTCAAATCCCAAACTACAATAAAATGAGAAAAAAATCGTTTTTGCTCAACATGTCCAAAATGTAAAAGAAAATAAACGCATAAACATGCTACTCCCTACAACATACAAGATATAATATTAAAAATGTTGTTCTATAGGTTATACTAACTTTTTCCTCTTGATAGCGATTATCCATTTAATTCGTTGTTCTCGTTTCCAACTTGCTTGTGGAAATTTATTTATTTATGATTACTGTTTTTGCCATTGTTTTTGCTATTAACTACGCTGCAGGTTTGGTGCCGCATAATTATTTATTTTTAGATGCCTTAATTTCGCTAGTAAAAAGTGACAGTTGGCCTGACGAAAGTTCCTTTTTTGGCCACGGCGCGCGCTGCGATCGATTCGTGGTACCCCCACCACCTACTTCGCACCGAGCGAATACCATGATCGGTACAATTTTGACGTAATAACGTCTTATAAATCGATGAACGCCGGCTGCACGCACGAAAAAGCATGAATCATTGTCACGTTCCGCCTGAGCCGAGCGTGCAAGCGAGAGCGCGGAAAAAGCAATAGAGAGGCACGATCGGCCTAAGCGTTCGGCTTGTGACGCATCTATCTCTCATCCACTCCATCGTTATCGTCCGTAAACCGACTTTACAGACAACCATTTTTTTTTAATCCAACCTAATCGGCAGAGCCGATTTCTTAAAAGCTACACTTATGTTAAACATCATTACATTAGCAACAAAAAGGTAATTTAATTTAATTCTCCGGTAATCAATCCAAATATTTGAGCATTTAGCATGCCGAAGCTGAAGGAATATTAAATAGCGGGAGTCGTTAGAAGGACGACGTCGGCCGGAATTCCCATCACGTCGCGACGTCTAAATAATAAATGGAATTTTCATTTTACATACGTAGCATTACTTTTTTAGGGTTCCGTACCCAAAGGGTAAAAACGGGACCCTATTACTGAGACTTCGCTGTCCGTCCGTCCGTCCGTCCATCCGTCCGTCCGTCCGTCCGTCCGTCTGTCACCAGGCTGTATCTCAACAACGGTGATAGCTAGACAGTTGAAATTTTCACAGATGATTTATTTCTATTGCCGCTATAACAACAAATACTAGAAATAAAACAAAATAAATATTTAAGGGGGCTCCCATACAACAAACTTAAGATAAGATAAGATAAGATATCATTTATTTGCTAGAATCATGATCATTACATACATTAGGGTGTTACATACATTTTGAGAAGTCCATCATAATTCTGCCGAATAGACGGCGTGCGAATGTGGCAAATAAAACATGCATGACAGTGCCAATATGTCATGCAATAGAATTTAATTTACAATTATTTTTATTTATATTATGTGCTAATTATACTAATTATAAAATAACCTAATTCATGTCACATCCGATATAAATTAAATGCAAAATATCATAACTTATAACTTGTTATAGATTATATATATGTATGGGTACGGAACCCTTCATGCGCGAGTCGGGCTCGCACTTGCCCAATTTTTAATTCGTACTTTTGCCAGGTTTTACGTATAACTGAAATTAGCATACTTACATTTAACATATTAAAATACGTACGATATGGACTTACTCACTTCGTAGAAGTCGAATATAGCTCGACATGTTTCGAATCGGTTCGCTATTCAGCCTCAGGAGAGCCGATCATTCGCGGCGGCGGCCAACCGGGAGATCCATTGATAGTTGGTTTATGCGTTCATCACTACATAGTACAGCAAACACAGTCGCTTCCTGTTTGTCCCTGTGTATAATTAGTATGCTTAGATCTTTAAAAGTACGAGATGAATTTTGATTTTTTAAATAGATAGAGTGATTCAAGGGGAAGGTATATGTAAAATACATGCATAGTATATTAAGTACCAGCATTGCACCCGGGGCGGGTCGCTAGTATCTTTATAAATATACTAGCTTGTGCCCGCGGCTTCGCACGCGTAAACACAATATCATAAGTTCACAACACTTATTTCGAGGCCAAAGGCCGAGCTCCGCGTAGCACCGAAGGTGCGGAGCGTCGTAAGGAAGCCGCCCACCCACTTAATATAAGTCGAAGTAACTTAATGCGAGGCCGAAGGCCGAGCTCCGCGTAGCACCGAGGGTGCGGAGCGTCTCAAGGAATTCGTCCACCCACTTAATATAAGTTGAAGTAACTTAATGCGAGGCCGAAGGCCGAGCTCCGCGTAGCACCGAAGGTGCGGAGCGTCCCAAGGAAGCCGCCCACCCACTTTTTATAAGTTGAAGTAACTTAATGCGAGGCCGAAGGCCGAGCTCCGCGTAGCACCGAAGGTGCGGAGCGTCCCAAGGAATCCGCCCACCAACTTAATATAAGTCGAAGTAACTTAATGCGAGGCCGAAGGCCGAGCTCCGCGTAGCACCGAAGGTGCGGAGCGTCTCAAGGAATTCGCCCACCCACTTAATATAAGTTGAAGTAACTTAATGCGAGGCCGAAGGCCGAGCTCCGCGTAGCACCGAAGGTGCGGAGCGTCCCAAGGAAGCCGCCCACCCACTTAATATAAGTTGAAGTAACTTAATGCGAGGCCGAAGGCCGAGCTCCGCGTAGCACCGTAGGTGCGGAGCGTCCCAAGGAATTCGCCCACCCACTTATTATAAGTTGAAGTAACTTAATGCGAGGCCGAAGGCCGAGCTCCGCGTAGCACCGAAGGTGCGGAGCGTCCCAAGGAAGCCGCCCACCCACTTAATATAAGTTGAAGTAACTTAATGCGAGGCCGAAGGCCGAGCTCCGCGTAGCACCGAGGGTGCGGAGCGTCTCAAGGAATTCGTCCACCCACTTAATATAAGTTGAAGTAACTTAATGCGAGGCCGAAGGCCGAGCTCCGCGTAGCACCGAAGGTGCGGAGCGTCCCAAGGAAGCCGCCCACCCACTTTTTATAAGTTGAAGTAACTTAATGCGAGGCCGAAGGCCGAGCTCCGCGTAGCACCGAAGGTGCGGAGCGTCCCAAGGAATCCGCCCACCAACTTAATATAAGTCGAAGTAACTTAATGCGAGGCCGAAGGCCGAGCTCCGCGTAGCACCGAAGGTGCGGAGCGTCTCAAGGAATTCGCCCACCCACTTAATATAAGTTGAAGTAACTTAATGCGAGGCCGAAGGCCGAGCTCCGCGTAGCACCGTAGGTGCGGAGCGTCCCAAGGAATTCGCCCACCCACTTATTATAAGTTGAAGTAACTTAATGCGAGGCCGAAGGCCGAGCTCCGCGTAGCACCGAAGGTGCGGAGCGTCCCAAGGAAGCCGCCCACCCACTTAATATAAGTTGAAGTAACTTAATGCGAGGCCGGAGGCCGAGCTCCGCGTAGCACCGTAGGTGCGGAGCGTCCCAAGGAATCCGCCCACCCACTTAATATAAGTCGAAGTAACTTAATGCGAGGCCGAAGGCCGAGCTCCGCGTAGCACCGAAGGTGCGGAGCGTCTCAAGGAATTCGCCCATCCACTTATTATAAGTTGAAGTAACTTAATGCGAGGCCGAAGGCCGAGCTCCGCGTAGCACCAAAGGTGCGGAGCGTCCCAAGGAAGCCGCCCACCCACTTAATATAAGTTGAAGTAACTTAATGCGAGGCCGAAGGCCGAGCTCCGCGTAGCACCGTAGGTGCGGAGCGTCCCAAGGAATTCGCCCACCCACTTATTATAAGTTGAAGTAACTTAATGCGAGGCCGAAGGCCGAGCTCCGCGTAGCACCGAAGGTGCGGAGCGTCCCAAGGAAGCCGCCCACCCACTTAATATAAGTTGAAGTAACTTAATGCGAGGCCGGAGGCCGAGCTCCGCGTAGCGTCCCAAGGAATCCGCCCACCCACTTAATATAAGTCGAAGTAACTTAATGCGAGGCCGAAGGCCGAGCTCCGCGTAGCACCGAAGGTGCGGAGCGTCTCAAGGAATTCGCCCATCCACTTATTATAAGTTGAAGTAACTTAATGCGAGACCGAAGGCCGAGCTCCGCGTAGCACTGAAGGTGCGGAGCGTCTCAAGGAATTCGCACACCCACTTATTATAAGTTGAAGTAACTTAATGCGAGGCCAAAGGCCGAGCTCCGCGTAGCACCGTAGGTGCGGAGCGTCCCACCCAAGGAAGGAAGGAAGCCGCCTATTAAGTCACTTAAACATATGTTAAGTGGGTTGGCGGCTTCCCTGGGACGCCCACCCACTTAAAATATGTTCAAATAAATTAATGCGAGGCCGCCCACTCACTTAATATAAGCTTAAATGTGTGAGCGGCATCCCTGGGACGCTCTGCACCTTCGGTGCTATGTGAAGCTCGGCCTATGGCCTCGCATTAAGTTACTACTTATATTAGTGAGTGGGCGCCTTCCCTAGGACGCTCCGCACCTTCGGTGCTACGCTTGTGAACATGATCTTGGTTTTATTAAAATTGAGGCAAGACTTATGTTTAAAAGATAGTTTTTAGGGTTCCGTACCCAAAGGGTAAAAACGGGGCCCTATTACCGAGACTTCGCTGTCCGTCCGTCCGTCTTTCACCAGGCTGTATCTCAAGAATGGTGATAGCTGGACAGTTGAAATTTTCACAGATGACGTATTTCTATTGCCGCTATAACAACAAATACTAAAAATTAAATAAAATAAGTATTTAAGGGGGCTCCCTATAACAAACTTGTTAAAGATTATGGTACGGAACCCTTCATGCGCGAGTCGGACTCGCACTCGCCCAATTTTTAATATTTATTGTCTATTGTAGATTTAAATAACTTATTGCGAGGCCACCCACCCACTTAATGTAAGTTTAAATGTGTGAGCGGCTTCCCTGGGACGCTCTGCACCTTCGGTGCTACGTGAAGCTCAGCCTACGGCCTCGCGTTAAGTTACTACTTATATTAGTGAGTGGGCGCCTTCTTTAGGACGCTCCGCACCTTCGGTGCTACGCTTGTGAACATGATCTTGGTTTAATTACAATTGAGGCAAGACTTATGTTCAAAAAATCGTTTTGAATATTTATTGTCTATTATAGATTTAAATAACTTAATGTGAGGCCGCCCACCCACTTAATATAAGTTCAAGTGTGTGAGCGGCTTCCCTGGGACGCTCTGCACCTTCGGTGCTACGTGGAGCTCGGCCTACGGCCTCGCATTAAGTTACTACTTATATTAGTGGGTGGGCGACTTCTCTAGATCGCTCCGCACCTTCGGTGCTACCATTGTGAACATCATCTTGGTTTAGTTTAAATTGAGGCTAGACATGTTTATATATCGTTTTGAATATTTATGGTTTATTTATTGTAGATAACTATTCAAAGCACCTTGAAAAATAATTAGCTCATAGTCCTACCTGAACATATATTAATGACATCTATTAAGATGACAATAAATTATTTTCGTCTACGATGGTACTAATACTAATATATTAATATGACCTGTCATAATAATGTCCTAAGTAACGCCAGAAGATTCAGGTGCCAACTTAACTCAATCGAGCGTACGTCAATAATGGCGACAGCACCACTGAACGGATACGTGATGGCCTCACTGTTTTGTTATCCGTGGTATAATGAATAAGGAAGCAAAAGAAAATGCATGAGATAACACTGTTATTATTTCAGTTGGTTCTGGGTTCAAATCCCGGCTAGGTGAAATCCTTTCTACATTGTAAATTTAATAATTTTGTCTTGTCTCGAATCATGGTTGTTTTTCATACAAAATGCATACATTGTCGAGCAGCAACTCTCAATAACCTGATACACTGCTACTTACATTTGTATGCGTTCAATATTCAACAACTTCGGTAGTAATTCTCGAAGTCCGGGTTAACCATCACAGCTGCATCCTAGCTTGTGCCAAATCGTGGTCACAGGCACGCAACGACGTGGACCCTTGGCCTTGATGTCGAGGCGACTCATCAATTGCTCCAATACGTAACATGTATGGAGCTGGTATTATTAACTCAGGAAAAATCTTAACAGCGCGATGCAGCCGTTTTGTCAAAGTAACAACGCCACCTAGCGGAAAATTGGGTCATTGAGAACAAAATCTCAACACGCCGTTAAAAATAAAGAATGAGTGATATTTATTACATTGAATACATTTTATATATAAAAAAACTACATAGATGCAATATTGTGGCTAAATATATCGTATACTTAACGTTTATTATACATTTCGCTACCTTATTAGTAAGTTAGGCCAAACACAAACAATACCAAAATTTGCGCTTAATGTTCTAAATGTTGGTTGGTAAAACATATTTAGAAATGTATTTAATTTACTTAAATTGATTTGAAATACTTTTATTTCAATTACAGTCTATAAAATAGCATAAAAAAATCTGTTTTATTCATTAACATTTTTTATTGCGTCTCCGGGCTTTTTTATTGTCAATACTTAAACTACAGAAGAATATAATTGCATATTCAATAAAAGAGCATTAATTAGTTCCTATTGTCGCAAGTTGTGTTTTTAAAGAAATGTATGTTTTTTTTTGAGCATGAGCCAATTTACAACGAACATTGCACTCATATTTTCGTCTGTGTTGGTCGATAATTGGCGCCATCTTGTCTGTCTAACTAAGACGGTTTCCGTAACTCAACGCCTCAAACAACCTTATCCTTATTGTTAAAATACTGGTGGGCCGCAAGGAGGTATTATGTCGAATTCATACTTTTTAGTTTTTGTACACGTAAGAGCCACGCGGGGGTCGCGTCGTTCTAAATTCAAAATCACAAACGCTGTCATTATAAGGTTACACATTGTAAGGAAAATATTTCATGGAATTTATGTTTTCAGAGATAAATATTAATCATAATAAAAAGTATCCTATAACCATCTTTGGATGTTCAGTTATTCCTGTACCAAAATTGGTAACTTTTTATCCAGCCGTTTCGGCGTGATGCGAGGACAACGGTTTTTTTGAAAACAGATGGCGCCAGGTTGGCACGGCGAAGCGTGTCCATACAAAACAACTATCCGGCTGCATCACGCTATCGAGATTTTTCCTGAAATCATGACCTCCCTCCATAGAAAATTTATTTTCAATACAAATTTAGGATTTTATAATAGTATAGATAGATGTTTAATATTTTTTTCAGTGTCCGCGACTGTCACACATTTAAATAAAACAGTTTTAACGGATTATATCGAGTATGTTCGGGTCATTGTCAGATTTAGGTGCGCGTCTTTCCGGTGGACATTTGCGAAATTAAGGATTCCAGGGCTTAATTTTCTGATTAAATGCCTGTGAGAATAAAGAATGTTCCCTCTTCTATAATACGATGTCATAGCAACATAACCTTGATTCATACAAGCTCTTAACTTTTGACCACCGAAGGGACAAAATTTTGTTTTTTGAACTGACAATTCATTATTTGAGCCTCCCTACGGTTCGGCAACTGTAGCAACCTTTGACAACGGTAACTATTCAAGTTGCAGCAAATACTACAGGTCTATATTGATTCCTAGAATTGTTTTTCGGCGAATGTTTTATTTCGCCGAAAAATCATTTCATAGAAAGCACATTTCTTTGCAACCGTAAACTATTTGAGATTGTTATAAAACAAAGCTAACCTAACCTATAATATAATGGTATTTGCAAGAATACGGTGTTTTAAATAAATAAATAACAGACAACCTCACACAAATCGATCTAGTCCCAAATTAAGCTCAAGAAGGCTTGTGTTATGGGTACTAGACGACGATATACGTACTTATATAGATAAATATATACTTAAATACATAGAACAACCATGAGTCCATGACCCAAGCACAAATATTCGAGTTCATCATAAAAATATTTGCCCCGGCCGGGATTTCGAACCCAGGACCGCCGGCTCAGTAGGCAGGTGTCTACAAACCGAGCCAAACGCGTCGTCAAGTTCGACTATAGTCGTTTGACTATAGTGAATATAAATTGTGGCATTGAAACCACTAAACATACCTACATTACTACTAACTTTTACACTAAACATACTACTAACTTTTGGACATTATACTATTTTTAATTGTACAATAACTAAAAAGAAGACGTGTTTTGACTACTGCGTTATGACGTCACATGCCTGTATCATCATAGAAGCTTCATACTAGCAGATCGTTTTTGACATTTCATAAAGAGTAGCTGATTTGATTTGTCATCAAATACCGTATTGTGAAAAATGTATAATTACGAGGAATAAAAATCTGCGAAATTATTTTTCGACGAAAGGAAGGATCAAAGGGCTCCTTACCCTTACTACAAACTTTAACAGGTACGTTATGCAGCATTTTCCTGCTACACCTATTTAGCGAGGAACACTACTCAAGTACCCATTATAGCACTTCCACTTTCCTGTAGCATTTTTAAAGCAAACTTACTTTAACATAAAACCATTGAATAGACCTTTTTTCATCTCGAATCTTGTGAAGTATTCTTAACACTGGGCCCAAACCGCTTTAATTAAGTCCCTGAGATCTCATTATCTCGGCCGTGGGAGACTGAAAAATAAAGGAACAAGGTTGTTCGTTGCCGAGTGGAGCATTTTTGCTAAACTAACGCCATACAGGGTGGAATTTAAGCGGGGCAGTAAGGACATTAACCTTTGCCGCCATCCGAAAATTATCTTACAAGACTATAGCGTAAAGTTTCAAGTTAATTTGATCGGCATTCACAAGTAAATAAAATTGATTTTATGGATAAGTACGAATATTATAAATGCGAAAGTATGTCTGTCTGTTGCCTCTACATGCTTAAACGTCTAAAACGATTTAAGATGAAATGTAGTATCGTGAGAGTTTGAGACCCAAGGAAGGCCATTGGATAGTTTTATCCCGGAAAAGATTATTGAAAGTTTGTATATAAATACTTCACTTATTTCTTCGCAGACAAAGTCGCAGGCAAAAGCTAGTTCCAGCCAAAGAAATCTAGTAGCTGTCTTTACTTGGCTGTTATTTCATAATTTAACAATTTCAAATTCCTTTTAACGCGTGATTCATACCTATTCAAATAATTTAAACGTCTACCAAAAAGAAGTTTATCTAATTTCCTTTGAATAAAGATGTTATAGGTATGACAATCCATACCTACTAGTATAATATGGTATAGGGCTATTTTATTTTCTGTTGTATGTACATCCCACTTTTTATAAAAAAAGGTGTCAAAAAAACACTTTATCTCCTAATTAGATCGAAAGAGCACGTGATTTCGAGTAGAAAGTGCCTAAAATATCCAAAATAAAAAAAGTGTACAACATAAAATAAAATGGCCCTATTAATGAAAGTATGTAACAGTCCGCACTAGTACAATAGCCAATTGCTAATAAATACTATAACGTTCCAGCAGATCTCCTTCATTCTATAAAAGCTATCTGTGAAATACGACTACAATAAATTGTCAAGGCACACCTACGACCCGGAGGTGTGAACAGTAAATCAGGGACCCGCCGACGATCCACGCCGACGCCGTTCCCCGCGCGCCGTTCTCGATCTCGGGTTACCGCCTTGCAAGTCGGAGGGTTACCCGAGCGTCGCAAGCCGAAGGGTTAACCCGAGCGTTGGGACTGCAGGCGATATGATTGAAATGGAATGTGATGAAATCGAGATACTCGCAGATACAGTGAATAATGTTTTGCTTTCGTATTCTGTTGGATAAGTTCGCGTTTAGGAAATAATACAAGTTTGTGGACAAAATACGACGGCGAAATTGGACATAAAAGTGACATCAAAATTAAACTTGTCTTTTGTTAGTTCCTAGTATTTACTCACAGCTGCTTTACGTGAAATTGTATAGCCTATGTTTAAATCCATGACATCTATCTGTATGCCCAGTTCTCTTATTAATTGGTTTACACTTACAGATTTTTGATTAACAATCGTTCAAATAGAATACTGACTGATTATCATCATACCAGCCAGATGCTGGTCATAGGAACTGTGTAATAAAATGACATAATTCTACCGAGTTTGGGCTCTTTAGAATCGTTTCGCTGATAACTTTATAGATGTTCAATTCAAAAAAGTACATTCGATGATACAAGTTTTGAACAAAAATGTTTTTTTTGAGTGCACCTTTGATAACTGTCGTTTTTCTGCTTAGTGTAACTATAACACGAAAACATGATTTTAAGTGATTGCTTCATTAAGTGAAGTGAAGATTACACTTTAACGTCTTTAACTCCAAGTGCTTATGCAACACTAGACTTGACAATATCATGAATATTCTTTTACGAGTTAATAGTAAAACCTTGATTGTTTTATCTGCATAAAAAGCACGATTGGCAGCTCAGGCGATATTGAAGATATTCTCGGATATTAGGAGCTATTCGGCCATTCGGAGATATTCGGGGACATTCGAGGCCATTCGGTCTGGCGGTAATGGCGCGTCCGCGAGATTCCGATCGCACGTAAATGACCAGATCGGCCCGAGCCATGGCTGGGGCACAGCTGCCTCAGCCCCTTCGGAGCGATGTCAAAAGCGTAAAAGAACCCGCCGGATACTTCACCAATGGCGGCTGTAGCACCACAATTGACATACTAACAGGAAGTGTGGGGAAGCTACGTCAGAACAGAGCCCTTTTTGGCTGCGGCTACTCCATCCGTGACTACGGACGGGCTGTCTCTTTTTGAAACTCTCTTCTTACATTTTGTGGGCTTCGTACAGCTCGTGTGACAGTCTGTCGGGGAGCGTTTCCTTCTACATCTTCTTCCTCATCTTCTGGGATCAGCTGCAGATGAGCACGGTGGCTTATCTGCGGCTTTGTGGATTCGTTGGCCTTTTAGTGTACTTCGTTACTGCTGCTACTTCAATTCGCAAAAATTTTAACAACAACAACAACAACACTTTATTGCACACCAACCAAAAAAAAATCAATTTTACCATAATAGGATTACTTTGTTGTCCATCAGTTTGTCTGTCAGTCCATCTGTCAAGATATTTTTCTCAGAAATGCGTGGAGGTATCAAGGTGAAATACTCAAGTTTGCTACCCCTCAGATTTGTGTTTAAAATCAGTCATAAGTCAACGCAAGCAAATATACGAGCGTTTATGCTGCATTTGTTGACACGGGCAAGGGAATCGATACCTATAGGGTACTTCCCGTTGACCTAGATATTCTTGAGAATGGCCCTTACTCTACTTCGACAGGCATGAAATTCCAGATCAAAAAAAATCAAAATCAAAATCATTTATTTTACAAAAAGGTTATACAAATATTGACGAATCCTCCTTTTAAGTTACTACTTGTATTAGGAGGATCCGCTCTTTCGTACAATGGTTTTCTTTTCTTCTTAAGATTAAAATTAAGATTAATTAAATATATATATATGTATACATACGTTAATAAAAGTGTGTGTGTGTGTGTATGAATATGCGTGTGTGTGTGTGTGTGTGACCAGATGACGAGTCATATTGCTAAATTCCATAATTATTCAAGTCAACGAAATTTTTAACATTTCATGTACCCTTTACATATATTGCATTACCAGACGCTAACGCGCTAAATTAATAAAAAAATTGACGAACGACTACCATTCGAAGGACATTTATTTAATCAAGGGATATAAGGTATTGTATTTTTTTATCACTGCTAAAGATACGAGTAACAAATTATAAGACGAACTTTTGCACGGCTGTTCAAAATCGACTTAAATTACTAGGTATCTTCCAAAGGAATGCACTTTCTTTTTGGTTACCCTGTATACTGCGTATTTTAAAAATGTTCACGTCAGATACATACAGTTCTTAAAGTGAGTCAGCTGCTTTTAAAACTGTGACCAGCTCAGATACCGGTCCGGGAGGCTGTGATTCTTTCAGGAAATATGTTTTGTTATCTTAACTCTGCGCGTCACATTAGGCGAGGGGTGGTTGGAGTGCGCCGTGAACCTTATTTAAAACTGTGTTGAAGTCTGTATATCTAAGGAGTTGGCATATACATTTTATTTGATTAAACTACGAAGAGTTTCAACCGCCATATTTTGTTACTAGAATTGGGATTATAAAGAGAAAGGTAAAACTAGGGTTATGGGTGGATCAACTTTATATTGTTGTCGTTTTGTCCCGTGACCCAGGGGAAACGAGTGATTGAACTTGTTATGATTTTTTTTTAGTCTAATTTATATTACTGGTATTATTAGAAAATAGTGTACATAAGAATGGGCTTATAACTGCTGCAATTACAAAGTTTTTAGTAAATATAACCACAGAAAATCGTAGTTTTAAAGAGTGACCCAGGAGACATGACCATGGCAACAAGCAAAGCAAAGTTGATTGACCCTTATTTAAAACGGCTAATTAGCTATTTCCATCCCGGCAGCCACGTGGTTTGACAGCTTAGTTGTAATGCAACCTTTCAGAAAGCTGTTAGTCAGGTAACAAAGCTCTTTACTGCGGATTACACTTCTGATACCGATCGGTAGACTATCCATATTCCATATCCGTTATATACCTAACGGAACTTATCACTATAGGATCTAGAATCTTTTTAGTCCTTGTAGACGTGAGTATGAGTGAAAAAAACCTTCTAGTAACCAGTCATATTAACACAGGTTAAAAGGTTACAAAAATTCTGTGACCCCGTCACGTATAAACAAAATTTACCCTCCCTCTCATCAACTCGCATCAGTTAGCGCAAACACAACACGTATAAAAACGTCAACAGAAATGTCATGGCTGTCCGCGAGACGAGACGGGAGACGGCTTGCTCGCAATTCCCAACTTACGAAGAACTACCTTCACATAATTATCACTGAAAACTCAAGGTTCAACTAATGTTGGACGACGGAAACCAGTTTACAAAGACCGTGAGCCATATAGTTCGATACAAGTGTCGAAGTTCAGGAGATTTTGGTGATTCGAGCAGGAAAAACTCACATGGATTTATGTGACGTGTTTAAAGCCGTAATTGTTAAGAGGCAGTTCTGGGGTTAATTATTTGTAAAAGCAATGAAAACTAAATATATAGCAGTGGTTAGAAAGAGTGTAGTTGTAAGATAATTCGTAGTAATGGAGCATGTTTCAGTTGAAAAAATCTTAGTGCTATCCAAATTGTTGCTGACGTGTAAGTTTACCTAGGAGTAACGCTGGGACTCTTGCAGCATAATTTTACAAAATTATTACTTACAGCACAACTTTGTACACTTTCAGGACCAGGAACGATGCCCCAATTATGATCCCACCAAATAACGAACTGAGGACATCTGACGCCGCAAACAGCTCATCTAGCAGAAGCTCTACCATATCGGTAGGGTTGCATGTATTCCGGAGTTACTTTTAGTATGACTATGACACGCGCGACATATAATTCCTTGTTTATTTTCATTCAATATCGCACGAGTGATCTCCCGGAGATTTCGCTAGCCCGATGTAAGTACATAGACGGGGTAAAACGGGATTGCCGTATGCTTCAGACCAAAAATAAAGAAAGCCGGCTTAGGAACAATATAGTTAACACGTCAGCCCACTGCCACTTAAGTTTGCTAACTGTTTGAGTTTTATCTACAACCATGGTTCTCTTGCGGATCTCCTAATTTTTGATTCAACAATCTAGTGATGCCTTTAGCCATTGACCATCACTTCTTTGGTCAAGATAAAAATAAACAATTGTTCTTGGTCTGTATAAAAATTATGCTTTCAGTGCTTATTCAACAGTCATCTACATGCCAATATCTTCCTTGGGTGATAATGGAGAGATTTCCAAAATAAAAATCTGCTCTCGTACTGCTGTATGCATTATTTTTACTCAAACATCTACTTTAAAAATTGTACTGTCAGCAAACCCAGCGAACTGGACAAAATAAAAACTGCGAATCGGGTTTGTATCTCTTTAGCATTTTAATTCCAAAATTCATCCAATGCCTCAGCGAGTTTGTGTACCCGAAAAATATACACAGTGCCAACATGGAGTTTTTTGTTACAAAAAGGTGCCACGCGCTGGAGCGCGCAAATCTAGGAAAATGTATGCCCGCGCCGAAAAGTTACGAGCGGCGTTGAATCCTTTAAAATTTATTTACACTTGCTAAGTTCGGTGAGCGTTTAGGGTTTTCACGAGTTACACAATCGTTTAGATAGATTAACGCGGGAAATCATGAACAAGCGCTGAGCACGCTTCATAAAACTGTTTATGATTATAGTGCTGCGTGCTGCCTAACACCGACACGCGGTATGTCGTTTACACGGGGTAGTCATTGACCAAGCAAGTGAAGCGTCTACATTTTAACTATCTAACTCTTTCGTTTGTTGGGTTGTTTGGATGTCCGGATTTTCAGATGTTCTTGTCAAGAGGTCACATTTATCAACTGATTGTCATGTTATTTTATGTTCAATAAGTTGTTTTCTTGCAAATATAGATTTTCTTTTTTTTTCAAAATAGATATGGGGGTTGAAAACATAAAACTATAAGAGTTCCTTATTGACTACAGAACCCTAAAAAACTTATATTAGCTATTTCAATAAATTTTGTATGATAATGAAATGGATAGTAAATGTTATTTTCAACCTGCTAAACTTTGCTTTGCTTTGCTGAAAAGAATCTTCATCTTTGGAGTCAACGTCACTTAAGTTTACGTCACAACAACATCAAGTGGTAGCAAATTTTACAAAATATAATAAATAAAATCTTGAATTATAGTATAGAAAAGATAGGAATATATTCGTAAGTAGTCGAGCTACATACAACCGTTTATATACACACATTTACTTTAATCTTGAAAATGCGTAAATTATTAACCATGCACATTAAAATTACAAAGATCAAGTACTGACACAGAATGTAACTGAGACCGGTAGTAAGTAATTCTTAGTGCACTGAGAAACTAACTGCAAATGTCTCTAGTTTACGAAGCAAACGTTTCCAAGTATGTATCAAAGCTGCAACTGTATTTCTTCAAGCTAGCTATCCAGATTGCTAAACAATGCTCCATCAAACTAAAATACCAACAAACAAACAATCTAAAGCATCAGTTTGAACTACGTTCCGCTGCCATCGCCTAACATTACGCTACTCACTAGCTCATACGTTACACGTGAGCAAAAACAATCTTTACCGCATACTATCCAGCCAAATTAAGTTTGCACCTCATGTGTTCTGTACACTGGGTACGCCAAGTGTAAACTGAACTCGCACGGATAATACTCGATAGAGTTAGTTTCGGAACGTTCTGGAATAGTACCACGACTCAATTCGGAGATATTCGCAGCATTAAGGAGCGTTTTATGTTTGGATGGAACGATACCGACGATAAATGTACAGCGAAATGGAAAGAAAGTGAGGAAGGAAAAGTGAACTTTGGGACTAATGAGAATTTGTAACACTTATAACATTTATAGTAATGGTAAATGATTAAGTTGTTCTAAATGTGAAGACGGTTAATGATTTAATCTGTGTAAGAATAACATTTCAGTAATTGTCGCCTTCGTATTTCCAAAATTGAGATAAGATGTGTGTCACTTGCAGCTGACACTCATCATCGCGTTTTAATGACAGTGACAGTTCAAAGGTGAGAAATATGTAATGGTGATCTGATTTATTTGGCGATTGACAGTGGAATAAGCGCCCTGGGGCTCAATTCCAAAAACAATTGAGATATCTCCGTATGTCACTTTTGACGTGACAGATGGCGTGATGTGGGGATGTCCTTAGAAAATCACCAACCCGGTCGCATTCAGTTTGCGACTCCTATGTATGTGACGGCGTAGATATCAGGTTCATACTTAACTTGACCGGGTAACACGTAAAATTAGACAGTTGATTAGGCCTGTTCACAGGAGAGCGGAGCGGAGATATGTAAAATGGATCCAATCACACAACTCAGATTTAAATGCTCTTCTTTCAGGCTTCGCAAAGAGCATGTCATTGAAACGCGATTTGCAATCTGGTGCACTGCTTGAAGAGGCATTTTGCGTTTACTACCCAATGATATTTTATAAGTAGATAGGTTACTAGCGCTCCAAAAGTGAAGCAATTAATTGGAGTGAAATGGCCCCGTTGCCATGGTAACGCTTTTGTTCGGAAGCTGTCATAGTTAGTGTATAATGTATCTTTTATAAAACACCATTATTGTTGACAAACAACATTATTATTGACTACCCGGCCAAGTTAAGTTTGAGGCTGATATCTAAGGCGTCGCATATGAATGAGGCGCAGTGCAATGAGGTGGCGATCAACTAAGTATATCGCCACTTCGGATATCTCTCCGAGAGATAAGAGACATAGTTATGTGGAATTAGGGCCCTGGTTGGAAATAGATGATGATGGGCATTGTCCACTATTGCTGTGATATATTCTACTATATTCACATTTTTGTGATAAACCGTCATACTTTCTTGTGGTTTCCATTTTATTCTTACATTATCCTTATTTATATCTTAAAATACACTTAATAATTATCTTTTCTTCGAGGACTACGTAGGAGGTACGCCTAAATTTTCAAATTAAGTTCATCATCATCATCATCATCATCTCAGCCATAGGACGTCCACTGCTGAACATAGGTCTCCCCTTTGGACTTCCATATATACCGGTTGGAAGCGACCTGCATCCAGCGCCTTCCGGCGACCTTCACAAGGTCATCTGTCCATCTCGTAGGTGGACGTCCTACGCTGCGCTTGCTGGTCCGAGGCTCCGAGGCTGGTCAAATTAAGTTATGTTCATATTACTGTAATGTTTATGTAGTGATCTTTTCTAAAAAATTACTGACTGTTGAGTTTCATTCGGTGCTTCGTCTCAACAGAGGTCTCCTCTTGTGAAATGCCGGTAGACTCAGACAATAGTCCCTTGTGGCATACTTTAAAGAATAAAGTTAATTATTGTATTATTACCTAATTATTTCATTATTTAATTAATTCATTATTTCATTATTTCATGATTTCATTATTTCATTATTTCATTATTTCATTATTTCATTATTTCATAATTCATTATTTCATTATATCATTATTTCATTAGTTCAATATTTCATTGTTTCATCATTTCATTAGGCAAGTATTTCATTATTTTTGTTTTTTCATTATTTCATTATTGCATTATGTCGTTATTTCATTATTGAATTATTTCGTTATTTTATTATTTCAAGCCACACTAGTGGGCAGGCAGCCTTAGTCTGAACCAAGCACCCCACAACAGCTCAGTCGGCTACCGCTATCGGGGCGCGAAAATCATATTCTTTCATATCCTGTTTTTTCGCTCGGCTTCCTAGCATAGGTTAATGCGAGCATTTTTATGGTACACTAGTTTTACCGTCGGCGTTGTTCGGGTGGAATAACTTCTTCGAAATTTTAATATTTGTGCTGGATAAAACTGGTACGACGAGGTCTTAGGATGAAAATGTGATTAATCTGTACCGTTTAGCGGCACACATGCAGGGTGTTTTTTAGCCGACGACATATTGCGAATTTTTAGTGTTATTGATTTATTTAAAGGCAACATAAAATTTTTGGTAAGTGAGTTTGTGCATAATAAAGCTAAAACTATTACCAGGAAGAGATTCATAATAGGAATAAGCTCGCCATTTTACATGTTTTATCTGTTAATAATGAATTTATAACCAGGCCTGTTGTTGTTTACATACATACATTTTGTATTTACAAGGGAAAGGAAATACATTTGTTACTTTCCGAAACCCAGAGAGCATTGCGAAAATTGATTTGTTACATTTGCAAAACACTGGGCAAGGGGGGAAGCTAATCTGTCGGAGTTACTCGAAGTAGCGCAAGTACCAGCGTTGCCAGAGCTAAGGAAAAATCAGTAGATCTACGGATTTTAGGCTTAGTGCCCACCTACGGAAATTATTGGTGAACCTACGGAATTTTAGACTACTTTTACTTATCACCAAAACTTGACGTATAAACGAATCGGAATGTACGGAAGAAGAGAAGAAGAAGAAGAAGAGACCAATCATACGTTTCATTACACACAGTTTCGGTAATTTTATTTTCTTACTAGCTCAAAACGATGAATACGGACGAGGTGTGCAAAATATTAGATTTTATTGCTTTTCCACCTACATTTTTGCAGAAGTTACTAACTTTTAATAAGATGTTTTATTCTTCGGTATAGTCAAATGTAATAAAGTAAGAGAAATGCAGTTGTTGAGAAAATAAATATTGAATGTAATGTCAGTCAATACAATAATAGCTACAGCAACGTATACACATACACAGATATAAAACACAACCGCCATATAGTAGCTAGAAGCGTACGTAATAGGAAGTATTCCTTATCAAAATGAAGCTTTGGAGTAAAGTCTAGTTACGGATTTTTCAAGCGATGATTTACGGAATTGTACAGATTTTTTCGCCTCACCTTACAGATTTTCATGAAGGTTATCTGGCAACACTGGCAGGTACCGGCCTAATGCGGGCAATCCAATAAACCTTTAGTGGGGTTCTTTGTTTCCATAACGAGCCGGGCGATTTGTAGATCAACAGATGTCTTATATATCATTACACAAAACAGCGAACTTTCTGTTGGCGGCCATCATGTTTTATGGGCGCCATGTTTTTTTATTGACGTTCGAAAGTTTTTTAATTTCTGTCGGACCTTTCTGGTTAGGTGGTTAAAGGTGGGTTGTTTTCTTTTTTTACTGATATTGTCTTGTTCTTTCTAAAAATGTGTGATGGAAGTGTGAAAGACCACTCTGCCAAGCTTTTTTTTTTTAAATTTGTAGTTAGATCAACAGATATGTATATACATACATTACATGAAACAGCGAACTTTCTGTTGGCGGCCAACATGTTTTATGGGCGCCATGTTTTTTATATTGACTTTTGAAAGTTTTTAATTTCTGTTGGACCTGTCTGGTTAAAAGTGGGTTGTTTTTTTAATGTCATTGTCTGTTGTTCTGTTCTAAAAATGGTGATAGAATTGTGAAGGAGGTATCACTTTTTTTTTATTTGTAGGTCATTACAGGAAACAGATGGAGGGAACTTTCTTTTGATGGCCACCGTGTTTTATGGGCGCTATGTTTTTTTATTGACGTTTGAAAGTTTTTTAATTTCTGTCGGGCCCCTCTGGTTGGTTGCTTTCTTTTTTTAATGACATTGATATTATCTCTCTTGTTCTGTTCTAAAAATGTGTGATGGAGGTGTGGATGTGTAGTGTTCGTTGTCAATTCAGTAATAGATTCAAATCATTTCAATTCCTAGCATTTATTTGAGACCATGTCCATGTATTGTAAGTTACATTTAAAAGCTATGAACTATGTTAGTTATTTATATGAAATTAATCTAAAAAACATTATGTACACAGTCTCTCGATTCCATATGGATAGTAGGTATTCTAGTGCTTCCATGTAGCGCTAGCAGGATACTCCGGCACTAGGCGCAGGAGGGTGTTAGAACTCACACTCACCGCATCAGAGAGGCATTTCTCTGTATTATGCCACTGAAACAATCAATACGCGCCTCCGAAAACATACCTGACGCGCTGCAAAAGCGTGGTAGCCCAAACAATATTCTGAACTGATTGTTACATTGGACACAGGGCTGTATTGGCCCAGCTAATCTAGGGGCCCAGTTCCAGACGCAGGACTTACACGGTTGCACCATAATAATGTTCTCCCTGATGGAGGGGATCCCAAATGCCAAGTGCCTAGGGCCCTGAGTCCGGTCCTGATTGAACGTGCAGGGCCTTGAAAGCCAATAAAACAGTTGACGAGTACGCAGGTCATTATCGCATCTACCTATCTAACGTTTCTCCATTTATATGGGGAATGTTCTCAAGAAAGTTCTTTCCCAATACGAATCGGGAAAGGTTCTCGAGAACGGCACATCTCTGATCGCATCCCATCCTCGTAGCGAGGAAGTACCGCAAGCGCAATACACGGCGACTCAGGTGCCACCGATCACATGGAAACAATTGAAGGCGAATTGCCTGGTGTTAGTGATAACCAGCGTTCGTAAAATGCGAGCAAAATCGATTGAAATGACGTATGATAACCAGTGACGGCCCTTTTTACGAACCCTGGTGATAACGCTCTAGACTCCTCATCGCATTAATTTACGCCCTAGAGATTAACTAATTAATTTTATTGCCCAGGAATATGTAGGTATGTCATCATATCATTATATTGTAATAAATCCCGCGGCATGGTCCCGAAGACGCTGGCAGCATTTCCTCGCTGAATAGCAATGCTAATGCGTTGTGCGAGGAAACTGCCAGATCTTCGTTCCCCAGTAGTTTCAAACGATCTTTTAGCGAGGTAAAAGATTAATTATGAGGTTCAGTAAACGTGTTGTCCTGTTTTAATTTTGTCTCATTTATTTGTTGGCAGGTTCCCAGAATAAGGGTGGGAGGAGTGCTGTCTATAGAAGTATTCAGTAATAAACTAGTTGGATGAGTAGGTCGTTTTATCATACTTCTCGGAATGACTAATCTGAGACGCTTTTTAGGGTTCCGTACCGAAAGGGTAAAAAACCTGCCAAGAGCATGTCGGGCCACGCTCAGTGTAGGGTTCCGTAGTTATCCATCGTTCACAATAGACGGGCTTAAAACAGCGGTTTTAAGGCGGAGGTTTAAATTACGAGAAAGATTTCAAGCTCTATAAAAAGGTCGTACACGCCTAAGTAACTGTAATTTACTTATTACCTTCTGTATATAGTTTTCATTGAAAGTACTTATACGGCCTCATTTTCATGAATTTTTACTTAGACCCGTGGTTGAAAAGGTAGAGGGAGGGGAGGGGGGGGGCTATTTTTTTGATTTCTTGAGCGAATATGTACAAAACTGCTGACTTTATCAAAAAATAATGTTTGGAGACCCCTATTATTTTTAAAAGACCTATCCAACGACACCCCCACGTAAGGTGTACCCGAAAAAAAGTTTTTTATTTAGTTTTTATTTTACCGTCTTGTCGGCGTGATTCATACACATACAGAGGGCGCTGTTGTGCAGTAAACAGCAACGTAAAAAGCTCCTCAGATTTTTTAATTCATTAAATTACTTTATAGCACTATTTCCTAGATTAAACGTGTTTAAATTATAAGTTAACACACTATAGTGTCATAAATTGACATTAAATCACTGCAAATGGCACCATCGAAGAAATCAACAACAAATGCAGCGGCCGTTATAAGGTTGGTGGATGACATTTTAAATTTAAAAAACGAAATTGTCGACATGAAGGTGCAGATAAATCAGTGCTATGACATCATCAGAGAGCAACAAAAACTACTCACGTGGCAAAACGGAAGCATAGAGAGGATATTGCGCGCAGTCACCAGCACAGCTTCAGTAGCACCAACACGGAACATATTACCACCACAAACACTGAATGAGTCTGGCCCCCAGGGCATTATCTATCTTACGGATCAACCGCTACTAAATTGTGAAGATGGATGCACACCAAAAACACCGATATCACCGTCTCAAGAACCCGAACCCGACAACCTTGTTGAACCCACGGACTGCGTGATGGTGATTTCCAAGACTGCTGTTTCAACACCTTTGTTCACAGCACACAAAAACAGTTCTAATAATTTAGATCCTGTGAACCCTTGTCCGGTAACTGATCAACGCCGAACTCGATCGCGTCGCACGGCTAGCGTAGCAAATCAAAAAGCATCGAACAAGCAGCAAGCAGGTAACAAGATACAGTCGGTCGCCTCGGGATCTTGCGCCGGTCGCAAACAAGCTCTGGTCGCAGACGAAAATCCAGGCCCTCGGACTATTTCCTCTGGTCTTCGTGCCGCGGCGCCTCGCGTCGTCAGTTTACATATCTTCAACCTAAGTGAAGATACAACAGTTGAAGATGTAGTCCATCATTGCAGGAGCCAGATGGGTATCTCGGCGCCAGTATGTGAACAGCTCGTCGTCACTAGAGGAGCCTACACGTCGTTCCGTCTGGAGGTGCCAGCTGACAAACAATCCATTGCTCGAAACGCTGCAAACTGGCCGGACGGTGTGAGAATACGGCTATTCAATATCGTCCAGCCAAAAAACTCCGATGCACAACCAGGGAGAATGACAACACGGTAACAACACAATTTACAGTTATTCACCAGAACGTACGATCGATTAGTGGTAAAACTTCACTGTTAGATTTATTATGTAGCACTCAAAGTCCACATGTATTAGGATTAAGTGAAATATGGTGCCGAAAAAGTGAATTAGATCGTGTGAGGTTATGTGGGTACGCGCTCGCGAACGGGTACTGCCGCGCGCGCGCCGACGCACATGGTGGGGTGGCGCTGTTCGTCCGGGACGGCGTACAGTATAAACAGCGTAATGACCTGCATAGCCTCTGCGTTCCGTATCATTTCGAAATTACGGCTATTGAAATAGCATCTATAAATTTAATTATCATTGTGTTGTATAGAACGGGAAATGGCGAGTTTGACATTTACTTGGAAAAATTGGAATTATTATTGTATAAATTAAATGACGAAGATAAAGGGTTTCTCATAATAGGCGACCAAAACGTTGATTATTCCACGACTACCTGTTTAAGACGGCGGGTTGACGACATACTTCGCAGCAATGGCTGCAAAAATACTGTGAATTTTCCTACCCGCGTCACTGCGGATTCTGCCTCATGCATTGACTGCGGCATAGCGAACTATATTCGCAATTCCCTTACCGTGTCGGCAGTGCACACCGCAATCAGCGATCACAATGCGCAGAGGTATGAGTTCGCAGTGGAACATAGTGGCGGCCACAGTAATACCACGGAACATGTTGTAAAACGTCGGATATTTAACCAAGAATCTATTCGTTTATTTTATTTTGACATAGCAAATTATGATTTTAGTTTTATTGACAATGATACTCATGACATAAATTCCAAATTTAGTAAATTATTTAATATATTGACATTCTACATTGATATACATTTCCCAGTAAAATCGTTGAAACTCAAAAATAATAAGAATACTGTATCCTGGATGAATGACGAGCTGTCCGAGTACATACGCAAACACAATGACCTCCAAGAAATACGACGCCAATACCCTGACTGCACCATAATATCCGAGTGTATTGCCCACTATTCTCAGCTGATCAAAACCGCAACTTTGCAGGCACGGCAGGAGCAAATAGAACAGAAGCTAAGAGAAAGCAAAAATCCAGTTAAAGAAATTTGGAGGGTCATAAATGATGAAATTGGTACTAAAACAAAGTCCCAACAAATATGCCTAAACGACCCAATTTCAAATACCAAACTGCCAGACAGCGAAGTCCCTAACAAATTTAATTCCCATTTTTTAAATATTGTTGCTAAATATGTCATACCGAGTGATGAGTCGATTTCCACGCAATACTTGCGACAGCACCTTTGTGGATCGGATATGCCGACATTTACTCTCCCAAAAATAACACATGAACTCCTAAACACAACAATTCAATCAATGTTAAAAACGCGCACTACCGTGGATGCATATGATATGTCGCTAAACATAATCTTATGTATCTGGCCAGTCGTTTCTAACATCTTGATTGTATTAATAAATGAGATGTTCACTGCTGGTATATACCCTGACGTGCTTAAGAGTACTAGGGTATGTCCTGTCTACAAGGGGAAGGGCGATAGGACAGATGTAAACAACTACAGGCCCATAACCATAGTACCGACTATCTCTAAAATAGTTGAATCGTTGTTGTCATCTAGCTTAATGACACACCTAGAGGCGAACGACCTGTTAACACCAAATCAGTTTGCATATCGGCGGAACATGTCTACGACCACTGCAGCGCACAAGATCTTTGATTGTATCCTTACAGGTCTTGATGACAGACACAAGATGGCCGGCATTATGTGCGACTTATCGAAAGCTTTTGATATAATAAGTCACAAACTGCTTTTGAACAAATTGCGTCATTATGGTGTAGGGGACCCAGCCCATCGGTTGTTTACGTCATTTTTGTCGGGCCGTAGACAAGTGGTAAAACTGTCCACAAAAGGCGAAAAATTCGAGTCTGACGTTGGCCATATCACATCAGGAATCCCCCAAGGATCAGCCCTGGGAAATACGTTGTTTCTGACCTTCGTTAACGACCTCCCGTCCGCCATAACAACTGGTTTGTCCGTGCTGTTCGCAGATGACACGACGGTCATAGTTAGTGCGCGAACGTACGAGCAGCTCGGCGATGGCATAAGCGAGGTGTGTAGACAGTTACAACGGTGGTTTTCCGCAAATGGGTTGCTCCTAAATGTAACAAAATCCAACATAATGATTTTTTCGGGACGGCATATCTCATTGCCTCCTTGTCTATCTGATCTCCCGATGCCGTTATGCAACGAAACCAGGTTTCTAGGTTTTATGTTAGACTCCAATCTTAACTGGAAGTGCCATGTCGATTCGCTGTGCGACAGACTGAGTGGTGCGGCTTTTGCGTTGCGGAAACTAAAACCCCTAATATCGGAAGTTTCATTAAGATCGGTTTATTTTGCTCACTTCCACTCCTTAATGTCATATGGTATACTCCTTTGGGGAAACTCTACGGATGCCAATCGAGTATTTATCATACAGAAGCGAGCATTACGTACTCTTGCCGGTGTGCAACCACGGCATCCATGCAGGGACCTTTTCGTAACGCATCGAATTATGACGCACTACTCAGTATATATGTTCGAAGTGTTGTTGTTCGTAAGAAACAATTTGCCAATGTTTAAGCGTGTCGAGGTTTGTGGTAAGCAAATTCGATCGACGGGGAGACTTCGAACCGTCCCGCGACGAATGGCACTTGCAGGTAAGAACCCGCGAGTCATCGGTCCGACCTACTATGAACGCCTACCCGCCGATCTTCGGAATGAACCATCCGACATGGTATTCAAGTGTAAATTGAGAAACCTTTTATTGGAAAATCCTTTGTACTCAGTTAAAGATTATCTTGACATATTTAGATAAAATGTTTTGTATTTTAGTGTAGGCGACGATCCTTTGTGGTGAATGTTGACATTTAATTTGTATATTTAGTGAATTTATTGACATATTTATTCGACATTATTTAAATTGTTAAATTATTTGACATTTTTGACATTGTTTTTTCTTAATTATCTAATGAATTATGACTTGCTGAATTTGTTTAATCTGTTTATTATGTTGACGATCACCGTGTAGATTCGTGTAAATTGACTATGTGTAATTTATAATGTATCCCTATATGTGTGAAATAAATATAATCTAATCTAATCTAATCTAATCATACTCATACCAAATTTCAGCTTTCTAGTACTAATGATCACGGAGCTCAGCCGCGGACGGACGGACGGACATGGCGAAACTATAAGGTTTCCTAGTTGACTACGGAACCCTAAAAACGGGACCCCATAACTAAGACTCCGCTGTTCATCGGTCTGTCTGTCCGTCTGTCATCTGGCTGTATCTCATAAACCGTTATAGTTAGACAGTTAAAATTTTCACAGATTTTCACACTTGGCCGGTTTTTCGCTGTTAGCTGTTGAAACATTACCTAGAAAACGAAGTTTCACCAACCACTTTTAAAATAGATACAAACAAAAGCATGGACCGTATTTCCTAACGCATCGTAGCCAGTCAACCGGCTGTCAATCCAATGTCACGGGGTGGCGCGAAAAGCGATCACGAAACTGACCAGTTTAAAAGCTTTTGCCCGTAGGCTGATGAAAGAGTGCGTTCGTGGACTATGTGGCTTAAATGCTGTTAAAAATACAAGTGTTTTCGTGCGTTACTTGCAAATTGGAAAGGATAGACCACGCACGACTATTAAGGCTTTTTACCACTGATTTTCATGAATACGCACTCGTCTACTGTGTCAATATGGTGCAGTGTACATTTTGACACAGTGGACGTTCTGATACAGTGGACGCTCTGACACAGTGGACGTTCTGACACAGTGGAGGTTCTGACACAGTGGAGGTTCTGACACAGTGGAGGTTCTGACACAGTGGAGGTTCTGACACAGTGGAGGTTCTGACACAGTGGAGGTTCTGACACAGTGGAGGTTCTGACACAGTGGACGTTCTGACACAGTGGACGTTCTGACACAGTGGGCGTTCTGACACAGTGGACGGTTTCATACAGTGGACACTGTGCACCCAAAGGGTTCGGTTTTAAAATAATTTTGGAAAGATGGAAAGGCTTATTTTAAACATTATCAGGTAACTTGTTATATTATTGAATTGATTGGCCTAAAAATAAAAATTGGTATCGAAAGGAAAGTGACAGGCAGTATATGGCGCGCGACAACGCGTGTCACAGTTGTGCTAGAGGTGCAGACAGGCCGTCAAAAATCATTATCATAACCTGAAACGGTATGTTTCGGCACAAGGGCAGTAATCCAGCGATTCGGATGCGGCCACAGCTCCCTCGCTCATCCTTAATCGGCGGAGTGAACGGCAGGCGGTTATAACAGCCGCCTAACTCGCCGTGCGCGTCCAAATAGCTAAATAAAGCCGACGGGATTCAATTTAGCGCGCAAACTGGCGATGAAGACCTTAACGCGACTTGAACTAACTGAGCGGAGGTATGAAAAGAAATGCCGTGATTTCGAGCTGTCGAAGGTTTGAGGCGATATCGATTTCTTACAAGGCTCGCATCGTGAAGTAATTCGTAGTTTACCATATTTTCAACTTTAAAATAACTGAAATATGGGCAAATTTTTCAAGGAAAGACAAAGACATACACGCCAAATATACGGCAGTGCAACGTAAAACTTTATGGAACTTAATCAAGCGTAAAAAATAGAACAAAACATGTTCAGGTCATCAAATCATGAACTCAAACAGAAGACACTTAAACCTGCTCAAAGAAAATTTATGAATTGAATGTTAACGTATTCACATGGAGGTGACTAAGGTGTAAAACCTTTCAAATAAACAATGCAAAGATCGACACACAACGCATAAGGAATAATTCGAAAGGTTCCTTTGTGCCGTTAGGGTGGCGGAAAACTTAATGCACTGGACCAGCAATACAGAGGTACCGGGTTCGATTCCCGGTCTCTTCCGAGCTTTGATTTGCTTTGTTCTTTGTATCAATGGTTTAGTATAAATACACCGATAATTTTCCCGGGTCACTGGGCCGAGGCGTTGTATCGCGACTGCGTAGATTTATAGTCGGCTGCAAAAACTGGCCTTCGAGCCCTAGGGCTGATTTACTGCCCATGCGTCGCCTTATTGGATGACCGCGGGGTTCAGACGTCGTACCCCATAATGCTACCCTTTGCTGAATGGCCAAATTCGATTTAGTTTCAAATTCAGGTACTTCATTCATCTATCTATCAGCCACAGACGTCTACTGCTGAATATAGGCCTCCCCTATAGCTTTTCGCGAAGTGCGATCCCGTGCAGACCGTATCCATCCGCTCCCCGCTACTCTTACGAGGTCATCCGTCCACCTAGTCGGGGGCTGTTCCACGCTGCGCTTTCCTTTACGTGGTTACCACTAGGACTTTGGTGCCCCAATGGCAATCTATGCTCGGCGCTACATGGCCTACCCATTGCCACTTTAACCGTGCAGGAGTGCAACCCTGTGAGCATGTCGATTACCTTGGTGCCAATTTTGTGCCATCTGTTAGTAACATTTTTTGTCCTCGCATATCACCGGAACAACAAACTTAACCATTATTGGTACAGGTATAGCTGGACATCCAAAGGTGTTTCGCTGTAGGATACTTTTTACCCGTCTACGGTAAGGAAACAAAAAAACGAGGTCGATTTTGCAGGCGTTATTTTTTCGTATTTTTTCTTTACCCTTCCCTATCCTGTCAAGACTGGGGTTGTAATATCACGTCCAATATGTCGAGGTAACTAAATAAACACCTCTTTGCAAGTGATCAAGTCCCGCTTTGTTATAATAATCAATGTCCTCGAAGAACTAGGATGACGGATATGAAGATGACTCATAAAACCCAATTTGTTCATAGAAGGGTAGCACGTAAATTAGTCACACTTTAGTAGTCCTATGACAGGACCTAGGAGTTTAGAAACAAAACTAATAATCACGGGCTCTCTACCGCCCTAACGACTGCTGGCTGCTTATATTGTCGTTTGGAGGGCGCAGTCGCACATGTGGCAGCCCTAACTTAAGTTGAGATATGGACAGAAATAGAAAAGGGTTTAAGTAGACTAGTGTTTTAGAATTTATGGTTTGAAGTAACTAGTGTTAGAAGGTAACTTTGTACATTGTAAGTTGATCTAGTTTTCGTTTTATTTTTTAGAAACTAAATAGACAATAGAAATAACTTTGGATGATGTCACTCCTGTTCCTATTTTTTATCGACATCAGATCGCCATATGGGACTAACTACACTTAGACCGCTCTAAAAGTCAGAAATGAAATGACCGTTAAAGTTCGACATTCCTACTGTTTAAGTAGACTAGTGATTAAGAATTTACGGTTTGAAGTAACTAGTGTTAGAAGGTAATTTGGTACATTGAAAGTTGATCTAGTTTTCGTTTTATTTGGTAGAAAATAAATGGACACTTTGGAATCTGGTATCTACGCATATAAGTGTGTCACGTGCTTCAAATTGTCTGGAAGAGATCGCTATTTAGCGATAAAGACCACCTGTTGTTTACCTCTGCCTGTTAATTTAATGTATCTCGTGCTGTGTTGTTTCCATAATAATTGAGTTGTGTAATAAAAAGTATTTGTACTTACTTGTAATATGGTAGATATTATTATACCATAGAATTTGCACTGAGGAATGGTTTGCTTCTCTTTCCCACAAGCGCAGCCTGAGACACCAGCGTGCAGTTCTTCCCCCTTTATCGATAGGCGCAACATTTATTTGTCAATTATGCGGCCGCGGCTGTCGCTCTCGTATCGGGCTATCCAGCCATCTTCGTAAATGCCGCACTTTATTAGACGCTGCTTTACTCATTTGTTATACAGCGTGTATATTTGATATAACCGCAAACATTACGCTGGTCTTATTATAGGCACTTATCAATATATTGATCAGTAAATTATTAAAACAATCGAACTTTTTTTGTATATAAAATAACTCAGCACGCAATGTATTTATTTGTTGACACTTAACATCGTGATATCACAACTGTCACTAGTAATAAAATACGCTATACATTGCTGCTCAGAAGATTTTCAAAAATTAATTACGGTTTGGCAGTTAAAGCAAAATTTAGAATTGTTATAAATATCAGATTATAACACTAAAATCTACGTCTGGCTACAACTTGCGGTTATATCAAATATACACGCTGTAGATGTAATAGGCCAATGATGATGATTATTATACCGATATATCGCTCAAATATATATGTCAATGTCTACTGAATTTAGGTCAATACTTGTAACTCCCCCCGAGTGACATGAACTCGACATGACTCCATTTATATAATTACGCGAATCGGTGTGACGGTAATTTCTGCTAATGAGGGAAGTTGTACAACTTTCGGTATTAACTAGGGCGGTAACGGCGTGGCGGGACTTGTTGTCATTTTCTGTGTATTTTGTAAAATAAATACATGACTTAATATATTTTTATAGAATCTTTTTTTTTATCGATTCTATTTTTTATGTGGAAATACCACTTTTTATTTTTATAAATAATGACACAACACAATGACATGTTTTTTCTTTCTTAATTTACCTTTGTGTCATTATTTATGACTTAGTAATATATTCTTCGGTGTCCGCGACTGTCACTTTTATAGTTAAGTACATACGTACATACCAAATTTTGTAATATTAGTAGCTTTTTCTTTATTACTCATTGAATGAGGGTCTCATGATGACCAGCTACTTAGGTATGTCGGGGGAGTTATACATTTTTAATTTCGGTTATATTGAAAATGTATGATTTGATTTTTTGTGATTAGCTTAAGGCAATTGTCCATATCATTATCCTTTCTTACATATTTATCTATAGTTGTTAGTATTTTAACCCTAAACTTGGCAGTGTATCTTATAATGCACATTGTAAAGAAAAAAATCTACCGGTCAGTAACGATCGATTTATATTTTCTGTTTAGTATTAAATAACGTATGGGCCGCCGATGGGAATAACAGTAGAAACAACACTTAATGTTCGAAGTGCGTTTAATCGGAGTTAATACAGTGGTGCAGATAATTATCACTTAATTAAAACTTAATCTATTGATCGAGGTCGATCACGACCTTACGCGACCGCGATGGAAGGCATAAGACGCCGCGGACACTTCATTCTCATCACACATCACTTCGGGGGTTACTCACTAAGGTATGTCCACTTGGCACTTTTCGTGAGAGTCCGGTAATCGATTATCGGGAAACGCCGATGACTCGATCGATGAACACTTGTCGCGAGCGTGGGAACCTCTGCTCGTAACACCTCCCCTCCTAGATGCGCAACTATTTTCCCATGTCTAATGAAAATGTTGCGGCTCGACGATCTTCCAAAGTTTGAGTATTAGGTTCCACTGTTGGGAGTTCAATTTCGTTCTCCCTTTGAATGCTGGATCGAGCACGCTTGTAGTAATATAAGGCGATCAGTGCAGTTACTCCAAGCAGTATGATTATGTATGTGGGTATAGTTGTATGATATAGACCGGGTGAATCTCCTATTGCAGTTATCACTGGCGGTTCTAACAGCACCTGGTGCTGAATGTTGTGTAGGGTATTAAGGTCGATTGTAGTCAGATTATAGCGCATCGATAGCTTCGGTGAGATTGGTAACGAGTCTGATTTTGGTAACGTCATTATTTCGACGGCGTGTCCTCGTATCTTGTCGTCTATGTTAATGATTGTAAATTCGTGTGTCCGTAGGCGACAATTTCGTGGAATCGTAGCTAGGTAACTACCATTCAATATGCGGTGTTCTTCATGTTGGCATGATGTGGATACTTTTGTACTTGTCGGGAATGAGATTATGTAGTGTTGACTGTCCAATTCCAGAAGAGCTTCCTTGCTGAGTGTAATAGTTGTTGGCCGGCATAATTCATCCATTTCCTGTTCTAGCACAAGGCGAGTGATGCAGTCTCGTTGGGTACGGATTTGATGAATGGTCTGTTGTTTGCAGATGTACCACGTGTCAATCTTAGGGCATTCTGCCTCCATGTATACGAATTCCTTGGAGTTGGTTGCCAGTAAAGGGTATGGTGGGATGATAATCTGGGAATATCTATTAGGAACAGGACATAATTTATAAAGGTCGTATTTTGTTGGGGACATTATGGGAAACTTTAAAACTAGTACGATTTTTTCGTCGATGAAATAGGATCCTAAGCTAATTATGTCGTAATAGTACCTAATGTCTAAATTTAATATATGTGCAGGTCCATAAATGTCCTTTACTCTACTTATCATATTAGTTATATCACTAACCGATAAAAGTGAGTGGTGCATTGAATTAGTGCGACTAAAAGCTAAAACGTTTTCTATTCTAATAAGTTCAGCTAAGAGGTCATCTACATTTTCGCTGAAGGCGTTAAATATTTGGCTTAGGTGCACGTGCTGAGTGAAGAGATTTTTATCAGTATTCGTATAATTAATAAGGTAGGTGACTGCTTTTTCTAATTTTTCTTGGCTACGCGTTAAATTATTTAAAATGTAGCTTTGATGGAGAGTCAAATCTTTATATAAGCTGATGTGCTTATTTAAACTGGCAGAAAGCGCTTGATTATCCTTTTGAAGGATAGTCAGAGCATTTTCAAAATGCGTAGCATCGTTATTATCGAGGTTGCCCGTCACGCTTTTAATAAGTGTTCCAACAGGATCAAGAAGGCCACGTTTTATTCGCTTTGGCTCAAAAGATTCTAGTTTCATTATAGTCTTATCTAGCTTAGAAAATAGGTGCAGGATTTGATCTTTAAATAGAGGGGAATTTTCACTTGGGATTTTATTTGTGACATCTGTTAGTTGAGTTTGTATTAGTTTAATTTGTCTTCTGATTTTGGCGAGATTTATTTCCACGAGAAAAATATGTTCATGGGAGATAATTTTCGTTGCGCCCAACATAAAAGGTAAGATACCAGGTCCGTCAGAAAGGCTGTCGAGTCGAATGTCGTCGTGTGTCGTCCGTGTGGGGTCGGCTCGGGCCTGGTTGAGGGTCGCCACGAGAATTATCCTGCAACAATTTGAAATGTTTTTTAGTTCGTTTAATTAGGTTTTTTGAGACCGGTCCGCGTTTTCGCGAAGTATAGATATGAATTGGTGAATTGGATACGACTTTATCATCCGAATAACGTGCTGCTAATTTTTGCCGAGACGCGCATGGGTTTTTTATATATACTTGTTGATTTTGACTATAGTTTAATTCAGGTTCCCTGCTCAGGTTTCGTCTGCTCATCATTTCTGTACGGTTTGAGAATGATTCATCGTGGACAGTTTTGTATACAATTTCCATTTTATCTTTATGATCTTGCATGTATTGCTGTAGAAGTCTTTCTGTCAGATTCAGGTCGGTTGGGTTTCGAGGGTCAAAATGTCCGGATAATAATTCATGAGGTCTGCACTTTGTAAGACTATGTATAGAATTATTGTACGCAATTAATGCGTAGGGAATCAAATTAAGCGCGGATTCGTTCTTACTTTGAACTTTGAGTAACCTTAGATGTTCCAAAATAGTGTTGTGAAAACGTTCTATCATGCCGTTCTCATTTGGTGCGTTGGGCGCCGTTAAATGATGCTGTATCTTATGTAGTTTGAGAAATTCGCAAAATAATTGATTCGTAAATTCTGTACCTCTATCCGTGGTTAACACTAAGGGAAATCCATGGTGAGTACCGAATTTCAGAAATGCTTTTACTATATTCGGGGCTGTGCAATCCGGTAAGATGTACGCTTGCGCGTACTTAGAGAATGAATCTATGAAGGTCAGATATTTTTCGTTTTCGATTGTTACAACGTCGGCGTGCATGTGTTGGAATGGCCTAGAAGGTGGGGGAACAATTTGAAACTCAGGTCGCACTGGGTCACGATCATATTTTGCGCAGCCGCATATAGAGCATTGATTTATATATTTTGTGATACTTTCCTTCAATTTGGGCCAATAGTAATGTTGAGATAGGGAAAGGTACGTTTCATTTATACCTCTGTGGTTCGTTTTACCTACGTGATATTTGGAAATTATGTCTTCTTGTTTCAAAGGATCATTTACATCTGTGACTTCATGCTTGACCATGACCAAGTTCACGGAACGATGGCTAAATGAGCGCTGAAGAATAGGTACGATATTGAACATTTTAGAAAGCGGTTTAACCAGTATAGCGGTGCGTATTTTTGGTTGAACGCTATTTTTAATTAAAGAGATTAAATTATGTTCCAGGTTATCTTCAGAAATGTGAACTATAGTTTTGTGAAATGTATCAAAAGGTGTAATTTTATTAGTTTTGAGTCCCGTTGGAGAGTCTGTTATTTTTATGACAAGTTGTTGCTTGTATTTATTTAAGGGGTCTTCTGAAATAGGTATTTCCAGAATTGGGTGCTCTACACTAGTGTGTACTGTTTCTGCCGGGGGGTTGTCCTGGAATTCGGGTGTGCTCATAAACGGCAGTGGGCTACTTAAGGGTCTTTGGCTAGGTGCAGTGTTGGTTGAAGACGGGCTGATGATTGGCCTCTCATCAGGTGCAGTAAGGGTTGATGTAGACGAATGGCATGATGGGGGACTTGAGCCGGCATTAGGTATTATTGAAGATACCTCTTCATTGTGAATTTCAACTCGGGAGAGGGCATCGGCATTTGTGTTAGCTTTTCCCTTCTTGTAAATTATGCTGAAGTCGTATTCTGATAGCTTAAGTCTCCATCTAGTAAGACGAGAGTTGGGTTCTTTGAGGTTTAGCAGCCATTGTAAGGGCTTATGGTCTGTGATAATTTTGAACTTCCGGCCAAAAAGGTAGGGTCTGAAATATTTTGTTGCGTATACTATTGCAAGAAGTTCTTTTTCTATCGTTGAGTAGTTAATTTCGCTGTCATTGAGGGTACGGGAGGCGTAAGCTATCGGTCTATCGGAGCCGATTGGCCCCTGTGAAAGGACTGCACCTAGAGCTAGGTTAGAGGCGTCTGTGGTCACTATGAAGTCTTTGGAAAAATCGGGATATTGTAGTATGGGATCATTGATTAAAAGAGTCTTGCATTGTTCAAAGCATTTCACATAATCGGGGGTAAGGATGATTTTGGCACCTTTTTTTAGACATGTAGTCAAGGGTTTAGTTATTCGTGCGAAATTTGGGATGAAACGCCTATAGTATCCTAGCAGTCCGAGAAAACCCTTAATTTGTTTCGTTGTTTTAGGAATCGGGTACTTTAAAATTGCAGCAATTTTATCCGGGTTAGGCTTGACGCCTTCAGGAGTAATAATGTGGCCTAAGTATGGAGTCTCGTGTTTCAGAAACTCCGACTTATCCATTTGTATTTTAAAGTTGGATTCTCGAAGCCTATCAAATATTTTTTTTAAACTTATCATGTGTTCTTGGAGTGATGTTGAAAAAACCAAAATGTCATCGAGATAAACTGTGCAAATTACATTCTGTAGGCCTCTAAGCACGTTATCCATTACTCTCTGGAATGTGGATGGGCTATTTTTGAGACCCATAGGCATTCTTAGAAACTCAAATTTCCCGTTTCCGTCACATACGCTAAAACCGGTTTTATGTATATCGTTCTCGTGCATCTCTACTTGATAAAATCCACTAGCTAAGTCTAATGTGGTGAAGTATTGACATTTTCCGAGTTTATCCAAAATGTCGGAAATGTTCGGTATAGGGTATCGGTCGTCTATTGTCTTTTCGTTAAGTTTTCTAAAATCCACTACTAATCGCCATTTAATTTTACCGGATGCATCATTTTTTTTGGGCACGATCCATATGGGCGCGTTCCAGGCAGATGAAGAAGGCCTTATGATGCCTTGGGCGAGCATTTTTTGTATTTGGTCCTGGACCTCCTTCCTATGAACGTAAGGATATCTGTAGGTTTTACTGTGCACGGGAATTTCGTCTGTTGTCCTAATTCTGTGTTTAATTTTACTCGTAAAGGTCAATGGCTCGTCGTCTAAATGAAATATGTCAGCGTATTCTTTGCATAAGGTCAGCAAATTGGCTTGCTCCTCGTCATTCATGTGGTTCGTACGTAAGCGCGATAATACTTCTCCGAAGCGATCGGCCTTGCCGTCTGCGAGTGTGACGTTCGGCAATGGTATACTCCGTTCGCTAAAAATACATGCCTCTAATGGGCTTATCCATTTTAAGTTTACCTCATTTAATGTGGGATTAAATATCTCTACTAAGGCTTGATTTTCAACAGCCGTTGTTACACAATCTAAGATGTAACATCCGGATATATTTTGGTAATTTATGCAAATGTCGCCTTGACAAATATTAACCGGCACTCTAATCATTTGGCTCGATTGTGCGGGAATTGTTATTGTTGCAGGGCTACTACGTGATTCATACATGTGTATCGGGTTGTCGGCAAATTCGGTTTTTAATGTGCGGGATTTAAGGTCGATTTGAGAATGCCACTGCTCTAGTAAATCTAAGCCAATAAGTCCGTCAAAGTAATCGTGAAATTGATATATATAAAATTTTATAGGTTTTTGATCGTTAATTTCATTAAAGCAAGGGATGGTTAGCGAATAATTGTTCTGAGTGGTTGCGTGGATATTTGTGACAATAAAAGGATCGTAATCTAGTGGAACGTTTGAAAAGAATAGTTCAGCGGCTTGCGGGCTGAGGAACGATTTATTTGCACCTGTATCAACGAGGAGTTTCAGAGGTGGGTTATAAATCTGGATATATGGTAATTGCCGTTTATTCTGAAGATTAATTTCTATTCGGGGGATTCGGCTGGAGGCGGTGTGGAAAAATTTTCGTCTTCGTTTTCCGGGTTTTGGGGAATTTCGCTTATTTCGTACTCGTTATAATAGTCTTCAGTTTGGTCATGTTGATAGTTCCAGTCCTGTAGTTCGTTAATGTTAATTTGTTGGTGTTCTTGTGGGGTAGGGGGTAGGGCTCTGGCGACGGGGTGGCTTATACCGCTCATTGGCCTAGGGAAATTCCGTTGGAAATTATTGCGGGGTGGGATTCTAAATCCAGTAGTCATGTTAGATCGCGGTAAGGCTTGCATTATTTGTTGAGTTCTTGAAGGTCCCTGTCCATAAGAGGGTGTATTTTGTCGTTGTGTGGGCGATATGAATTTAGGCGTGCTAGTTTGGTTCGAAATGGGTTGATACTGAGGGTAATTGTTGTACGAGGAATTAGATGGTATATTGAGATATGCACCTAGATTTTGCGGGTTCTGGGGTGGGATTTGTGGACCGTTAGTTTTTCCGTAAAAAGGTATTCCGAATTGAGGCGGTATTTTTGATTTAAAAGGGGTTTGATTTTTTTGTTTTTGGTAGAGGACATTCATCTCTTCCTGCGCAAATTCTAAAGCTTTTTGTAAATTTTCCGGACGCATGCATCTCACTCGTGAACCAAGGGGTTCGTGAAGGCCCCTCGTATATGTTTGAAGTGCTAATTTTTTATATAGAGTGCGTTTGGCTTCTATTGTTGTAGCAATGTTTTCGTGTAATTCGCAGTATGTCATTATTGTACTGAGTAAATTTTGGACTCGTTCATAGAAAACATGGGGGGTGTCTGATCCTTGAGTTAACATTGATAAATCTGTGTAAAGAGCCGTTTCGTCTCTGTGATCTGAAAATGAGTTAATTAGTGCATTTCGAATACCATTCCAGTCCCTTGGAATACCGTTAGCTGCCAAAGTGGTGGCGGCTCTGCCAGTTATTTTATTTAAAATGCCGTTTAAGACGGCTGAATTGTTCAACTCGTTTCCGGGGGCTGCATTGATATGCGTTAAGACTATTTTATCGCATATATCTAGGAATCTCACGAGAACATTTGAATTTCCATCAAAGTCCGGGACTAGCCTCAAAGCTCTCCAAATTTTATCTATTTGATCTATCGGTTGGGGTGCGTTCTCATTTGGATTTTGCATATTGGGAGTTTCTTCGACTTCGTCAATACTTTCTAAACTAAGCAATAAATCTCTATGAAACCTAAGTAGGTGATCGGGCTGGGTTGCCCGGTTAGCCCGTGGATGAAAAATTGTGCAAGATTCAATTAAACTTTAATTATCTATAAATGGGGTCGCAGATTGGGTTGGCAACCAATAGGATTCGTATACTAAACTTATAGTTCTAAACTCACAGTATCTGCGTCTGCATGGCGAGTGGAAAAGGACTTATCGATGTTTGGATGTTGCCGATCCGCCGCTCTGCCGCTGCTGCTCCGCTGCTGCTAGTCACTGTTCTCGGCCACACGTAGATTCAAGTAGTCGAAATGTCTATGATGACTATCAGGCGAGTCTCGATGTTAGATACGCGCACTGGCTCGACTACTCCCCGACTGCGCCAATAACGTATGGGCCGCCGATGGGAATAACAGTAGAAACAACACTTAATGTTCGAAGTGCGTTTAATCGGAGTTAATACAGTGGTGCAGATAATTATCACTTAATTAAAACTTAATCTATTGATCGAGGTCGATCACGACCTTACGCGACCGCGATGGAAGGCATAAGACGCCGCGGACACTTCATTCTCATCACACATCACTTCGGGGGTTACTCACTAAGGTATGTCCACTTGGCACTTTTCGTGAGAGTCCGGTAATCGATTATCGGGAAACGCCGATGACTCGATCGATGAACACTTGTCGCGAGCGTGGGAACCTCTGCTCGTAACAATTAAATCCAAGCATGATGTGCACACTTTCCACCAAAAAAAATATTGATGCACTCTGACAACAAATTTTGACCAGTAGCTCGCCAGATGGCAGACCATACGCGTGCGACTATGAAGCTCAAGGTAAAAAAAAATATATATAAATTTTTATTATTGACTTGGTAAATAGAAAATCACTTCTACTTATTGCCGAATAGTTGAACTAACGATTTTAAACTGAAATTAATAGAAAAACACTCATTTTCCAAGTAAAATATTAGCATATTTTTGGGTGTATCTTTTAATGCACACTGCCAGCTTATTAGTAATTTAAATATGTGCATTTTTGGATACATTGCCAGGTTGCGGTTGTATTACAATTGACCGGCGATTAACTTCAGTATTACCTGATGGTAAGTGACTACGGGGTCGAAGCTGTATGTCGCTGGTTCATCAACAACATCAACAACAATACACACCATGGGAGCGAGTTCCATCCCTTATAGCGATAGTAATTAGAATATAAACTTACAACATAAGGATGAAGTCGGTTCTCTTGCCTGGATGTCCGATGTTGAAATAGGGATGGTGGGATTGAATCCTGCAATTCCTACACAAAATCTCCAAAATAGATCCGATAGAAAACTGACATTCTGGTAACTTTGCGGCGATGTTTGAGGCTCTCGATGATGCCCCTAACCGGCGTAGCCGGCAGCATTACCAATGAGCTCGCGTTCTGCCGAATCCAAGGTACCCCCTTTGTGTTTTTGTTAGAGCACTTTTATTAAGCTCTATAAGTAAGTAGTATCCATGAAACGGTGTGATTTGAGAAAATTTCTTAAACATTTCTGTAAAAAAGCACTAGATTCTCTTTTGCTATGTAGCTGGCAAAGTATCCTTAAAGATACAAATTTAGTTTTGTGAACACTTGGCAATGTATCCAATAAGATACATGCTATAAATATTAAAATACAAGTCAAATTTTTTTTTATATATTTTTTTCGTGTATTATTATCGCTAACTAACTAAATAAAACAAGAAAAAAAATTAAAAACGCACATCTAATTCCCTGCCAAGTATAGGGTTAAATATGTTAAAGTGTTTTCTTTTAAATAAACTTTTCGCCTCCATACATTCTTTAATTTATTTCCTGATAGGCTCTCGTCTTATATATTCGCAAGCCCAAATATTCGAGTTCATCACACAAATATTTGCCCTGGCCGGGATTCGAACCCGGGACCGCCGGCTCAGTAGGCAGGTGTCTGCAAACTGCGCCAACCGCATCGTCAAAACTTGGTATTATGGACATGTTGTACAGGCTGGATTATGGACCCCTTTGAACTATGCTTGTCATTTTGGTTATTTATTTATGGTAAGCAAGTATTGATGTTTTATGCATACCGGTAGAGTATTGAAAATTTTAAATCTGTCCGAATTAATCTGTATAACTCGAACTCCAAATAACTTTATTTAAATTTATTAAATTATTATCACCATGTAGTAGAATGTACTTAGATTCGGCGTGGCACTCGTATCAACAGCCTATCAAGAATATATGGCCTACTTCAGTAATATCCCACACAAAGATTCATCTTCAACTCTCAGAACCAATCAAAGCTTCTCAACTCTGTACAATTTGACCCTTTGATCTATATGTACCGGCGATACTCCCGAACAAGAAACCGAATTAATCACGATCCCAAACGTAAGCACTCTTTTAAATTTCCCTCATAACAGGCTGGGTACAATTTTTAGAAGACCATTAAATTATATAGCTCATTTTTTTTAGCAGCAGGACATTATTTTAGCATGGTTTTTACCAAAATGTTTTTTTTAAATTGGCATTTGATAGTTCTCAATAAAATTGGTTGAACCCTTTGTCTTCGAAACCCTACTTACTTACATACTCCGATGGCTCAGCGACCCAAAGTGAGTCTTGGCCTCCGATAAGAGACATCGCCACTCCTGACGATTTAGTTCCGTCTCCAGCCAGTTATCGGCGTTCAACTCCGCCAGATCCGCCTCCACGGCATCTCTCCAGCAATATCTGGGGCGGCCGGCCGTCGTCCATTCGGTCGACCCAGGTATGCTCTCCTGACACCACTCTTTGTCTTCAAAACCCAATTTCAGGAATTTTGGGGAATAACGACGTTTAGACGTATTGACACTTGAAAATGTCAAAATTTCAATGGTTTGACACTGACATGCCTCAGAATTTTATTGGTTTGACACTGACGTGCGACGTGTTTTAAAATATCAACGGCGTGTCATTGACCAGTTCCAACAATCGTTTTTTTTTATTCGGTTTCGAAGGCAAAGTTCCTTTCAGACAATTTTTAGCAAACTGTCAAATAGTCAATTAAAAAAAACACTGTGAAAAAATTATTAACCTGCACCTGAAGTTTGTAGATCCTTAGAATTTTTGTTGGTCTCCGCTACCTAAAGATTGTCTAAAAGAGATCGCTCTTTAGCGATAAGACCACCTGTAGTTTTCTTCTGTTTTTTTAGTCTATATCTCTAATGTTTTGTATCCCTGTGTATTTGAGGGGTGCAATAAAGTGGATTTGTATAGTATTGTATCCTTACAGCAAGGAATATCGAAAAAAGAAAACGGTCTTCCAAAAATTGTACCAACCCTCTTGTGAAGTAAAGGGTCGGCACAGAAGTACCCCCAACACAAGCCTATACCCGTAATCCGTATCCAGCAAACAAGAACGCATCAAAGAGAACTAAAAGCGTTCTCTAATTTATTTCACGTCGGATGCAATGAAAACAAGTTCTTGAGAGGGAAATTTAAATTATGCTGGCATACAATAAATTTAAGGAAATAAACCGTGGCGAGCGGAAATCAAACGACTCCGAGGAACAAATAGTGCTGCCCTAGCACAAGCGGTGCGATAATGTTCCCCGCGGCAAACAGGGCTAGAATGTTGAGTTTTAAAATTTAAAGTACTAAAATTGAATCAAAAATATTCTCGGTGTTTGTATACTCTTATAATTAAATGTTCAAAGTTGATGGTTACCAAAACAAAATTACGTAGCAAACATAGCGAAATAAATACTTAAAATAATACGATACGAGTTTATTCATGAAATTAAAGTTGAATATTGATTGATGTTTCGAAACAATTCGCGGTTCTTAATCATGAGACATCTACATCTCTGAAAAAAATCACTATATTTTATATAATTTTTAGTGTAAACATTGATTTGGAGAATCTTGTACATCTCCTCTAACATATGATATAGTTATGTATCAATTACCTAGTTATAATATAATTGTATAAGTTTTTAAGTATAATTTACGAAAAAATGACTTACTGTTGCGTTTCTTTCGGCTTTTTTCTCAACAGCGGTCTCCTCTTGCGAAATGCTGGTAGACTCACAATCTGACTTGTAAAATTAGTGCCCTTGTGGCCTACTAAATTATTTCATTTCATTTCAATTCATTGAGATGCTTTCGTCGTAAGCAGTTTGCGCCTAGCTGTCATCACGATGGCGCTTTAACGACGTGAGTAAACCCGTTTCGTTTTTTTTTCCGAAAGTATTTTTTTTCTGAAACTCGTATTATTTTCAGGATTTTATAAACTTCATTTTAAAGAAACCATTACTCGTAGGTTAAACCCTAACCTAACCTAGGTTTGATTTATAATTATTCTGAAATATGAACTGCTTTGGATAAAATGGCTTTCGGACAAACGAGAATTCCAAGATACAGGCTCAGCCTAGTTTGGGGCCCGCTGGATATCTCATGATGTATTATGTCCTAAGTCTTAATTTGGCGAAACGTTGCAGATGGAAAACAAAAATTCGGACTTACGTTAGGTAACCGACGATGAGTGATCGACTCAAGTGACGACATAAGTGGACAGCATAATATGGGCCTGTGGTTTGCCGTTCAATGGACTTGTTCCCCCAGTAGACAGGGTAGCGTGCTCTTTTTAACCTGTTTCTTAAAAACAGGAGTTTCGTTGTTTTTACGGTTCTTTATAGATTCGCCATGTTTGTCTGTCCGTCCGTCCGCAGCTTAGTTTAGGTCCAAGATTCTAGTAATTAAATCTAAGGCTAAGTCATCAAATTTTGTTTCGGTTTTCGCAAATGGTCAGTATTTTCCACGATACTCCAAGGGTACAGGGGATAAATGCGACCCCGCCTTTTTATTAAAGCATTAAATTTAAGAGACTTTGCATGGCGAAACAGTCAACAAAGTGGTACATCAGATGCGCTAACTGCCCAAAAAAGGTCCTGTTCTGAAGTTTCAAGAGACCCTCGAACGGTCTGGTAACCCTAACTTTTAGGTGGTCTAATAAAATCGAACAAAGAATGTGAATACTTTTTGTAGAAAATTTTGCTTTGTTGTTGAGATTTCTTTTCTCGGATTTCATTATATTTTGGCTCGATGCTTGTACTAAAGTTGAGCGTTAATGAAGCTCAGAACGTAGGAACTTAGTAATGATATGAAGTTATGACTAAAGTTCTAAGCGTTTTGCATCTGCTAGTTGAGTTTGTCTGTAACATTCGACTCGGCATAATATGCTGACTTTAAAAAATGCAAATTCTTTATGGGAATATAATTTAGAACTGGCTGAGATGTTATCTGCTAGACTGATAATAAGAAATTATTGTTAGTTTCTATTCTATTTAGGGTTATTTCTTAAATTTTACCGACATAACCATATCGATATATTAACTTGTATTGTAAGATTTAATATTTTTTTTTTCTTAAGATTAGGAGAGTTAAATCGACGAAATAATTATATTATTAAATTAAACCACATTTTAATACTAAATAAATACATATTAAGGGACGATCTTACACAACTCGACCTAGTCCCAAACTGAGCAAAGCTTGTACTATGGGTACTATAGACGACATGACTCAGGAACAAATTTCGAGTTCATCACACAAATATTTCTCCTCCTCTATAGACGATTACAACTGAAACCGTTGTTAGTTCTTTAATCAAGTAACGCACTGACACAGATTTTGACTTTCTACCTTACTCGGCTAATGAAATAATTTCCCTTCACCGAACATAAAACCCGCTTCAAATTCTACGATACCTTTGCCCTATATTCAAGTCCCAACAAGTCCTACCAAAGGGTTCGTATTACTGAAACTTGCAATGCCTTACCGAGCCGTATCTCACTTTACGGACCAGTTACCTTACCATGAGTTTACAGTGACCGTTCTCGCTAGCAACTGCGTAAACGATTTGTATGGAGAATTGTAGTTCTACAAAGTAACCGCTAGGGCACAAAACAGATAGGTACAGAAATCAATCTACATACAAGCGCGCTCGAGCAAACGCACACATAGACATTGCTCACGGACACGATATTTCTCGCGCGAGATATACTACCTGTCTCTATCTGTACAGTACTATGAGATAGTGACGGATGATGCTATCTCGCGCGACATGAGTCGCGTGTCAAAGCTATGCTAGACGTGCAGTTCAGACCAGTGCGAGCGCGAGTGCCATCCGCTTGACGTGTCCGTGACTATGTGCGCGTTTGCTCGAGCGTTTCTGTACCTTTTTGTGGCTAGGGGCGGTCTACTATTCTCCATACAAATCCTTTACACTGTCGCTAGCGAGTAGTCACGTTATCTCATGGTAAGGGTACAGAGGGAGGGCATTAAGGGGGCCATGTGACGAGCCATCCCGAGTTACGAGCTAACTCGAGATATCTCGGGGTATCTGGAGCTTATAGGAAATTCAACCCGTTTTGCATCGAGCGTATTTTCACTTCTTGAACGCAATCTCCTGCAACTGGGGGTTATTACAAGCGAGTGGGAAACGGCACTCGATGCATAATAGAGCGTGGGTGTTTCGTATCGTACGCGTGCAGTTTCTTTTGTTTTAGGACCTTATCATACTTGCGATCAAGCGAGTTTTCTATATAAATAAGCGTCGCGGTGAACTCGCTGCATGATCACCTTCATACAAAATTCGCTCGCAAATCGCAAGTGTGTATGGCCCTTAATGCAACGAGCGCACGCGAAGAGATGATTTAAAATCTTAAACACCTGGTTCATTCCATTTTATCCAACATGCAATGAAATGTCATAGCGTAGTGCGCGTGCCGCGGCCGCTCCAGGAGACCATCGCGTGTGCTGATTTCTGGCCGAAAGGTGTCGCGTTTCGTCGGTTCCGGGGCAACCTATACCAAATCCAACACCCGAGATGTCGGAACAACCGTTGTTCCGAGTTACGGGGCCACGCCGTTTCGCCATCTAAATAAACATTGTCCGGTTCATGACGCATTGGTGTAAACTGTAATGTTATGTAACCTGTAATAAATAAATAAATAACGTGCGTTATAACAGGCTTCGAAGTATCACGTTTTGAATAGGTACTCGAGAGAACTGTAAAGGAATCTCAAACAAGATTGAAGGCCTAATCCGTGATTTTATTTTTATTATGCGTCTGTGTTCAGCAATCAGTTGCCAACTACTTAACCACTGCGCTAACCGCGTCGTCGGTTGTGTTTTTTTATGTTTGTTTGAAAAAGGATACTTTCTACGATTGTCATAAATAATTTCGTTTTGTTGACGTCGATTTTTCGTAAAAAAGTAATTACACATGCTTTGTTTCAAGGCATGTTTCGTTACCGTAGCTCACCAAAGAGTCCAGTAAATAAATTACTTTCCCCGCGGCTCTCGTGTGATTACGCGTATGTTTTCCTGATCATATCCCACGAAATCTATTTAGCGTGCAAAAACAAAATGCTTTCACGCAAAAATACATCAATGGGCGGCTAAGCCCCCGTCAGTTCGTCACGGACCCAGTTCACATGATTCAGCGGTGTAGACCGAGATCCCATTGAAAAAAAAATGATTGAAAAAGTAACACACTAGGTTGCTGGTCAAAATATGGCCATTAAACATAACATTCTGAAGAGCTGCCTCTATTCAATTTTTTTAAGTTAGTAATTCAACTTTCAGAATAAGTTTAAATTATAATAAGGCTCATTAGTCTATTTTTGATGACTGCGGACTGCAATAATAATTAGAGGAGGTATCTTATATTTTACTCGTTGCAAAGAAGCGTTATTACACCAAACGGAAGCTAATTTTAATTAAGTGTATTTTTTTAAATATAATTTAGCATAATATCAATCATGTACGAGTAACAGCAGGATGATGACTGAAAATAATTTATGTAAAAAACCACAGACACTTTTTCCGTGTGACAGAAGTAGATAATCAGAAAGTGCCCGCACTGCTGACCCACCGAAAACGCAGTGTAAACTGTAAATAGATATATCACAGCGTATAGATATGCAGTATCTATGACTATTTTCAGACGGGGCCTGACCATGGCCTACGACACGAAGCTATGAATTTCTATCGGTAACCCAACATCATGGGGTGGACACTAAATTATATCGGGGTGCTCTCGGCCACCCAGCCACCAAAACTATGAGCATAAAATGGTGGAGTAGGAATACGCCTATGAAGATGGGATCTCGGCCTATCCAGCGATGCTCCAAATTAAGCGGATCAGTCTACGAGGCAAAATTAAACCCCACATAAAAACATTTGATATTTATCGCGATGTTTACGCGGAGGTGTGCGTTATTGGGGACACGTTTTGATTTAATAAAGCAATTCGGGAAGGGCCATTTGCATTCGAATGGCCTGGGCTACAGGTGGGAATCTTTTTCAACGCGATGCAAAAATAGTACATTACTGTAGACGCCGGGAATGAAAGGCTTACCGGGTGAGTAGGTATAGACGGATAGTTATACGAAGCCGGCAAGCCCTTTTCACGGCTAGGCATGCATAGCGCTTTTCTCAAACATATGCATTGACATAAAAATACACCGCTCACAAATAATATAATTCAGCTGTTTAGCCTGTTCATGAACACAGACGCCATGTGTAAAAAATACTTCCCGGTTTAGGCCGTAAATTTTGTATGAAATTCCTTTACAGTTCTGACCGAGTGTTTCTTGCTATGTTAGCGTAATAAGTTTTATATGAAGTGACTGTTTTGATATTTGGCGCTTCCTTCACAACAGAGTGCCATTAGAGTATGTAAAAACCTTTGGGACTTACTTAAAGAATAAAGTTCATTTTTTAGGGTTCCGTACTCAACTAGGAACCCTTATAGTTTCGCCATTTCCGTCTGTCCGTCTGTCTGTCTGTCTGTCCGTCCGCGGCTTAGCTCCGTGATCATTAGTACTAGAAAGCTGAAATTTGGTATGAGTATGTGTATGTATCACGCCGACAAAACGGTAAAATAAAAATAAGTTAAAAACTTTTTTTCGGGTACCTCCCGTACACCTAAAGTGGGGGTGATTTATTTTTTCGTTCCAACACTAGTGTGTGGGGTGTCGTTGAATAGGTCTTTTAAAAATAATAGGGGTCTCCGAATATAATTTTTTTATAAAGTCAGCAATTTCGTAAATATTCGCACCGAAAATAAAAAAAATAGTGCCCCCCCCTCTAACTTTTCAACCACGGGTTAAAAAATTATGAAAAAATTCATGAAAATGAGGCCTTATAAGTACTTTCATTGAAAACTATATTGAATGAAATCGGTCGAGCCGTTTTTGAGGTATCGCAAAAATTCATAATTTTCTTTAAAATGACGTAAGTGCCGCGCGGTGTCCTATTACCTACTTCGAACGTTACACATATTACTTAAGTGCCATACTGTATTAAAACATTTCGCTCAATCTGGTGCGTATAATCGATAACTTTCAGAAGGTAATAAGTAATTACTGTTACTTTGGCGTTTACGACCTTTTTATAGAGCTTGAAATCTTTCTCGTAATTTAAATCTTTCTCTTAATTTTCGTTTATTGTGAAGGATGGGAACCCTACACTGAGCGTGGCCCGACAGGCTCTTGGCCGGTTTTATTATCGTGAGATCGTGCTGAATATACTTCCTGGGAAAGCTTTACATCTCACAAAGAGTTCATTTACTTGGAACTATAATACAAAAGTTGTATTTACAATGCTGTGGGTATAATTCCGTGCATGGCGTGAAGAACTTGATAAGTCCAAAATGGCAATTGTTCAGGGCGTCGATTTTAAAGTTTGACATTTTCTCCAAAATCCATTTTCATCTTTAACTCGTGTTTAAAGCTTGATTTATGGATAATTTTCCGCGATCTTTTCATTTACCTTACGTATTCTAGTAAAATCCTCTTATTTTCTGTGATATAAGACTTATCAACATAGGTACCAACGACTTATCAAGTTATTCCCCATACATTAGTGCCCAAATTGGTGAAAATGATTTTTAATTTAATTCCTAAAAATCAGTTTTTCATAGTAACTGAAACGTCTAAATTGATTTATAGGTAATTTTATGCAAACTTTTCAATTATTTTACTTATTTTGGTAGAAACATTGTATTTTGTGAGATATTAGACTTATCAACATATTCACCATCGACTTATCAAGTTCACCATCGACTTATCAAGTTATTCCCCATACATTAGTGCCCAAATTGGTGAAAATGTTTTTTAATTTAATCCCTAAAAATCTGTTTTTCTGTATAATTGAAATGTCTAAATTGATTTAAGGGTAATTTTATGCAAACTTTTCAATTATCTTACTTATTTTGGTAGAATCATTGTATTTTGTGAGATATTAGACTTATCAACATAATTCACCATAGAATAGGGTATCAATTAAACAATTCTATCGTTTCTATACAACTGTTTTGTTTATATAAGGCGATTTAAATGTATTGTATCGCGTGTGTTCGTTGTTTGAGTCTCCTGACGTTTCGGCAACTATTTTTGACTGAGAAAAACACAAATTTTCGGTGCCAAATACGTCAGAAAGGCACAAACAATGAATAAATATGATACAATCCGTTTGAATCGTTTTATTTTAGTCACGAAACCCGAAGAAAATAAAATTAAAAGTTATAAAAATATTGAATAAATTGTAGTAAATGAATCGTCTTTAATTCAGTAATGCAAAAGCACTTATTCTACAGAAAAACTAGATTAATTTATCTTATTTTTAACTGGCAACATCTTTGTTTTTTGATCCAATAAATAAAACTGGTCGATGGTTGACAAGGTACCGGTAATGTGAATGATACATAACGAAGACAGTGTTAACTATACCCCATGGATCTTCACACGTTGTACTAAGGTTTATATGTTCACAAATGTACAGTTATCAGTGTTTTCCTTTGTACCAGAGTACACCTCAGATGTGTGAATAACTTGACAAATCGAAATATTGTACATTTCGATAAATTATGAATAATTAATTATGTCAACTTATTATTTGCTGTTTCCATCAACCTGAAAATGATAAATAGACATATGAATTTACGGTAGTTGTGTATAATGAGATAAAACGATATATTCATTTGTTATCGTTAAAGTGTGCTTGTCTTCATTCTAATATCTTGTTTTGTCAAGTTAGGAACGCTTTTTTTTTTGTTGAGAATACGTTGATAAGTTGATATGCAATATTTTTTGTGCCTCATCGCGCTGATATCTCGTTTTGTTAAATAAAATCCGCTAAATATCGAGATATCAATATGATGTCAAAGGCCATATCTTCAAAAGTATCATAGATATCGAGTTGTCAATTTTTTTCCTACAAAACCTTGGCCGTAGAAAGCCATTACGCCAATAAAAAAAAAACGTATAAGTCGAGTTATCAAGTTCTTCACGCCAGGCACGGAATTATTAGAACTAGTTTTTCTGAGATCCAGTTTAAGTAGGTACCTATAGTTATACCTAAGTTGTATTTTCGTTGTTCCGTTGGTTGGAAGGTGAACACTAGTGGCTCCGTGATGTGTGGACCTCGCGAATCTGTTTCATAATGGTTGATTTTTACAAAAAAATATATTAATTATCGAACCAGTTGAGAAATGCGACCTGTAGACGATAACGAACGGAAATCTAGACATTTGGACAACGAGACATCTATATGCGGTCATACGAAGGGATATTTGCCCAAGCTGAGGAGAAGCTTAGCTACGGAAACAAAATGGACGTAATGTTGTTTTAAAACACTACCATATCCAACCAAATCTCGACCACAGGGTTCTCGTTTGACCAAGCTCGATGATTAAAAATCAATCAAGTATCTATGGAAAATGCATCCATAGTGCATCTCGCATTCGCGATAACTCTGTCGGGCGCATGAATATCGGCAGCTTTCATTTCATTGTTGTAGCCATCGTCCTGCACTACGGTGACCAACAACTATTGCAGGACACTTGATACTATTATGTAATAATATTTTTCCCAAATAATATTTTTGCGTTTTATACCAGGCTTCGAAGTATCACGTTTCGGGCGGAACAACTTGGGAGAACTGTAAAGGAATTTCATACAAGATTGAAGGCTTAGGCCGGGAAGTCATTTTTTTTTAAACGTAGCGTCTGTGTTCATGAACAGGCTAAAAAGCTGAATTATATTTTTATGACTGGTGTATTTTTTGCAAACAAATTTGCGAAAGATGAAGCCGCGATGTCTGCGCCATTGGCGAATCTAAGATTATTTTTCAGGTGGGGCCTGGGTGGGGCCTGGCCATGGCCTATGAGTTGAAGTCATGAATTTCTATGGGTAACCCACCCGGCCACCCCCCTAAATACGCCAATGGTGTGCGCGTCTATGGACCAATCATCAATGATTCGTCAAGCCAATGCTCCTGAGCTTCAATGTATTTTGTATGCTATTTGCTTCTTAATAACTGTTTAAATTAAAAAAAAGTGTTTAAAATGCGTATATTCTTAATGTTGAATATTATGACACACATTTATTTTTATATCAAATGGTTATCAAATGAATACAGTAAATCCTAGATTCTTAATATCTTCAAGTGATGTTTTAACCATCAAACGAGTTTCAGTGTGACACATGAACCATCTTGATAGATAAAATAAAAAAAAAATTGTGATGGGTTATCAAATGAATAAAGTATATCCTAGATTCTTAATATCTTCAGGATTTTTTTTATCGATCAAACGAGTTTTACTGTGGCACACAAACCCTATTAATAAATAAAATGTTGTCCGACAAACGTCGTTGGCATGGTCACCGCCTACGAAAGTGATTCGCTTTGGTTCCGCGCGAGGGAACCGGGATGATTTCGCGTTAGTTCGGTGATTGCTTTTTGACACAGCCATCCGAGGCGCAGGCGCGGCCAATCACTAGCCTGTTCTATTCCGGGGCATGGAGGCAACAACAATTTTAACTTTTTATGACTATTTGCTTTGACGCGTAGTGAAACAAACAATATTGAACCATTTTTAATACAAATATCAAAGCTCAAAAAAATTAAATGCTTTGCCCGAAGGTTGACTGGTAGAGAATGCCTCAAATAAATAAATAAATCTTACACAAATCGACCTAGTCGCAAACGAAGCAAAGCTTGCACTATGACTAAACGACGGTATACATAATATGTAAAATACATAATATATAGATATATAGGTAACATCCATGACCCAGAAACAAACAAAAATTTGGGTTCATCACACAAATATTTGCCCTGGCCGCGATCGAACCCAGGACCGCTGGCTCAGTAGGCAGGTACACTACAAACTGCGCCAACCGCATCGTCTTGGAATAAAAGTTTGTTAAATCCAGTTACCTAAACAATTACGATACTATCATATACATCATGTATGTAATCTGTATGGCTGATGACTCGTAAATATTAATGACGCGACGCATGAATTAGCGGCGCTTGAGACGTTCTGCTCCCGAGCAGAACTCCGTATTATTACAACCGCGCCAACTAATTGCTTCTGAGTCTACACGCGACAGGCCGCAGGCTTACTGTAATGACAAGTGAGGGGTGTCTTTCAAAAGGGCTTGTTTTTGTATGAGTTTCATGGACAAATAAGGCCTTTTGAAAATACTCCTCAATTGGGTTGCAATGCAATATTGGGATAATCCACTGGAATGTCGCTTCCGCAACTTTGTGGCTGCTACGTCAGCTGTCGTGAGTAAATAATGGTTTGCAACTGTGACGTTATGAGGGGTCTTAAAACACGAGTGTGGTTTTTTAAAACGATATGATCTCACGAGTGTTTTAAGGCCTAATAGGCGTGACGACTGATGTTAAATTCTACAGCATACTGTAGTTATATGAACAGAATTAGCTCAATATGTAAAAAAAGAAAAAAAAATTTTTTGTAGTAATGTTACTTTTTTGCTGAACAAATAACTGCTCGTATTGTGCAGGAATGCCCTAGGTGACCTGCGGCAGGCCTATGATCGTTGCTTTTATCACGCGATAAATAAGTGACAAAGCATCCGTCACGTTTTGAGAAAATGCGAGTGTGAGTGACAGATGCTTTGTCACTTATTTATCACGTGATAAACATGAGTAAAAACTAATGTTATAAAAATATTTACTCGTACATCATACGATAATAATAATCCTTTATGTTTATCTTTTGTTAAATAATTGCTTTATGACCTCAATTTTTGATAATATTATATTATTACAAGACAGTAAAATCATCTTTCCTTTTCAAAGTTATCCTTATCTTTATCGTTACCTTTTGTTCCATTTTTATTACCTAATAATATTCTTTAAGTGGGACCAGGTCTTAGTATATGAAATGTACTAGTTATTATGTATGAGTATGTGTATACAAGCTCACAATAATACACACACACATTACTAACTGTATTATTATATAACCGAGGTTGTCTGTAGGTTTATTTCAGCAAATACATCGAAATTTCTTCGCATCCAAAAGACAAATCCTCTATTCCCAAATATTCAAACCGCCTGTTCTACATGTACACAAGTGTCATAACGTTAAATATAGAAAAGCAGAAACATGGGCCGAGACAATCCCACACTGATCTGTGTGATCAGCCAATACTGAGCGCTCGCGATGTTGACTATCGAATGGAAATTGTAAACAAAGCATCCAAACAAAGAGCATAAAGAATTCAGCGCACCTAGTGGGCTCAGCGCCGCGGCCGCGCCGGATTGCACTGTTTACTGAAAAATTCAGCGCTGAAGTGTAGCCAGCTACGGAAAAATCCGTAGATCTACGGAATTTAGGCTTTGTGCCCAAACCTATGGAAATTATTGGTGAACCTACGGAATATCAGGCTTCTTTTATTTATCATTAAAACATGACGTAAAGGAAATGGAATGTACTTTGCGAACAATTAATTGTAATCCTGGCTGAAACACTCACAGAGTACTCATAAAATCTGCGTTTCATTATACACAGTTCAGGCACTTTACTCAGCGATTCATTTTCTTACTAGCTCAAAAGGATGAATAGACTACGGGCAAGGTTTTTAGAAGATATTATTTTTATTGCTTTTCCACCTACGTTTTTGCCAAAAATCACAACTTTTAATAACCTGTCACTTTATACTCTCGCAGTTTGTACACATAATTAGCACTAATTATAACGGGTCTATCGTGACCTTGAATAACATTTCAAGCTTCAGTATAAATAAATGAAGCATCGGGAAAAAAACTGTAAAAGGCTGAATATTCAGTGTTTGTAAAGCGTTTTTTCGTCATTCCCATTTTTGCAAATACTGTTAAAATAGATGATTGCTGAAAGTCGTTTTTTTATGTACCCCAAACCCACTCTCGAGTGCAAACCTAGTTAGATCATAATTAGAACCACTGGCTCTTTCGTTGTGGTAATAATCGTGAAAAAGGAATGACGCTAGAACCGCGCGGTTAGAACGCTAGTTGATTTACCCATAACTACGGTTTTTTATCTCACCTTACAGATTTTCATAAATGTCACCTGGCAACACTGGCGCCGAGAGCTTCAGGAAGCCAGCCAAATCCGTTCGCGCGTCGATGCCTCTCCTTAAAATGCAAAGCATGTCTTGTCAAATTTGTGTGTTATCCACATATCCCGATTATATTACAATTGCGCGCTTCGGGCGCTTTTTTCCTACATTGTTACGCTTTTAGGCTGCACGACGATTCGCTTTGAAAATGTTTGTTTCTCGTCACGAGGATTGACAGTCGTATTTATAATGCAATAAGGAAAGAAACGTGTGAAGAAGTTGGAGTTGGCGACGCGTGCCCGCTTTACACTCGCTGATAAAAATGCATGCGGAGGAGTTTCGAGTTCTTTGGCCACATTGCCAGAAAGAGAGGGAACAATCTAGAAAAACTGTTGGTAACAGGCAAGGTGTGCGGAAGACGGCCCAGAGGAAGAAGTCCAAAACGCTGGTCGGACCAAATACGCTCTACCCTCAAGACCTCTATTTACGAAGCCATCCATGCAGCCCAGGATAGAGTAAGCTGGCGCAAAATAGTCCACGAGAAAGTTATTCAGAGAGGCCACGTCCCTTAGCATTGAGGATATCGACTGAAGGAGGAGGAAGGAAAGATACGTGTGAAGAAGTCGGAGTTGGTGACGCGTGCCCTTTTTACACTCGCCGATAACGACCTAAGCAAGCAAGCCGTGCTTTTGAACTATCCCTGCTCTACATGTTTCAATTACCTAGTTATAATATAATCGTAATAGTTTTAAGTATTATCATTTACGAACAAATCACTTATAGTTGAGTTTCTTTCGGCTTTCTTCTCAACATCGGTCTCGTCCGAAATTCCGGTAGATTCAGATTCAGACGTGTGAAACCCTTGTGGCCAACTTACAGAATAAACGTTTTGATTTTGATTTGCTCCACACTACTCGCAAAGTTAACCGAAGTTGGGTGAATATGATAGTGTGGAGGGCACTTCGCTGCAGAACCTCATACTTCGGCCACCCTCGCCTCGCTCAGCTTCGCGATAACGTTGAACCGGTGTGTAAGTAAAGGACATCCAGCCGGTCCGGTCTCAATCAGCGTGTTTTTTAGGGCTCCGTACCCAAAGGGTAAAAACGGGACCCTATTACTGAGACTTCGCCGTCCGTCCGGCCGTCCGTCCGTCCGTCTGTCACCAGGCTGTATCTCAACAACGGTGATAGCTAGACAGTTAAAATTTTCACAGATGATGTATTTCTATTGCCGCTATAACAACAAATACTAAAAATAAAATAAAAGAAATATTTAAGGGGGGCTCCCATACAACAAACTTGTTATAGATTATATATATGTATAGATACGGAACCCTTCATGCGCGAGTCGGGCTCGCACTTGCCCAATTTATTTTTCAAGACATGACTTTTTAATAATAATTTATTTATTTATTTATTTATTTAAATTAGTTACACAGCATAACAGTAAATAAACCAAGGCACTGTGAACTACAAAATTACATTACAAAACAAAAAAACTTAAATCTAATTTGATTTAGGCGACGTAACAGCGTGGCTCCGTTGCGTCGTCTGATCTGGTGCAGGATTCGGCAGATTGCCCCGGAACTGCCGAAACACAACACCCTTCGGCCAGAAGTCTGCACTTGCGATGGTGTCCTGCAGCGGCCGCGGCACGCGCACCACAAACGAGCTGAAGTGCACGTAGTGCCGGGACTGCAGCTGGTGCACCCTCAGCGAGAAGCCAGTCTTCCGGCGGACGTACTCCACCACATCGTCAGCCACGGCGGAGTGATGCAAGCGCGACACATAGAGCGCCTTACTCGGTGTGGCAATCCGAAGACCAGAACCAACCAGCTCGGCAGTGCCACTCAGAGTCTTGCGGGGCACCCTGCGCGCCTTGCTCTTCCTTTCCACCAGTGTGAACCCCTCCTTATCCACATTGGTGCGGGAGGACTTTTCCTTATCAGGAACCCGTACTGAGGCCCGGTTAGCTGCGACAGACTGACCGGCGACGTCAGCATAAGCACGCTGACGCAACTTCGAAACTTGAGGCGGCCGCACCGGCGGGGGGCGCGCGGGCGGTGTAGCGGCGGGTGCGGCACTTTTTACAGTGTCAGCAATACGCAAACTGACAGACTCGGCGCTTGTAGCGGCGGGCCGGTCATCGCTCTTGAAATTTGATGCCGCCGATTGAGCTGGAGCACTATTTCGCAAACTGTTGACTTCGTTGCGTAACTCAGTAATAGTGGCTTGGGCAGCTTCAAACTTCAAAATAATGTCTGCTAAACTTGTTTTTAGGGCCACGATATCCTTAAACAAGCAGCGAACGTCGATATCATCCGAAATCTGGGACGGCAGGATAGAGGCATCCGTCGCCACAAACTCCGGAATCCGCTCTTGGTTCTCCTTCAGGATTTTTTTAACATCCGCAAGGGTCTTTTTTCCGGTTTCATCCCCTTTTCGATGAGGCACATATGTGCCGACGATCCCAAGGGACTGGCACAACACCTGCTTCGCTTCACAGATGTCCTCGACGGTGAAACTCGATGCCCACTCACTAAACTGGACAGCGGTCACCGCATCCATCTTGCCTTCCAGCAGTAGCTTCTCCTTCTGCTGCAGAAAGGCGAGGAAATCGTTCACGACGTATTGAGTCATCGCGTCGATTCGCTAGCAGCGGCCGGGCCGCGCTATATATCGCAATTAATATTTAATTACACATCAATGCGTCTACGTCGCTTGGCGCACTGGACACAATGCCCTTAATAATAACAACGCCCTTAGCCTTCCGCACCGATGTTGCCCTTAGGCCACTCTATGTGTCGCTATTTATGGGGGCCCATCTAGCGGGAGGCGAGTCATCGTCTGCCAGTGTTAATACACATGAGACTTTTTTCCTGGTAGACGCCCGATTGTCTCAATCCATAGCTCAATTACCCAGTCCTCCATGTCATCCCTATAGTCCAATTTGTATTTAGATTCCATAGATCCATAAATAGTACTTGCACCAAGCGGGTGCTGTCTCTGTGTGCGTCCCATGACACGGATAGGGACAGCATCCGCTTGATGTACACAATACATTTCATTAAATTGTCGAAAGGGCCTCTACGCGTTAGTTTCGGCTCCGCGCACGCCTCCCAAAGGTCCGGGACACTATTATCCCGTGAGCGGGAGCGACATATATACATTATTTCGGAATAAGTATCCATAGATTGTTAGTAACAAAGTAGCCTAGACATCACTTAAACTGTATCAGGGCTGGTGAGCCCTCACTATTAGTAGTCGACTTTGTGTGCGAGTATAACCCGCTAATGGGATTATCTCCGCGCCACAGGAATAATTTTGTGGGGGTGACGCGGGCGCACAGGGCGCATGGACTGCGTCGTAAAGAGACTGAACCGAATCAGTCTGACTTAAGACGGGAGGAGAGGGGAAAGAGAAACGGACTATGACAGAGAAAAAACGCGATCTAAGTAGGTAGTACCCCGCTGGCGGGGATTACGTTGAGGCATCAATCAGTGTGTATTAGAAGGCGTGAGATGAGTAAGCGATGGGTCTTCAGAAGGCAAAATGACGGCTAGCTGATCAGATCTCATAAACATAATCCCTGGCCGGCGTCGTGTCCGCCGGGCAACTTTGATTTGGGTATAATGACATTTGGCCGGAGATTATTGTATTGATATCAAGATTGACGCCGCCGGCCGACCCTCGGTAAAGATGGAAAATTTTGCCCCAATTGGAATGTCATCAAGTATTTACACGAACTATCGGGAGAAGCGAAAGGTTTGAGGGGTCGTGAAGTAATATTTTATGGTTTTATTTCGGTGAATGACTTAAAATTACAATCATGGCGAACATTTTCGGGATTCCTTAGTCAAACTAAGGGACCTTTATAGTTTCTCCACGTTACGCTTGCTGTCTTATTTTTTGTCGTCAATTTGTCTGTTCATGTATTTATATGTGCGACTGTACGTGATCTGATTCAATCTCAAATAGCTATCAAAGTTATAAGGCTGAAATTTTGTACCTACATATAATCGACATTTGTTGCACAAGCATCTCATCTTAATAAAACTGTAAAAAAAAACCCTACAGATGTATAAATAAAGAAAAGGTTTTTAACCTACAGCTTTAAATGTCTTGGAGTTCATTGGTGAGGTCAGGTCCATTTAAAAACTATTATGTGTGTGTTATTGTTTTCTTTTTCTATTCTACGACGTAGTTATGGGGTATATATTCAAATTCAAATTCAAATTCAATATATTGACTCCTTGAATAATTTTCTTTGCAACCCTAAACTAAGTTACTTGAGATTGTTATAAAACAAACCTAACCTAATCAATTGGATGATATTTGCAAGAATTATGAAAAATGTATGGCTACAGAGGAATAAAAATTCTGCGAAACGATTTTTCGACGAAAATAAACATTATACGAAATACGTTTCTACGAAACGTAGGGCTCCCGCAGTTATGTATACGGGACCATGATTCAGTCCGATATGCTCTCGACCGGTTTTTATTGATAGTGGGACGTGGCATAATTTCGGTCGCTGGCATAAGCCCGTTTATAAACGCGTGTCAGAATGATAAGGGACGGCTTCGGCCTAGCCACGTCTCGATATGGTTCACATTGCAGGTATTTATTGAATCGTTTTCGTGAATTATTTTTACTCAAATATTTCGTTTAGCCGATTTTTTCGACAAAAAAAGAGGTGTTAACATGTGTATGTGTGTATTTACATATGTGTCTGTGGCATCGTAGCCCTTAAAATGGACCAATTTGAGAGCGTTTTTCAGGGTTCCGTAGTCAACTAGGAACCCTTATAGTTTCGTCATATCCGTTTCTCCGTCCGTCTGTCTGTCTATCTGTCTGTCTGTCTGTCCGTCCGCGGCTTAGCTCATCATGGATCATTAGTACTAGAAAGCTCACACTCATACCAAATTTCAGCTTTCTAGTACTAATAATGATCACGGAGCTAAGCCGGGGACGGACAGACAGACAGACAGACGGACAGACGGACATGGCGAAACTATAAGGGTTCCTAGTTAGCTACGGAACCCTAATAAAAGCATCTACCTACTTATTGCAGACACTTGAGTGATAAATTTGTTTATTCAAAATGTCACTCAAGTTTTTAACAATAACCTTTATTTTAATTATTAACTAGAGACTCGCACCTGCAGACAAACTGTACAAATAGTTTTGCAGCGAACTGTATTTATATTTAAGTTGTAGGTATACTTTAATAAATACTTATTGTGCAACTTTGTTCCAACTTCATAATTCAGTTTCAGTATTTTAGTTATTTTAGTATTAATTTGCTGTTAATATTCCATGTGCCTATGTAAAACTGTGCCGCATGTTAAGTAACTTAATGTTAAATATTATTATGTTGCTATATGTGAGATCCTACAATTGGCTCTGTATTACTAGTTATGTCACTATTTGCGTAAGTTAAGCTGTTGGTTCTCCATGTATAAATAAATAAAAATAAATAAATAATAAGCTCCTTATGCAGCCTGTGTATTACATGGGATTATGTCACAGTTAAGTGCATTCCTTCTCACAAAAATGCCCGTTTTCACATATCTCAAACCCCAGACTTAAAGACCAATTAATCTAAAAGCAAACGACATTAATAAGAAACAGTAGGTATTCACCCATCGACGCGCGCGCACCGCACATTTAGCAATGAATAAGCAAATAGCTTTCACGTCTCAGCCATTTTGTTCGGAGTGCGTACTCCGGACCAATTAGCGACGGTATAACGGGCTGATGAATATTCGCAGGTTAGACATGACTCGTGCCAATTGAGTATTGAGTACTCAGTACTTAACATAGTAATTGAGCATTAAGGCGACAAGTATGTGAAACTTTGGCGGACGCCTTTGACCAGTGAGTCCCTCGGCTGATACAATGAAGTGTGCTGTACACGTGCGTCAACTAAAGGCTTTTTATGCTCGCGTTCTTTAATGTGTCAATTATTTTCACAGACAAAATCACAAACGCACTTTTTGATCCTGTACCGAAATTCTATACTCTATGGTACGCGCTACAGAACTATTAATATTCATACGACATCTCTCTACTCAACTCAAATAATTTCAAAAAGAGAATCATCAGATTATTTGATTTAAAAAAAAGAATGCTTCTGTTCACTGATTGGTTGAAATTAGTACTTGTCAAAAAATGTAACCAATCACGAGGCACCCGCCATGACCATCGCGATCATGTTTTAAGTAAATCACTCCTCTCACGCGAAAATCTCTAGTGAAAATCGTCAAACTGCTAAGCTCGAAAACGATTTTCGATATAAACGCATTTGCGCATGTTTAAGCATTACGCCGGCCTCATGAATATTCGCAGTTTAGACAAATGACTGGCGCCAATTGAGTATTGAGTGCTTTGTGTATAATCGGCTGTGTGATAATTGCCTGGTAAGCGTTAGATCCGCGTCACTTTCATAGATAAAAGTTTGTCAAAATGCCAATAGATTCTATATTATTTTGAACCTTTTTTTAAGAAGTTCGTAATGTCTACCAAATGGCACTAACATGTAAAAAAACCGGCCATGTGCGAGTCGGACTCGCGCACCGAGGGTTCCGTACAAACACTTTCCATCCCTAAGTGGTTAAGTTAAGTTTGCACCTGGTATGTATAGCGCCCCATATAAATTAGGTGCAAAGTTAGGTATTAAAAAAAAAAATTATGGTTTTCGTAATTATTCCTTTATCTATGCTATAAGACGTTGCTTCGTACCAAATTTCAAGATTCTGAGTTCACGGGAAGCACCCTGTAGGTTTTGATTCCCTTGCAAGTGTCGAAAATTTGCGGCATAAACGGCTGTATAGGTATTAAAAAAAAAAATTATGGTTTTCGTAATTATTCCTTTATCTATGCTATAAGACGTTGCTTCGTACCAAATTTCAAGATTCTGAGTTCACGGGAAGCACCCTGTAGGTTTTGATTCCCTTGCAAGTGTCGAAAATTTGCGGCATAAACGGCTGTATCTTTTGATTGCGTTGGCTTAGAAGTTTGATTTTTTCACAGCTTCAAGGGACAGTAGACCTGAGTAATTGATATAAATTCCAGCTTCATACCTCCACGCGTTCCTGAGAAAAAGGGTCTTGACAGACGGACGGACAGACGGACAACAAAGTGATCCTATAAGGGTTCCGTTTTTTCCTTTTGAGGTTCGGAACCCTAAAAAAAACAATGAGACAATTGCAGCACTCGGTTTATATTTCAGACAAATAACGAAGGATTGAGAATCATTCCGGTTAAAAAGGTTTTGAATTTGGTAGATGACATATCGCTACTGACATTTTATAATGTATATAAATAATGTAAGCACATTATTGCGATATTATTTGGAAACTGTAAGTTTGTAGTACCACTATCCCAAGGCAAGACCGCAACTTGTTAGTCATCATCGCTTTTATTGTAATGCTCTTTGATGCCTTCAAGAAATAATTTAAATTAAAAAAATATCGCTACATAAAAGTAGTTTTAGTCGAAACGTTATTTTATTATATCTATCTATCTATCAGACACAGACGTCCACTGCTGAACATAGGCCTCCCCATGACTCGCCACAAAGTGCGATCCCATGCAGACCGCATCCAATGATTCCCCGCTACCCTCACGAGGTCATCCGTCCGTCTAGTCGGGGGCCGACCCACGCTGCGCTTTCCTATACGTGGTCGCCACTCTAGGACTTTATTTTATTATGTAGGTCTTTTCGATACTAAGTTCCTGTATCGCTTTTTTATTAACTTTGTTTACACTGCAATTAGAGATTTCCCTACAAGAAAGTTGTACCTGGGTGAATCAACTTTTTTGTGTTGTTTACTCTGTCCCCGTTGTCCAAGTGACATCTTCATACTGTTTCATAGAAAAATGCTTAGGTTGTCCGAGAGACAAATTTTGCGTAACCATAGCAACAAGGTGCACTTAAAAGTTGATTCACCCACCTACATTATAAAAGACCTTTCCAATGTATATTATATTTCCAATGTGTACTATGTATATACATATGGCTTTGTCGTTATTGGTCCCTAGGCCAGAGTCCATACAGATTTGCGCATCCTCCTTTACGTATATGTCGCATTATATTAATTCGAACCAGGACACGCAGGTCATTGAACTTTGCACCTAGGAAAGATAAAACTCAAACAGCACTGCAAATAGGAAAGCAAGAGTTGCGATGAAAAAGGAATAATTCACCGAGAAACTTGGAGCGAGTGTTTGTGAGAACAAACCGGAACGCCGGACGGACGTGCATAAATTTCAAATATTTTGTCACTTAGTTCTGCAGTATAGCCCACAGCTGACATGAATCATAATAGATAAACACGTGTCGGTTCAAGGGAACAAATAGAACCTTGACCAACAAGGCCATTTGCTGCTACATCACGTGCAGGTATAGGAAAAGATCATATGTTGTTTAGTATATAAGGACCTGATTTTTCTATTAAAACATTCATTCTAACACCGAGCTTGGTCGTATTATTATCTCCGTACCTACCACACTTCATGGCGACCCTGCCAGTCGGGCTGCATGAGGCAGCCCCAGCTACAGCCACAGCCTAGGCTCAGCTCGCACCAGCCAGCCAGCCCGAGCCAGCCGACCAGCCAGCCTGCCAGCCAAGACCAGCCCATCGTGACCATGGTCACCAGCGCCGTGACCTCATAATAGCTCACTGCACCAAAGATCCAAAATGGGAGGCCAATCCTCACGGGACGAAACCAAAGAAGAAGTTATAATCGCCCAAAACGGACCCTCCAACGAAGCAGTCATCAGCCAGTCCAACAGTGGCAGAGTGACGGTATACTTAACAACTACGGTGCTCGTCATACTCGTCATTTTCGTGATCTACACATTGTGGAAAAAAGGCAACGAATGTCTAACTAAGAAGATCCAGCGACAAGCAGTTGCGGTCACGATGCGCAGCAGACCGGAGCAGAGCGTCTAGCAGCAAGTACTAGCGCCATCCATCAGCAGCATCAGCACCAGCATCACAACATGACTGGAGGTACAATTTTGAACTAACTAATTATGTGCCTAGTATACGGAAAAAAAAATCTTTTTTTTTGTGAGTAATGTCTGAGATTCAAACATTGTACGAAAATTTAAGAGCATTACAGGAAGATATCAGAAAGTTAGGACCAAAACGCCGAGCAGAGGCTATTGGCCAAAGTAAGCGCGAACGAGTCGAATTACTATATAAACAATACGAAACATATATAATCGAATATAGTTCTAAACTAGAAAACTCTGAAATTTCTGTACAAGACAGCGAATTAATCCAGTCTTATCTCACAAAAATAGAAATTATTTATAATAAAATTTCATCTACTTACGAACAAGATAAACAAGAGTCAGACACAATGGCGTCAGATAACAGCTTTAATTTAAAAACAGCGGTATCACTGTTACCCGTTATGGACGGCTCGGAAGCCGTCACTAGTCAGCTGATCGACGCCATAGAATTATACTCCTCAATGATTAAGGAGACTGACTCTAAATTATTGATAAATTTTGTGGTTAAGACCAGATTAACGCAAAGCGCTAAGCTACGTATATCTGACAAGCATACCAAGGTAAGCGACTTAATTGATGAGATGAAAATTCACCTTTTGCCCGTAAAATCGGCAACCGCGATACAGAGTAAGCTTATGTCGTCGCGGCAAGGGAATAGGACTATCGAACGATACGGACAAGAATTAGAGGATTTATTCGTAAACCTCACTATAACGCAAGCCAACGGACAATCCGAGGCATATGGCGTATTAAAGCCCTTAAACGAAAAAATGGCAATTACGAAATTCGCCGAAGGGCTACGAAATGACAAACTAAGTACCATTATAGCGTCCCGAAATTACACTTCGCTTAAAGACGCTATACAGGGTGCTAAGGACCAGGAGGTGTCCGCTACACCTACCCCTGGCCCAGAACAAATGTTCTATATTAAGAACAAAGGCTTTAAAACTTACAGACCCTACAGAGGTCATTACAGTGGACCTATGGGAAAATACCCACAGCGTACCCAATCGGTGCAATATAAGTCACCACGAGTATTTACGCGAAACGCGAGTGCCCGACACACGCGTACCCAAAAAAATTACCAGGATCGTCGTCAAAATACATCTAACTGGCGACATCAGGTAAACACGGCGATAGAAAATACACAAAACGATGACCAGCCACCATCAGAGTTAGAATTTTTTCGTGCCTAAAAACTATATTCTAACGTATAGTCATATGAACTCAGTTCAGTTCGAAATAAATGGCACAACACACTTATGGCTTATTGATACAGGCGCGAGCCTTAGCGCCGTAACCCGAGATGCAGCTTTATTATCGCGCGCCGTCATGACACCTAAGATGACTCACATAAACGGAGTCGGAGGAAAAATAACATCGTACAATACGATTACGTTAAACTTGCAAAACGAAAACAAGTCATTTGAGCATGAATTTCATGTATTCCAAAAATTACCATTACAAGTTGACGGAATCATCGGACAGGATTTTTTGTTAAAATATAAATGTGTCATAAACTATGAAAAAGGGACAATCACGTTAAATCATAATAACGAATTATTTACAATACCCTTAACTTTAGAAAATGACAATACCGGAATAAACAGTTCGAATCAGATTAATTTACCAGCCAGGAGTGAATCCATCATAAGATTACCTACAAATTGCACAGGAGATTGCGTCATCTTATCAAGCGAAATTGGAGAAGGAATTTTTGTGGCAAATACCATAACCACTAGCAAAAATGGGAAAATCACAGTAAAAATATTGAACACGCGTCAAGAAAACGTAACTTTAAAAAAATTCACACCGGAAATAACACCATTACAAGACTATAATTGTTTTTCTTTTGAAAAATGCGAAAATAATGCGGAAAGAGTAAAATTACTGTTTTCACTTTTAAAATTAGAAAACCTAAATAAAGAGGAGAGCAACTCAATTGCTAATATTTGTGCAAAATATGCTGACATTTTTCAACTGCCAGGTGACTCATTAAACACTACAAACCTATATGAACAAAAATTAAGATTAAAACCAAACGCGTCACCAGTATATAGTAAACCTTATCGTTTACCGCAATCACAAAAATCCGAGATAGATAAACAAATAAAACAAATGTTAGAAAATGACATCATAGAAGAATCACAGTCGGAATGGGCGAGTCCATTACTCCTCGTTCCCAAAAAGACAGATTCAAGTGGAGAAAAAAAATGGAGATTAGTGATAGATTACAGAAAAGTCAATGAAGTAATCGAAAATGATAAATTTCCCTTACCCAACATCACCGAAATCCTAGACTCTTTAACCGGAGCTATGTATTTCAGCACCTTAGACTTAAACCAAGGTTATTACCAAATAAAACTTGACCCTGAAAGTAGAAAATATACTGCCTTTATAGCAGATAAACACTATCAAATGAAAAGATTGCCCATGGGATTAAAAAATTCCCCAAATGCTTTCAGCAGAGCGATGACCATAGCTATGTCTGGACTAAACTACATACAGTGCATAGTATATTTAGATGACATCATAGTCATGGGTCGAAATTTGCAACAACATAATAAAAATTTAATGGATGTATTCAAAAGATTACGGAAAGTAAACTTTAAATTGAACCCTCTAAAATGTAACTTTCTACAAAAAGAAATTCTGTATCTGGGACATGTAGTTACCCCAAATGGAATAAAACCCGATCCAAAGAAAATTACTATTGTACAAAATTACCCACAGCCAAAAAACGCTGACGAGGTCAGACGCTTTGTAGCATTTGTAAACTATTATAGAAAATTCATTAAAAACTTTTCCGAAATAACTCTACCATTAACAAAATTATTAAAGAAAAATGTAGACTTCAATTGGACTAAACAATGCGAAGACGCATTCAAAAAGTTAAAAATAGCAATAAGTAGCCCGCCGCTACTACAATATCCCGACTTCTCAGATAACAATACGTTCGTGATACACACAGACGCATCAGGAACAGCCGTTGGATGTATATTATCAAATCAAAATGGACTACCAGTAGCTTATGCAAGTAGACCGTTAAACGAAGCAGAAAAAAGGTATCCCACAACAGAAAAAGAATTACTAGCTATAGTGTGGGCAGTGAAATATTTTAGACCTTATATATATGGACGAAGGTTCAAAATCGTCACGGATCACCGTCCGTTAATTTACTTATTCGGAATGACAAATCCATCGAGCCGACTCACAAAGTTCCGTTTGTGTCTAGAAGAATACGATTTTACAGTAGAATACTTGAAAGGAAAAGATAATGCAGCTGCAGACGCGTTATCTAGGATAGAAATTACTAGTGAAGAACTCAAAAGTATGACAAAACAAATAGTATCAGTAATGACTAGAGCACAAACGAAACGAATGGAAGAGCAGAAACGACAAAATGGCTCAGAAAATAAGGTTTCTCACCATGACAGGTTTGGCCAACCAAAAATGGTAGAACTCCTTAAAAAACCAGAGAACTTACCAGAGTTAAGTTTCGATAAAAGAGACTATTATAGAATACTCAAAGAAAAAGATTACGTCACAAGTCAGAATGACGGAATCGTTTACTCGCCATCCTTGGCGACACTGTGTGTCACGCCCGAGACGCTATCGCGTACGGAACGAGCTTCTCTCGCGAGCGAATTAGGTATTTTTTGCAAGGCACTACAGTTGAAAGAAATATGCATACTCTATACCGATGACACCAAGAGTATGATTACAGAGCTAGCTCATTGTATAAACAAATATGATACAGGGTCCGGACCCCGATTATGTATAATTAAATGTGTCACAAAAATAACAAATAAAGATGACAGACGTGTCATCCTAAATGATTTCCATTTATTACCTACCAGTGGGCATGCAGGCATTCGAAGAATGACCAATAACGTGAAACGTTACTACTACTGGCCAGGAATGGATAATGACATTATGGAATTTGTAAAAAGATGTAATCAATGTCAAAAACAAAAATTCCATCAACATGTGAAACAGCCACTATGTATAACTAGTACGGCTACATCGTCGTTCGATAAGATCTTCTTAGATTTATGCGGACCCCTAGCTAAGGACGAAAATGATTATTGCTATATACTTACGTTGCAGTGCGAACTCACGAAGTATGTAGAAGCTTACCCGCTTCCAAATAAGGAAACGAACACAGTAGCAAAAGCGTTAGTTGATAATTTTATTTTGCGATATGGAATTCCTAAGGAAATCGGAACAGACCGGGGGAGTGAATTCATTTCATCAACTATGCGCGAAATATGTAATATTTTAGGTGTAAAACAATTGCAATCAACTGCTTACCACCATGAAAGTCTTGGTTCCTTAGAAAATTCACATAAAGCTTTAGGAGCATTTTTAAGGATACAAACAAATAACCAAGCTCATCTGTGGTCAGATTGGTTACAATATTGGTGTTTTTCGTATAATACGACAGTGCATTCAGCAACTAAGTATACACCATATGAACTAGTATTTGGTAAATTATGTAACATACCAAGTAATATTATTAAACAGGTAGAGCCAATGTATAATTATGACTCTTATCCTATAGAATTTAAGTATAGATTACAAAAATCCCAAGAGGATGCTAGAAATAATTTAATTAAAACTAAAATTAATAGAAAAGTAAGTTATGATTTAAAAACTAACCCAGTAACCTATAATATAGGAGATTTAATATTAGTCCGAAAGGAGGATAGAGGTAAGATGGACCCAGTGTATAAGGGACCATATACTGTAATTTTAGACCTAGGTACTAACGTAAAAATATTAGTTTTAGGTAAAGAGCACATAGTGCATAAAAATAGAACTAAACCTTTCTATGTATAAATAAAATAATAACCACTACCACATCACAAGTAGCCACTAAGAAACATGATATGTATTGCAAGTATGAATGTAACAATATCAGCCATACCCATATAGGGCACATGGAATGTAAACATTACAATACCACTAAGATAAGAACCACTTTGTAAACCATTTAGTATGAAGCTTATTTTAACCGACTTCAAAAGAAACTTCATTGTTTGTATTTTGATCTAGAAAGTAAACAACTCCATATTAATTTTGTATACAATAGACATAAGTAGATTAAGCCAAAAACAGTTTAAAAATTTTACTATTTTTGTCTCAAAAATAAGGGGAGAGATGCAGTATAGCCCACAGCTGACATGAATCATAATAGATAAACACGTGTCGGTTCAAGGGAACAAATAGAACCTTGACCAACAAGGCCATTTGCTGCTACATCACGTGCAGGTATAGGAAAAGATCATATGTTGTTTAGTATATAAGGACCTGATTTTTCTATTAAAACATTCATTCTAACACCGAGCTTGGTCGTATTATTATCTCCGTACCTACCACACTTCAGTTCTATTTCTATAAATTTTTCAAGGAATGAATTTACGAGTATACTTGTGACGCTTTAATATTGTCTTACCAGCCAGTTTCAAAAGATAATGCAGTATTCGATGACAGCTCAAATCAGCTACTCTTTGGGCCAATTTTTATTTTGTTGTCGATTTCTTTTTTTTCTCAGATTTCAATAAAATATAGTGACTCAATGGAAAAAATTGTAGGACACACCGTGAAATTGGGCTGACCTTGTTCAGAATAAGCAACTTTACCAAGTCACCCAATTTGATTAAAATCTGAGAAAAAAAAAGAAATCGACAACAAAATAAAAAATCGCCCCTTTATGAAATTTCAAAAACCGGCCAAATACGAGTCGGACTCGTGCACGAAGGGTTCCGTACCAATATTGAACAAAAACACGTTCTTTGTATGGGGTCCTCCTTTAATTATTATTGTTTTATCATGAATAGTATTTGTTGCTATTGCGGCAACAGAAATACATCATCTGTGAAAATTTCAACTGTCTAGCTATCACCGTTTTTGAGATACAGCCTGGTGACAGACGGACGGACAGCGAAGTCTCAGTAATAGTGTCCCGTTTTTACCCTTTGGGTACGGAACCCTTAAAACGATCTGTTAGTCGGTATGATGTTTTTATGAAAGTACTGGCTTGTAACGTCACAAAAATCTTTCGTCAAAATACGTCTTCTTTTTAGTTCTTGTCCAATTAAAAAAAGTATAATGTCCAACCTGACTCGCGCACCGAGGGATCCGTTACAAATACTTATCCCATTTTAACTGGCCGGGTTAAGTTAAGCTTGTCCCAGCACGTCTAGCATAACTTTGACACGCGACTCATGTCGCGCGAGATAGCATCATCCGTCACTATCTCATAGTACTGTACAGATAGAGACAGGTAGTACCTATATCTCGCGCGAGAAAGAGTCGCGTGTCATAGTTATGCTAGCCGTGCTGGTATATATGGCGCCGAATACAAATGAGGTGCAAAAATAACGCAGCGATCACGTATGTTGTAAGGGACCCACTTAAATATTTATTTTATTCAGTTTTTAGTATTTGTAATTTCAACGGTCTACTTATCACGGCTCATGAGATACAGTTTGATGACAGACGGACAGACAGACGGACGGACATCGGAGTCTTAGTAATAGGGTCCCGTTTTTTACCCTTTGGGTACGGAACCCTAAAAAGAGTATTTCTGTGTGCACCATAAAATCTACGGCCACAAGTTTGATATCGGTGCCAAGTTGGCCGCGGAACTTGCTAATTGTCCGCACGACAGGCATCCGACTATCCAACGATATCTGATACAAATATGAACAGTTAGAATACTGTAGCAACAAGTTTTAAAATTAAATATGGAAGATCTTTTGTATATTATACATTCGGTGGTGCGTTTTGTCCATCTTCCGTCTGATATCCGGGCAACCGGGCCCGCCCACCTCGATTTTAGGAGCTGTGCTTGTTGTTCTGCGTCTATTATTTGAGATTTCCTTCTGATGTCTTTGCTTCTTCGTTTATCAGTAAGTTTATTCCCTAATTGTTCCATGGCACGCTAGCATGAGCGTATTTTAGTTTTTGTTTTATTTTGGAAAATCCATGTTTGCGCCCCATTTGATAGGCAAAAGACAACAAGCACGAATCTATAACTTTTTTTGAGCTTAAGTGGAAGTTTTGCTTTCATGATCTCTTTGAAGCACCAGTTTTTCTTCCTTCTTCCATGTCATGTTGATGTGGCGCTCTAATTCGTTCTCGTGTCTCGATTTCCAGAATGATATTTGCTTCCCGAGATATAGTAATTATTCCAAGGGGGTCAGGTTTGTCTGCAGCTTACTGTACATTTCAAAACGTATATTTCTGCGTGCACCATAAAATCTACGGCCACAAGTTTGATATCGGTGCCAAGCAAGTTTGCTGCGGAACTTGCTAATTGTCCGCACGACAGGTGTCCAGCTATCCAATTATATTTTATATCGGATTAAATTTCTCTCCGTCTAACTGTAGCAACAAGTTTTAAAATTAATTGTGGAAGATCTTTTGTATCAGATTAGAGTTCATCGGAATTAAAAGTGTTCTGAGGGATTGTTCAATGTCTGCCTTTGCTATCGATGGGGAGTAGACTGATGTTGAAATAAACAACATACTGTAGTCATTATGAATAAAATTAGCTCAAAATGTCATGAAAAAAAAAGCAAAAAGAAATTTTCAAAGTTTGAATATGTGACGCAAATCTAAAAGAAATTTTGAAATTGTTTTCAGAATCCTTATAATTTAACAAAACATTAATTGTATGACAATCGTGAACTTAAACGCTCTTGATGACTTATTGTCTCCATACAAATATTGGTACCCGTCCCACAAATGACGTAACATGTAGGTAACTATTTGTATGGAGCATTTGTACCGCAGGAATGTTGAGCTTTGTCGGTAATTTCTGACTTTTAGAGCAGTCTAAGTGTAGTCAGTCCCATATAGACTGTTCCCGATAAAAAATAAAATCGATTGACATCTTCAAAAAAGTCTGCACGCCTATTCTTCGTCATCGCTTTAATATTATGCTCTAGTCGAACTAACCTGGGAAATTCCTCTTACATCTCTCTCTGTTATCTCGAAAAGATCTCCTATGAGGATCTATCTAGTATATCGCCACTTCGCCAACCCGATGCGTTAAATCTGCGTCTCATTTCCATGCGTCGTCATATACCTACATCAGGTGGATTTATCACCAATATACAATATTTAGTATTTACGTATCATCATCATAAAAGCCGATAGACGTCCACCCCTGGCAAAGGCCTCCCCCAAAATTCTCCACAACCATCACTCTTGCGCCGCTCTCATCCAATTTCTGCCTGCGATCCTAGCCAGGTAGTCGGTCCACCTGGGGGCCTTCCCACGCTGCGTCTCCGGTATTACGTATAATCTAGCGTTATACAAATACAAATACAAATCATTTATTTCGGACTTTATATCCATAGTGTTAGTGGTACAAACTTAGGGGTATGGTTAGTATTATTACTATAATTAAGCTAACTTAGACTAAATCAAATTAAAGGCGCCTGGGCGCCGGTATTACAGGCGCGTGCAGCTGCACATAACGCTGCAACAGCGGCGAGTCCCAGCGGTGGGCAAGCATGCTCAGGATACTATTCGAGCTGCCACGACTTCTATTGAGGAGAGACGCACACCTTTTCCTCATGATGGCAAAAAAGCAGTCTGTGTGCGCCTCCGCGAACATTTTCGACGCACTGCAATACCGTGGCAGCCCGAACATCATCCTGAACGCATCGTTGTATTGAACGCGTAGCGCGCTGTACGCCCGCTGTGTAAAGTTAGTCCACAGACCGCACGTGTAGAAGGTTAGGTAGGTTATAATATAGCGTCTTTTATTGTTTACATTTGCTCAATCCTCTACCCAAAGGTTGTCTGGAAGAGATCGCTCTTTAGCGATAAGACCGCCTATTGTCTACCATTTATAAATTAGGATTTCAATTGTAACATTTTTCTTATTGGTGTGCAATAAAGAATTGTTGTATCGTATTGTATTGTATTGTGTTGTGTTGTGTTGTGTTGTATTGTATTGTTATCAATCTCACAGCTCCAGTGAGCTTGATAACGCTAGATTATTGACCCCTTTATCCTACAGCACCCTAAAAGAACCCTAAAAAAGGTAATCTGCAACTATTGTAGGCGTAAAACCCAATGTCGTCCGCAGCCGGCCGGCAGGTCGCAATAACATTTAGATGAGATGTGTGACAGCGAAACATGGGTCAAATTATTATTGCACCGTGCGCGTACAGCCGGGCGACTTGCTGACGAATAGGGATTGCAATCCGGCCGGATCCGGCACCATTTCGTAACCCCTCGCAAAAGATTTTTAACATTGAAAATATTTATGTTTTCGATCGAGTAGGTACAGAGCCCCGATTTATTAAATTGCCACATTTGCAATTAGTTTCGCAGATATGAGATAGGTCGTATGTCAAAATATGCGGCTGCGGGAGGGCTCTAAAGTGCAATTATAATTTCCAAAATAGGATATAAAAAAAAAATTGACAGTTACAAAATTTTTTCGTTGATGGGATCGAAAATTTCGCAATAACTTTTTTTTTAGCTCGCTATTCAAGACACGAGAATTCCAATTCAAGTTTGAGCCATTTAGGAGGCGGACGGACAAATATGAAGGCGGTAAACGTCCCTTACGCGCGAGGTCAGCAAACAAAGTTGTAATTTTTTATCATGTGCTTATGATTGATTGATTTATTCGATGTATGTGGGAGATGGGTTACATTTGCAGGTTGAGATACATAACACAGAATCACCAGACCCTACCTTTACAGGCGTACATACATGGTGGCATATACATAATTTACTATCTTCTATCTCAAACAATTACAAACCCTCGAATTGTCACGGTTTACATAATATTCATAATTAATAATAGTTCTTTATTTCTAAATTACATTTTCAACGCCTTTGATAGTTGCGCGTAGTGTGAAATCTGTATTTTTTTACGGTTAACTTGGGTTTAACAAAACCACATCCCTGGTGGAAGCGCAGCCTTAGTTAGACTTTGTGTAGAAGTAGAAATTGACTAACAGGAATCCCGCGCTACAGGAGTGTTTGAGTGGGGTTGACGCGAGGACTGCGTCGTGAATAGACTGAATCGAGTCAGTCTGACTTAGGGCGAGAAGAAAGAGGAAAGAGAGGTTCGACTCTTTTTCCTCTCTCGTCTCGCCCTGTGACTTAGCTTACATATACTCATGGTAGCGGTACTGTACGAGCACCTAATGTAAGGTCCGCACAAAGCGACCCTCCTCATGCGAGGCGATTCTTCCCATTCATTGCGCGCCCCCTTTTTTAATCCGAAACTTATGACCGTGTTAATGTAACGCAAGGGTTAATATCGTATTTTATTGGACCCGTCTCTGCGACACTCAGATTTTCACTTTTTTACGTTATGCGGCGAATTTGCTGCGAGTTATGAGAAGGGTTAGATGCTGATTTATTCGTGACGCCAATAGAGAATGCAAATCTGGTTATTTTTCTAAAGAAATAGCAGGTTATAACCGGATTTACTATCGCGAAATAACCAATTTTGCATTTCATTAATTATGTTTGTGTGCTCCATGTCCTGTATGTAGGGCTGTTGTTTTGTCTTATAATTGACCAAGCGAAGCGCCTCAGTTTCAGCTTGGACTACAATTCTTTCGTATTATGTCCGGATGACCAGATGTCCGTTTGTCCGGATTTCTGGGTATTCTCACTCGTTTACTGTTCGGTGTCAAGGCGCAAAGTCCCGTTTACATGCTAGGCGTTCAAAGACCATTTTAACAACTAGTATCTTCTTTAAATGCTCCTAGTCATATTATTGATATAACACCCTGTTTTATGACTACCCAGGTAGCCATTATAACACTAATTCAAGCTATATAAAGGCTGTATAAGTGCTTATTGTAGCCTGGGTGCTACTTGGGTAGTATCCATTGATCACTGAGACTAGTCTATGGTGACGTTATTTATTATTATAACCCACTTTACTATGTTTTCAGTTTACAATCTACGAGTAAACATAATACTCACATTTTCACATTGTGTTGCAATTATACGCGTAATGTCAACATTAATATTCAAATCAATTCAAAAATATGAACAAAGCAATAATTTGAAAACTCGTCAATTACAAAACGCAAATTAAATTCAGCTGTCATTGTAAATAACGAAATTGTGAGTTATCGCGAAATGTAATTTGAATTCAACACAATTTAAATTACTAATTAGCGAGAATAATTGGGCGAAATAGTACAAGAGCTCTGGAGCCCCGTCCTATGGGACAAATAATGGCAGTGTTGCCAGTGTTAAATAATACGATTTACAAATGTACAGTCAACAACATTTATATTCGAACGTTGAATGCATGCATATCTGAACGAAACTTTATTGTTTATGAGGTAAAATTGTGGAATGATATTTTTTTTATATCATAGAAGGTAAGCCAATGAAATGGTTTTACCTTACAAACGGTCCGGTAGTTTTGAATTTTTGATATGTTGTCTAGGATGGTTAGTGAGTGTTTAAAATGCACAATTCCCCCTCCTCCACGCCCGCCGCCATATTGAAAAAACCGGCAAATTCTGCAGATTTTTGCTTATACCTTCGTTTAGGAGCATTTTATACATTTTGCATTGTAAACACTCACTAACCTTAGACTTAGACAACATATTATCAAAAATTCAAAACTACCGGATCGTTTGTAATGTCACCGCTAGGGGTAGGGGTAGGGGGGGACTAAAGTACTAGTACTTTAGTCTCTATTCACCGAACTATAGGGGGCAAACGAGCTAACGGATCGCCTGATGATTAGCGTCGCCCATAGACTCCACCCAGTAAGCAAACAGGCTGTATAAGACTTTATACAACCATTATAACTCTAATATAAGCTCTTTAATGGCTCTATAAGTGCTTACGAATTGTTTTAAATTTGAAATTGATACACAAGAGAAGAAACACGGACATAAGAGAAAAAACGGGTACCTATAATAGACGCTCTCTCATACTCACAAATGCTCAAATGGAAATGGTGCGGCCATACAGCACGTCTAGATGACCGAAGGTGGGCGAAAACTACCACTTTGTGGCAGGGCCCGAGAGGATCTAGGAGTAGAGAGGCCTAAAGAAAGGTGAACAGATGAAATTGTAGCCACAGCTGGCAAAAACTGGCGAGAGAAAGCTGAAGACAGAAAACACTGGCTTAATCTGGAGGAGGCTTCACCCGAAGAGGGGTCCTTACATAATATTAAGTTAATTAAAAAAATGTATTTTACTTTATTAGATGTAATGTATTAATGTAAGGAATTAAAAAGGGCATTTTATTTTATTTTATTTTTATTTTATTTTATGATTATTTATTTATTAGTGCTTACGCAGCCTGTGTGGGCTGCAACACCAGAGGAGTCAAGTGCGTTGCCGGCCTTTCAGGTGGGACTACGCTTTTCTTGAAGGTTTGAAGGTCGTATCGGTCCGGAAATACCGCTAATACAATTCATTCCACAATGCAGACGTGCGAGACAGGAAATTTCTAGAAAAACGCACAGTTGTACACTGCCAACTATCTAAGTAGTGAGGATGAAAGAATTGTCCATAGAACGATGGCGGAAAGATGCGGCAGGGACCAATCCGAACAATTCCTCGCAGCACTCCCCGTTATATAAGCGATAAAATTTGAAGACTGCCTTGTTCAACTCATTTTGTACTCACTGTATCTTGTAAGATTTGTTCAGGACAGGTTAATTAGGAAGGCTTTAGAACGGGAAACAAGAATAGAACGTAAGATAATACGTTTCCAAAATACCTGGCAAAATTTTCAAATAATGGGTGGTATTTAAATTTTTGATATCTTGAAGATGTTTTAATTATTTTATGTCTTTTTTTCATAATTATTAATTTTTCACAAACAAATGCACATTCAAATGTAATGTCAGAATACTGAGTCACAAGCGAATTATTTTTATGAATGAGGTCATTCATTTCAGGCAACAGAGGCCCATACAATATTTATGTAGGTCAAGAGTTTGTAGGGATAATTCAAACGAGATACATGCAAACAAGATTTTCCCGATCACCCCGCTATATATGTCTTTTATTTTAATCACTAAAAAGCATAAAAAAAAGAACGGACTTAAAAAAAAATAACCTTCTTTATCGAACAAAAATACTCGTAAATACCAAAAGTTTACGTGAGGTTTGGCACCGACTTAAAAAGTTGATTCATCTGTACATAAACGGATTATTTTTGGCTTTTCAGTATTTTTTTGAAGTTGTTTTTTTTTTTTTTTACCGCTCCATAGCTTTCTGATGTCCGACCGTGCTACCAGAAGTCCGAGGCCTAATGATGTGATACGCGAGTTCGAGGTGTCAGGTAGGGGTCTCCCTCGCGATCCCTAACATCGTTTGTCCTAAAATCACTTGCCCGAACTGTTTTGTCCTAATGGGCTAATGCCTTAACGATCAATTGCCATAACAATCATTTTCCATAACGTAATGGTTGTCCTAAAACTCATTTGTCCGAAACATCAATATCCCTAATATTCCTCGAAATCCCTAAAATTAGTTTTCGTTTTTTAAAGTCCCCGCCCCTTTTGCAACCACGGAACTGCTACCAGTAAAGTAGTTTAATGGGTTAGGTTAGGTTAGAACTGAGACCACAACAGAGCCCGAGCCTAGCGCTTAAAACCAAAATTAGGGCATATGAGTGTTAGGAGAAATGATAATTATGACAAATGACATTAGGACAAATTATCAATATGGCAAGTGACATTAGGAAATAAGATATTAGGGAAATCAATATTAGGGCATATGAGTGTTAGGACAAGTGATCATTATGACATAAAACGTTAGGGAATGCAAAAATAGGTTAAAAAACGATATAGATCCGTCAGGTAGTCGTCCGCGGAAACGCCGCAACATGACACCCTTTGGCCAATACCCTTCCTTAGTGCTTTTAATACAACTGTTATACCTACTTACCTCTTTGTCACATGACTAATATTGTCTTAAAAAAGTACACAATTCAAGGTGTATTTCTGAATTTAGGTAATTTAAAAAATCTGAACAGTTCCAGCGTGGACCTTGTCAAATTAAAATTATAAAAATGAAATACATACTTTTGGCAGGTCACGCAGCAACTAATTAGCCTTATATAGGTACCTATTCGCCTGGCTGTATTGACCCAATTACCCGTCCAAATAAACGAATTATCGACACAAATCTTCAAAGGGCATCGATAATCAATTACCGTAAATAATTCAGCCCTGATCTCATTACTGCAGTAAGCACCCCATTAGAAGGGAATCAAAAGTCAATGAAATTCATGGCCGCAGTAAAAACGGTACAACCAGGGAATCGGACATAAAATTCGGCCCATTGAGCACATTCCCCGTACATTACCGATCCAGGTGAGGTTGATACGTGATAGTTGTGACGGGGGATAAAGTAGTGTCAAACAGACATGGACAATTTTCCGTAGATATTTTAGAAACATTTTATGGTTACAAATTTATGAAACATTTAATGTCTCATTTTTTTTAAATGTGGGTACACATCCATTATGTATCAATGGTTTTTTAATGGTTACCCATTGGGAAAGAATTCATAGAGTTCAAGTTATTTTAAGCATAAAAACTTTACAACATACCACAGACATTAACTTAGTTACCTTTAAAACAATTTTATGTTCTTTAATTAACTCGAGTTAATTAAATTACATAAAATCTGTCACTTGTGATTTGATTGTTAAACTTCTACACATCACAAATATAAGCTGGCAAAAGCTCCGACATAGTCCCACCCAACGTGACAAAACTGACAAGGCACGTGGCAAAAACACCATTAAATATTAAATTATATTATATTCCATGTTTTTCAGAAACCCGAGCCATCTAGCCTAATAGTATTATCATCATTTCAATTTATTTTAATTAAAACGATAAGAGGCAATTCGTGTGGAAGTCTTTTGATCTTGTGAATAGAAATTATCTTTCGGCGTTTTCCTCGAGACGTCATGGCGACGGTGAAATTCGGATTTTCTGAACGCAGATGAAAAAAGATGTTGCTAGAGCCCAAATATCATGAAACGGAACAAAGCTAGATGAAAATGGCTAAAATTAGAAATATATTACCGTTTAATTGGTAAATAATAAAACAGTAATTAAGGATTTGCAATTCCACGAAAATCATCTTGTATAACGTGTGTAATTTAGTTGATAAATGAACTAAATTGTGCTCAATCGTGTGTATCTTTATGCCTTTCATCTTCACGGAGAAAGATATGTAGATAGAAGAAACCATCAATATAATGCTAAACACGTGTTTCGTCTTTCCAAGGGTCATCAAACTAAGATTCCTAAGAATATTTCCACAGTCGATTTGAATGTTTTCACAGTCGAATCGGAACGTTTCGAGTCGCTATCTTTTCTAAAAATCCTTTGAACGCGCGAACGCCGGCTTAATCGCAAAAACGAAAAACTAAGCTTCATAGAATCGATTTTAATAACATACCATAACTCCGCCTGTACCTGCAGATAAAAAGCCTCAACTTTGAGGAATGGCTTCACTTTGTCGACAAAGGAAATAACTTAGCAATAGACCAAGATCACTTCACAAAAAGAGTCGGCGAGAGCCAGAAAAACGCAAGCGGCTTGGGAGACTCGAACCTTGTGCCTTTTGGGGGCTGGCGTTAAATGGATATGTAAAACGTGCGTGCCTATCACGACATGGACTTTGATGCCGACGCGGATTCACTCGTGTGTTTTCAAAGCGGAATATATTTATGAAGCCGCGTATATTGTATTAAGTTTGTCGGAACGTTTAGATGCGAGCCTTTTGTCGGTGTGGATGGAATAGGGTGTTGACTGATGTTGATATACGACATACCTTTAGTTATACGAATAAAATTTGCTCCGTAGACCATGAAACAAAAAAAAGGGGTTTTTGAGGGATTTTTTTTTTCAGGATACTCTTAATTTAACAAACAATAACTGTACGACAACCATGAAGATAAACGCACCTTTTAGCGCTCTTTAGGAATGTTGAAATTTGACGGTAATTTCTGAGTTTTAGAGCGGTCTAAGTGTAGTTGTCCCATGGACATTTGATAGCAAACAGTAACAGCTGAATCTATCAATTAATTCTTAGATTATATATTTAACAAATTTTTACGATATTATAAAACATGTTTCCAAATTAATAAGAGTTTTCAGAACATTCTCATGGAAAATGTAAATATTATGCAACGTTCTTTTACCACCTTGATCGATGTACCACCACATCAAAAGGACTCACAAAAATCTACTACATTTCGGGATACGTTATATTCAATTCAAATCCTGCATTCCGGTTTGTAGACCGTAAAGATAAAGTGTACTCGTATCGCCTGCGATCTCAGTCTTATATTATGTCCGCTTTAAGACTATCGAGCTTACAAAATATGAGTTGTGTGCAAATGCTCGTCGTAACTCAGTTTCAGGCAGATCCATGCTTGGATTGTTCCCTTGCTCGCTGGCACTCAGACCGGGACACAGTGCCATTGTGCACGGCATCACGCGTGAAATCTATAGCTAATACCTCCCCTGTGTTTCTTGTTGGAAAACTGTCAAAGTTCCCCACGTTTTGTTGCAAATATCTATAAACCCTCCTATTCAAATCACGACTTTACCATTCCACGTTAAAATAGAACGTTGTTTGACGATGGTGCTACACTTTAAAGTGAAATTTTTCCACGTATCTACGAAACAAATTGCGATGTAAAAATGTTGTTTGGTGGTTGGTAACTGTCATTTGTGCTTTTAAGTGGATTCAGTACTTCCAGTCTAGTGCCACCACGAGACGAATGTTAGTAGGATTTGTATAGAGTGGATAAACCCATTTTCAAAAATTGACAGGAACGGCCCGACATGTTTCGAACTCATATGGAGCTTTTCATCGGAGGCAGCTATCAGTGATGCTACGCGACTCGAGGCCCACTGCACAAGTTATAACTCTCCTTGCCGCCCTCAGCGCCCGCGCAGATAGCGCGGTGGGGGGAGGGAAGGGCACTTGCACTGTCACTACTGGACTGTCCGTCACTGCATTGTCAATTTGTCACTATTACCCACTGAAACTAGGACATTGTCTGAACGCGCGGTCAACGTCAATTTTTACGTGAGTTTAAACCGTTGTTATAATTATTAAAGATGCCTCACGATAGTTTTAATAATAATAGAACCTTTTATGTTAAATTTAGGTACTTTAATAACTTCATTTCGTGGCTTTTTCGAGTGGAAAATAATAGTAACCACTCAGACGTAAATCATCTTTGTTGTTTACAAGAACTAGTTAAGTAGGTATCTAATTCTGCAGTCATAGCTTCATGAAACATGTGTTATGGTTATGACTTATGTCTAACTGGTATTTTCATTAAACTATAATTAAGTTTGCTCTTATAAATGTGTTCACCTCTAATTGTAATTTCTTGCGTTGTATTTCTCCTGTATATGTTTTATGAGATTGCAATAAAGAGTACTTGTATCGTATTGTATGTTTTTTTACCCTCAAATTTATTGTTTGCTTAACTATCCTTTTCTACTAACTACAGTTATTTTTGGGATAAAACGCGTCCTATATTACTTCCGCGCTTACATCTATTTGCAAAACGCCGCTCTGTTTTGTTGTCTCATGGACGCTGTCGTTCATAAGACAACAAAATAGAGCGGCAGCGACAGAGCGGAGATAATTAGATGTTAAAATATTTTCATAGATTTATCAATGAAAATATTTTAACATCTAATTCTACTTTAAATACATTACGTAGCTCAGAAGCACTTATACAACCCTTACACCGCTAATTTAAGCTGAATAAAGGCTACATCAGTGCTTATGCCTGTGTGCTACTTGAGCTGAATTAGGTATAATTCCGGCTGAATTTTCCGCCCATGTGAGGAATGTTGCACCGCCTCAGCACTCGCACCCGAAGGAATGTAATCTTTCGCGCCCGTGACCGAACAACGTGTTCGTCGACACCTGAAACCATGCAGTAAGGAACTTGCATTATTAAATTATTTTAGTCTATCCAAAACAGAGTATAGTACGTAAATACGCCAGAAAAATAATGGCATTTGTGCAAATAATAATAATAATAAACCTAGCCTAAGTATAAAGACGAATAAAGGGAAAAATAATAATAATTTATTGCAACCAAGTACTTAAAGCTAGGTAAAAGGTACCATGTCAGGGCGTAGCAAACATTTAGTTAATATTTTCTGGATCGGCTTAGGTACTATTATATGAAAGGATCTTACAAACTGGGCTATAATTACTCAGTAGTTTTCCTTTTATTTTACATAGTACAGTGTAGCTATTTATAGTAGACAAACATAGCATTGTGTTGTAAGTCCGTCGCTGGCTCATTTTTATCGTCATCATCATATCGGCCGATCGACATCGACACACAACGATCGGTCTTTCGCCGCCCTCATTAAATTTCTGCCCGCGATCCTAACAATGTCATCGGTCCACCTTGTTGGGGGCCTCCCTGCCTGCGTCTTCCGGTCCGCGGTTGCAACTCAAAAACTTTTCTGCCTCAACGGCCGTCGGCTCATTTTTATATTGTGCAATTAAGTTTAAATTAGTAAAACAAATATATTTTCTTCAACATGTCGTCATAACGTGTGTTTTATCGTGTTATATCAGGCTTCGAAGTATCACGTTTCAGGCGGAACAACTGGAGAGAACTGTAAAGGAATTCCATACGAAATTGAAAGCCTAGGCCGGGAAGTAATTTTTTATGTTGCGTCTGTGTTTATGTACAGGTTAAACAGCTGAATTGCATTTTTTTGAGTGGTGTATTTTTTTAATTCATTGCATATGTTTGAGAAAAGCACTATATCTTAGCCGTGAAAAGGGTTTGCCGGCTTTGTATCACCACCCGGCCTCCCTACGCCGGCCGTCTTATACTTATTCACCCGCAAGCACTTTTTTCCTGGCGTCTGCAGTAATGTACTAATTTTTGCAAGTTCCTTTCCCCCCCCCCCCCCCCCCCCCCACACACACACGGCCCCGCGCGCTTCACGCAGCAAGCAGTCATTAATTCTGTCGAGGAGAAATTAAAACCGATACGACACAAATTTTCCTCCTTTATTCTCCATCGGAAAGATGTTCGCATCACATCGTTCCGCCATTTTGTTCTGAATAGGGAGCTTTTAAGGTCCTTTTTGAAACGGCCGGCACTTGCGCTTTAAGCCAGATGTAAAGAGTTTTCAATTTAATTTGCCGAACGCGCTGTTTTTTTAGTATTCATCTTCTTTTGATTAGATTCGACATTTAGATTGGAATATTTTCCTATTTCGCTAGCTCTGATTTCGTTCGGAATAAACAACGGCGTCGAGTCAACATTAATGTTTCATTAAATTTAGTTGGAATGAAATACTCGGTGCTTTACTTGGCCTGTATTCATTATATTTTTTTAGATTATATTAGACGATAAATATATGAAATTAGCAAGTTATTATTTTTTCTTTACTGCAATCCTATTAGAGTTGCTAAGCCACGAAATTGTGCGCATCGGGTATGGAATGAAATGTCTACCACTGATAGATTATTTTCAGAAGTCAGATTCTTCACCTGTGTGACGGTAGAGCGGGGTGAATAGGACCAAGTAGTCCTCTTCTTCTCATAATTATATTGAGAAAAACATTCCGTTATATTGATTTTCACAACTGAAACACTGATAGTAAAGCCACAAATTGATCTGAAACGCCACAAACGTTATAATTGAGGACATTTAGGGCACATATAAAACCCTGGGCGCCGCGCGGCGGCAATCACGACAATTGTGATGCAAATCGCGCGTCGGACGCCACGTAAAAACGCGGCACCATCGTAACCCTATAACGCGGTCATTTTACTAAAATCATCATTTTAGAATCTATTGTATACCGATACAAAATGTAAATGTCTGTGTGTGATTGTAGATGTAATTGTGGTATCACCACAATAATAGCATCCACCTTGATTCTGTTCAATATTAAGAATCGATAGACATTTTTAAATCTGGATTAGTTTGCGAAAAAAAATAAAGGATAAATATTAGGATTTTATCACGGTTCCAGGGGGCAGCAGCTGAGTATTTGATAGTAGTTTCAGTTTGATATCTCTACTCGCTCCTGAGAAAAAGATTTTGACAGACGGACAGAGAGATGGACAACAAAGTAATCCTACAAGGGTTGCGTTGTTGTCGACACAGAACATTTTTGTTAATTTACGTATATTTTTAAACCGCGACATAAAGAGGGGTGTCATAAGTTTAACATGTGTATCTGTGTGTCTGCCTGTGGCTTAGTAGCTCCCAAAAAGGTGGTCCGGTTTTTTTACTCGAAAGTATTGTCTCGAGATGGTTGTTTGCCATTTTTGGCTAGAGTCGGGGTACGGGGGCTTCAAAAAATAATTCTTCTTCTTCGTGTGAAAGGGTTCAAAATTCATAGACTAAATGGTGTTTTGCCAGTGCATTGGCAAAATTTAATTTACGATTTATATAACATGGATTATTATGGGACTCATGAGGCGGCTAAGAGTCACGCAACGTGCAATGGAAAGGGCAATGCTCGGAGTTTCTTTGCGCGATAGAATCAGAAATGAGGATATCTCCAGAAGAACCAAAGTAACCGGCATAGTGCACAGGATTGCACGGTTGAAGTGGCAATGGGAGGCCATGTAGCCCGGAGAATGGACGGCCGTTGGGGCAGCAAAGTCCTAGAATGGCGACCACGTATAGGAAAGCGCAGCGTCGGTCGGCCCCCGACTAGATGGACGGATGACTTCGTGAGGGTAGTGGGGAGTCATTGGATGCGGCCTGCACAGGATCGCACTTTGTGCCGAGTCATGGGGGAGGCCTATGTTCAGCAGTGGACGTCTGTGGCTGATAGATAGAGAGATTTTATACATGTTAAGAATTATTTACCCACACTTTTAGCGAACATGCAGGCGCTAGCTTTGAATTTATTTCTTAGTCAAGTTGCTAAACTCTGTTAAACAGTTTCTGATGCGTTTAGGAAGGCGAGAAGTTATTGGTTCCGTGACCCAGTTGCTGCGTTATGAAATAACGTTAACTCACCTTAACTTTATGAAACTTTGGTACTATGCTATAGAATAATAATTATACAATAACGTAAGATAAAAATTTAAAACACTTCCGACGTAAGTAGCTGGTCATCATGAGACCCTCAATCAAAGAGTGATATAGAAAATAATGTTATTAAAACTGTCGTGAGACATCTTTACTAATTATAAAAAGCGGGGTGGGTCGCGAGTCGCGGAGCAGCACGGATAGCTACCCCTGATGAAGAGCTCCAAATGGGTTCGAAACATGTCGGGCCGTTCCTGACAATTTTTACGTGAGTTTATACCGTTTTTATAATTGATGTAGAAAATGCTACTAAAAGTGAACACAACAACAAAATTTGGAATTCGTAGCTGCAATATTGGCTGAAATCTTGTCGCTCGTTCCAATTAAAGTTGAATGTCTTGGAATTAATATATTTCCACCACACATAGCTAAGAACAATCTCGACGGAGAAGTCTATCGATAACAAAAACTGCATTCAAATTGGTCCATCCGTCTGAGGGCTATAATGCCACAGACAGACACTACTACACATGCAGAATGCTACTTTAATGAGTCCTATTACCATCACATAAACACAGATATAAATATCATTCCTGTGGCGTGGAGATAATCCCATTAGCGGGTTATACTCCCACACAAAGTCCGACTGGTAGTGAGGGCTAAACAACCCTGATACAGTTCAAGTCATGTTTTAAACTAAATAAAAAAGACACATAGCCACTCAATTGCTTCGAATTTTGAGTTGGACTCTATTTATATAATAAAACAAGAGCGGTGACAGGTAGCCGTAGTTACCAAAAGCAATCTAGTGGCTAAGTAACATAATGCTCGAACAAATCACATGGAGCGGTTTCAGCATGGAGTTTGTGTCAACCAAAAGGATGGCACGCGGCGACACTTCTTGCGCTGTTACTGAAGCGCAAGAAGTGTCGGCGTGTGATGTCGAGGTGTCGGACATTTGCTCGCGGCTATAGTCTGCACTAATCGCCCGCTGGCGCGGCGCCAGCAGGCTACTCAATTTAGTTCTTCAGGGTATATGACGCCTTAACTTAGGAACGATTGGATTTAGAAATGCTATTTAACGATTATTCAATAATCTATCTCGCCTGAGTAATTATACCCTTCTTAGAAAACCAACCATCCCCATAATTGAACAAGAAAAAACACACTTTATACTTGCTTCCTGATTTCCTACACAAAACTACACGATAAAAGTAACATTGAGCGTTTCCAGCATAGACTTTATGGTATATGGATGGCACGCAGCGACACTTCTTGTGCTGTTACTGAATCACAAGAAGTGTCGGCGTGCGACGTGGAGGTGTCGGAAATTTGTCCGCGGGCTCCACTAATCGCCCCCTGGCTCGGCGCCAGCAGGCTACTCAATTTAGTTCTTCAGGGTATATAATGCCTTAACTGAAGAAAGGTAGAATTTAGAAACGGCGTTTGATGAATGATGACTATGGAATGACGTGACTCGATCTATAGATTGAGTATATCCATGTCGCAGTCATCTGGTTGAATCTGCTATTTGATTGAATGACTAGCGCGTTCATTGAATGACAACATTCAATTGAATGACTGAAGGACAACTCGTCAAGTTGTTTCATATAACGGTCAACGTCTTGACTGAACGTCATTTAGCATTTCAATCACCTGACTGATTTTACGTGTGCTCTGTTCAAAGGGCTATGTTACAATACGCTATCTAGTTGGACGTTGAGTGACTCTTGTTCAATCAACGTTCGGTCTAGTCATTCAATTGAATGTTGTCAAGTCATTCAATCAAATAGTAGATTCAACCAGATGACTGCGACATCCATACCGTCTATCTGACTACCGTTTCAACACCGATAACTATTTATTTCCCAGGATTTTTTTAAAGATAAGCTGCAGCTGTAGCTTACTGTAATCCTGTTTGCGGCTCCACGCAATTCGCGAAGTTGGGCGAATATGATAGTGTGGAGAGGCACTTGGCTGCGAAAACCCATACCAATGTGGATAAGGAGGGGTTCACACTGGTGGAAAACAAGAGCAAGGCGCGTAGGGTGCCCCGAGTCGAGTGGCACTGCCGAGCCGGTTGGTTCTGGTCTTCGGATTGCCACACTGAGTAAGGCGCTCTACGTGTCCCGCTTGCATTACTCCGCCGTGGCTGACGATGTGGTGGAGTACCTTCGCCGGAAGACTGGCTTCTCGCTGAGGGTGCACCAGCTGCAGTCCCGCCACTACGTGCACTTCAGCTCGTTTGTGGTGCGCGTACCGCGGCCGCTGCAGGACACCATCGCAAGTGTCGACTTCTGGCCGAAGGGTGTTGTGTTTCGGCAGTTCCGGGGCAATCTGCTGAATCCTGCGCCAGATCAGACGAGGCAACGGAGCCACGCTGTTACGTCGCCTAAATCTAACTAGATTTAAGTTTTTTTTTATTTTATGTATGATTTTGTTTTGTCTGATTTTGTAGTTCACAGTGACTTGGTTTAATTACTGTAATGCTGTGTAACTAATTTGAATAAATAAATAAATAAATAATACTTCGGCTAACTTCGGTCAACTTCGCGAATGTGAAGCCGCAATGAAAGATGGCCGGATTCTAGGAAAAAAACATTATGACTAACGAAAATTATAATAACTACCGAATCTAAACTAGTCAATGTAGATGTTATCCAAAACTCAACGAAAAATCTAGATTTGAATAAAGTACTCTCTTGAATGAGAGTTTGAGGCACTTCACTGAGTCACTGCGGCTATCGCGCGTTCACAAACAATTAAATAATCAAATAAGCCGCTATTCGCCTACCCGCGGGGCAGGGCTAGCATGCTCCGAGTACTGAAAGGAATTATGGTAATTACCGGTCTATATTGACACCTTTTTTTATTTATTTAAGAAGAAGAAGAAGCTTAGGTGGTATGTAAAACAAATATACCAATTCCGCCAAGCTGAGGAGTGTGTAATGACTGGTATAAAAATAAATAAAATAATTTCATTGAGTATACCAACATTTTATATATTGTTATCAATGGATGTAATAACTCATTTTATGTAATGAACATTTAATATAATTTCAAAATATATATTTTTATTTATTATAATAATGTTTTGGTATAAGGTTTATTTATTATAATCATCATATATTATAATGCTCATTTTATATACAAGTGAAAACTCGGTTCTGGCGATTCACTCACTCGCCTCGCTTGCTCGTTAGGGTCGCAGTTCTACCTAACACTGCTCCTCGCTTCGCTCGTCGTCGTACCTAACCTAACCCAAGTCTGACTTGCCTTAAGGTAGATTAGGTAATGATTCTGACTTCAGGAAAGAGACAAGTAACACTCTACGCAGTAGCCATGCTAGCGACGCCCGTCCCACTAGGCTCCGCCATTAATAATTGTCTGAAAAACTTTGTGTTCTAAATTCGCTCGCATTTTCAGCATAAAACATTTTCTCGTAATTAAGATGTACAAAGATTTATTGTTTGGGGCAGTAGTGTAGCTGTAGCATCGTTTGCCCGCAATGATGGTGTCTCTGGGAGTAAAATTTATAAGAAAAATACAAAGTCTGATGCAAATTTAGACGACGATAAAATTAAGTTTGTCATTTGAGTGGCGTATTGGCTGTTATTGTAACAATAAAATGTATTTCATTTAGACCGACAACCAGGGCACAAATTAGAGTGTACTTTGAGATATATTGCGAAATAAGCGATGTCTCAGGTATATAGTTTTTAACTAAAATCGCGATGTTTGCGACTCGAGTTGCATGCAGTAACATTTCACATTAACATGTCAACTTAAATTTGCGCCTGATATTTGTGGTGTAGCAAATGAGGCTCCAACATAACGCGACCGGGTTGGCGAAGTGGTGATATACCAGGGATATCGCCACTTTGGAGATATCTTAGAGATATCGGACAGTGGTATATGAAACATTTTCGCTATTGTACCTTCATCACGCACCACACATATTCGGTTATTAAATATATTGCATACTCGTATGTCGAAAAAAAAAGTAGTATTTAGTCCTGCCATATACTTTTTGTCATTCTGAATTTGACGAGCCCTACAAACAAACAGTACTAATATTAATCCAGTAAAATGAAGAGAGGTGTTCTGTTTGATGTCGATGAAAGACAAATAATCTGAGCTTACCCGCTACAATAAAAACAGCAGATTTATGAACAGATATTAGAATTATCCTCAAACCCCTCGAGACATAAAACTCGTGTATCATTTCCCAAACAAAGTAAGTTCGAGGCCTCCAAGTATTCCAATAAGAATTCCTAAAACAAAAAGCGGAATACTTAACCCTGTATTCAGTGTCTGGCTCACCATTGCCAGAGCTACGGAAAAATCCGTAGATCTACGGAATTTAGGATTTGTTGTGCCAAGACCTATTATTGGTGAACGGAATTTCAGACTACTTTTATTTATCACCAAAACATGAGATAATCGAGACTGAATGTATTTTTTCTGCGAAAAAATAATTGTAAGCCTTTCTGAAACAATCGCTTTTTCTACTTACGTTTTTGCCAAAGTTACTAACTTTTAATAACATTTTAAGCTTCAGTATAGTCAAATGAAGCATTAGAAAAAAATCTGTAAATCTACGGATTTTTCAAGCGACGATCTACTGAATTCTACAGACTTATATGTCTCATTCTTCAGATTGTCATCTGGCAACACTGGTCTGGTCTCCCCCCGCGGCGGGTCCGAGTCGGCTCGTGATAGGCATCCATTTCAGCGAGGTCTTTCTCAGGAATGTATTACGTTGTAGGCGACCGTATTGGTCCGGCGGCGCAGCGGACACTGCCCGGTGAATATTCATTTTTTAGACGTTTTATCTTGCATTGTATCCTCGGCCTAGGTACCTAATTCGAGAATGCCGTTTGAGAAATCGCAAAACGTCAAAACTCTATTAGATAACAGCGATATCGCCTTTGAACTGTCATTAAAATGCGATGAGCTTCAATTGACATATCTCATCTCAATTTTGGAAATACGAAGGCGATAATGATTGTCAAAAATGCTATTCATGCATATGAATTTCTGTTTTGAACGAAACGTAACTGACTAATTTCACGCACTACACGGTCAAGTTAAAGTATGCGCCTGTTATTTATGCCGTAACATACAAAGGAAACGCAAATTAAGCGCGACCGGATTGACGAAGTTGCGATGTTCTAGGGATATCGCCACTTTTGTCAAGTAGGGACACGTCAAAAGTGACGGATGGCGATGAAATTGAGAGATCTCTCTAAAATTGGTCGAATTATCCCCCTGATTCTATACATATCTCTCTGATCTCGGTGAAATCTGCAAAGTAGCGCTAGAGTATATCGCTACTTCGCCAACTATATCAGGCGCAAACTTAACTGACTGGGTTGTAACGTGAAGTGCAGCTTGCATAGCAAATCGTTTTAATGACAGTTAAATGCCACATAGCTGTGATATACCTGATACATCGCTTATTTGACGATATTATAATGAACATCGAATCAGCGCTCCGGGGCTGAGTTTAAATTGATGTTATTTAGCGATTTGCTCTTCCAATTGTTGTAAGTACTAATCGTGAGACAACAACGCCATTTGTATGAAGCGTTTTCAGCGCTAGGAATGTCGTCCTTTAACGTTCATTCCTGACTTTTAGAGCAGTCTAAGTGTAAGGCCCGGTCAAGTGCAAGTCGGAGTCGCGCACTGAGGGTTCCGTACAAACACTATTATCCCAACTTATCAGGCCGGGTTAAGCTAAGCTTGAACAATGTGTGGCGCCGGATACAAATGAGGTGCAAAGTTAACGCAACCGATCACGTTTGTTGTATGGGAGCCCCCTTAAGAGGCTTTATTCCTTTTAAAAGCTGATTGTTTTAGACATTTTTCTCTATGACCAAACATGTTTCTTAACATATTATTGATGTTACTACCTAGAACAGGGCTATTGGGATTTATTGGTTATATTTACACCTACAGTAGCCTAGAGTTTGAATTTTTCATTGATAATTTTTGTTTCAAAAACTACTCGAAATTGACAAAATTCACACGGAAAATTAGTTTTTTCAACTTATTTTTGACTGCACGCAATAAAAGCATGAAATAGCTATGTCACTACCTAGAACTCCGGGAAAAGTATTATTCAATTCAAAAAGTTGGTTGAAATTATCAATAATAATATATTTGTCATAATATGAACAAAATTAATTTTAAAAGGAGTAAGGCCTCTTAATTAGTAATTTAATTCTGTTGTTTAGTTCACATGTTAAACATAACAGCCCTCTTTTGTTTTCGGGGGTTATAAACGGTGTATTGTACGCCGCGGCCTAAAGCCAGTCCCGCGAGGCTCCCGGGACTGCCCGATGACGGTGCTTTCGATTGCGGGTCGCCACTGTAACCGTCCCGATATGTAGGCCACTGTATTTTGGGAGCGCCACTTTTTGTACAAAAAACCGGATACCCTTGAAATGACGACAAACGTTTCACCGAATGCTTCATTTCGTCGACAAATTTTTACTCGTAAGTCATACATTTTTAGACAGTTTGTAAATTATAACCTTAGATAGATTAGGTTAGGTTAGGTTAGGTTTGTGTTATAACATTCAAAAATATTTTATGGTTTCAGAAAAAAAATGCTTTCGATGAAATAAAAATTCGATGAAACGTTTGTCGACATTTCTAGGGTAAACCAGAAAAATCGATTGTGATTGAGTCGAATTTTTCATAATAAAAAATACTTTCCGGAACGATACATAAAGCTAGTTATTTTTATTCAAGCAGTGACGTCTGCTAACGTAAACCAAATGTTTACAATGAAGCGAAAAATTGCCTCCTGTCTGAACCATTAAATTTTTCGCTTCGTTGTAAACATTTGGTACATAAAACTCTTTTAGTTTTATATTAGTCAGTTTTACTTATTATTAATTTTAGTTGTACCTATAGTTAACGCTACATTTTTTCGGGATAAAAAGTAGCATATGTCTAAATCCAGGATGTCAGCTACCTTCATACCAAAATTTATCAAAATAGGTTTAGCCGTTTGAGCGTGAAGAAGTAACAAACATAAACATTCGCCTTTTATTAGTGTGATAAAAGTGAGTCTGTACTGAACATAATGCTGATTAAATTTTGCATATTGATACAAAGATCTGGAACCATTATTGTAAAGGGTTTAAAACTTTCAGAAATTGGCAGGAATTGTTCATTAGGGCAGATATATTTTGCCGACCTAACACCAGTCCAATGATAACTTGGCAGAGCAGCAATTCGTAACAATATTGGTTTCGACCAATTCACTAGAGGAATGAGGAATTTGAAAACAAAGATGAGTTGAGATAAGGTCAAATTCTGAGCCGGTAACAACTAAGACTTGCAATTCCAGAATTGGTTAGTATGGGCAGTATCGGAAATTAAGGAATTTTAGTCAGCACACAACAGTAACAACGCTGTTTAGACGCCCCCCACTGCCCCTCAGTGTGCGTCTTTGCTTCGCGTACGGATTTAGATCCCACCAATTGACGTTATTTAATCTCACATTATGTTTCAAGACACCTCGGTCTCCCCTGAATAAATGTATTCAGACTTCGTCTAGACGCGGATTGCGGCCTCTCCAAGCTCCACGTGAAGTCTGCTTCAATAAAACTTGGAACAAATACGACAATACTAGCAAACAGTTGAAAACCGACTGTTTCCACACAATTACTTGCGCAAACACGTCCCGCTTAGGATTCCACGGAGACTGTTCCCAGGCTCGCCGTGCTGAGAACTAACGCTTCAAACTATGATAAATACGAACAGAAATGTGGGTAAAGTTCTCTGCCTACACTGCGTTAGTAGTAGTCTGTAGTATTTCCAACTTACGTATAAATTGATTTTAGCAGCAAAGACATTTTCCAGGCCTACCTGCTGATTATATCTGATTTACAAGTCATAAAAAAATCTGGAGTTAAAAAAAAATTGTCTATGAAAGAAAAATCAAGCATTCGATGAAGTGTTTGTCTATAAAAGAAAAGGTTCCCGAAAAATACAATCTACTTACAAAACTATTTCACTAGTAATTTCGCCATTTAAGAGAACAACCACTTTTACTCCACAAATCTTTTTTAGTCTTTTTTTATGACGAACGAAATTTGATTACGTCTTGTTTTTATAAGTCCATTCAATTATAAATTTTCATTGCAAAAATTGTAGCGGTAGTGCTACGAATTTACCGTAGAAGTTTTACAAAGCTATGGCCTGCTATACCTATACATTTTTCATGTTATGCATTCAGCGAAAGCCAAAGACCAACATTCTCAATGCCCGAATAAAACTGATTTTACTGGACTAACTATTGCTGTCCTGTTTGGAACAACGCTTGTTCTATTTTAATTGACACGTGCAAAGCATACCTAACGACTCAGTTGTTTAAACGTCGCATGGCTCAGAAGTTTTATGTGTGGACCTTTTAACACAGACGTGACTTTACGTTGTTAAATTCGACACTCTTAAGTATTGTCAGGTAAAATTATTTTTCTCAAACATGCAATGAAATTTCGTCATAACGTTCGTTATTACAGGCTTCAAAGTATCACGTTTCGGACGGATCAACTCAAGAGAATTGTAAAGGAATTTCATACAAAATTAAAGGCCTAGGCCTCGAATTTTTTTTTTTAATATGGCGCCTGTGTTCATGTGCAGGCTAAACAGCTGAATTATATATTTTTTGAGTGTTGTATTTTTTATTTCATTGCATATCGACGCTGGAACGACTAATTGACTAACGAGCCATTTTTGGGCAAATGGAGTTATATACACCGTTGAAATCAGCGAATTTTTCTGCGTCTAATGAGCCGGGTTTGAGCTCGATCAGAGGACTTTTTTGGCTTGTTAGCAATTCAGAAAAAGTAGATTTACTAAAAAAATTTTGCCTAAAGAGCCAGCATTTTGTCGAGATTTAGAAAAAAATGGCCGTTAGTTAAAACGTAAAATATTTTTTTGCCTTTAGCGGTTTTTGTTTTCGGAAATTTCATTCCCGTTGGCTAAATAACCATTTTGCTGGGGTCAAAAAAATGCTTTTAGTGGAGGTTAGACCTTTTTCTAAAATCCTGATACATGGGTATTGCACGTTAGCTGTTTATCCCAACTGGTGAAGCACAAGTTTATGGTATTTACGCTAATAGTCTAGAAAATTATAATGTTACATCCGAAGTTTAACCGTTTCATTCTTATTGATTTTTTTCAACATTGCTTCAATAGTCATTTCATCCGGACACATTAATTGTAGTTTTATCAATATAAGTCAATTTAAAAAAAGAGTTTTCTCAGAATACTGCGCGTAAGCGTAAACATTTTCAAGGACTTAGGAGAGGTCCGACTCGTTAGACGTCGGTCAAAGGTGCGCGAGGAAGGATGTGTCGACTTTCGTGCCAAATTTTGCTGATCGAGAGTCCATTTTACTTTTCGTGAATATCGGGTTAGTTATCGGGTTAGTTTAGTTTTAAATACTGTTAATTACATAAAACTGTTTTGACTGCGTGAATGAACGAAGAACACTTAAGTTTAAATAAATGTTTATTATATTATTAAGTGATATTTATACACAAAATAGGTAACTATTTAGCAAGCCGCCTTTTTGTAAATATATTTTTTAACAAAAGAACCGTGCGCAAGCACATGTGAGCGGTATTGAGTTTTATGAACACGTCCGATGGTCGTTATTTCTGCGCGTGCATGTTGCGGGGGTGTTAGTCCCTACCGTCTTACTTGTGCAAATGTAGGGATGTTGTTAATAAAGTTTTGCCACTTATTCAACTGCTGTGCAGTTTGGCAGATATTCAGAAAGTTTATTGTACTATTGCTTAGATCGATCTACCAACACGATATCAGGCTTGTTGGCTACAATATAGTCCTGTCTGTGGTGATTGATCGATTCCACTAGAGCGTGGCACGAACAGTCTCGAGAACTGGCATCGGTGCATACTTGTAGTATGGCACCTCAGACTCCAGAAGACCGTATCGAAGAGCAAATTGCTGGTGAATGATCCTGGCTACTTGATTATGTCTGTGCAAGCACTCGCCGTTAGCAAGATGTGAACAACCGGAGATTATATGCCTGAGTGACTCTCCAGGACGGCGGGATGCCCGACAAATGTCGACCGTACTGTCCTTCAGGATATATCTCCGGTAGTGGTTCATCATTTCATTACTTCGTCCGCAATTGCACAGACAAAACCTTCGGTTTCCCCGTAGAAATCAGCCGAACCAAAGCGTAGGCAGTTCATTGACACGAGCGGATCTACATCGGGCCCCGTCAGGGCCTTGTAGAATCATCCGTGTAGCTCCCTGGTCTTCCATACATACCTGCGGTCATCGATGTGAAGCACCTTTGGTCTGCGCCAGTTTTTGTTTGTCAAGGAGAGAGCGGTGAGGCATTTGTCAACTGCTACTACATCGCGATAAATTGCACACTCGTTGTTTAGGAAATACTTCCTAAGACTGTAGGTACACCTCGCAGTTATCCTTGGCGTTTAAAAAGCCACGGCCTGCAACTTACGTAGGATGTACAGTCTCATCAACTGGTGAGCGTGGCTGCCTCATGCGATGTGTAGTGAGCATCTGACGGACTCTCGGATCCAGAGCGCCTCGTTCGGTCTGAGTCCACCTTAGTACGCCAAAGGAGTAAGTGAGGAGGGGTATCACCCAAGCTTTGAAAGTGCACGCCTGATCGCCACCGGACAAAATACTGTAAAATACTTTTGTCAAGCGACCAAAAAAACGGTCCTTTATCGCCTGCCTAATGTTTCCGCCCGCAATACCCAATGACTGTGTCATACCAAGGTACTTGTAGGTTCCAGCTTCGGAAATAGGTCTGTTCCGTTCCGTTCCGATGGCGCCGTTCCGTTCCGTTTGATGGCGCGACTGAAGGTTTCAGTTACTTCCAGTAGTTCCACCATATTGTGGTGTTTTGGTGCATAGTTACAGCTTGAGGTCGTCCATTTACAGCAGATGAGAAATGACCTCACCCCCTCTTAGAAGCCGGGAACCTAGTCCTGAATCCTTGAGCAGAGTGCTGAGCTGATTCAGGGCTAGGCAGAATCACTGAGGACTTAATTTGTCAACTTGGAAAATACTTCTCTCAATCCGTATCAAATCCTGCAGACCAGGAATACTGTTCTTATCTGTTGGTTTGGGCGACCAAGTACCAGCTTCTCCCTCTAAACCGCATTCAACGGGGAGTGACTCGTATCGTCGGCTACCAGTGAATTTCAGATCGCCTTGACTCCTAGGTGCTGCGTAGAGATGTAGCCTCTCTCTGCATCTTTTATCACTTACATATATAACGGGGAGCGCTCCGAGGAATTGTTCGGATTGATTCCTGCCGCATCTTTCCGCCATCGTTCTACGCGACAATCCTTTCATCCTCACCACTTAGATAGTTAGCAGTCCACAACTGTGCGTTTTTCTAGAAATTTCTTGACTCGCACGACTGCATAGTGAAAATGTCGCTTGCGGTATTTCCGGACGATACGACATTCAAGAAAAGAGCGTACTCCCACTTGAAAGTGCTGGCAGCGCACTTGTAACTCTTCTGGTGTTGCAGGTGGGCGATGGGCGATTGACGACCGTTATAGCTTTCCATCAGGCGATCCGTTTGCACGTTTGCTCCCTATGACATAAAAAAGGAGGACCATCCCCGCCACCTGATGGACTTATTATTTTTTTTTTGTGTCAAGATAAGTTATTGGCAATGTCTGGACATAGCAGAAAAATGCCTGTCTTTCGTACTAACCGAAATAAAATTATCAATATCATGCTTAATACTTTGATGGGAGGTGAAAAGAAGGCTTGTGCACGAAAATTTCAATGTGCACCTCAGAAGAACATAAAACTGGTGCAGGCAAGTTTTTTTTAAATTGGCTCCATTTCTCTATGCTCCATATTATTCTGTTACATAATTAAAGCCATTCTGGTTAAGTAATGTTATTATAAGGTTTTCTTATAGCATAAACTTTGTCAGGAACGGCCCGACATATATTTCGAACTAGTAAGGAGATATCCATACGTGATCATAGTAAATTATTTTTTATATGAGTTTAAGGCGTTTAAAATGATCCTACCCGTCTATATTGAAGCCATGTTCTATTATTAAGCTAATTTATATCATAAATGGAAGATTTGCAGAAATTAAACTCAATTCAAGACTCCATAGCGGTGTAACAATTATTTCTAATTTGCATTATGTCAACAAAAACTAAAGAAAGGATTTACTTTAGTGCAAGTGTTTCTTAAGAAATTATACATGACTTGCTTAATAAAGCAAATGTTCAGTAAATCCTTTTATTCGGTTACAGTTTTGTTATACTAGTCTAATTAGGCATTTTTAGGGTTTAATGTTTGAAGTTAACACTCACTTTAGTTAACTACCCATACTGAAAGCAATGCTTAAAATGGCATATTAAGCCTTTTTCCCGCTTCGCAATTAGAGGCCGATTGGCTAACGTGCAATTTATTTCTAAAATACACGAAATTTCGAAAAATAACAATCATAGATAAATTTGCATCGCAATTATCTTCTACTCGTCGATACATCATTTTATCGTATAATAAAAAGAAAAAAAGTTATGAATTTTTTTCCGAATTTTTTTTTTTGTTTTTGCTCTCCTGTAAAGTTTGATAAATGCACGTTAGTCAATTAGTCGTTCCTGCGTCGATATGTTTGAGAAAAGCACTATCCCTGCCTAAGCCGTGAAAAGAGCTTGCCGGCTACGTATCACTATCCGGCCTCCCCACGGTCGGCCGTCTATACCTACTCACCCGGCAAGTCCCTCTTTCCCGGCGTCTGCAGTAATTTACTACAACTGTACGTTTAGAATAGAATAGAATAGAAACAACTTTATTCAAGATAACACATCATTACAATTCACAGCTATTAGATAAGTGTTAAAGACAGTGTACATAAGAGATGTGCATCCGAAATGGTCTCCACTCAGCAATGCTGTTGGCTTTGCTAGGTATAGCAATGCCCACGGCGCTGGTTTTCTGTGGAGCCAGAGGGACGGTTTATATTTACCGTTTATAAACAAGGATGTATTCAGTTTCTCATCCTCCTCTTTATGAAAGGGAAAGATTCTGTCTTCCATCCTTATTAATGCTTAGGTACGGGGTACTCCTCGTAAGTATGAACATCCCAGTGTTTGATAGTTCACCGCATACGTATGCATATACTTATCATGCGACGAACTCTCGAAGACTGAAAGAGTGGAGTCTCCATCGGCAGTGTGAAGATTGCCAACTTACGCTACGCTAACACCACTGTAGTTGCTGCAAACGAATCAGACACTATTAGAACGTATGGAACAAGTGAGTGGCGAGCTTGATCTTGACTTTAACAAGAAAGGGTAAAACTAAAGCCAACATGATAGTGGTAAATCGTAAGAAACAGTTATGTACGATTCCCACCGACCGGGCGGAGTCGGCGCGCGCTCAAGCGCATCTAAATAGTTGCCAAATGAATGTAGAGCTTCTTTACGACAGTCAGATCCCATATTCGAATGTTATTGGTGCCGCTGCCGGCCGATCGGGCGCTTGCGGACGCGGACGGAGGTGCTCGGCTGTCGTCGCGCGTAAGCGGCTCCGTTCAGTTACCGCCGCGCGCCATCGGCTACGTTCAGTTACCGCCGCGCGTCATCGGCTCCGTTCGGCTACCGCCGCACGCCATTGGCTCCGCTCGCACGTCCGTCACCCTAGAATTTAATAGTCCGGACGGACGCAGTCGGCTGCCGCCGGGCGCTCCAGCGTGCGCTGGAACGTGGCGGCAGCCGAATCCGCCCGACCGGGTCACTGGACGCGGTCGGCCGCTGCCGGCTGCCAGAGCGCCCGTTGCGACGCGGCGGTAGCCGACCTGGCCCGGCCCGTTCTATGAGAATCGTACATTAGAACTCAGCGGAACACAGCGGACATTGCGGACATTGCGGACACTGCGGACAAGCGTATGGGCATGGTAAACTACGTGATGACCCGACTCAGTAAGATCTGGCTAGACTGATCGATCTCACTGAAGATCAAAAGCGGCCTAGTAAGGACAATGGTATTTTCAATCTTCTTACATGGCGCCGAAATATAATAAAAAGCTGACCGCTCACGTAACAGGCATTTGAGATGTGGTGCTGGAAAAAAATGTTGAGAATACCATCGCACCAATGTTCCCATTCGTTCCAGGAAAAAGAATGACAATCTGGAACAGTTCCAGGAAAGATTCAAGAAAGAAGATCAAGAGCAAGGACGTTCATGAACTGAACCGATCAGATTTGCGACACAATGTATGTCAACTTGGTGACGCCATGCGTTCTGGAGTAAACCGAAATAAGTGGGAAATTATAAATGAAGAATTATAAATAGATGGCACGACTCTCATGGGTCAGAATAACATAGGTTTTTGTCTAAGGGGGTAAAACTAATATTTAATCTAGTTATTGGACTGTGGCAGTCTGCCCTCGTTGATAGTCTTACCCTACCTTACCTTACATAATATAATTCATGCTCACCGTCCGCCGCAAGTTTAAACTAAAATGCCACCTGCGTTTGTATTAGATACAACGACCCTTGTCAGTACACCTGACAGCGACGTGCGACGTCGCGACGCAAGCGCCGCGTCCGGCCAATCATCGACCGTCAACGCAATCACGTCGCGACGCCATTTCCGGCCAGTAATCGACTTCCGGCCCGGATTAATCAAGTATTACAGCGCGAGCGAACTCACGAAAGAACCGGACGTAGTGAATATTCATAGCTGCATTCGATGTTACAATTGTCATCTGTCCAAAATATCACCACTACTTAAAATCTCAGCTACGACTTGGCTCACAAGGTGGGCGCCATGTGGGATGTTGATTTGACGATTATTGTCCCGATTTCAAGGGTCAAATACAGAAGGCTCCTGGATACGGCGCGCGTCGTCGGTGGTTCCGTTCTTCCACGATAAAAACCTGTATATTGGGTCTATGTTAATCACCAGGACATAAGTCAACCTTGTGAGATCTTCCTGCGATGTGTCTGCAGAAATAAATAAAAAAATGCTCGTAAGTAATTTTTTTTTTTAATTGTATTAGAAATTGCTTAGTTTGGGACCAGCGGGCCTATGATGGTTGCTTTTATCATGCGATAAATAAGTAACAATGCATCCGTCACGGTTTGACAAAATGCGAGTGAGAGTGACCAATGCTTTGTCACTCCTTTATCACGTGATAAACGCAATCATCATAGGCCTCCTGGTCGAATTGTGTTTAGACTGTCCCTTAATATATTTTTTTTATTATCAGTTTACGGACACGTCATTTTTTCAGGAAAAATACATATTAACAGTGCGATTTAACAGCATAGCGCTAGCCGAACTCGAAAATTTTATTTCTCCTCTCATCACCTCGAAATGGCTGGACGGATTTTAATAAATTTTAGCACAAGGATAGCTGGACATTTAATAATAGTTATAGGATACTTTTTACCGGACTTTGGTAAAGAAACAAAATACGTGGACAAAGTCGCCCGCGCTGTTATGATTTTTCCTTAAATAATAGAATAGAAATCAATAAAAAAATTAATTTTACAGATAAGTAAGTTCTAAAAGCACAGTTAGCAGCTGCAAATACAATAAAAATAGGTAATCTAGCGCATAGCCATTTCGCCGCTTAAGTGTTCGGGAGACACACAAATCTTGGTTAGGAGCCGGGCAGGTTTTATTCCCGGCATGGAAAGGCCTAGAAATTTATCTAAATCCGAAAATCTGCGCATTAAAGTTATGCGCTAGTACTGTCGCTGAGAAAACTGCTAGTTACAAATTGAAATAGGGTTTCAATTATAATAACATTTATTCAAGAGACATACAATCAAATTGATCAGTAAAACTAGATTTTCAAATAAAAACGAACCCGAAAAATTCATAGCAATTTTAATTCATAGAATTTTTAATGTCGTGTGTGTGTTTTTTCTAAAGTCTTTTTTTGTAGTTATGTTTTTTGAGGTCATTAGTTTCGTTATGAGTTCAAATGATCCTCAAATAGGTTACTAATCAGATAATAGTGTCACTCAGAGAGTGTATTTCGTGTGATTACTGTGTGAACAAACTCCATATTATATCGAATAAGGGATAAATAAAATAAATTTCCGTCAATCCTATGACACACAATTCAGTTAAGAGGCCTTATACCTTTTAATTTTTTTTTAATACTATGACAAATATATTGATAATTTCTAACAACTTTTTGAAGTGAATAATAATATTCCCCGGGTTTTAAGAAGTAACATAAGTATTTCATGCTTTCATTGCGTGCAGTCGAAAATAAGTTGGCAAAACTACGAGTAATTTTTGAAACAAAAATTATCAATGAAAATTCAAACTGTAGGTTTCAAATATATACCAATAAATCCAAATAGATAACTTCTAGGTAGTTACATCAATAATATGGAAACATGTTTGATCATAAAGAAAAATGCCTAAATAATCATCATTTTAAAAGGAATAAAGCCTCTTAATTACTGTACGGTCTGTACAAAGGTGCATTCTGCCCGTCAGCATTTTACGTCACGTAGCATTTATTCCATTACTTTAAGTTAGTGCATATCCGACAACCGCGGAGTGCACTCATTTGTATCATTTTATTACTTTATCAATAAATCATTATTTCGGTGGAAAACTGAAGTGTTATCATTATCAACTATCAACTCAAGTGTGTGCGAGACTGTCCCGTACATCTTTATGGTCCTTCGAACCGGATTTGAGATATCAGAACTATCGTCCTTCAAACAACTTTGTATCAGTGCACAGTGAAATTCAGGCCACGTGGTGTGACGACGCAACGTGACCTCAACTACGACTTGTGACATTATCTTAATATCATCATTTTCATTGGTGAATATCAATATCAAGTGTTATATCAATTATATCAAGACCAAAAGCTATATCAAGATTACCATTATTATCAAGAAAGAAATATTATATCAAGGTCATCAGGACTTCGTGCTGTAGTGATCCCACGTGAGTAGCGAATCGGTTATGACGGCCTCCCACAAGCGGGTCTCACCGTCTGATTGAGAGGCGCACATACTTACGGTGGACACTTAAGCACGGAACTGCGACCATCTTCTCGATAAAACTAAACGTGAAGCCATCATCTTTTAAATACATACCATATCAGAATAGAAATTGGAGATATATCAATCATGGAGGATTTACTGAACACTCAAGGTCAACTTGCAGATGCTATCAGCAAACTTTTGGTCAATTTCAAGAAGGATGGAGCAGAACGTAAGACTCCTCAAAATATCAAAAGGCGATTAGACACTCTCGAACAATATTGGAAAGATTTCCAAAATAATCATATCAGGCTTTGTGAATTTGAAAATCAAGACTACGTCTATTTTGCCGAAAATCACTACGATCACATATCAAGCATTTACAACGAAGCCCGAAAAACTATACGCCAATGTGTACCACAATATCAAGAAGAAAAACCTATTATCAAGCCTGCTTCCTCACAGTTCAACTTGAACATAGACTGGGACCAACCATCGGCGCCCGCAGGAGCCGGTCCTGCACCTCCTGGCCGAATGGACATATCAGCTACCGAGAAACCGGCACCTAAATCTAACCTTCAAACTACTGATCGTGGCAATCAAAGCAAATTGGAAGAAATGTTCCGAAAACAACAAAGTAATTTTAAAGCCTTTCAACGCGCTATCAACAATATCAAGTTAGAACTTCGTACCGAGAGGTGGGAACTCGAAGATGCTTTACGAACCATACAAGCTCGGTGGGCAACGGTCGACTCTTTACATTGGGAGATCGACAGTGAACAAATAAGTGAGAAACCTGAATATGAAGAAACGTACAACTTATGCGAACAGAAGTACGAGGAAGTCAAAAAACTTATTAACACCAAAATGTGGGCTTTTTCACATCAAGAAAGATCGACACCTAAGATTGAAATACCTACCTTTTACGGAAATTATCATATGTGGACATCATTTAAGGATTTGTTCACTGAAACTATACATAAAAACAATTCCATATCAAATGCGCAGAAAATGCAATTCTTAAAGAGCAAGGTCAAAGGCGAAGCAGAGAAGCTTATTCAACATTTAAATATCAGCACTGAAAATTATCAAGTATGTTGGGAAATCTTAAATCACCGCTACAACAACACCAAGCTAATATTCAGTTCCCATATCAATATTCTTCTGGGACTACCAAACATGCCACAGCAATCCGCTGTATCAATAAAAAGGCTACATGATACTACTATGGAGACCCTTCACGCCATACAAAACTTGGGCGTCGATACCTCCACTTGGGACCCGTTAGTCGTACACCTATTGGCGCAAAAATTGGACACGGAGTCTCATAATGACTACGTTGAGCATTTATCAAATCCAAGGGAGCTGCCTACCCTTGCGGAATTTTTGAGCTTTTTGGAAAATAAATTCACAGCTCTAGAATCATCTCGTCGAAAATACGAGTTAGCCAAACCTGTTCAATCATCCAACTACGAAAAAAGGTCTGGCCCTATAAAGACGTCGGCATACCCAAACCCTCGCTTCGAAAATCATATCAAGGAAAACCGATTTTATCAACCAATGCCCAACAAAAATAGTCACGGAACCCCAACGAAAAATTATCAAGCATTTGCAACTAATACAGTAAAGTGTTCATATTGCAATTATAATCATGAATTGTTTCGATGCCAGAAGTTTCTAGGTATGACACCTGAAACGAAGCTTGACATAATATCCACGCGGGAAATATGTCCGAACTGCTTATACAAACATCACGGAAAGTCATGTTTATCAGAAAAACGTTGCAAGCAATGTAGCGGCGAACATAATACGATACTTCATGAAGCCTTTGTCGGCAACAAGAAACAAGCCGCCATCGAACCGACTTCATCGAAAAATACAGGACACGTGTCTCAAGATGACGACCCTGAAACATTATTATCAACCGCCCAAATCAAGGTGCAATCAGCAGATGGATCCCATATAAAATTACGGGCATTAATAGATCAAGGATCACAAATATCAATTATCACCGAAAATGCTGCCCAGCGACTAGGCCTTCCACGTCATAAATATCATGGATCAGTTTTTGGAATCGGGAGCAAAGAAAACAATTGCAAAGGATTTATCAATATCAAGGCCACTTCATTACACTCGGATTACACTTTTAACACGAAAGTGTTTATCATGAATCGTCTTATCAATAATTTGCCTTCTCGGTCATTTATCAAGCCATCGTGGTCTCATCTAGAAGGTCTTCAGCTCGCAGATCCTGAATTTAATATCAGCCAACCCATTGACATTTTACTTGGCGCGGACATCTACTCAAATATCATTTTAAATACAATTATCAGAAAAGACGAAAATACTCCCATTGCGCAGGAATCTCGTCTTGGATTTATTTTATGTGGAACTATGAAATCTTATCATTGCAACGTCGTTGTAAACAACATTGAAGATATCAGTCGATTTTGGACAATTGAAGATATTGCCGACACCTCAGACGACTTATCATCAGAAGATCAATACTGTATAAATCAATTCAAGGCCGAAACTACCCGCGAAAATGATGGGCGCTATGTAGTACGGTTACCATTAAAACCCGATATACATGAGAAACTGGGTGAATCAAGACAGAAGGCAGTTGCTCAATTCTATCAGCTAGAGAAGAAATTTATCAAAAACCAAAAATTCGCAGAGGATTACAAATCATTTATCAACGAATATCATGAACTGGGACATATGCGTGAGTGTGAAAGAGACACAACACCTAGCAACTTCCTACCGCACCACGCGGTACAGCGAGCTGAATCGTCAACTTCGGCTTTACGCGTTGTTTACAATGCGAGCGCACCTACGGTATCAGGTTGCAGTTTGAATGATCTAATGTACAGTGGGCCAAATTTACAAGCCGATTTATTTACATTGATTTTGAGATGGAGACAATATAAAATAGCGTACACTGCTGACATAGAAAAAATGTTTCGGCAGATATTATGTCATGAACAAGATCAACTTTATCAAAAAATCATCTGGAGAAATCAACCGAATGAAGCATTACGCGATTATGCTTTGACTACTGTTACCTACGGAACCAAGGCCGCCCCCTTTTTGGCAATGATGACGCTTAAACAACTAGCCATAGATGAAGGTCATCGGTATCCAGAAGCAGCCAAGGTTCTAGAACAAGACTTTTATATGGACGACCTTCTAAGTGGCACGCATAGCCTTGAAGCAGCCAAGAAAGTTCAAGGTGACCTTATCAACCTCCTTAAAGCAGGTGGTTTTAATTTAAGAAAGTGGTGTAGTAATAATCCAGAGTTGTTAGAAAACATGAGCACCACTACGCATCAACAAGCATTTGATTTCAAGCATCAGGAATCTCAAAAAACATTGGGACTGCGATGGAACCCACGAGAAGATACGTTTACATTCCAGTTCAACATAGACACATCAACTACCAAGAAAGTTACAAAACGCTCTCTGTTATCAGACATCTCCAAGGTCTTTGACCCTTTGGGGTGGCTCTGTCCCGCCACAACCAAATTGAAGTTACTGTTTCAATCAGTCTGGAAACAAAATTTAGACTGGGATGATCAAGTACCAGCAAATATTGAAAACGAGTGGAGAAGTATCAAAGAAAATCTAGAAGAAATCAATAACATATCAATCCCAAGATGGTTACAAAACACTGAGAACGACAGTATTGAATTATTTGCATTCTGTGACTCATCTGAAAATGCATACGCATGCGTAATATACAGCATCATTCGAGCGAATCGTGAGAAATCGAATGCCTCACCCAAAATCACTATCGTAGCAGCCAAGTCAAAATTAATTCCATCAAAGAAAAGCATGTCCTTACCAAGACTCGAATTATGCGCGGCATTATTGTTATCAAAATTACTGAAACGCGTAAAAGACAGCTTATCAAGCAACAATATCAAATCATTCTGCTGGACGGATTCTACTGCCGTTTTGGGGTGGATCCAGGGCGACATCAACCGCTGGAAGCCATTTGTATCAAATAGAGTACAACAAATCAAGGAAGTAGCACCTGCAGATTGCTGGCGCTATGTTAAATCAGCAGAAAACCCATCAGACTGCGCAAGCAGGGGTATCAATGCTACGCAGTTAAAGGAACACCCATTGTGGTGGAAAGGACCTTCATGGTTGTCAACGTTTGAAGCGAAACCTCAAGAACATGCCTATACTACAAATGAAGATATCAAAGTATCAAAACAAACAAACGTCACAGCGCTACGTCACAACAACGACGTCATCAGTGATTTAATAAGTAAACATAGCAATATCAACCGTATGACACGCGTACTGGCGTGGGTGTTGCGCGCTATATCACCTTGCAAACAAAAATTGCCTTATATCACAGTACCTGAATTACGAAAAGCCAGAGAGATGATAATCAAACATGTACAAGAAGAATCATTTCGAGAAGACATAAACAACTTGTCGCGAAACGGACAAGTGAAATCAACCAGCGAAATTGTATCATTAAATCCTTTCCTGGATGGAAATGGATTACTGAGGGTCCGCGGCAGAATTGGCAAGGCAAACATCGATCCAAATATGAAGCATCCGCTTATCATGCCACATCAAGGACATATGACCAACCTTCTCATAGAAAATGCACATCGAATGACCCTGCATGGTGGAGCACGTCTGACCTTGAGACAGCTCAGATATCAATTTTGGATAATAGGAGGCAATCGAGCCGTTAAAAAGTTTATCACCCAATGTGTCATATGTAGACGTCATAAAGCTGCAAAGCAAGAACAAATAATGGGAGACTTGCCGGCCGCGCGGTGTAACCCGACGCGCCCATTTTATCACACAGGTGTGGACTACACTGGGTTCATCGAAGTTAAATCAAATAAGGGCCGAGGTATAAAGACAACAAAGGGCTATGTTGCGGTGTTTGTGTGTATGGTGACAAAAGCCATACATCTCGAGTTAGTATCGGACCTCAGCAGCTCAGCATTCCTAGCAGCTCTTCGGAGACTAGCGGCACGTCGAGGAGCTCCACGACACCTGTACAGTGACCAAGGAACAAATTTTATTGGTGCTAACAATCGATTAAATCAAGAATTCATAGATTTGAAAAACACATTGGACGCTGATTTTTTCGCAGCGATATCAGAAATGGAAATTGAATGGCACTTTAACGCCCCTTCATGGCCGAGTGCTGGAGGCTTATGGGAGGCATCTGTCCGTAGCCTCAAACATCATCTTCGTAGAGTCATGGGAGAGCAGAAGCTGACCTATGAAGAGTTATCAACACTCTTAGCACAAGTTGAAGCATGCCTTAATTCAAGGCCCTTGTGTGCAATCACTGAAGATCCTGATGATCTGGACTTTTTAACACCTTCTCACTTCCTATCGAGTGGTCCAAATTTAACGATCACTGAAACTGAAAAAGATGAACGCACAAGATGGCAACTTGTACAAAAAATATTCTCAGATGTATGGAAAAGATGGAAGTCGGAATATCTTTGTCAATTATCAAAGAGAAGCAAGTGGCTGAAACCTAAGGAAAACATGAAAGTTGGAGACGTTGTTATCATCCATGATGTTAATCTGCCCCCTGGAAAATGGCCTCTTGGCAGAGTTGAAACCGTACACCCGGGTCACGATGGGTATGTACGTGTAGTATCAGTTAAAACGAAAAATGGAATTATCAAGAGACCCATTACAAAAATATCAAAATTGCTTGCCAGTCAAGAATCAGACAATGATTCAAAACCAGATCCCGGACCGAAAAACCCGAAAGTATAAAGTGACACACAACACTACCAATGTGAACTCAGCCTAATAATAAACAAATATCAAGTGGAACTTTACTGGCGAGAACAAAAACTATTAAAACATTATCTTACAACTACGTCACGGGTTCGCGGAACTATAGAGTACTACAGCGGCATAATGCTCACTCAGCAGGCCGCACGCTCGACGCGCTAATGTCGAGGTCGAGGTCTTATCAACAAGGTCGGATATCTAGCGAACTGTTTACTTAGAAATTTAGACAATAATTTTGCAGAACAAGAATAGAGGAGATAGAGGAAAATCTGGAAAGTACAAGTTATAAGTGTTCTATACACAAAATACAAAACCGAAGGAGCAACCCATGACTAAAATAAACATGGATCTATGACCAACGCTGGAGTTAAAATATCAAGGAGCACTCGACAAGGCGGCGTCAGCTTTCTTCGGCGGGCGCTTTATTGCGAGTGCAAGATTTATTTAGTATAGTTTAACATTACTATATTTTTTTATAAGTTCATTATTTTTGTATAACTTCATCATCCTTCATCTCGCGCGGGGAGCATGTACGGTCTGTACAAAGGTGCATTCTGCCCGTCAGCATTTTACGTCACGTAGCATTTATTCCATTACTTTAAGTTAGTGCATATCCGACAACCGCGGAGTGCATTCATTTGTATCATTTTATTACTTTATCAATAAATCATTATTTCGGTGGAAAACTGAAGTGTTATCATTATCAACTATCAACTCAAGTGTGTGCGAGACTGTCCCGTACAATTAATTATTAGTTTTTTCTCGTTTCATAAAATTATTTGCTATTGAAGATTGATTAGAATGCCTTTCTTCTAATTTGCTTCCAAAACAGCCAAAAAAGCTCTTCCACTTTTCTTACCAAAACATAATCACAATACATGTTCTACAAAATACATGAGACTGCAGTAAACTCTTTCCACTAACCGCTAAAAATAGTCTTTATTTTTATTTATAAATCGTTCTCATTTTGCAAAAAAAGCAGGTATGATTTGAGAAATAGATGACCCAAGATAAGTTCAGCCCCGTAATACTAAACCAACCTTGCTGTCTCGTTTTAAAGCAGTGAAGTGAAAGGGACAGCGCGGTCGATCGCTCCATTAGTCGCGGCTTGGAGCGTACAACTTGTTAATATTTTATAACTAGGTGCGACACGCGAACGCGACAGCAAATAAATTGCGGCATATAACTTTTACTCGCGTCTGTACGCGTAAATTCAAATAAATGAGCGAGCCCGGTTAGTTACGAGGTATTTATTCTTATAAATCGGACTTTATGCGGGGCCCGTAAAGAAGACTTTTCTGCCGCTTTGCCTACACGTACGGGTACTGGAAGGCAGCGTTGCTCAATCTGCGCTGCGCGGAGTCTTAGGGGACGAGACCTTAGGATACACCTGTTTTTGGGGTTCCGTACGCCGTACCCTTTTACTAAGATCACTGTCCGTCTATCTGTCTATCACCAGGCTGTATCCCATGAACCGTGATAAGGAAACAGTTGAAATGTTCACAGATAATGTTTTTCTGTTGCCACTATAACAACACGTACTAAGTCGAGTCCGACTCACACTGGACCGGGTTTTACTTTGCAAATATTTGCTGCTATTTAGCTAAGAACGAGGGTTCGACAGACAAGGATTTCTATGAAAAAAGATGCACTCAAATCGGTTTATCCGCTTGGGTGCTACGATGCGACAGAGAGATGCACTCCTCTTTTTCGATGAGGGTTAAAAATACAATTCAAATGAGATTTTTTTTTGGAGTACAAAAAATCCAATAAGAAATAATTTCAGAAAAAACTTATATTCCGAACTTAATTTATCAATTTGTACATACTTTAAAATAAAATTGTGGCTCCGTAAAACATGACAATGCTCTAAAAACGTTAAAGAGGCCTTATTCCTTTTAAAATGCTGATTGTTTTAGACATTTTCTCTATGAGCAAACATGTTTCTTAACATATTATTCATGTTACTACCTACCTAGAACAGGGCTATTGGGACTTATTGGTACACTAGCTTTTGCCCGCAACTACGTCCGCGTGGAACTTAGAAGTATGGAAGCAACCTCGTACAACACGATAGATAATTATCCACCTAATCACCTTAATTAATAAAAGGGATTATTAAAAGCGCCTAAGCAAATGTAAGAGCAATTGTGCTTTTGGTCTAATAATTACATTTCCTACAGCGTCATCAATGTCATCATGAATTACTTACTCACTTTTCAATCTTTTTAGGGATAATTTAATTTTAAAGGATGACAACTATTCTATGTCCTTCCTCGGATCTTAAACTATCACCATGCCAAATTTCATCAAAATCGATTCAGCGGTTTATGCGTGAAGAGGTAACAGACAGACAGACACACTTTCGCATTTATAATATTAGTATGGATATTTGAAACCTACAGTTTGAATTTTTCATTGATAATTCTGTGGCTCTAGTGAAAAGGGGTTAAAGTGCACTTATGACCTTTTTGCGTTATATACACCAAAATTCACAAAAAAAATTGCGCATCTTTTGGTGTAATCGGAGCTAAGTTATCTTTTAAAATGACAAAGTTAGGATTGTGCCAAATGGTACATCTGGTGAATTATGTCGTGAAATATGGTGCAACTAAAGTTAACAATGAACAATTTGGGGTTTTGTTTGTGGAGAACGATTTAAGTTCATTTGTCTCTTTTGACGCATCCTGTGTTACAAAACAAGATTACATACCTTATAGAATATAAATCGACTTTAATCTGTATTCACGACTTAATGTTAAACATTACTGATATAACTCGAATTGTATCTTTTAAGAAATCTGGTATTTTATGATCAATGTTTACTTGTACCGATTTGCACGAGCAATTTACCCATAATTCATAAAAATAAATCGAAATTAATCCATAGTCACGAATAATTATTTAGTATTTATTGGTGTATATAGACTTATACCGGTGAGATATATCATTTTACACCACGATTATTACTTGTATCAAAAAGTTCTTTTTATAAAGCCTCTTCGCTGTGGTTTATTTTAAGTACACTTGAGTCTAATCGATCATCCTATTATAAAATTTGGGTCACCAGTATGTAGAATGACCTACAGTAGTGCTGTAGGCATTTTTTTACAACTTATTGTACTTGCAATGTACCTACCTATGTAACTGTGTTTGTTCGGGTGGGATCTTGCAATTCAATTTTGAAGCAGCATATTTGCAACCGATTGAGCTAAAATCTTTCCCAAGTACCTACTACCTACTTAACATGACAATACAATAATATGGTACTATGGGGCTGGTCTGATGATGAAGCCACCCCTAGGACTAAAAGTATTTTTTTAGTTTGTTACACAGAATGGCAGGCCGATCTTGAATCGATCGAATGCTCAAACTTATTGAGGAGAAAGGTGGCAACAATTTCGTCGACTCTATCAGCACTCCAGAAAAAGGCAGATCGTATTGCTTACTGATTCCGACTCAGAAAAATTACAAGAAACGAAAGAAACCGGAACGGCAGAAGAAGCAGAGCAACTTTCGTTTTGGGACAAAGTTGGTCAAGGACGAAAAGGATAGCCTAGAAAAAGTGAGAAAGAGAGAATAAACATAGGGAGGAAAGGAAAAAGAGGAGACATTTTGGTAAATAGTATGAAAGCAAAAAAAAATAAAGAGAGTTTAAGATGCTAGGAAATTGTACAATGAAATGCGCAATAAATATACAAGAAGAACTTAGAAAAAAATATTTGAGAGTTAATTTGGCTTTAGGAGAATGTAACAAAAGGGTTCAGTTCATTGCTAGGTAATTTAATGGACGCAACAACAAAGAATAGACAGTTTGCAAATTATTAAAAAATAAAGACAGTGTGTCATCGCATTTGCAGAGGCTGCTAATGCGATAACCATTTGACGAAACATCAAAGTTTGTTCAAGGAGTAACTGACAAACTTAAAATCAGTGAAGATTTGAAGAACTGGTCCTAGATTCAGCGAGATGGATTATGCTGAGTACCACAAAAATAAGTAAAAGTTGATTGAAAGCCGTCGAGAAACATATTTCATTATTTCCTGTATATGAAAGACTTAACAGCGGTCCAATACGGATATCGGTAAAAAAACTGTTTTTTGTTGAATTTGATAAACCCGAGTGTAAGATCTTTTACGAAAATTTGTTATGTTCTGGGGGTGTTGTAGATTCCTATCCTTTGGCGCCAACAGAGCACAGGCAAGAATTGATTTTATACAAGAATTAAAATTATACAAGGTGACACCCAAAATGTGATACCTACATGTTATTTTCCGTTTCTAAATATTCACAATTGCGATCAAATTTTAGTATTAAGGTCTCATACGTAGTTTTTGTAATTGTAATTCAACTGGAAAAACTAAATTTTGTACTTATCTCGTTTTAGGTATATCATCTTGTATCGCTTAATATGTTTTTCTATTAGACGATTGATTGAGGAAAGATCCAAATTTAGTTAAAAGCTATGAGAATAGTTTTATATGCTAATTTTGACTTTTTCTGTCATTTTTGTGATAATGAATCAATAAAAATAAAGATCTTTTATTGCCACTGCACCGCAAAAAATGGATATAACTTTAAAAAAACCATTGGTAAAAGTGTGTTTGTATTACAGTACACCTAAATTAATTGCGTGCAAAAAGGTAAAAGTTTATTTTCTTAGGATTATGTCTGAAATAAAGCTCTTAAATGATAGGTTTCGTTAAGTCAGGTATTTCTTATTTAGGGTGTTCATGTATTTTTGCTTTATAAAAGGAGATAACTTCAAATAAACAGAACAGCATGTCCATTTTCACTTTCTAAAATAAGGGTGAAAATTGGTATAAGTTCAGTTATATTCCCGGGTGGTGTAAATATTATGGGTGAAAAAGGGTACAAAGTCAGTTATGTCCTTAAGAACACTTTTTGGCACGGATATAAGTCACATTTTTTTTTAACCGTTAACTTTGGAGAAGTAAGAATATTACCCCGTGAAAGAGGATTTTTTATGTATTAAAACTGCATTTAAAGTTTATTTGTAAGTATAGCGGTTGAAGTACAGTGATCAAAAGTTTGAATAAATTTAAGCCGCAACGGTTTTTTGAGTCTCCTGTAAAGTAGTGTTTTTCGAGTTTAACCCCTTTTCACTAGAGCCACAGAATTTTTGTTTCAAAAACTACTCGAAATTGACAAAATTCACGCGGAAAATGAGTTTTTTCACCTTATTTCCGAGTGCACGCAATGAAAGCATGAAATAGCTATGTTACTACCTAGAACTTGGGGAAAAGTATTATTCACTTCAAAACGATGGCTGAAATTATCAAAAAAAAATATTTTTTTAAAAGTAATAAGGCCCCTAAAATTCGCAAAAAAACTTACCTCGGTTTTGCTAAAAATAGTCTAAAACTCTGTTTCAATAAAAATATAAAGAGATAGGTAGTAAAAATATTTACATCTAGCTATACATAGTTAAAATTAAAAGGCCTTATACCAATCACTCGCAATGGCTCTGTTCTAAGTAGTACCATTCATTTATATGTTAAGAAACATGTTTGATCACAGAGAAAAATGACTACAACAATCAGCATTTTTGAACAGATAAGGAGCCTTAAGGGTGACTTAAGAAAGTTTGAGAATCGCTCCTGTAAGGGTACCTTCTGAAGGGAGAGGTTGATGGCTCGCGTCGCGCCGCGTGTAGCTGCTGGTTACTGCCGCTTTCGTCACATCAGAGGCTGTAAAAAGAACTGACTTTCGACGGGTAACATCTGAAGGGAATGAAATAAACAAAAAATACGGATACACACATATCTCAAACCAACCTTATTATTCTAGGTATACTTTATATGAGTCTTTTTTTTTATTCATTAGAGGTTATTCAGATTAAAGTTTTATACCTACTTACTTATCTTTTTTATATAATATAACACTACATATCTTTAAAACAAAAGAAAAATAAAACAACACAATGAGTCATTTTATATTAAAAAAACAACCGCGAGTCTCAGACATTAAAATAGAATTAAATGAATAAGTAATTTTTAATCGACATAAAAAAAAGCATCAATATCTCTGTTTGTCGGTGCATATGTGATTTTTTTTTTATGTAAATTTTCCCCCTACTCAAAGTAGGGCCAAGTCGCTGATTTGCTAAATTATTTTATGTTTGAAAGGGTATACTTTTTAGTTATATAGAGTTATCCATAGAGTGTGCCATAGTGATCGCGGTTTAGAAACATTCTACATAGGTCAGTTACGCGGAATCGGTACGAAGCGAGTAAAGGGATGTCTCCGAGAGTGAAATATGCGGGCTCCGGCTGCGCTCGACGGGATTCAAAACGCAGTTTGTTCCCTTGTAGTTTAATGTTGCAGTTTCCATTCAAAATGAATCTGTTCAGATTTTCATGCGTATGGAATAATTGCTTTTTGATTGGATTGAAATATTTCTGACATTTTATTAAAGCCATTATATAAGCTTAGGATTATTTCATAACCATCTAAAAAAAACACTTTCAGACACCGATGAAATGGAACCATTGATGAAACATCCATCAAACTGATTTTTCATACAAATAAAAAAAAACGCAAAATTACGCTCTTTTTAAAGATAATAAACTCAAAGCAAAAGACTGTTGCAGGATTTAATGACATTCATATATGTAAAATTATAAGAGTCATTTTCAAAACACATGTACATAGTTAACTATACTTTAATGAAAACAAAACTTAATTGATTCCTTTGTGTAACGATGGTTACCCATATCTTTTGTATGAGTAACTTACGATACACAAAAGAAGCGATCGTAATTTTGTTTTTATTAAGCCTTTAACTATGTATGTACCTACATGTTTTTAGAAACTGGCTCATAAAAGTTTCAGAAACAACCTTTTAAGGCATTTTGGACACGACGTGTTTTATATGCGTAATAACGCAATTTGATCTCATACTAAAACTTTCAAGTAAAATTGTTTTACAACTTTCAATGCAAGACAATATCTTTAACTTTTATAACACCGGAATAATAGGCAGAGTGAGTACACCTTTGATGTGTGCTGAATATTTCATACGCAAATACATGAATATCAGTGAACGCAGCATTATCACGCAAAAGAGCGGAGCTGGGCCACAATAACGCCAAAGCGGTCGGTTAATAAAAATTCCTGAGCATAGAAGTTATTCTGTAAGAGACCCCAGGGGAGTGAGGGCGCAAGTCAAGCGCGGTGACGGAAATATTGAAATGAAAAAAGAACCGACACAAAAAACTGAAAAGCCGCCAAAATAATCCGTTCAGGGCACTGAAGGTGGTTCCAAAGGTGATTCAAATGTAATCTGTACAAGTGTATACATTTGAATCACGTTTGGAAGTCGGTGCCAAACCACTCAATTATTACTATGCAAACAGATGCCACGCATGAAGCCTTTAATTTGGGTTTTTACGAGTACGTTCGATAAAGAAGTTTACGTGAGGTTTGGCACCGACTTCAAAAGATGATTCAAATGTAATCTGTACATGAACGGGTTATTTTTGGCTGAGAACCTCCTTTTTTGAAGTTGGTTGAAAATCATCTTCATACTACGAGTAAGAAGTCGACGGCAACAACGTACAAGGTGCTAAGTGCTAAAAGGTTCGAACTACACCAGCTGCAGCATAATGATCTAGAAGTCGAGACCTATCGCCTAGTATAAAAAAATTCTTAAAATGTCGCTTAGTATAGATTTTATGAATGACGCATACAGTTCCATCTGTATCAAAAATGTGTATACTAACACGAACACCATTCTAAGTGCCACATCGAACCGTACACAATGAATGCTATCTCACTCACTCGCGCACATAGAGCGCTATTTACCACATAGCACTCAGTACGCGGCCGATCGGCAAGTCAACGGTCGTGAATGCTTCGATCGTTTCCTAGAGAATATTAACATGATACTACCTTGCTTTTGTCTTAATTCACAGTTTTAGTTAAGACGTTTGTTGAATTCATTCGATCGACCAATTTACTAAAAAAATATGTTAGTTGAATTATGACGGGGAAACGAGCGAGATGGTTGGAACCTAAATCAGGAGCGCAGATCGGGTCTGGGTTGCGTCAAAACAGATCTAAATAAATCAGCCACAATAAATGGAGGTATGTAATATTTATTTTTGCGCTTACTTTATTTTTCTTAGTTATTATTTAAAAAAAATATGTAAAGTGTTCGATGTGACACATAGTCCTACATACATGTAAAGTATCATTTAAGAGAACTACGTGTACAGGTCTATCTGCCACTTAGAACTGTATTCGTCATTATCAGTGCTGTAGTGAAACAAAGTACGTTATTCTATGTACCACTTAGAATTGTTTACGTCATTTAATCAGTTAGTTAGCACTATTTACATTTTCAAATTGTTTTTGGACACACTCAAATAGTGTAGTATCTGTCATTGCAAGTGCTAATTTAAGTTTTAAAAGATATATTGTGTTATGTAATCATAATCTGCAATAGTTAGGTAATCATTACTATCGCAGATTAAGGTTTATTTTTTCTTATGTGGGCGGTTTCGTGGTAAGCACGTAATCCTTATTTCGATCACTATTTACTTTGCACTACTAATATAGCTTTCACGTTTGAAAATATGCTCATAGTGGTAAAGAAAGCTATACTATGTTGCTTTAATTTGCATGGTATTTGATTTTCAGACCCACCTCTAAGGATCGTGCGAGGAACTGCGTTTGAGGAGACAAGGACACGCATTCCACAAATACAAACATGTTTAGTCAATCAAAAAATCAAATCCCATGTTTTGTTAATGACTCTGATTATAATGCAGCTGAAAATAGGGAACCGTATGATCATACTTTTAAGGTCCATCTTAAAAGTATGAACGAGTTGGAGAGCCCAATTGAATGCTGTATTAGTAAGCCACGTAAAAAGACTGGGATGAAATCTATTCAATCTCTTATTCCTGAGAATCGATCACGATCGGGAAAGTTCGTTATAGTCGTCATTATCTAACGCTATAATTATTTAAGTTGTCTTTATCGGTCTCAATTGGTCATCAATGTCATCATCCTCAACGATAGCTTGTTGTCTAGCTCTTAGTCAGTTTATTAAACCGTCGAAACTATCCCAACCATGGAATCTAAGTTCTTTACGTGTGATTGGGACGACCCACGATGAGATTGGGACTTATGCCTTAGAAAGAAACAAAAATACTGTTCATTGAGCTTTTCAACTCATGAAAGAAAGACCCGATATATTGTGCATTCCCCTGATGATGTTATTTACTATCAAAGGCTCATGCAACAGATTTTATTCCTTAATCCAATAGTATTTGTTTTTTGGTGAGGTTGAGATGTTCTACATACAGTTCCATGCGCCAGGTTAACCCCACAATACTCTGAATAAATCCCGGATTGGTAGCCTACACGAAATTAGTATTGCTATCAAATAGCTGAGCAGAGGATAATGATGGAGCTACATCTGAGATTCTGAAATCAGTTGATAAACTGGCAATGAAAACCCCTTCCAAAGCAATTTAATCAACTTACTCGAGGCAAAACTCAAACATGTCCCAGAAGTGTGGTACTGCTCTTCTTTAACGAAGTTTAAAAGACCCTTCTTAGAAATTACATCCCCATTTCATTTGTGAGTCATTTGTATAACATGCTGTCGAGACTCTCATCATGGACCGTGTCGCACACGACTTTTAGCCTCCTGAACAAGCCGGTTACGTTACCGCAAAACTTCAGTACCGTAGACAACGTCCATATGCTACAGTTTATAATACAGAAGACTGGTCAGTATATCAGCTAGCAGCCGTTATACTTAGCATCTTTGTATCATAAGAAGGCTCTCGATTCAAGTACAACATGGACGGTGCTGTAGCCTCTCCATTGGTGTGCAAACGTCTATCAATCAGTATATTGAGGTGCTGAGGTCTTTAATGTTTATACTAAAGCGCGACGACAAAGGTTCGTTTCTAAGACCAGAAATCGAAACCTATTCAATTAGAGCGTAGCCTGAGACACGGAGACGCAATATCTATACCTAAAGTGTACACAGCTGCTTATTATAAATATATCCAAGCATTTAGTTTAAGTACGGACATAAATAATTACCATCAATGGCGAAGACCTGCTCTCATCTGATGGTATCGTTGTCAATACTAGTCACGGCGGAGAACCTAGAAGATCTCGACAAAATAGTCAAAGACTTCAAGTACAGTCTTCCGACAAGTGTATCTTAAAATGAACACTGAATACGAAATTCATATTAATTTTTCATTCTCGATTATATAAACAAGACTATGACTAAACAAATAAGTAATTAAGAACAATGTTATATACGTTGCTCCTTTTTTCCAATCCATTCCGTGATTAGGACTGAGATGTAAGGTTCTAGTAACCCTTTGTAAAATGTATAATTATGTACAATATGTTTACATTTTATATTGAATAAATATTACACCTAATATTATTTTAATTTGATATAGAACTTTCTACATAATGATTATTAAGCTATATCAAATGTCGAATATGATTCTATCTGCAAAATGTGTCAAAATTATAATTCAGCACATTTTTACACAATGTTTATACAACCAAAAATAAAATAAAGAATAGTGCATTAGAGCTATGTAATATATTTTAAAAATATAATCAAAATACGTGATTTAAATTTGATGACTTAATTCACACATAGAACGTTTTACAGTGAGTCGGACACTTTTATTACCAAGTATAATATTCCAAGTACCTGATAGACCTGCATACGTTGATTTTATAGAAAACTATAACCAAGTATAAAATTCTAAGTGCCACATAGACCTGCTTACGCAGTTGTTGGACCAAATTTTAACCTAGTATAATGTTCTAAGTGGTAGATAGAACTTTATACACAACGGTTAGCAAATATTTATGACTTAATCTAGTGGTCTATCTGCATTTTCTCGAAAACTACCATTAAATTGAATTATATGAAAATAAAATAAGCAATAAAATATAATTATAATCATGTGTTCCAAATTTCAGTTCATTATCTTTAATACGAAAAAAAATATAACGATTCTACTTCTACGATTCGGTTTTTTGGCTCTCCTGTAAAATTGTAATTTTTCAATTAGAATCATATACGTTGTTGTCGTCGGTGCTTTAAGCCACAGTGCTGCTCACAGCATAACGCACAACCTATCTCAAAAAACGTCACTGTAACCAGTCTTACGCCGCCCGCATCCTACGAGATCCATCTACCAGATCAACAGGCCTCCTTGTGCCTACCCAACTGCGTCTTCAGGTGGTGGCCACTCAAAAACTCTACGGCCTCAGCTGCAGTCGCTGCACTTTAAGCATTGAAACTTTTCCAGCTATATCAGTTATGTTAGTTCATTTTCGGATCTCTCTATTAATAATTTGATTTCGTACAGAGAGAAGATTTTCATAAAGACCTTTTCTCGACTTTGAGCCATCTTATAAGGACATTGACACCGCCTATGACTTGTATGGGAGTCAGCTTGTCCCTGACACAGCGCCACTCTGCGAGGTGAGAAAATACCTGCAAAACGCCCAATTTCCCAGGAGCGCTGTGTTTTGAACCTCCCCGCCGCCGTCCATGGCTTGTGGCGGTTCTTGCTCCTCCCTGACACACCGCCGCTCTGCGAGGTGAGAATATACCTGCAGAGCGCACAATTTCCCAGGAGCGAGCGCTGTTTTTAGAGGATACCTCGCCGCCGCCCATGGCTTGTGGCGGTTCTTGCTCCTCCCTGACACACCGCCGCCGCTCTGCGAGGTGAGAATGTTCCTGCAGAGCGCACAATTTCCCAGGAGCGCCCTGCACTCTGCACTTACCTATCTTCAACTTTTCGACAACCGGGACTCGGGCTTGATAGAGGGATACATTTTTCTGGCTAACTTTTGGATAGTGAATGGAAATTAGAACTACGTTAAAGCATTATATCAAGGCTCACATTGTTATAAGGCAAGAAGTCCTAGGCGATGGTAGGTTCTTAGGTATTTTATTCCTAACCTTTTGAGCGCCAAAGACGGCAAACGACGTCGACGGCAAGTTGTGCCCTAGACGCTAAGACGTCATTTCCCGCTATACAACGTCATACTATCTACTCCCAGCTTGGCGTCAGGGACACAGTTCTACCATGTTACGGTAAAAGGTCCTATCTTTATACGGATGTCATAGTAAGATACGTCCTTTTAGCGTAGCATGGCAGAGTCGAAGAGCTGATCAGCCAAGAGGAACGATCGTGATTGCGTATGGACAGGTGAAACCGAGTGTTACTTGGAGTTAAGGAGTGCTCCCGGTTCTGATTTTGCACGGCAAGGACCGGGAATTCCTAGTTCCAGTTACTGGATTTGTATACAAAAAGAGGACCGAGAGGACGCCCTACATGGGGTCAGGCAAATGTATGACTACGACGAATACGATAAAACAATTGAGTTTCTTTCGGAGTTTCATCTCAACAGTGGTCACAGACCTGTAAAAGAGCCCTTGCGGCTTATTTACAGAATAAAGTTCATTATTTCAATATGTTCCAAGTGTACCAACCCGACCCGACATGAATAATGTGTACAAGCTACGAGAGTACAAAATGTTATACAATAGTATATTCAAAAACCCGCCACAGATGCTTGCTTACGAAATCGGGTACACTAATGTACAGTACGCAAATAAAATTATGTACTTTAATGTGCAACAAAACGTTTAGCCCGGACTTTAAAATAGTGCATGTTGAAGTTGGCCTTTTAAATTAGGTTTCGTACAGCAACGTGACTGGAAAGGAGAACATTACTTATAAAGTTGGTACATTGTGAATGCAACAGATTCATAGCATAACCGAACTGTTCTGTATTGAGAAATAAATATAAATACAAAATGTATTAATTACATGTTTGTAAGTTTTACACACATAGTCTCAAATTAAACAACTTTGTAGGTGTACAATATAATAATTATGTGCATACCTATGACGTTTTACAAGAAGATACATTAAACATTATACACTAATATGAGAGCTGAAATATGTAATTCCCAGATCAAGATCAATGACATAAGCTCTCTCTAAGGCGGCGTCATGATGATGACAAAATGCCGTTATATTTGAAAAATTTAATGTTAAAACCGAGAAAATCAAATGATTTCTGCTCATTTACTTGTGATTTGAGATTCCGTTTTCTTTTTTACTTTGCTCAATTTGTGTATTTACGCATTACGCAAAACGGCATTTTGGGGCTAAAATCACACTGTTAATGAGAATTTGACACATATACGCATCTGTTACTGTCCGGAGATCAACAAAAACATATCCGCTGACTCGGCTAATGTCAGCTACTTTTGAATGTAGATACATTCTGTACCTGTACGGAAACTTCGACATTCTAGTAGCGGTCGCGGGAGGCGAAAAATGAAACGGTTGCGGTCGGACTACAAGCCCATGTAACTTTGTTTGACAAACAAGTGCTCCGAGTTTGATGGATGCGTGCCTGACGAGTGTAACGGGATATTTTATTTATTTAATCTTTATTCCACAAAAGAAATATTATCGTACAATAGAAAGACTGAATGCCATGAGCATTGCAGTCTCTAGCTCGAATGGTATATTTTTAGGTAAACCAAGAAGTACCTGACTTTTTAGTTAAACGTCAAACGCTAAATAATGGTTTTTGAAATTACTTTTCGTTATAATAATGTTCGATACCCCTCGATTATATTTTTGAGTATTTAAGGCGTAATTTTCAAAAGCAACAATTACCATTTTGATGACGTCGGTTTAAAAGCCCGGAAAACATGTTTAACTTACCTATTTAATTCAGTAGCAACTTTGATACCGTTCGGGAAAGGCGCTAATATTGTGTTTGGTCAAACAGCCTTTTGCAATTACACGTAATGATCAGACATAGAAGTAGTAACATCACAGTAACACGGATAGAGCAGCATATCGCCTGCCATATTACCGAACTGAGCAACGAGCAACAAACGGCGCACCTCGCGCGGATTTGCCATGCAAATGTCTCTGCATTGCTCAGAATGTTTCACAATGTTCCAACAAACGGGTCCGGTATGATTGCAGTGGTAACGAGACAACTTTAGTGTCGGAAGTACTTGTAGAGCTAAAATAATCCTCACTAGTCAGCTCCTAGACTGATTCTCGGTAGGTATGATGTTTTGCACTAGGTAAAAGAAGAAGTAATGTTAATGTAAGTATTGTCTTGCATATTTGTGTATCTTTATTTATTATTATAATTATATTATTGCCATTTAAGTTTCTCTTTTGGTATCAAGTTCATAGTTGACAGGCCCTGCACCATAAAAATATTTCTGTTGCCTAATGGTTGAAAATGCAATACTTAAATTCGCCATATTATGTACACTTTTTATGCAATAAAGTTAAAATGAATAAATTATGCACGATTATAATTATATAAACAGCAACATCTCAGAAAATACCGACACGTGAGTCAGTCGAGTAATTTGATTTATAAACGCCTTTGGAACGGCGCGACATTCTTCACCTGTGCCGAAATGCCTCGACATTATAATGCGAGTTTCTTGTAAATATCCGACATAATGACTATAACATGGCAGCTTTTGTACGACGATTGCTTGTTTTATTACAAACCCATTAGATCAATATATATATATAATATCATCAGGAGGCCTATGATGGTTGCATTTATCGCGTGATAAATAAGTGTCAGAGTATCTGTCACTCACACTCGCATCTTGTCAAAACGTGACCGATGCTTTGTCACTTATTTATAGCGTGATGAAAGCAACCATCATAGGCCCTCAGAAGAAGGTGTAGCTATACTAATAGTAAGTATCTCTATTGCCCGCCACGTTACAGGACTGAGCAGTGAGCACCTCGCGCGGATTTGCAATGCAAATGTCTTCAGCATTGTTAAGAGTATTCTACAGTGTTCCAAGAAACGGGTGTAGTTTGATTTTTCTACCGGTAACGAATAATAGTGTAGCAACACGGATAGTGTAGCATATCGCCGGCCACATTACCGAACTGAGCAACGAGCAACAAACGGCGCACCTCGCGCGGATTTGCATTGCAAATGTCTTTGCATTGCTCAGAATGTTTCACAGTGTTCCAGCGGCTACGGTTTGGTCGTTGCGGTAACGAGTCAACTTTACTGACGTTTCATAGTAGTTATAAACTCACCTAGACGAAGCGGTTGGCTCTATGATGCGAAGAGAGGAAAACCACGTAATCAGAAAAGCTTTAATCATTAATGTGGACGAGGAAGGAATAGGTACCAAAGAAAATATGGATGGATTGTGTGAAAGATGATATGAATAAGATGGAAGTAGATGACAAGACTTATAGGAAAGCGCAGCATGGGTCGGCTCCCGACTAGATGGACGGATGACCTCGTGAGGATAGCGGGGAATCAATGGATGCGGTCTGCATGGGATCACACTTTGTGGCGAGTCCTGGGGAGGCCTATGTTCTGCAGTGGACGTCTGTGGCTGATAGATGGATAAATGACAAGATGACGAGTAATAGGGAAGTAAGGAAGAAGAAAACATGCTGCACCGACCCCAAATAAATGGGATAAGGGCAAGGGAATGATGATGCAGTTGGATCTGTGGTAATGTAGCTGTTTACAGAGCCGGTAATATTTGTGTGATGAACTCGGATATTTGGTTCAAGAATGTTTTCCAAACATTTAAGTAATTTTTCTTCCCTTTTAACCCATAACACAAGGCTTTAAATTATACAATCTTTTGAGATTAACAGATTAGACAAACAAGATTTGATATTTATTTAATAGTCAGCATAAATAGCATTGATTTAGATACGCTTACCAGAAAATTACCAACACGTATACAAGTCAGTTTTTTTTTTTACATAGGACAGACGAACAGACGGGCAGTAGAGTCTTATAGTAATAGGGTCCCACTTTTTACCTCTTGGATACGGAACCCTAAAAAACATACCCACAACGTTGAAAGCCACTCACACCGACGGTATGAATTCTTTTTGCCTGCTCCAGGTATTCCGAGATGACATTTTCTGCGTCACTTTTACTAAAGAGGTGGTAAAAGGGTGGTTAAATGCCTCCAGCGTGGACGCGAGCCTAAGTGCATTCTACCAGAGTATTAATGTACTAGATCTCTATAAATATCAGCGTAGGAATTTCGATTTTATTTTAGAAAGGAAACAGTAAAATGCAGCTTGCGCGAAAGTTTTCACTTTTCGTTTGGCTCATTTGGATATAGCAGCTGTGGGGAAACCCGCTTATATTATGCTCGTAAATAATACATAACAGCAGTTCAGTCAGTTGCCTCTGTTCATCGTTTTGTTATGCTTCTAACTTTGTATATTATAGATATAAATGGTAAATAAGAAGCCAAAAATTTATGCGATCCTCTGTTTAGTTCAAGTGGGACTCGAACCCACGATCTCTGTTTAATCGGAACAGTGATCTTCTAACTGAGCTACAGAACTGCTATGCAGACTGTATGAAGCTTCTCAATCCACTTTTTGACAGTGCCCTCTTTATATTTATGTTTTAAATGCTAAGCGCATTCATCAATTTAAAGTGCATTTAATTTTGTGGTATGAACAGACAACTAGGATCCACAATGATTTTGTTCAATCGTGTAGTTGATCAATTGATGATTGGAGAATAATTTATTGTTAGATGGTTTATGGGAGTTTCTTTGCGCGATAATTAGAAATGAGAATATCCGCAGAAGAACCAAGGTAACCGACATAGCTCACAGGATTGCACGGTTGATGTGGCAAATGAATATGGCATTTTTTTCTCAATACATTGAGTCTTTGTCAAATTGAAAGTTATTTATAATATACCTAAGCTATAATGCAGCTTGAATAGCAATAAAAAAAAAACCCGACATAAGCAGCTGGTCAACATGAGACCCTCATTCAATGAGTGATATAGAAAATGATACTAAAACTGAACATAACTGCAAAATTAGAATTCAATTTTGGCTGATATCTTGTCACTTTTTCCATTTATAGCTGAATATCTTGGAAAGTACTGGTCATATTTCCACTAAACACAGATAAGAACCACCTCAACGGACAAGTCTTTCGATAAACAAAAACACAATCAGTTCAATTGGTCCATGCGTTTGCGAGCTACGATGCCACAGACAGACACACAAATACACAGATACACAATTGTTAAACTGATAGCAACCCTCTTTTTTCGTCGAGGGATAAAAAACCTATAGGTACATCATCGACGGCGTGCTATAAAAAGGCATGTTGTTAATGTCTAATGCTATAATGCACTCTTTATTACACAGCTGTGAAAGTGCTATAATCACACCTTTAATGAAACCTAAAACCCGCGAATAACCGAATAAGGCTCGCAACGAGCCACTCCTCTCAATCTACGGGCACTAGAGTCGGCGATAACCGTTAGCGTTCAATTAGCGGTAGTGCCGAGTTCCGGAACAGGCTAAGCCATTGTTCAGTCCTTGACTAGTGCCGGTTATTGAACAGTTTTCTACAATTGTGTTTATGAATTGTGTGTCTTCAGTGTGTGAATGAATTAAGTGGCTTCATCGCGCAAATACAGTTGAATGAAGGGAAAACTGTTTTTGTTAATCTAGTCACACAGATGGCCAAAGAAAGAGGTTATGATTTTATTATTTCCCGGATAAACGAAGTATTATGCCTTCTTGTAGTCTTCATCACTTATCAATCAAAATTTCTCCACTGCTGCGAGCCTATGATGGTTGTTTTTATCACGCGATAAATAAGTGAGAAAGCATCCGTCACGTTTTGACAAAATGCGAGTGCGAGTGAGTTATCACGTGATATACGCAACCGTCATAGGATAGAGATAAAGTTCAATGTCCTACTCCAAGGTTCTCCACGCCTGGTTGTGCACCGCTCTCGTCCAAAGGCTTCCCACGATGCTGAACAGATTGTCAGTCCATTTTGTCCGATATCCTCCTACGTAGCTCAGGAAACCTTTCTGTCTAAACAGTAATCGAACTTACCAGCAATTACCATTTTTTTATCGGAGTGAAAATGCTTCACGCATATCCTGGCTTGGGGAGGCCGTTTGGGGTTATGTGGGACTCCCACCTCCCGATCTCTCTCCTAGCGAGAGGGAGAGGAGGAACCAACCCACTAATAACACTCCGGCATTTCCCGCGCCTGCTGTTAATGTTTCTTTTCATCATTTCAGCCATAGGACGTCCACTGCTGATAACAGGACTCCTCAATAGCCTTCCATATGGGCCGGATGGCAGCGACCCGCATCCAGCGAGTCCCCGCAACTCTAACCAAGTCGTCCGACCACCTTGCGGGTGGCCCTCCTACACTGCGCTTGCCAATTCATGGTCTCCACTCGATAACCTTTACGCCTCAATAGCCATCGGTTCTTCGAGCCCCGCCCATTTCCACCTCAGCTTGCTTACCCGGTTTGCTATATCTATGACCTTGGTTCTCTCGAATGTCCTCATTTCTGATTCGAGCTCGTAGAAAATCCCGAGCATAGCTCTTTCCATAGCTCACTGAGTGACTCAAAGCTTCCTTAAAAGGCCCATAGTTAGAGACCACGTCTCGGCTCCGTAGGTCATCACCGGTAATACGCACTGGTTGGAAACTGGTTGTTTCTTCTACAGATCTCCTAATTTTTTAGCATTTCCCCTCACGTTACTTTGTGGTCTCAAATCTGTTCCGTAGTGACTTATACTTGTTACGTCCTGTCTGACAAGCGAGCATTAATCTCCGCGAACATCTTTTAATGAACTCCGCAGAAACCGTGCATTTATTAATAGCTACACGCGCAATCTAAACTCATTAGGAAGCATAATAAGGAGTAATGATGATAATTACTGTAATGGCGGAACTTGGGCGGATTTTTCATCAGAAACAATTCCTCTGGCAATTAGAGGAGCCAGTAATTGGCCTAATGAAATCTGCGCTGCGTCTTCGCGGCTCTTCGTTCGAGTAATGCAACGAATTGGATTAACTGTTGTCTAGAAAAATAAACCAAGTTATCCCTGAAATGATAAAAACTCCGAGACACCTAAGTAGGGTAAATAACCTCAATTAAAAAAAAAATACCATCCATCCCAGCAGCATATTAAATTATACAAAACCTGATCACAATTGCAAAAAGAAAAAAAAAAACGATATTTACAATAATCTTGTTCCAATTAAAGCTGAAAATCTTGGAGACTACTGCGTCTAGTTCACAATGAAACATTTTTATGAATTAAACAAACCACACAGGCATGAACATAAATTATTCACTTATTTAATTAAATATTAAGACATAGTAAATTGTACTTATCTATTAAGGTTGAATGAACAAATCAAGAACGGTTAGTCCTTTTTTAGCCTACTCGTCATGGTGAAACGCAACATTTATGTTGGGACGCTGCGCGGGCGTTGACTAGACGCCGGCATCTGACAGTCACCACCTGACGTCCAGGCGGCGCTGCACAGGCATCGCGTCGACGCTGCGCCGGTGTTAACAAGACGCGAAAGACGTTGCGTCGCGGCGCCGTAACGTGAACGTTGCGTTGGTACTGCGCGAGCGTTTGCTAGACGACGACGCTCGAAAGACGCTAAGTTTGCCCGGGTCCTTAGGGCTCCACTGAAACGGAGCGGAGACGCGCGGAATCGAGAAATCACCTGAGTTGAAATCTGTATCTCAGCTCCACGTCACTAAGACGACGCGGTTGGCACAGTGGTTAGGCAACGTTTGGCTCTGTTTGTAGACACCTGCCTACTGAGCCGGCGGTCCCAGGTTCGAATCCCGGCCAGGGTAAATATTTTGTGTGATGAACTCGAATATTTGTGCTTGGGTCATGGTTGTTCTATGTATTTAAGTATATATTTATCTATATAAGTATGTATATCGTCGTCTAGTACCCATAACACAAGCCTTCTTGAGCTTAATTTGGGACTAGATCGATTTGTGTGAGGTTGTCCGATATTTATTTTATTTAACTGCCTACTGAGCCGACGGTCCTGGGTTCAAATCCTAGCAAGGGCAAATATTTGTGTGATGAACACGAATATGGGTCATGGTTGTTCTATGTATTTAAATATTTATCTACACTAATATTATAAAGAGGAAAGATTTGGTTGTTTGTTTGTTTGTATTGAATAGGCTCCGAAACTAGTCGACCGGTTTGAAAAATTCTTTTACCATTAGAAGCCGACATTATCCCTGATGAACAAGATATTTTTTACCGCGGGAAAATGCTTCATTCCTACGGGATGAGCGGGTAACACCGCGCGGTGCTGCTAGTTTATCTATATAAGTATGTATATCGTCGCCTAGTACACATAACACAAGTCTTCTTTAGCTTAATTTGGGACTAGGTGGATTTGTGTTAGGTTGTCTGATATTTATTTATTTCTCTATTTACTTTTGTGATTGGTTGATTCCGCATGTCTCCGCTCCACTTCGCTTCAGTGTAGACGCACCCTTAGGCGGTTTGCGCCTCCGCTATTCGCGCGAAGTCGCGGCCGCCGTAACGGCTGCGGCGGCGATACCTGCGCAAACAATTGGTTGCAGCACATTTGCATCTCGCTGCGACCAGGACAGATGATACCGCCGGATAGGCCGCCGGTATAAATGTATTGTTGAGTATTTAAGGGTGAAGCCAGATGAGCGTAATTTCGGTCGCGCCATACTTAGTGTGGCACGTGACATGATGTATGGCGCGACTGAAATTACGCTCGTGTGACTTCACCCTAATTGACTGAGCAAGCGAAGCATCTTAGCTTCAGCTTGGCCAAAATTTTATTCTTATGTCCAAATGTTCTAATTTCCCACTATTCTTGCACTATTCTCATAGGTTACTTTATTCTGGCGTCTAATTAAAAAAAAACGAATGACGTTGAGCTTGACATTTTTGACAGCTTTTTTTGCGGATAAATCGAAAACTACAGCTCTATACAGGCATAGTGGTCGTAGTTTTCACTTATTTTATGTTATATTTCTTTACATACAGAAAAATAAGTTCATAGCGGTGGTAGCCTAGTGGTTAGGGCATGCGACTTTCAATCCGGAGGTCGCTGGTTGGAACCCGGCCCGCACCAATGAGTTTTTCGGAACTTATGTACGGAATGTCATTTGATATTTACCACTCGCTTTTCGGTGAAGGAAAACATCGTAAGGAAACCACCTAAGCCCAATAAGGCCTAGTTTCCCCTCTGGGTTGGAAGGTCAGATGGCAGTCGCTTGCGTAAAACTAGTGCCTACGCCACATCTTCGGATTTAAGTAGCCGACCCCGATTGAGAATTCATTCTCTACAAAGATATGGAACAAAAGGCTAGGAGGATGATGATGACAGAAAAATAAGTTCAAATTATTTTTTGGGGCATACACGACGCATCGATCTCTATTCTCTATATTAATTTCCACCTCTTAGAAATATGTAATGTTGTCAATAATCAATCTATACTGTAAAATTTACCAAATGTGACTTAACCAGATCTTTCCCTTTGTCCTGCATATGCAATCAAAATGTGTTGTGATTTTGAAACAAGATACAGAAATCGTAAAAGACAAGTTGAAAAAATGCACCCTATTGATAAGAATAATCAGGGTGCGTAACGATGGCTATTACAACTTTTGATATAATTTCAGTCGGTATAACGCTCATTTGATATAATTATTGAATGATATAACAACACTTAATTATATCAACATTTGATATAATTATTGTTTCATATACTGATCATTTTATCGAATAACATTTAATATAACATTCTTTAAGTATAATGCATATTTCTTCTAATGAATTTATGGTATAACGTTTATTTTATCTAACGTTCAAATGGCATCACGTATAGGTACATTTAAAAAAAACTCAAACCAAAAGTTCAATTAGAAACGTAGGTTAGGTTATGATAGAAAAAAAAAGGAAAAAAAAAAGGGAAAAAAAAGCAAAAAAAAAGGAAAAAAAGGAAAAAAAAAGGAAAAAAAGAGGAAAAAAAAGGTTTGAACTGCATCCCCCAGAAAAAATGGACTGCTACCAGAAAAATAGGTTAGGTAAATTAAATTATACCATATTATTAATTCGAAATTATACCATATTAAATTGTACCAAAAGTTGTTATACCAAATGAAATTATACCAAATGTTGTTATACCAAATGAACATTATACCATATGAAATTATGCCATATGAAATTATACCAAATGCTGTTATACCAAATGAACATTATACCATATGATGGTTACAGGAAATAAGTGTTATACCAAATGATAAGTATACGAAATAAAAAGAGATATTTTAAAATTATACCAAACGTTTATCATATCAAATGTTGTTATATCCAACATACTTATACCATTTATTTTTATATCGATCATTACACACCCCTTTTTATCCCGAAAAAATGTAGTATTCCCGTGGGATGGGCGGGTAACACCGCGCGGCGTAGCTAGTAACGCATAAACACAATATGGAAAATGATGTCTGCAAGTTTTTAATAAAATCGCAGAGTAATTTACGAAGTGAAAACGCAGCGCTGATATAAAAAGGGGAATATTATTTTAACAAATGTAATTATTCGATATTTTATGCAGCAATCTGGCACGTTTTATTTAACGATATGAAACTTCATACAAAGATACTCTGAAATGATAATGAAAATCATGTTTCAAAAATAAAGCAATAATGTTCAATCTGAATTTATATTTCTACTAAAAACATCGCTTGCCGGTAAAAATTATTACGATGCCACGACTTCGGCAAGCGGCGAGCGGATGAGCGAGAGATCCGATCGCGGCAGCCATACGAGTGAGCGAGACAGACGTACCGCTCACCGCTGCAATTGGGGTGTACCGTTTTTTTTCAAAACCGTTAATTCGATTATGACTGACGAGCTGGGTTCTTTCTGAACCATTTCTAGTTATTGAAAAAAATTACAAAATTTTTGTAAAAAAGATACTACCCAATTTTTCACTTGACCTTCAGTAACCGGGGTTTTACTACGTCACCGTAGTTTGGAAAGGTACAGGTGGTGTTATCTGTGGTTACCCCAATACTCGGTCCAAATTATACTAACGGTTCATTATAATTATTATCTTACTGCTATTATATACTGCCCTTTCCTTCAATAATTATGATAATTCTTTAATATTATAATGTTGAAGTTGTGAATCAAACATTCAAGAATATTTAAAATACTTGATTGCGCTGGCAATTGAAACTAAATTGAACACAAATTATCACAGATTTTATGTTTGGACCGGTAAATATTTCGTCTGACAGTAACAATGACAACTATTTATTTACATTTTCAATATTTACATCGGGATTTTCTAGAAATGGTATTGAACATATACAAGCATGGTTTATTATCCTTTATAAAGTGAATCAAATTATTTATTAAAAACTGACATTTGCAAAAACCAGGAGCTGCCATTCCAGGATTAATATATATGTATATATATTTACATCGTCTCTTAACTCGTGTAACTTGCGTTCAACAAGAAAAAGAGTTTTATTAAACACTTACGAGACGATGAGTGGAAATAAAAATAACATCAACATCGGTTATAAAAAATTAGGATGCAGACTAATATCTCGAGAAATAGTTCAAGCGATTTTACCTATATTGTTTATATTTCTTGTCAATTAACTGCGATTAACAAAGACTGCGTGAATGCACCAAACCGAGCTTTGAAGGAGAAATGCATCGGTGGTTATTAAAAATGCTGATTTAATAAGAAGGTAATCATCTCAAAACATTTGAGGTTTGTTTTATATTTGTATTTAAAAATTAGACACTTACATGTGTTTTACTTTTAGGCGTATGACCAAAACCAAAACTTTGATGGTATGTTGGATCCCAAGAAAATCTTAAACGTGCCCTTCGACACCTTCGATACTTTCAGAGACATGAATCTCGATCAGATCCACAACAAGTACACCACAAGAATATTTTCATTGATTCAACAGTCAACACCCACCCAAAAGGGCAACCGCAACTCTCACCACCTTGCAGACAGTTTAAAGCCAGCATGAACATAAAAGAGGACAGGAAGGTTCGATCGAGGAATTTTTTCTTGAAAATGTCACAAAGATTATTTACTTTCAATAAAAAAACTGTTATAATAACATGAGTTTAATTTTTTCTGCTACATTATACATTCATTAAAGTTACGACACAGCATATACATCATCCAAAAACATTACTTCATATATAGGAATGAAATAGAACTATGATGTAATTCACACTTAGTAGTTTGTACATTTTTGTCAATTTAATCTTCCGGATCCATTTACTAGCAAGTTTTCTATCTTTAATGTTGTTAGACGTGATGAGATTTTCCTAGGAATCTTGACAGCAATATTTTCGTCCTTAAACATAATTCTGCATAGTGAATCCTTTGACTGTTTTAAAGTATTAACAATAATCTGCTCCATGAAGCTTGTTGGGATGTTGAATTTTTAGGTTTTAGGACTGTTATTTCCATTTTATCTAGTATCACACAAATACTTTTATCGTATTCCAAGTCAAATATTTGTTGGTACGGTCAAAGCATAGCCATGGAGACTAGCCTGGCGTGAAAAATAAGTCCAAAATTAAGACAGAGCTATCGAAAAGCAGCACATATAACTTGTAGTAAAATAATGAAAACAAACTTGAAAACAATTACATTTTTTGTTGGTTATTTACAAACTGTCACCTGACAGTTCTTTGACAAGATATCGAATATATTTTTTTTGGGAATTTCATGGCCAGTTTCACATCTTCAGAAATGCGTAGGTTTACCAGTGAAATAGTAAAAAATACAAATAAGAGTGCGCTGAATAGCGTTTTTTTACTATCCTCGAACACACGCGGAAATCATGACGTCATCTTGTGAGCTTCTTAAAATAATTAATAAAAAAATAACTACTTATTCTAATGAAGAGTTAATGAAATTGGTATTATAAATTGGCCTATTTCATCGACTAAAAATATAAAAAGGGGGGGTAATTTTTTTGGGATACCCCAATTCGTGGCTGGGCCGTTCGCCCAATCTAATGAAGTATCTATATACTTCTTAACGACTATTAAGAATCGTGGAAATAATTGAGATATGTCTTTTCAAAAGGACTTCTCTCTATAATGGAAGTCATACAAAAATAAGTCCTTTTGAAAAGACACTCGTGATTTGTTGTCGGTCCAATTATTTTACCAATTTCGCGTGTTCTTCAAACCAATCAGCAGCGAGGAACATTAGGTTTCATACAAACGTTGAAAGGTCAGGGGCAGGGAGCTTGCGTAAGTGAGATTGATAGGCGCGTCGACAGGCGGTACGCATTGAAATCGTTTACTTTTACTCTTCATACGACACTGTTACATGTGGCCAAAGTGCCGTCCTTTTAAAAATAACTTCAAGGAGTGCCAAATATGGCACGAACTAAAGAATGCTATTGCAGACCATTGGTTTATACTATTTAACTTATCGCTCTTGATACACAATGTCCTATTACCGCCTCCTTTCTGCGCGTTCCTTGGAAGCCTACGAATATTTAGATTCTGCAAGCAATTTCCGCCTTAGCGACAAATGGAAATTGCGACGAAATGTGTTATTTATCGCTAGAATTGTCTAACTACAGCTAATGTGTCTATTAGCATACATCTGCATAATGCAGTCGTTTATGAGAGAATTAGTTTGGATTGCTGGAGGACAAAGGCGCTGCTTGATTTTGGTAGTGAGTGGTTGATTATTCTATTCATGATTATTACACTCAATGCTTGAATATTATCTATGTAAGTAGCAGATAACAGTTGAGTAGCAATGTACCTATTCTAAGACATCAATTAGATCATTCTTGAGGTTTGACACTGAAATGTATCAGAATTTGAATGATTTGACGCTGACGTGTGTCAAATTTCAACGATTTGACATTGAGAAGTGCCAACCATAACCAATTATTTTTTTATTAAGTTTCTAAAACAAAGATCCCTTTAGCCACTATTATTGAGAACTGTCAAATTGTCAATAAAACATTCCGGAAAAACTATGGTAAAGAAGAATTAATGAATGACCTGCATTTCGTAAATCCTTTCAGCAAGGAATATCAAAATAAAATCTAATTTAATGGTCTCCCAAAAACTGTACCAAACATTGCTTAACAATGACACACAGATGTATTTCGAACAAGAAAATTTACCTTTTTCCGCTTAGCAGGGAGATCTGTGATGTTCACTTATAGTTTAGTTTTATGATCCTCAACATTGTAATGTTCTTGTACATAAAACTCAGGTTCGCTTACACTATCTATCAAAAAGTGACTACAATACTAATGAACACAAAAGACTTTTCTCAAATTATTTATGTTAAGCACCACAGTACAAAGCCGTGCTACGCGAAAACTGAAAGGGTTCTGTCTCATAGGTTAACGTCAAATGCCATAGAGATGTGATGTCATCATCATCATCATCATCATCTCAGCCATAGGACGTCCACTGCTGAACATAGGCCTCCCCTTTGGACTTCCATATATACCGGTTGGAAGCGACCTGCATCCAGCGCCTTCCGGCGACCTTTATAAGGTCATCTGTCCACCTTGTAGGTGGACGTCCTACGCTGCGCTTGCTGGTCCGAGGTCTCCACTCGAGCACTTTTCGGCCCCATCGGCCATCTGCTCTGCGTGCTATGTGGCCTGCCCATTGCCACTTCAACTTGCTAATCCGGTGAGCTATATCGGTCACTTTAGTTCGTCTACGGATTTCCTCATTTCTGATTCGATCACGTAGAGACACCCCGAGCATAGCCCTCTCCATTGCACGTTGAGCGACTTTGAGCTTTGAGATGAGGCCGATAGTGAAAGACCACGTTTCGGTGCCGTAAGTCATCACTGGTAACACACATTGGTTGAAGACTTTCGTCTTGAGGCACTGAGGTATGTCGGACGAAAAGACATTGCGTAGTTTCCCGAACGCTGCCCAGCCGAGTTGGATTCGGCGGTTGACCTCTTTCTCGAAGTTGGACCTACCTAATTGGACCACTTGTCCTAGGTAGATGTATGAGTCAACAACTTCGAGTACCGAGCTTTCAACAGAGACTGGGATGGGCACAACCTTGGCATTTGACATGAGTTTCGTCTTGTCCATGTTCATTTTTAAGCCCACCCGTTGAGAAACTCGATTGAGGTCATCGAGCATCATGCTGAGTTCCTCCATCGACTTTGCCATGACTACGATGTCGTCGGCAAACCGAAGGTGAGTGATGTATTCGCCATTGATGTTGATGCCAAGTCCTTGCCATTCCAGGAGCTTGAAGGCGTCTTCCATAACGGCCGTAAACAGTTGCGGGCCGATGTGATGTATGTGACCGAAAATTAGTGACGTCCCTAATCGCTGAATTCCCGTTTAACAATACTTATCTATAATCAAGTTATCGGCAACAAACAGATCTCTTTCTAACAATCAAAATCCTTTCCTCTTAGACTGATCTTCGATGGTTCACATATGGTCAAATAATCGGGCAACAGCACGCGTCACGCGTCCAAGGCGGACTCGGGACGACATTTGACCTAATTAAGGCAAGTGTGGCGGAAAATTACTCAAGATAGGGTCCCACCCTAATTGCCGAAGGGTTGCGAGCCCAAGGGTTATCTCCTTATTGAGATTTCAACGAAATATTGATGGAATTTCCAAGATTCTAAATAAGAAATAAGGGTTGATGGATCCCCTTTAAGACGCTTCGGTCATTAAGAAATTTCGGTAAGTTTTTTTAGGAGCGCCGCATCTGAAGTTTGGAAATATTAAATATTTGGACAAATCTAAACGCTAACGATTAGTAAATATTTAGTAAACTTATTTACTCAAGAGATCGCGCAATTTGATGTGAATTTGGGCAGTCGATTTCATTCATTTGTGCATTATAATTGCTGTATAAACACAACACGCACTATCAACACACAATGAAAAATTTAATTGCGCTCATAGGTGGTCCACGCCAGGACTCGAACCCGGTATCTTTAGATTACCGGTCCAACGTCTTAACTTTTCAACCAGAGACGCGTTGTTCGTACGCTTTCGATTTCCCTATTAGTTTTGATCTCTTTATCTAATTTTATTTTTGAAATGTACTCGTATTTTTGTGTCAGTATAGTAAGTAAAAAATGTGTTGTTAATGTACCCACATAAAAAAACATGTCGAAAAACATAAATTGTGTTTCGATATAAAATATTCATCTATTATAATTAAACAAATTAAGCTACATTAAACAAATAAAAGAGAAGGTAGACGCCATATTTCGTATAAGGGAGGTAGCTTTGGGTAGGGTCAGATGGAGACAGACATACTATATCCGCTACACCTACACCGACAACAGTTCGACTCTTACGTTTATGATGATGAAGTACAGACCTCGAAATATTGGGGGTAAAATTTAATGACAGCGGCTAGAATCTGTCATTAAATGTTGCCCTTTATATTCCAAGGTCTGATGATGTCCATATAATTTCACTTCCAGATCTGACTCTAAACATCCAATAAAAATCAGTTAGCTAAGCGGTGTAAACACAGACTCGCGTCAATCACTGACTCTACAAATATCATTACATATATTTTGACACGTTTACGTCAAAAGTAAGCAGAAAGCGAGCATAATTTACAAAAGCAACGGCTCACTTATTCCGGTCTATCAGTCCCCTTTTACATAAAAAAAAAAAAACCGGTCAAGTGCGAGTATGACTCGCGCATCGAGGGTTCCGTACAAATACTTATCCCATCTTAACTGCCCATGTTGAGTTGCACGTGGTATGTATGGCGCCTGATACAAATAAGGTTCAAAATTAACGCAACATCATCTGTGGTCAACTGTTTCACCATCACGGTTCGTGAGATACAGCCTGGTGAAAGACGAACAGAAAGACGGACGGACAGCGAAGTCTTAGTAACAGGGTCCTATTTTTACCCTTTAGTTTATTTGAACCCTTTAGGTACGGAACCGTAAAAAGCAACAGCTAATTTTATTCCTGTCCACCTGTCCCCTTTTACATAAAAAATAATTAAACGAGCAACCAATATAGATCGATTTCCTTTAATAAAAAAGGTAAGGTGTTAAAAGAGTAATATCGCTGGATGTTCATCAGGTAATGGGGTTCAATTATCGGCGATGGGCAATTCGTCAAATTATCGCCTCTTCAGCGCCCTCGGTCGGTTCCTCTAGCAAGGGCTGCCAATGAGAGCCAATTAACTACTAATTATCGTTATATACTAGTTTTCATGTCATGTTAGCTTTCATATCAAATTACCCTCATTCGTGCCATGTACTTTCAATGCCAAAATAGTTTTTTTACAAAATAAGCGGCGACTTCTATTGTTATTTTACGAGAAAGTGTCAGTTTTAGACAACGTTTTAGAAGGCAAGTAAAACAGAAATTATTGTATATATGTGTATAAATTGAAAGCACTTTTTATTTCTAATATCATCAGTGGGGACAAAACACATCATTCCCTTCCCCGTATCCCATTAATTTGGGGTCGGCGCAGCATGTCTTCTTCCCCCATTTTTCCCTATTACTCATCATCTTGTCATTTCATCATATCAGCCGATAGACGTCCACTGCTGGACAAAGTCCTTCCCTAAAGTTCTCCACAACGATCATTTACTTCCTTTTTATTCATATCGTCGTTCACACAATCCATCCATCTTTTCTTTGGTCTTCCTCTTTTTCTAAATATATAAAGGGACAATCTTACACAAATCGACCTAGTCCCAAACTAAGCAAAGCTTGTAGTGTGGTTGCTACACGACGATATTCATAATATATAAAAACATATATAGATAATATCCATGACCCAGGAACAAAATATTTTAGTTCATAGCACAAATATTTGCCCAGCCGGGAACCCAGGACCGCCGGCTCAGGTCACAAGCTGCGTCAAATGCGTCGTCAAGCACCATCGTTTCGTTTTCCATCCCGTATTGTAACTGCGTCTTTAGATTGCAAAGTCCGTTGCGTCCAGTAACTGGGTTAACGAGCGCTACAGTCGGCCATTTTATGTAAATAATTGTCGTAAACCTATAGTAACAGCATCAATAACCTAGAATCAATCAGCCGCCCCGACGGAGCCGCGACCGATGCTCAAAATTGGAAATCAATCTATATCTCCTCCCAGCCGTCTCAGAATCACCCATTATCATAATGTGATGGGGACCCAATCCTATAATCAGATATCTCAGAGACCTTCCCGGTTATGTTTTATATATGTATATTTTTATTATAAAGGAATACGCCGCTCGGCAAAGGTTATGAGTATTTTTGCGCGGGATGTGTCTTTTATGTCGCCTCGAACCGAGTCTAATTTATAGGAGAGAGAGAGAATTTGTTAGGGCCGGTACAGACAAAAAGCATTTGAACTGCAACCTAACTGCAAAATGTCAGTTCAAGTGCAGTTTTACTGCAGTTGGTGTTACTGTATCAAAACTGCAAACCGATTGTGCAGTCGTATTGCAGTTGGAACGACTGCAATATAACTGGATTGTAACGACGTCGAAGCAAAATAAGCAGCAGTAATATTGCGTTAAATTTCATACTGAAATTCGTGTGTACTCTATACACTTCCACAAGTAACTGGCGGAGCGGAACGTAAACACTGCACACATTATGAGCAGTTCTAGTAATCTATTTATTAGGCTCACACAACAAATTACAGTCATTCACATAAAAATTAATACTTATCGTCTAATCCGGTATAGGATGGTTGTGTAGAAAACGGTGGGATTGCTGGAGTTTCTAACGTATTAACACCGTTCCGTCGCCACTTAATTAGGTACTATTTGCATCGCAAATAATACGTGTATCAAATTTTTCGCTAGAATTGTATGAACTTGTGCTAAAGAGACATCCAAATCAGTCAACATACGTTAAATAAAAAACCGGCCAAGTGCGAGTGTGTCTTGCGCACCGAGGGGTAATTGGCCGGGTTTAGTTTGAACCTGGTATGTATGGCGCCGGATACAAATGAGGTGCAAAGTTAATGCAACCGATGACGTTTGTTGTTTGGGAGCCTCGTTAAATACTTACTTTATTCTGTTAGCGTTAGCTATGACAGTTTTCGAGGGCATTTCGTATATGCAGCGAAAATTCTGCAGGAAAATCCAGTGAACGCTGCGAGGTCCGGAGGGGACAGTGCAGCTGCCAGATTTGTTACTCTTTTAGCACCACCCAGGGATCACGTGTAGGTTAAGGCATTCCTACGGACGTGGAATAACATGGATCCCCTTCAGCCTTCTTCTTCAGATTTGCTTTATTAGTATTCTCTAACAAAACTTCACTCGAACTGCCATTTTGCAGCTAGATTGCAGTTCAAATGCTGTCCGTCTGTATCGGCCCTATCTCTGGGAGCAGACTTTTTATCAAGCTCCCTTTTATCTGCAGAGTGCTTATAAAGGGTCTGGTTTCGTAGCCTCGCTTATTGGTCTAGACGCCGTCAAATTTATTATCTAATCCGGTCTAAGATGGTTGTGTAGAAAACGGTCGGATTGATGGACTTTCCAACGTATTAACACCTTTCCGTCGCCACTTAAATACAATCTTGCATCGCAGATGATACTTGTATCGAATTTTTCGCTAGAATTTTATGAACTTGCTCTAAAGATAAATCGGTGAAACGAACATAGATCTTCCTACAGTCAAACATAGAACTTCCTACTTTGTTGAAGTCGATTAGCAAATAATATTTATCACACGATGGTTAAACTCATGTTAAAGTTTCGACTTTTATGAATCTGAAAGACACTCCTGTTCCTTATCTATACTTGTGTGTAAAACAATTACCGAGACGTAGCGTAGTTTCCATCTTGTTGGCGTAGGCAACCCTAGGAGTATGACACACCCCCAACGTGCTACAAATAACAACATTGCACGTCATTCAAAATTACCAATCAGATACTAGTAGGCTAATTTCGTAGGATTATTTTAGTCCCTATTATCAATGTGCAACTGCCTGCTTCCCTCACAAACTGCAGCTTTTTTTCATAACAAATAGGACTATTAGAGTGACATCATTTGAATTTTCGACTTATTTTCAGCAAGCGCTCTCTTTTGATCCACATTGTAGAGGAGCATAAAAAACTTTATCCGCCATTTTTATCAGTCCTCCATATTGGATTTAGAGTGATGTCTTTCAAAACCGGCAAAAAACAAGAGTGCGGCGTCTGTCGTGTCTTTATTTTATGTCTGTGGTAATAACAGGGTTATTAATGAAGGAACAATGACGTTAGAACCGCGCGGCTCAAACGCTCGGAAATCTCCAAATAAATAAAGATCATCAAACCAGATTAAAAATATCGCACCTGAATTCCAAAGTCACCCCAGTTTACCGTACTCCCTTGTATCAAGCGCAATCAGGACCGTGTGGGCACAGCAGAACAATTCGCGACTTGATTAAAGGCCCGGCACGAGCTAGCTAATTGTCAAGCCTGCTTGTTTGTCACCTGTGAGGCCGTTTTGGTAGCGCCCGCAAACTAAGATAATGCTGGAAAGACTAGTTAACTGTCGATGTTAATTTTTAAAGACGTAATGTGGCTGCAAAATTTAAAAAATTTAATGGTTCAGGCAGGATTCGAACCTGCGTTTCCAACGGCTTTCCGGGCCAACACGGGCGTCCTACTAACTGTCTAAATCTTTAAGGTAGATGGCGCTACGATGCCACCCTAAGGCATGTTGAAGCAACTGGTTGAAAGATTCAATGGTTCTGACATCTGGTTCGGTGGACCAGTTGGTAGGATTTTTAAATTTTTCGCTTCATTATAAACATTTGGTTTACGTTCGCAGACGTTACTGCTTTAATAAAAAAGAATAGAATATGCTTTATTGCACACCTCAACAGGAAATAAATACAAACAAATTCAGATTGCACGTACCAGTCAATAGAGGTAAACAACGGGCGAAAATGTTTATTATTGAAGTGAAAAATTTTATACTTTTAACGGGATTTGAATCCAATTAAATCCACAAGCCACATTTTTCAATTTTTCGCTTCAATGCAAAACATTTGGTCTACACTAGCAGAAATTACTGTTTTATTGTTGTTGTCCTACGGCACCCCGGAAGTGCTGAGGGCCTTCATAAGTTCGCCTTTCTATTTTCAGCTACTCCTTTAGCCTCATTCCAGCTCAGTCCGATAGCACGCGGCTCGCTTTCAATGGTGCGCCGCCAAGAGTGTAGGTACTCGGCGTCCACGGCAACGCATTTTGCCCAGCGGTTTCCACTTCACTCACACACATGGGAACTTTTAGTAAACAATCCTTTCACTAAACGATCAACGCTCAGTGTAAACCTTTTGTTGTTAGCCTTTTCTCAAACATGCAATTAAATGTCGTCATAACGTGCGTTACAACAGGCTTCGAAGTATCACGTTTCGGGCGGAACAACTCGAGAGAACTGTAAAGGAATTTCATACAAAATTGAAGGCCTAAGAAAGGAGTATTCATTTAAACATGGCGCCTGTGTTCATGAACAGGTTAAACAGAGGAATTCTATTTTTTTGAGTGGTGTTTTTTTTTTATTTCATTGCATATGTTTGAGAAAAGCAATATACATGCCTAAGGAGTGAAAAGGGTTTGCCGGCTTTGTATCACTATCCTCTATACCTACAGACTCACCCGGTAAGCTCTTCTTTCCTGGCGTCTGCGGTAATGTACTATTATTTTACTAGGAATAAATAACATTGCAGCGGAACTCGATAACTGAAACCCAAGTTAAGTCCAACTAGTCGTATTTTCATATCAATTTTCAGAACTAGACATCGACACGGACCTTTGTTAATAACAAGCAAATAACAATCAAGCGTCAAGACTTGTTGAACAAAAGATTCCCCCTTTGCCTCTTCCCCCCCCCCCCCCCCCCGTTTGTACCCTTTCCCCCCTCGCTTGTACCCCTTCCCCCCTGAATGCAGCTGCACGCGGCAAGAAGATTACTTCACGATTGGAAATAAATAAAAACCGTTCGCGCTTCGGCCGCGAACGAGTGCCTTTTCATTCAGCGATACCACGTCGAGTTCGACTCTAAACTAAACTCGTTGGCGCAGTTTCTAGTACAGCTGCCTACTGAACCGGTGTACCTGGGTTTGAACCCCGGCAAGGACAAATATTTGAGTGATGAACTCGATTAGTTCCGTATATCGTCGTCTAGTACCCATAGTACAAGCATTGCTTAGTTTGGGACTAGGTCGATTTGTGCAAGATTGTCCCTTGATATTTATTTATTTAAACTGGTTCACGCACCTATTATACCAACGACACTGTTGTTCGTGGCCCGATTGTAAGTTTAGTATATACCTCGCCTCTATTATTTGTACTTTAGCAAAATGTCTCACCATTGAATTCCACTGCAGAGTACAAGAGCACAGGGTAATAGTATTCATTTAATTCGAAAGAAAGATGACATTATGGTTACGATCTAGGCCACATATTAGCCATAAAGAAAAGGTCATAACATTTAAATAAAACAATTTAAACGGATTATAATATATCATTTATATTAATTATTTGAGCCCTGACGTTGACGTTTCGGTAGCTTTATAGTTACCGCTGTCAAAGATCAAGGAGGCTCAAGTAATTAATATACGTGACTTAATCCGTTTAAATTGTTTTATTTAAATGTGTGACAGTTACGCAAACCGAAGAAAATAAAAGGTCATATTAAGTTTATAACTCTATTGTGAGACTTACTCTCGGATAGTAATATCAAACTAATATTGGGTATTGACAAACAATCTAAGAGTAACCGTTATTCTTTTAATAAAAGCCTGGTCGAATGCAGCCTTAAACTGCTTTCACTTATAAGTCATAATTTTACCTAGGAGCAATGTAAAGGGGTATAAATACCCCTTTTAAAAGGGCCACAGAATTATATAGGACGAACTCAACTCGGGAACAATGAATACCATCCTAGTTCCTCGGGGGGAGGCAGCTGGCTGCAAGTTGGACACGTCCTTGTTTCAAGGCTACCCTGCATTTGCACCATCGTTCTTTAACGAAGCATCAAATTGTTTTGAATATCATTCTGTCAATTGTTTATAGTAAAAAGGTAGCTTCCAAGTAGTTCCATTATTACCTTCTATTATAAAATTCTAAGTTTGTATTGTAAAAAAAATTTCTATGGAGAGGGTCATGATTTCAGGAAAAATCTCGATAGCGTGATGCAGTATCGTCATTTTGTTTTGTATGGGCGCACGGCGCCATGCTAGCCTGGCGTCATCTGTTAGTCATAATTTCCATTGTCCTCGTATCACGCCTAAACGTTTAAGCACGTTTAGGCTGGATAGATTTAACCAATTTCTGTACAGGGATAGCTGGACATCTAAAGATGGTTATAGGATACTTTGTATCCGACTACATTATAAAAAAAAATACGCGTACGAAGTTTCAGGCACCTTCTAGTTTTACTATATAGGTAAGTATCTATAAGGGGTTTACTATATAGGTAAGTATCTATAAATTTGACAGTGAGATGCAATTATTTACGCCAACTGCCCTTTTTTGTCCTTTTCATTTGCATACAAAAGTAAAACAGAGACAACTATACTAGCTCGCTAACGTAAACCAGGTATAATAGTTAAAATTGACCGAGCGAGTGAAGCCATTGATGCGAATCCGTTTCATTTAGGCCAAAAATTCTTTCGTATGGCCGATTTCCGGCTGTTTGCATTTGTTACCCAGAGGTTGCATTTATCACGTGCTGAATAAGTGATAAAGCGTCTCTGCTCACTCACACTCTCATTTTGTCAAGACGAGACAGATGCTTTGTCACTTATTTCATAGGCCCGCAGATCCGTACAAGCCGTATTTTTAAACGCATTGTCATGAAATTTTGTTAGTTAAATCATTTCAGTCGCGAGCGAGTACGTCAACGAGTCGTCAATTGATTGGCTGAAAACAACAAAACCAACGAGAAATAACAGTCCTGTGCGCCATCTGCACCAAATATTCCTCCTCCGCCTTCCGCTCCTCATATATTTTGTAGAACCAAACCAAACCAAAGGAGGCGCGGTGGAAAACGGCCTTAATCATCAAAAGATTTGCCTTTTGTGCGCAACCTACGCACTCCCATATAATACAGGGTGATCAATCCAAATTGGTCAGTTGGGAGAAGTCAGAGGCTATAAAAAATTAGGGTGATCTGTTCTTAGGAATCATGGCAATAGATCTAGTTTTTTTTTAAACATGACTTGAACTGCGTGGGGGCCGTTTAGCCTTCACTACCAGTATTGTGTGGGAGTATAACCCCCTAATGGGATTATCTCCGCGTCACAGGAGTGATTCTGCATTCCATTTTTTTAACGCTCATACATAACCGGGTATCAAACCCGGTCAAAATCTGTTTAAGAAAGAAGAAAGAAAACACATTTATTGCAGCGAAGAAGACGCACCAACGTTACAATGTACTTAAAAACGAAATCACTTAACATACAATATCATAAACTTAATTGAAACAGAAAATTATATAAATATAGGTAGTGGTTAATGGTAAAAGCGACATGCGATTTACAGAATTTTGACCAGCTTCGATTACCGGTTATGTACGTGAGTTGAAATAAAAAAGGGAATGCAGTTTTTATTCAATCTTATATCGACGCCACGGTTCCTAACAACAGATTTTTTAAATTTCTGACTTCCTACTGCCCCATTTGGATTGATCACCCTGTATACTGCGCTGCAGACCTTCCCTTTTCAAAGGTTGAAACCGCGACCCTAATTCCGTTATAATGAGACAACTTTTTCCATTTCTTTCTGCGAAGTTCACACAAACTGACTTCTGTGGATTTTTTGGGCATTTCCCGTAACTGACGGGCTTCACTTAGGAGGCCTTAATCTGAATAATTGTCGCAAACAACACCTTCTTCACATTAAAATACTAGGGATCCGCCCCGGCTTCGCACGGGTGCAATGCTAATAAATTATGCATAAATTCATATAAACCTTCCTCTTGAATCATTCTGTCTATAGAAAACACCTCATCAAAATATGTTGCGTAGTTTAAAGGCTATCAGGGAAGAATGTCGGCGTGGTGTCAAGCTTGCCACCAACATCTGAAATGATGACCACGACCACTCTGCTGAGAGTGAAACCGACAAAGAAGAGTTTTAAAGATCATTCATAGGGACAGACAGACAGGTAGCGACTTTGTTTTATACTATAAATAAATAAATATCGGACAACCTCACACAAATCTAGTCCCATATAAAGCTCAAAAAGGTTTGCGTTATGGGTACTAGACGATGATATACGTACTTATATAGGTAAATATATACTTAAATACATTGAACAACCATGTCCTAAGCACAAATATTCGAGTTCATCACACAAATATTTGCCCTGGCCGGGATTCGAACCCAGGACCACCGGCTCAGTAGGCAGGTGTCTACAAACCGAGCCAAACGCGTCGTCCAGTGTGTAGTGATTATTATTGGTGGTTAGTGTGGACGATACCTTCCAAATGACGTAGTGAGTGTTGTGTGTAACTGGCCTGTTCGATTGGACGCCTTCGCGACTGATTGTAGCTCCTGATGATGAATCACGTACCGGTTCGAAACATGTCGAACGATATTCGACTTATAAGATGGATTGACTTGGAGAGCACAATTAAATCATGTATACTCATGTTCAGAGACAGCCTGTATAATTACTGTAATTTTATGCACTGAAATAAAAATATACTTAATACTTATTTAAAAAAAATAACCTCATTGTAAGCGACTCACGATCTAGCAAACATGTCACGAGCAATAAAATCGTGCTAGTCTAAAAGGTTGTATCTTTATATGATTTTCATAGCAAGATACGGCTTTACCGTAGCATAGGCCGCTAGCAAAACTCCAATAGCAAGGAAACGAGTAGCATTACTCTCCCAAGCTTATGAGAGATGAGAAATATGGAGTGGACATACTAAAATATGAACATACTAAAATATTTTACATAGAAAACTGAGTCTCAGGCATATTACAATACATATAAAAGGGGTTTTAGAAAACCCTGTTTTCGATTGGCCGCTACTGCGACTGATCGTAACTCCTGATGATGAATTGCGTACCGATTCGAACATGTCGAGCGCTGCCGCGTGGAAACTGTGTGTCTGAGCTTAGAATTGTTATACACGTTGTTTCGCTGAAGAAAAGAAATGAAATGAAAAAAGAAAATTCCATTTTAACGTGGATAAAGCATGGCTCGTAGCATATGGAAACTACGTGTCCGTGCTTAAGATTTTACTGTTGAACCCTTGCTACGCTCAGGATTCTGTGATATCACTCACTATGATCAGGACTCTACTGCTTACTTCAGTACACTCAGGATTCTATTGCGTCCTTTGCTCTGCTCAGGATTTTATTACATACCTCGTTATGAACAGGTATTTTTAATCCTTCACTATCTTAGGGTTCTATTATCCCTCTACTCAGGATTCCACTAAAGAATCCCTTATTACGCTCAAGATTCTATTGTTTCCTTAACTATGCTCAGGATTCTATTATTTCCATCACTATACTCAGAATTGGACTATAAAATCCCTCGCCATCCTCAGGATCAGTTTAAACATTTTTTTTAAATTTCTTTTCAACCGCGGAATCTGGTGAAATGCCGATAGGTTCAGATTGAGACATGGAAAAGTGCCTTTTTTGCCTACTTATAGCATAAACGTTTTGAATTTTGTTTATGTTTTGGATTTTTGAACAGTTAACAGAAACTGACATTTACCGAAGTTTATCCTAGTTTTACAGGCACGGAAAAAACAGAACTCACTTTTGAGCTTGTTCCATCCACCCATTTCATTCGTTGACATAAAATTACCAGACTATAATTTGGTCCTCAGCACGAAATCGTTGCAAAGTATCTACCTAACAAACAACAACAGCAAAGCGGCACTAAAAAGCCTGTTGTTTTTTAAACGTTGCTGGAGTATTGCTCGTTAAAAGAGGCTTAACCCGACCCTTCGATGCTTCCGCGAACTATTTATAAATTTCCCTTGGTGAAAATTTATCCGTTGAAGTAATTGCCTGATAGGTTAAACGTCCGATTTAAATGGTTAAAATAAAATATCTATACAGATATCTGTACAGATATTTTATTTTAAATAGGTATATCTAATCCCAATCGCAGAATTTCACGGTACATTACCCTGTAACATGACCTCTCTTTTCACGTGAGATGAAACATTGAAGGTATTTTCCAAGAAATAATTGAAATAAACACCTATTTGGAGCAAGAATTCGGCCTGTGGTAAATTCCAAGTTTTTTTAAGAATAAATTTTTCCCTGTTGCTTATTTACATACCAGTTTCTAATATAAGTACAGTCCTGTAGTGTATAGTCAATATGAAAACGTGGGACACAATTTTATGTACGATTCCCATTGACCGTGCCGGGCCGGGTCGGCTGCCGTCGCGTCGCAACGGGCGCTCTATCAGCCGGCAGCGGCCGACGCGTCCAGTGACCAGGTCGGGCGGGTTCGGCTGCCGCCGCGTTCCAGCGCACGCTGGCGGCAGCCGACTGCGTCCGTCCGAGCGATTAAATCTACTAGTGCCTGCTTGAATGTCTCAGTCTGAACGGAGCCTATGGCGCGCGGCGGTGACCGAACGGAGCCGATGGCGCGCGGCGGTGACCGAACGGAGCCGATTACGCGCAACGACCGCCGAGCACCTCCGTCCGCGTCCGCAAGCGCCCGATTGGCCGGCAGCGGCGCACATAACATTCGAATATGGGATCTGACCGTTGTACAGAAGCTCTACATTCCTTTGGCAACTATTTAGATGCGCTTGAGCGCGCGCCGACTCCGCCCGGTCAGTGAGAATCGTGCTTCTATGCGAGTCACGGTCCGCTGACTTCTTTATTTAGCTATGTTAACTGTATTTACAGACGTGTTGCCGTCATTGTGAATTCATAAATTCAGCCAATAACTAATATCACTCGAAACATATGAAATGGACGTAAAAATAAATACCTAATGAATACAAAAACATATTTTGCAAGGTTTTGCAAAAACATTTTTAAGCTGAGCCTGATTATTGATTCAGTCAATAATCCGCTTAACAGATTAAAAGCGAACAGGGAAGACATTACGTTTTAAGCCAACTCTCTTAAAATAAATAATACAAGTAAATTTACCTACATCTAAACTGGCATTTCAATTGTACGCGCCTCGAGCAACGAAAGTGAAATTTCAGAGCATTCGACGGCAGATTCGAAACAATGTAACTGTAGGTGCTTTAAGAAAATAAAACTCATATTCGAACATCTGGTATCTCCCGATATTTCCCTGAGTCTTGGAGCGACCGAATGCGTTTTTTCCCTTTTCCAATTTGCCGGGAGTTTCGCGAAGCGTGCCGTATTTATTATTATTTGTTTTCAATTGCAAAGTAATCTACGGACTGTGCAGCTGCTGTAAGATGGTGGAAGGGTGCGCCCAAGGGGAGGAGCGGAGCGGAAGCGGCGGGCGGGAGAAGTGAGCACGAGGCAGCGGATAGTCTAGAAAATATGATTTATCTGGCTGTCTTTATTGCGATTGGCGCTCGGGTTTGGTACAGTGAGTTAGAACTATTTAAAAAAATATTAGCATTTTGAAGAATGGTCCAACGAATTTAAAAGTATTAATTCGTCAAAACACACATATTTTCGACAGTTTATAATGATGATGAATGTACATATACAAACATCAATAGCAATGATACTACCTACCTATAGTGACAGACCTGACCATCAAAACCAAACCAAAGATTATCTTGATACACCGGCCGTGGGTAATAAAACACGATTATTTATTATTTTAAGCAATTGAAAAACTTTATGCATGATAAAAGTTGTGATCTAAGAACTTGGTTTTCAGTTAGATTCATCTTTTATTAGTAAAACCGTTTACGAATTTGTAATTTTTTCATATTTATTTCGCCTTTGATGGCATCGTCTTCACTGGCTCAACCTTCTTGTAAGAATAGGAGAGGACCGACAGCTTAAAAGCACATACCAAAAAATTACAATATCACGTATATGGGTATTGTGGAAGTTCCTACTTATTCTAAGACGCAATCGAAGTCTCTGTCTGTTTTTAAAACGAACCTAACATAACATCATTTTATCCTCCACACTCTCAATTGTACGTACATATTATATGCATGTGTTACGATTTATCTTTGGTCTCACTGGAAGATCAGCGCTGTCTTTCGAGATCATATTATAGCAGGCGTAGTTTAGTTTTAAGTTTTATCTTTGTCATTTCATTTGTTATTGTATTTGAACTATTGTACTCGAAGATATTTCTTAATTCTTTTATTTATCTGGATGGGGGATCGTGGCGTCAGGAGAGCATATCTGAGCCAACCAACTGGAAGACGGCCCGTCGGCCGCCCCAGTAATCGAAGAGATGCAGTGGAGGCATCTGGCGGAGTTGAACGCCAATAACTGGCTACAGACAGCACTAAATCGTCAGGAGCAGTGAAATCTTCTATCTCACTGGGTCACTAAGTCATCGGAGTAAGTAAGTATTTATTTGTCAAACTGAGTCCGCTTTTAGAAGCACTATGCGCCGTCCGTGCCGCACCACGCGCCCAAATTGAGGCATCACTGCTATCGATGCGCAAAGGGCATGATTAAAACGTGCTCTAGAGACGCTGCCGCGAAGATTCAAGCCCACACCTGTCGTGGTTTTAGGGTTCCGTAGGCAAAGTACAACCCTTTATATATAGTTTCACCATTAAGGGACTTATTTTTATAACTAAACGGGACTTAAGAGGCCTTATACATTTTAAAATATATTCATAATTTCAACCGATCATCAAAATTATAGGGTACTTTCTAATGTCCTAGAAAGCTCACATTTCGTATGTAAGCTAGTATTTGTACACGAACAACAAAAAAAAATCTAATAAGTACATGAAACTTTTATCCCCCAACCTCTTAAACTATGGGATACATGTTTGTATCAGACTTCCACCAATTTTCACGCTAGATGACTGAAAATGGATATAGGGATTCCTCTTATAAATAATAATAAAAAATAATGTAAAGTAATAAAAGAAAAAATAAAAAAAATGCTATTAAGCAACTTACAAAAAAAGTGAACCAAAAACATAAGTTAACCAAGACGAGACCATTACGACTGGCACTGTCACAAAGTTATCAGATCTGATGTAGAGCCAAGCTTCTGACTCTTATCTACACGGCCTAACTTCACAAACTCTACATCTTAGTCAAAATATGTGGCTTGGCCGTTTCGTTACAACAAGACCTATTGTAAAACAGAAAACTAATGAATAATAAAAATACATTTTTCACCTTACGCCCATTGTGAATGTAGCGAAATGGCCAAACCAAATAATTATTTTGACTAAGGTTTAGAGTTTGTCAAGTTAGGCCTTGTAGAGTTAGGACGTGTAGAGTCAGAAGCTTGGCTCTACATGAGAGAACTTTTTGACAGTGCGAGTCATAATATTGCATCATTTTAAATGAAAAGGTTTTGATTGCGATTTGCTTTTTCAGTTAGTCTCAAAGAGATAAATAAATTGTATTCGCTAAACTTAACGATCTCGGTAGCGATACAAAGTTATTTCTCCATTTAATTAGAAAACGTGTCTGAGGAAATTATGTTCGCAGAAAGTCGAAGTGAAAACGCGAGCTCCCAAAGCCCCCCTGTGATCTCCGTCTTAATTCATGAATGTATACGAGAATCGCTTTGAAAATACGCAATAAACACGTCATAAAGGCAGCTTAAATGAAAAAGGGCGATATTTGAAAAGACGCGAATAAACACATTTACTGCTAGTAATAAAAGGAATCGCGGCGGATCCCGAGTTGGTCGCTATGAATAATATATCGAGGCATATATTAGCGGAGCCAATAGCGGGGTACCTGGGGCTAGATTCGACTTTTCTACTGATATTTTGTCCGCAATATCTCGCCGCCATAAACCCCATAAAGTAATTAGTTTTTTTTTTTAATTTTTTTTTGTTATGGAATCACCGATAATCTCACTCATAAACTTACGTCGTGTGCAAGGTCCCTAATAGGCAACGACAAATATGTGGTAACTGACGTTGAAAGTCGGCGAATATCACTGATGTAAACAAAAAGGAAACAGGACTTACTATTCCGCAAATTATACTCCGAAAATTTAATAATGCAAATATATTATGACGTCCTATGCACATTACTGCCGTAATTATGTAAGTTTGTAGCGCTACTATCCCTGGGCTGGACCGACACTTGTTACACTATACATCTAATTGGTATGCATTAAGTGGCATTAAAAAGAAATCTTAAAGTAGGTGACTTTAAAATGTTAACTGTGAAGCGCTCGAATGGAATAAAATTGATATAATTTCGGTTATATGGCTCCTGCTACCCCAGCCTAGCAATGACTATTCGAATCAGGCCCTCGCCGCACTGGTACTGTTACCGGGCGAAATACTTCACCAAGGATAAACTACGACTTAAATCCACCACTTCCCGATCTTCCGAGCACGTAGTGTAGCAATCGAGTATGTATAAGGTTGGGAGAGTATTTGAACAATCAGTTTCCGAATACAACTTGAGGTGATTCGAGTCGCTTAGTTACGGAAAACTAATAATAGATGGCGCCTGTGGCGGGCGCTAAAAATTAAACCGACTTTTTATGGAAAATAAAAAATTTCAAAAAAACCTATACACCAATTTCATTCGTAAAGCATTTTGCGACAGTCGGAACTAACACTCTTATTTTTGATATACTTCATATGCTATAGTAACAGTAGTTTGCTTCAGTAGTTACATGTATATTGACCCTCTTTTCATAGAAATCCGGAGACTCGGAGAGAGACTAAAATCACAAAAACAAGTTTTGACAACTTTCTCGGGTGATAATAACTGAAATAAAATAATTTCTTGTCGATTTTAGTACCTAAATTATAATTCTCTGAGCTACCTACTTGTTTATTTTTACCCTTATCCGTCAGTCTTATGCTGATTGTTAAAGACATGTTTATGATCAAAGATGTTTCTTAACATAAATTATCAACGTAACTACATACTTAGAACAGGGTTATTGAGATTTATTGGTCTATATTTGAAACCTACAGTTTGAATTTTTCATTGATAATTTTTGTTTCTAAAACTAGTAGAAACTGACAAAATTCATTCAGAAAACTGTTTTTTTTTTCAACTGATTTTCGACTGCACGCAATGGAAGCATAAACTACCTGTCTAGAATTCAGGAAAAAGTATTATTTCACTTTTAAATATTGGTTTAAATTTCAAGACATTCGTCATAATATGAAAAAAATAAAATGTATAAGGAATAAAGCCTCTTACAGGTCGCGAAGGCGAGACTTCATATTGTAAGGAGCTGCAAATGTCCAACCGGAACTCTAATTACAAAAAAGCTCACACGGAGACTTGGCGAGTCGGAAATCACTCCATCTATCCGAGCCGTCCCTGCGACCGGAAATTAGAGCCTGCAGGCTCGCGAATGGATTTCCGGACGGTAGTCCAGTAAATAATAGTAGACTTTTATTTATTTCTGAACATAATTATTTATTTCATAATTTAAAGGGTTCTTTGTCTGTCGTAGGGGGCAAACGAGTAAACGCATCGCCTGATGGAAAGCGATTACCGTCATCCATAGACATCTGCAACACCAAAGAAGTCACAAGTGCGTTGCCAGCCTTTTTTTGTGGGCGTTTGTTGATAATTTTATAGTATGCTGCGCTCCATTTCTCGTCAGGTATATTCGCAGGACTGTTCGTATCAGAAACACCGAATTGCGCTCCTGAACAGGGATTGCAGATGTGGGTGTCAAGTTTTCAAGGCTGCTAAGCTCATGTGGGACTGGGCAGGACTGGACACGTCTGCCGTATGTATCTCTCAGGATGGTTACCCAAGCAGAGGACGACAGAAATGGAAATGGTGGGCCACGACGCATTTGAAAACGCTTGGGAAGAGCATGCACTTCACCGAGATGACTTGCGAAAAAGATAGGAGGCTTTTGCCCAACAGTGGGATGCTACGTATAAGCCAAATATTTAAAAAAGTTACGGTCTTTCATACATTCGCGCTCAACAACGATTATCCACTTTCAGTCTGCAGGACAGTCACCGACGAAATAACTACGGCAAAGAATAATCATGACATGACAGAAGAAACCGGTAGCATACTCTTTGTTGGTCAGAATATTGGAAGAGATGCAGCCATTTTCAGTTGTTTCTTTTATTATATGCCTTGGGCATGAAAATAACTCTCATTTTATGACAACATTAATCCACCCACCGATGAAACACTAAATATTTTCAAAGAATAGTTTTTGTTTTCACTCTGATTTGACCGGACTAAATACAGCTCGAGCCGACTTGGATTCGACTGGCCCGTGGCTCGAGTCGTTTGACTTTTATTGTGCTCGCAAGTGTAGCCAATTGTTGCTCGAGTTGCTCTTAACGGCCAATTTGGGCCGTCTTAGCCACCGGTGCCCCGGAGCGCAACGCACGATTATTTTATTGGTGCTTGGTTGTAGGTATCATTTATTTTTCTGCACTGTTGTAAAATTGTACACTGGGACTCACGATCCCCAAATATGTCAATGAATGAAATAATAATTTTCAAGGAAGGTACACCCAGTGTCAACTGTCATTTATACGATGAGTGTGTATTTTTATTCCTCTGTTTGTGTATTTTTTCTTTTTTGTGAGTGTGTATTTTTATAATTCTTGCAAATATCACCCCGATGATTAGGTTATGTTTGTTTTATGACAATGAAATGAAACATTCTACAAACAATAATATTATTCTAGCAGTCAATATTATAATGTAGAATCTACATTGTAGATCTATCTCTAAAGTTACTGTGATGTACGATTCAAGATTTTTCCTACTTCATTCCACGAATTGAAATGTCCGTTTTATCCGCAGGTATCTAAGCAGTAAAACATGATTTTTATTCATTGTTCCGCTTCCAGGGGATCTGGGCAAACAAATTACGCAGTCTCGCCGCGTCCACTGAAAAATCTCCACGAATTTATCTCCGCTCAGCCCCTGCATTAAAATCTGCGCCGAATTGTTATTATTTTCTCTTGAATATTGCAGTGACGGCGCGTGACCGACCGGCCCTTTGTTCGATTCACGTCATTATGTTTTAAACCGACGACGACGCGTTTTACGCAGTTTGTAGATCTGCCGGCTTCCGGTCCGTGACTCAAGATGGCCGCATGCGTTTAAGTTTTGTTGTTCGTTATTTATTCATTCTTGTTGTTCAATGTGTAGTATTGATAGCGTATTGTGCAGTGATCAAACGAATGTGTGAATAGCTAATGAAGAATTCAACTTGAAGCGTACATAGCCCTTCCTGGGTCAAGGCCCGATAGTCCGTGTTGTTTTTTGTAAATCGCTAACACTTTACAAAAAGCACGATTTTCTCAACTCACCGTACAACGTGGTACCAATCCTCTATCTAGTCGCCGAGTGCGATTGGCAACGAGACATTGGCAGTAATGGTCGCTTAACCCTTTACCGCATATAGAAAAAAAGTAGTTGTTTGAATTTGAACCTTGACCTGTGCCAATAAGGTCCAAGTTCATATCTGCCATAATATGGCTTCGTATGCGGTAAAACATTAAAAAAAATTAGAATATTTAGAATAGATCTGCCTACTCAGCCGGCGGTCCCGGTTCAAATCCCGGCCAGGGTAAATATTTGTGTGATGAACTCGGATATTTGTTCTTGGGCCATGGTTGTTCTATATATGGGTTTGAGTATAATATATTTATCTACATAAGTATGTGTATCGTCGTCTAGTGTCCATGAAACAAGCCTTCATCATCATCATCATCATCATCTCAGCCATAGGACGTCCACTGCTGAACATAGGCCTCCCCTTTGGACTTCCATATATACCGGTTGGAAGCGACCTGCATCCAGCGCCTTCCGGCGACCTTTATAAGGTCATCTGTCCATCTTGTAGGTGGACGTCCTACGCTGCGCTTGCTGGTCCGAGGTCTCCACTCGAGCACTTTACGGCCCCATCGGCCATCAAGACCTCAAGAGATCAAACAAGCCTTATTGAACTTAATTTGGAACTGGATCGATTTGTATGAGGTTGTCCGATTATTATTTATTATTTATTTAAAATACATATTATAATACAAATCGGATTTACTCACGTCTCAGAAGTCGAATATCGCATCTCCGTCCGAGTAAATCCATTTTACAAGCTTTTATTTAACTTGCATTGTATGTATGTTTAAAGTATGTTTGTTCGGGTGGAATCTTGCAACTCAATTTTGAAGCAGATATCGTCAACTGATTGAGCTGAAATTTTGCATACTTACATAAATTTGATGACAATACAATAATATGGTACCATGGGGCTGATCTGATGATGGAGCCGGAAGGTGGCCATAGAAACTCTATAATAGAAAAAGCAATCCTACCGAGTTTGGGCTCTTTAGAATCGTCTATATATCGATATTCAAAGAAAAGTACAGTCGGCTTTAAAAGCTTGTCTCTAAAATTACATTTTTGACAGAAACTTATTGTACTTTAAAACGTCACGATGTTCATTATTTCAATGTTTTCAGGGCCTTTATTAGACGAAACTGCGTATCACTAATTTAGTAATATCTTAACTGTTATTATAGTTGGGACTAATCATCGCAAAACAACTAAGAAAAAGAAATGGAAATACTTACTCACAAGGGCGAAAAGTTTCTATTTCCATATTTTTTCTTTATTCTTGTTTTAAAATATATAATTATGCACAGATATGGGAAGCTTAACATTGTTTCCAATTAAAAAGAGCAGTTCGTTCGCGACATTAATCGATCTGATTTTCGCGCACTTATTTACAGTTACAATTCATCGCCTCTAGGGGCTCCACTTGTTTAAGCAGCGCGTACATGCTCGTGCAATGAAACACGCCTTAATTGCAGCCTAATTGATTCTGGAGGACTATGATGGGGGCTTTTATCACGCGATAAATAAGTGACAAAGCATCCATCACGTTTTTATAAGATGCGAGTGTGAGCGACAGGATGCTCACTTATTTATCACGTGATAAACGCAACCATCATACGCCCCCTGAAGAACTTGAACGTGTTTGATGTTTTCTTTCTAATGCAGTGTGTATCATTTAAACGTACAATCAGTATCAAAATTTGTTACCAATTAACAATTTGACAGTAAGATACGTATGTCATGTATAGTCGTAGTAATATAGTATTGAAACTATCGTGAGACATTTATAATAATTATAAAAAAATATTAAACTCACGTAAAAATTGTCAGGAACGGTCCGACATGTTTCGAACTCATATGGAGGTCATCATAAGGGATGGCTAACCGTGCTGCTACGAACCGTTAACCGTAAACCGTTTCTATAATTATTTCATGTATATTTTTATAAGGAAGTAGTGTCAAGAAAGGGTTAAGGTGACTCGGGGCTATTGTAGCTATGGGGTTATTGTATCTAATTACCATTATAACGGCCTGTGACCATTATAATGGTCTGTGTATATATAGGATACAAAACACTGTGTATCCTATATATACGCAGACCATTATAATGGTCACAGGCCATTATAATGGTAATAAGATACAATAACCCCATAGCTACAATAGCCCCGAGTCACCTTATCTATCGTTTGCCCGAATTTAGTATGCCATAACATAGTGTATCAGTTGTTATAATACTAAGTGGTCATAAATCTATTTTCATCTGTTACTAGCGACCCGCCCCGGCTTCGCACGGGTGCAATTCTGATAAATTATGCATGTATTATACATATAAACCTTTCTCTTGTCTGGATCACATTATCTATTAAAAAACCGCATCTAAATCCGTTGCGTAGTTTTAAAGTTCTAAGCATACATAGGGACAGATAGACAGACAGACAGACAGCAGGGAGCTACTTTGTTTTTTACTATGTAGTGAAGCTGGAACTTTTCGTGATAGTTTAAAAAAATCACGTACCTATGGCAAATGACATGCGAGCAACTGACGGTAAGGTTACTTAATACCGTACCTTATACCGATCGATGGCAGAATATTTAAAAAAAAAAAAACTAATGAAAGAAAAAACGTGATATTACGAAACATTACGAATATTTCCAAAACTTTTAACGCTTAGTTATCAATATTTTTTGGTTCTTGTTTTCCATCGATCAACAAAGGGAGTCGTGTTCGGAGCCTCAAAGGCAAAATGTTCATAAGACAACAGGGCTGCGCGCCCTTTGGAGCGCAGCGGCTGTTTTTTTATTACCCCCCTAATTAAGGCTTGATGGATGAAACCGCAGCCTCCCGCGTTATTTGATAAAGGCCTGAGAAAAAATTAAACTGATTTAGATTCTAAAAATGAGAATGTTCACAATAGAGCATTGTTATACACAGCAGTTGATAGATGTCAACAAAATAAGTCGGTCATCCGAGTGAGTAAACCCGTTTCATATGTATTTTAATAAGTACTAGCTTTTGCCCGCGACTACGTCCGCGTGGAACTTGGAAGTATGGAAGCAACCTCGTACAACACGATAGATATCCGCCTAATCACCTTAATTAATAAAAGGGATTATTAAGAGCGCCTAAGCAAATGTAAGAGCAATTGTGCTTTTGGTCTAATCATTACATTTCCTGCAGGGTCATCAATGTCATCATGAATTACTTACTCACTTTTCAATCTTTTTGGGGATAATTTCCAGGATGAAAACTATCTATGTCCTTCCTCGGATCTTAAACTATCTCCATGCCAAATTGCATCAAAATCGATTCAGCGGTTTAAGCGTGAAGAGGTAACAGACAGACAGACGGATACACTTTCGCATTTATAATATTAGTATGGATTAGTATGGATGTCTGAGACTCACGGATCGATCGTTGTGGAGAACTTTGGGGGAGGCCTTTGTCAAGCAGTGGACGTCAGTCAGCTGATATGATAATGAGACTCACGGGAGACTTTCAGATAAAATAGAAAGAAAGACTTTCTTAAATCGCGCCATGTCGGAAATTCATTGTTAAACGTAACATGGTTGCTGTTTTCAACTGATGTAAAATATTGTCCACTTGGCCTTAATTATTTTAATAGCCATTCAAAAATTAAATAGCATATTTTGAACGTATTAATCCGGGCCTGTGGGAAAACCCATTTCCGTACCATTTCACCGGATAGTCCAATCAACGAAGCGCTTAATCCTAGTGTAACACAGTAATTGATCAAAATAATGGCGGACTGTGAAAACCGCTGCGTCCCATAATCAGGTGATTGCCGGCCCATTGGCCCAGTGGCGAGGCGCAATATAACTGTAAAGCAGTATAATAACCAAATGTCCAAAGCAGCGATGACTAAACTCACTAGGATATGGAAAGATCGGAATATATCCCGCAAAACCAAAGTGAGACTAGTGCGAACGCTGATTTTCTCAATTTTCTCCTACGGCGCCGAATCCTGGACAATACTTAAGACAAAAAGAAAGAGCGAAGATTGACGCTTTTGAAATGTGGTGCTGGAGGCGTATGTTGCGGATCCCGTGGACTGCGCGCCGAACAAACGTGTCCATTCTCAACGAGCTCGGAATAACCAAGAGGCTGTCCGCTATCTGCTTCCAGTAGATATTAAACTATTTCGGACACGTCGCTCGCAGGAACCCAGATAATCTGGAACAGCTGATGGTAGTTGGTCAGGTAGACGGGAAAAGACCGCGCGGTCGATCGCCTACCCGCGTTGGTCAGATCTTGTAAAGACGCTCACTGGCCTGTCAATACCTAAGGCCATCAAGATCGCCGAGAATAGGAACGAGTGGAAAAGCATGGTGCATCAAGTGACGAATTAATATTTCACGTTAGACGCGACCTTCAGCAATGAAGATGTGCAGGATTTGGTGGCTTCTCAGGGTCCATTCAATGAAGGCGTTTACTTAAACTTTCGAATGTAGTTTATTTCGTTAAAAACTATCAAATTATAAAATATGCAATAAGGGTCGTGTCGCGTGTAACGGCGATCGTAAGGCGAATGAAACCCGAAGATTTTGAAGTGTAGTGGGGCGCTCGGAGTAATGTCGTCGTGTGGCCACTAGATGTCGCTAGGAGGCGCGAACATGCCCCCGGCCTTGGGAGCACCAACTCCCAACAGGAACCTTCGTCATCCTTCACTCGTTCTGGGCTGCCGGCTCCGGTAGTAGCGGGCAGATTTTTGAAAAGGCACGTCGTACAGTGCCCGTAGCCGTGCGGATATCCGCGACGCGAGATACGCCGTCGTTGCCTGGGAACAGACGCGTGACGCGCCCTAACCGCCATTTGAGTGGAGGCAGGTTATCGTCTTTGATTAGGACGAGACTGTCCAAGGTTATGTCAGCTTTCTTTGTCTTCCACTTTGTTCTAAGTTGTAGCTCTGCGATGTATTCCTTGGCCCAGCGTTGCCAGAAGTGTTGACGCAGTGACTCGATCCTGGCGTAGCGTGACAGGCGGGAAGGCTGCTCATCTGTCAGGTCCTCGGTCGCAGGGCTCGTCAGCGGGCGGCCGATCAGGAAATGAGCAGGCGTAAGAGGACATAGGTCGATAGGGTCTGTGGACAGCGGTGACATGGGACGGGAGTTTAGGACAGCTTCGATTTGTGTTAAAACCGTACTAAACTCCTCGTACGTTAATCTTGCATTACCTATTATTCGTTTAAGGTGATATTTGCACGATTTTATTCCAGCCTCCCAAAATCCAGCAAAATGAGGTGAATAGGGAGGAACGAAACTGAATTTAATACCATCATTGGCAGTAAAATTGACTATTTCCTTTGAACTATTTTTTAACAGGACGGAAAACTCTTTTTCCGCGCCCACAAAATTTTTTCCGTTATCCGAAATAATTGTATGAGGTTTTCCTCTTCTACTAATAAAACGTTTAAGTGCTAAAATATAATCAGCAGTAGAGAGACTTGTAACAAGTTCTAAGTGGACAGCTCGTGTGACCATACATATGAACAAACAAACATACGCTTTAATAAGTTGAGCTCCCCTGCCCTTTCTATTTAAAATGTACATTGGTCCACAATAATCGACAGCCGTACGACAAAACGGAAAACCAGGTTCAATCCGATCAGATACAAGATTACCCATTATAGGACTAAGTACGTTACCTTTTAATCTAATGCATGTAACGCATTGCCGAACAGTTTTCCTTGCCAGATTCCGTCCACCTAACGGCCACCAACACTCGCGCATTGTTGACAACAACAGTTGTGGACCGGCATGGAGCAGTCGCTTATGTTCGTACTTGAATAACAACACCGTGAAACTATGTTTACTGCACAATAACATTGGATGTTTTTTATTATAATCGAAACTAGTCGAGTTACACAGTCTACCACCGACTCTAATCACTTGAAACTTATTTTCGTCTAAAAATACATTAAGACCAGAAATACGATTATACTGTTTTGTTTTTGTCTTAATCGGTTTATTGTTTAATAAACTATCGTAAACGTCCGGGAATGATTGCATTTGTGCGAATCTAACTAACATGCGCCGCGATGCGCTCAGTTCATCTACTGATAAGGAACCAGTTAGGCGAAGTTGCTTACGCTCAGAGTCTATACGGGAGTTTTGTATAAAGCGGAGTACATACGCGCCGATGCGAGTTAGTTTTATATATGATGAACATCTATTGAAATCAAAGAGTTCATTGCACGGATTGCAAACTAAACTTACAGTTTTTGATCGTAGCTCGGGCAAATTATCGAATGTCGTGTTTTGATCGGAATTGTCAAAGGTAAAATTCGAATTCGTGTCATGTAAAAATGATGGTCCGTTCCACCATAAATTACAATTTATTAAATGATCGAGTCCTAGACTTCTCGACAGTAAGTCAGCTGGATTGTCCTCGCTTTTTACGTGTAACCAAGTCGAGTCTCCCGTGAGTTCATTTATTTCGGTCACTCGATTCTGAACAAACGGTTTTAATAAATGAGGAGACATTCGTATCCAACCCATGACTATTGTTGAGTCAGTCCAGAAGTAAACGTTAGTGAACACTAGCCTTAATGATTCGGTTATTTTCTTATAAAGTCGCGCACCTACTAGCGCGGCGCATAGTTCCAGCCTTGGAATTGATTGAGATTTTAAAGGTGCTACTTTACCTTTACCGCATAATAATTTGACGGAAACGACTGAACCTTCTTCGTATGACCGTATATACGCACAGGATCCATAAGCGTGTAAAGAAGCGTCTGAAAAAATGTGAAGTTCCGTACGTCCTGTGTATTCGCTCCTTACGTGACGTGGTATTCTTAATTCGTTTAAGCAGTTCAACGTATTCATGAACTTATTCCATGTAAGCGCGATATCTTCTGATACGGGAGAATCCCAGTCTATCTTACATAGCCAAAGTCGTTGTAGTAATATTTTGGCAATTGTTACTGCGGGCGAGACGAGACCCAAGGGATCATGGATTTGCGATATAATCGATAACATAGTTCGTTTATTTAATTGAGACGAGTGAGGTATAGGACTTATTTTCGTGGTATAATACAATTCGTCGCTAGTATTATCCCAGCCTAAACCGAGTGTTTTGTTCTGCGTGTGTTCGCCGATGAAATGCTCCTTAGACTTCTCATGCGTGACGTCACAATTAAATGTCCATTTGCGAAGAGGAAAGCATCCTGACTGCAGAACTTTATATGTCTTATCACAAATCGAAATAAGCGTTTGAAAATCGTCATGTCCCGTAATTAAATCATCTACGAAAAAATCTTCATTAATAACGCGAGCGATGACGTCATCATTACATTCCAACGCTAACTGTCGTATACTCCGCATACTCAAATATGGTGCAGACGCTGTACCATACGTGACAGTATTGAGTTCATACACGTGTAACGGGTCCGTAGGTTTTTCACGCCAGAGTATCATTTGCAAGGATCTCTGATCTGGCTGAATCAAAACCTGCCTAAACATTTTCGCAACATCAGCACACGCGACGTACTTATATTGGCGAAAACGCAATAATATCGAAAAAATGTCGTTTTGAAGTGCTGGTCCCGGCAGCTGAATGTCGTTTAACGATTTATTTAAGTTTGTAACAGCACTTCCATTGAACACTACGCGTAAAGGCGAAGTACTGCTATCAGGTCTAAATACTCCGTGGTGCGGGAGAAAGTAATTCGGTGCACCATATTTGTCTACACGAGTCATGTGACCCATCTCTTCGTATTCTCGCATGAAGTCACAATATAAACGTTTATATTCCGGTAAGCGTTCGAGTTTACGCTCTAAGGATAAAAATCGATTTTTTGCTAACGTGTAAGAATCCCCGAGTGAATCAGCTGATTCTTTTAGAGGCATACGGACGGAAAATCTACCATCGTCTTCGCGTTTAGTCGTATTAATAAATAGATCCTCACATTTACGTTCGTCGGCTGTGAGAACACTACCTACTGGAGAAATATCCTCAAGTTCCCAGAACTTTCGGAGTTGAACGTCTATGGTCTGAGTAAAATTACACTGGATTTGATTATTAATGCGCAAATTCCGTGTATTTATTGGACCAGATAAAAGCCAACCGAATTTTGAATTTTGTAAATATGGCCCGGTTGATAATCGAATTCTATTCTCGTCTAAAAGTTCCCAAAATTTATCCGCACCGATAAGTATATCGATTTTTGAAGGCACGTTAAACGTCGGGTCTGCTAACTGAATGTTATCAGGAATACGTATAAGATCGAAATCGATGTTAGTCGAGGGCAAACTTGAAGTTATGCGCGGCAAGACAAAACATTTTATTGAAGTAAAATAATCGTTTATTTTTGAACGTATATTAATTTCGCATGAGTTATTCGACTGGGTGACAGATTGCCCTACACCCGAAATCTGAATAGTGGACTGTAATTTTGTGACGTTTAAGCGATTACGTAATTCTTCCGTTATGAAGCAATTTTCACTACCATTATCAAGAAGAGCTCGTGCCGTATGGAAGCGATTATTCGCGTCGGCTACTTCTATTAACGCAGTAGACAGCAGAACTGGCTGGGGAATGAACCGCGTTCCCTCCGGTTCGCCGTCGCTGCACTCAGCCGTCGGCGCGCGATCAGCTGTTGCGCAGTAGCTACTTGTACTCGGCATCGATCCACTGTGTGCAGGCGCATTCGACGGCTTCACGCACACATTGTTATCGCGATTATTCTCGATATGCAACAAGCTGTTATGTTTTTGTTGACACTGCTTGCAAGGGCCAAATAAACATTCATTTAAGGAATGTCCTTCGCGTAAGCAATTATTGCATAAGTTTTTGTCACGAACTAAATTTAATCTATCTTGGATCGATAAATTCAAAAACTTAACACACGTATAAAGCGCATGATTTTCGTTACACATGACACAGTTACGAGAACGTTTATTATTAAAAGTTTTCGCCTTAGCGGAATTGACGTTCGCAGAAACACAGCTGACTACCTGAGTAGGCTTATTAGACGCGTAATTAGGTTTACTACTAGTCGTAGCAGGTGACTTAGAATGATTTGAATTTATCATTTCTAGCGTGTCAGCTCGGTTTCGGAGAAACGATAAGAGATCTTCTAATTTAAGTTTTTTAGACTCGTTACTGTTCGATTGATTACTAATAGAACCTAAGTGCGACTCCCATTTGCGTTCCGTAAGCGCATCCAACTTTGATACAATTAAATGAATTATTAATGTATCCCACGAATCGGTCGGTTCGTCTAACGTTTTCAAAGCGCGTAGGTTACGTAATATGGTATCTATTAGTTTTCGTATTTGAGTCGACGATTCTTGTTTCAGAGGTGAAAGATTGAACAATGACTTTACATGATTGTGCACTAAAAGTCTAGGGTTATGAAACCGAATTTCGAGTAAATCCCATGCTTCAGTGTAATTAGACGCCGTGAACTCTAATGCACTAATTACTTGTAATGCACTGCCGCTGAGTGATGACCGCAAATAATGGAATTTTTGAATCGCATCAAGATCTGAATGGTTGTGAATCATGGTTTCGTACGAATTTTTGAATTCTAGCCAACGATCATAGGAACCATCGAAAATAGGCAGTTTAATTTGAGGTAGTTTCAAATTCGACATTGATTTATTCACGGTATGACCACAACTCGCGATTCCAGAACCGTTACTTATCTCCACACTCTCGATTAAACAATTAGCACTAGCCATAGTACCGAAATATAATAATTCTACTGATTCTATGTATTCATAATTAGCACACATTTCCGAGTCAGGGGTACAAAGTTCAATTTCACTTTCGATTACGTTAAATTTTTGAAAAACCTCTGTTGCTGCTTGCATTCGTAATTTTAATTCTGCTATTTGTAATTTAGAGGGAGAATCCGCTTGAAAAGAATCAACGTATTTTTTAAATTGAGTTAGCCGGCCTTTCATGTTACCTCTTTGTTTGCGGAGGTCTGAAAGGCTGTCATCTTTCCTAGGCGATCCAGGAACAGTCAATTTTGTACCAACTTCTTTCGATTCACTCATTTTGCAAGATTAAAGAGAAAATGGAATAACTTACGTGTAAATGATGACTGCGCGCGGTAGATGATAATGATGCCGCGTGGCTCTTACGTAACGAGTACACTGGAATGCACAAAAATCACGAGTTTTAACACAATTCGATTAGGAGAGGAATAGACGGGATAGATAGGCCTGACCGTTCGCTGCTGTAGACGATGACGAGGTGCTGGTGTCTTCTCTCGTTAGGGAACTCGATTTCCTGAAGATGACTTCTCTCGCTGCATCCGTGTTCGAAGAACCAAATTATGTGCAGGATTTGGTGGCTTCTCAGGGTCCATTCAATGAAGGCGTTTACTTAAACTTTCGAATGTAGTTTATTTCGTTAAAAACTATCAAATTATAAAATATGCAATAAGGGTCGTGTCGCGTGTAACGGCGATCGTAAGGCGAATGAAACCCGAAGATTTTGAAGTGTAGTGGGGCGCTCGGAGTAATGTCGTCGTGTGGCCACTAGATGTCGCTAGGAGGCGCGAACAGAAGATGCCGACTAAGAAGAAGTATAATAACTATGAATTTATGAAAGACTAGGAGATGCAACATCGCCCCCGAATTTTTTTATTTACCGTAGACGGATAAAAAGTATTCTATAACCATCTTTGGATGTCAAGCTATCCTTGTACCAAAATTAGTCCAGCCGTTTCGGTGTGCTGCGAGGACAAAGGAAATTATGAAAACAGAATGGCGCCAGGTTGGCACAGCGCGTGCGTGTACAAAAAAATGACAATGACTTGCATCACGCTATTAGGATTTTTCCAGAAATCATGACCCCTCTCCATAGAAAATTTATTTTTAATAATACAAATCTAAAATTTTATAATAGTATAGATGTAATGTCTCATTATTTTGAATGTGGACCTATCCACACACCACAATTTTTTATTTTAAACCTTTGATTTTTGTATCAATGATTTAAAATAACTTTGAGTTCACATAGTGAGTGAGAGTAGGTGAAATAACTCAGTAGCTCAGGATTGCTAGACTAAGTGGCGGGATGCGATGAGCGTTGACGCAGAATGGTTGTCGTAATCTTGTCGGGGAATGCCCCTAACACTGGGGTGCGTCTGAAGCGGAGCGGAGCGGAGACGTACGGAATGGACCAATCACAAAAGGGAAGCGAAGCTGAGATACAGATTTCAACTCAGTCGATTGGTCCATTCTGCACGCTTTAATGGAGACGCACCCAAATCCAATGATCTCGACATGGTCGGGGAAATCAGAGGATGGCGAGAGCCGTTAGTCGGGAATTGCACGATTTAATTCCACCATCCCAGTTTCAACATCGGACAACCAGGCGAGGGGAGCGATTTCACCCTTATGCTGTCAGTTTACCACTCATTCGCAGGAAGCGATTTGCTTCATCATTTCTAATGCGAACCGCTAAGGAATGGAACTCGCTTCCATCGTGTGTATTTCCAAAAAAAATATAGGTATCTTCAAGGTAAGAGTGAATAGGCTATTACTGAACCGGCGGGCTACATCCTCGACCCCGTAGTCACTTTCCATCAGGTGATACTGAGGTCAATCGCCGGCCAGTATGTGAATAAAAAAAAAAAGTGGGATCCTTCGGGGGGCCTTCGACAACAAACAGTTCATCATCATCATCTCAGCCATAGGACGTCCACTGCTGAACATAGGCCTCCCCTTTGGACTTCCATATATACCGGTTGGAAGCGACCTGCATCCAGCGCCTTCCGGCGACCTTTATAAGGTCATCTGTCCATCTTGTAGGTGGACGTCCTACGCTGCGCTTGCTGGTCCGAGGTCTCCACTCGAGCACTTTTCGGCCCCATCGGCCATCTGCTCTGCGTGCTATGTGGCCTGCCCATTGCCACTTCAACTTGCTAATCCGGTGAGCTATATCGGTCACTTTAGTTCGTCTACGGATTTCCTCATTTCTGATTCGATCACGTAGAGACACCCCGAGCATAGCCCTCTCCATTGCACGTTGAGCGACTTTGAGCTTTGAGATGAGGCCGATAGTGAAAGACCACGTTTCGGTGCCGTAAGTCATCACTGGTAACACACATTGGTTGAAGACTTTCGTCTTGAGGCACTGAGGTATGTCGGACGAAAAGACATTGCGTAGTTTCCCGAACGCTGCCCAGCCGAGTTGGATTCGGCGGTTGACCTCTTTCTCGAAGTTGGACCTACCTAATTGGACCACTTGTCGTAGGTAGATGTATGAGTCAACAACTTCGAGTACCGAGTTTTCAACAGAGACTGGGATGGGCACAACCTTGGCATTTGACATGAGTTTCGTCTTGTCCATGTTCATTTTTAAGCCCACCCGTTGAGAAACTCGATTGAGGTCATCGAGCATCACGCTGAGTTCCTCCATCGACTTTGCCATGACTACGATGTCGTCGGCAAACCGAAGGTGAGTGATGTATTCGCCATTGATGTTGATGCCAAGTCCTTGCCATTCCAGGAGCTTGAAGGCGTCTTCCATAACGGCCGTAAACAGTTTCGGGGATATAACATCCCCCTGTCTTACGCCTCTTCTCAATGGAATGGCCTTTGTGCTCTGCTCCTGAACTCGGACCGACATGGTGGCGTTACTATACAAACACTTCAACACTTCAATGTACCGATAGTCAATATGGCATCGCTGAAGTGACTCGAGCACCGCCCATGTTTCCACCGAATCGAAGGCTTTCTCATAGTCCACAAACGCTAAGCATAATGGCAAGTTATACTCTTCAGTCTTCTGTATAACTTGCCGCAGCGTATGTATGTGGTCTATGGTACTATAGCTTCTTCGGAAACCGGCTTGTTCGGGAGGCTGGAAGTCATCAAGTCTATGTTCGAGACGGTTCGTGATGACCCTTGAAAACAGCTTATAAACATGGCTTAGAAGCGTGATGGGCCTGTAGTTCTTCAATAGGCTATTATCACCTTTCTTGAAGAACAGTACCACCTCGCCTCTATTCCATGCTTCAGGCGTTTTGCCCTCGGACAAGACGGAATTAAAGAGCTTCTGGAGGACCTTAAGTACCGGTGTTCCACCCGCTCTCAGAAGCTCTGAGGTGATTCCGTCTTCGCCCGGCGCCTTGTTGTTCTTAAGCTGCTTCAGGGCCATCCTAATCTCGTACAGACTGATGTCCGGGATGTCTTCGGTATAATGTCGGGACAGCTTGGCTCTTGGATCGCCTACCAAGCTGTCAACGGGCTTTGCGACTGAAGTGTATAACTGACCATAGAACCTCTCGATCTCGCCTAGAACCTCTGCTTTGGTCGACGCTATGCTGCCATCTTCCCGTTTCAGCTTGGTCAGCTGGCTTTGTCCAATAGACTTGTCCTTTGCGAACACTTTGGAGCCTTTGTTCTGCTCAATGGTCTCTTTAACACGGTTCGTATTAAAGAGCCGCAGATCATGTCGCAAGGACTTCGATATACGTCTATTAAGCTGCCTATATGACCTCGCGTCATCGGGAGACTGCAACTGTAGCGAGCGTCGTTCAGCCATGAGGTTTAAGGTTCGATCAGACAATTTCTGAGGTCTATCTTTACGGCGGGGTCTGAAAAACTTAGACCCTACCGTGTGGACAGTTTCCACTAGCCCGTCGTTGATCTCGTCCACTGAGGCAAAGTTCTCCAGACAAGCGAAGCGGTTGGAGAGCTCGAGTTGAAAGCTCTCGGGGTTTTGAATATGGGCCCGAGTAGGTCGGAGCGTAGACTTCATCAGACTGGACCTTTCCAGTTTAACATTGATATTCAGTGTGCCTCTTACGATTCGATGATCACTGCCGGTCTTTACCCTATTGATCACAGACACATCACTGAAAATCCGTTTCTTGTCGGTCATGATGAAGTCAATCTCGTTTCTCGTGGAACCATCGGGACTTATCCAGGTCCATTTCCTGTGAGGCGGCTTCTGGAAGAAAGAGTTCATCATGAAGAGTTCCTCTTTCTCCAGAAAGTCGGCCAGCCTCTGTCCCCTAGGGTTCCGTTGCCCGTATCCAAATTGCCCCACTCTCAACTCAGCACCGCTGTTCTTGCCCAACTTTGCATTGAAGTCCCCCATAACAACAGTGAAGTAGGTTTTGGAAGTATGTATGGCCCTACTTACGTCCTCATACATAGCCTCTACTTCCTCATCAGAATGTGACGAGGTCGGTGCGTATACCTGAATGACCTTCAACGAATATCTTTTGGATATTCTGAGTATTAGGTATACCACCCTGCTCGACACACTGTCGATGGTAGTGATGTTGTTAACGAGGGACTTGTGAACGAGAAACCCGACACCACCTTGGGACTGTTGGGCGCCCTCCCGGTAGTAGAGCAGGTTACCAGACTTCAGGGTTACGGTGTCCTCCCCCTCTCTACGGACTTCGCATAATCCTACAATGTCCCAGTGTAACCTGCTCAGTTCCTCTTCCAACTCGCAAATCTTTTCATCAGTCCTCATTGTGCGTATGTTGTGTGTTACCAGGGCCAGTCGTCGTGGGGATGGGTAGCCGGATTTCGTCCGGGGATTCTTAGCACCCCCTGCTCCGCTATTACCTTGGCCGCTACCCACGCCAGGGATAGCAGAGCTGCCGGAGACTGGGGGCCTGGTATTTGTGTGACTCATCATAAAGGGGGGATTTGCCGTACGCGCCACGCTTGGCAGGCGGGTTGGCGCGCGCAGTTTTTTTTTCTTTAAGGTCTCTGGAAGACGCTGCTGCCCATCTCCCGGTATATTATTATTATTATTCCCTTAGCAGGCTTCTACTGCAACCACGGGACGATATGGTGGGGGACAATTCTAAGGCCGGTCACCCCACGGCACAAAACACAAACAAACAGTTATATGCATATTTTTATGTTTACACTTCCTAAGTCATTATTGCTTACCTCATCCTCTTGCATTCGTTTTACTGAACAGATAACGTTGCGGTAAACGAGAAGGTACAATCAAGAATTGAAGCTGTTGCTTTGCTTTAGGGACTGATTAAAGCAACTCTTTTATATTGTAATTTCAAAACTTAGTATTAATATCTCCTAGAAGTAGTTGTTGTCGTAGTTGAAATACTGCTTCTGATATATTTTCTGTATTTGCGGACAATCTGTATCCGACAAATAAATAGAGTTGGTCGTATAATTAATTATAACACATCGCAGTAAACCTACTAGTTAACTAAATTGTTGGTTTGATAAAAAAGGTAGATAAAGTTTTGGTGGATGATGATTGATGAATTTACCAGACCCTAATCAGACACTGGATCTCTTAATATCTTAGTTAGGTTAGTTATTTAAGTTAGTTCTGTAACACTAACAATATTATAGATAAATTTGTCCGAAATAAATGATTTATATTTAGTTTTTGCTGGAAATCGTTGGATTTGTTAACGCATAACTGCTCATCATGGCATTCTTTCAAGAAAGTGTTTAATTAATTACCTCGACGTTTCGAATTTGATGTTATGCCTCGAACCCTGAAGAGGCGGGGATCAACTTCTTCTTGTCGCGAGATTATTTCGAAGTACCCGCATTTGGTCTTTATTGTCGGACTGACACGACACTTTTACGATATCCTGTAGCTTCAGAGCGACCTATTTTACGTGATATAGATTTACAGTACAATTACCATGAGTTAACGTGACCGTACTCGCTAGCGATAGCGTAAACAATTTGTATGGAGAATAGTACAGAGCCCCTATCGGTTACTTTGTAGAACTACAATTCTCCATACAAATCCTTTACGCAGTCGCTAGTAAGGTCACTGTGAACTCATGGTATGGATTCTGATCACCGGATTTCACGAAGACGAAAGCTTAAAACCGTCCTTCGGTTAAAATTCTTGTGTTTTCTTATTTCAATTATTTTAATAAACAATTTTTGAACGCGATTTAGTCCCGTTTTGTAATAATAATGTGTGAAAATCGTTTAGGTTTTTTTAGAGCCTAGCCTATAATTTTGTTTCCTACTACTGGGCAAAGGCCTCCCTTGTCGTGCACCACTCGTCTCTATTGGCTGCATGCTCCCTCCACTCGTTACTAAATGCATCCAAGTCTTTTCGCTATCTTCTTTTCGGTCTGCCTCTGCTTCGGTAACCTTGCGCTGTCTAATCGGTGATTATTCTGGCCCATCGTTCCGGATGCATGCGGCAGACATGTCCAGAGAACTTAACATCATTTGGTAGACTTTATCTCCAGACAAATGCTACTATAAACTCTGCAATTGCATAACTAAAATCATTTCCTCGCAGTAAAGTCAACAACGACATTTTCCAGCTTGAATTAGCCTAATGAGAGTCGCCGGGCCTATTCACCGAGAGCCGTCCAAGTATTAGTCACCGCAGACTGGGATTTTTAAGAATTTTTCAAGATCATAATTGTATTTCGTTGTGAAAGGAGCTCCGGTTTAATAGGAAATATAAACGGGGCTAGACGGGACTATGCTACTGGAAATGAACGAAGGCTTTCGTTAGCTTCTTGAGATACATTTTACAGCGGTTTTTCTTTAAATAACGTATTTTTGAATCCAGAAATGGCCATTATTATGACGACGCGGTTGGCGCAGTGGTAAAGCGGCTGCCTACTGAGCCGGCGGTCCCGGGTTCGAATCCCGGCTAGGGCAAATCAGGGCAGGTCTCTTCATACCGAGCCAACCACGTCGTCGCGACGACGCGACGCGTCGTTATGAACTAGAATATTTGTGCTTGGGTCATGGTTGTTATATATATATTTATATATTATGTATATCATCGTCTAGTAACTACTCATAGTACAAGCTTTGCTTAGTTTGGGACTAGGTCGATTTGTGTAATATATTTATTTACTTCTACAAATAGTTTGAACAAGTACCTATATTATTATTTCAAGTAAGTATTCAACCAATAAGAATAAGAAGCATACTTAGATGTAAAACTCCCAAGGCGCCAGCAATGTTCGCAGTATAAACCACTTTTAACAGCCGTCATCAAACTCAAATTAATATAGGTAATTACGAGTTAAGTCAATAAAGGGAGTTGAATAGTCCATCAAGCCGTGCCAAAAATTCCTGCGCGGGCCGAGCGCTTTCCCTGGAGTCGTGGAGTTAATTAAGCAAAACTGCCGCGTAGACTAGTGCTGGGAAGTGTTTGACTGCCTTACCACTTAAGAGATGTGCGAGGTCAAATTGTTTAAGCTGTTGGAGTTTTGCTGATGTGGCTGCGCGAGGTAGTGTGTCAGAAAGATGCATTTAATGCCCCAAAGTATTACAAAATCAAGTTTAGAGCAGAAAAAAAAACCGATTAAATATTTCATTACATTTTAGTATTAAACTGCTATTGAATACTTTTGGTTTATATTATGTTGTCGTAAGTGTGGTGAAGTTAATTATGTATGACGCGGGCAGCACAGGAATTACAAGCTCGTGTCATAAAATGTGTAACTGGATATAGTGCATTAGTCCACAGTCTGATCTACTTGATAAAATCAAATTCCTGCACAGGCCGAGCGCTATCCCTGGAGTCATGGAGTAGTGCCGCGTAGACTAGTGCTGGGGAAGTGACTGCCTTTCCACTAGAGATGTGCGAGGCAGACGGTAAGCTAGATCAAATTGTTTAAGCTGTTGATGATGTTCTGCGCGAGGTAGTGACTCAGGAAGATGCATTTAATGCCCAAAAGCATTATATCCTATTTTAGGACAAAACAAACAATTTATTGTATTGAATATAGTAGTTAAATATTTCATTACATTTATAAGTTTAAGCTATTGAATACTTTTGTACATTACTGCAGACGCCGGGACAGAAGGGCTTGCCGGGTGAGTAGGTATAGACGGCCGACTGTAGGGAGGCCGGAAAGTGATACGAAGCCTGCAAACCCTTTTCACAGCTAGGCATGTAGGTATAGTGCTTTCTCAAGCATATGCAATGAAATAAAAAAATACAAAACTCAAAAAAAACAACAGCTGTTTAGCCTGTTAATGAACACAGACGCCATGTAAAAAAAACTTCCTGGGTTAGGCCCTCAATTTTGTATGAATTCCTTTACAGTTCTCTCGAGTTGTTCCGCCCGAAACGTGATACTTCGAATCCTGTTATAACGCACGTTATGACGACATTTTATTGCATATTTGAGAAAAATACTTTCTTGAGGAATATTACCTTGCTTGTCTCAATACTTCCCAAATATTTCTGCATGTAATATTGAAGACAGCATTACCGAACGGCGAAAACCGAATCGGCGTCTAACATTCCTCTCTCTGACCTCAGAGAATCGCGAGACCGAGTCTGTCGTAAGGCCGACCACAACTCCGCGCGACAAGCAGCGGCCGTAGAAGTAAGCGAGACAGCGCTCGGTCCTTTCGCTCCCACCTATAGCTACCGGTCATCATTTAAATTCCAAATTGTGGGCGGTTGAGGTATGATGGCAATCGCTATCAATTTCTAAACAATTAAGAGGCTTTATTTCTTAAAACAAATTATGTCGAAAATAATTTGAAAAAAAAATAACAATTTTCTGCGAGAATTTGTCTATTTCGAGTAGTTTTTAAAACAAAAATTATCAATGAAAAATTCAAAATGTAGGTTTCAAATATATACCAATAAATCGCAATAGCCCTGTTGTAAGTAGTAACATTGATAATATGTTCAAAAACATGTTTGATCATAGAGAAAAATGTCTGAAACAATCAGCATATTTGAACGGATAAGGAGCCTTAAAACTTTCAAGCACAGTACGACCCTGATACGGCACCACGCCTGTGAACGGCGATTTTTATCTTTGCGAAAATGCCACATCGTGAACAGGGTAAACAGGGACAATGCCACATCGTGAACAGGGTAAACAGGGAAAATGCCACATCGTGAACAGGGAAAATGCCATATCGTGAACAGGGATAATGTCACATCGTGAACAGGGTAAAATCTCTCAAAATGTTTTACATAATTGTGCTTGAAGATGCCTTTGTGCCTTTTTTGGCTAGATTTTTTGTATGAGCTTTGTCTGTGCCGCAGCAAGCAAATTTCAAAGTAATGATGTGTCCGTGGTAGAACTATTAAGATTTTGCTTTAAATAATCGGCAAGTTAATATTACCTATTTTATTATTGTCAAATATAATTGTGTTCGGTTAATCTAACTTGAATAGTTTACTAAATATGCCACTTTCAATGATACCGTGATTATTTCACATTATCTTGAATAACTTGAAAACAAAAGAAGGTCGAGGGCTGATATTAAGCATAGAGTGTTCTTAGGACTCGCCAGTACACCATCTGAAAGAATTACCAAATCCGGCGTTGGGGGCACTTCTTGTTGTACCCTGCTAGACCTTTTCTTAGTATGTGTCTGTAAAGCTACTATAAAAGGTTGTCTTTATATGGACTACAAAGTAAAATACGACATTTTACGTAGCACGGCAGTATCGTGTGAAGCCTATATATACAGGATGTAAGGCAGAGTAAAGTTTACGAAGCATAATTCTGATGTGCTTCGATAAAAGGTCGTATCTGTGTATGGATTTCATGGTAGGATATGGCTTTTTAGGTTCTGTAACACAGCTTTATTGCGCGAATAAATCCTGCGCAATCTGTGGCTCGCGGCGATGAATTATTGCGCCTTATCATATACTGCCCAATCATACATACCTCGTATTTTGTTATATTTCCATTGCAAAGACTGTACAAAATAGCAGTCAGTGAGGGAAGATGGAATAGAAGGAACACCACGCGGCACTTACGTCATTTTAAAGAAAATTATGAAATTTTGCGATAACTCAAAAACGTCTCGACCGATTTTATTAAATACAATTTTCATGATTTTTTCCGTTTTACCGTTTTGTCAGCGTGTCTAACATTTCTTTTCACGCGTTGAAATTTCTTACAATCGTATAATAGGTAGATTTGATGCTGAATATTAGATAGGTAAGGTAGAACGGAGGCAAATTAGGGAGATCTACTGAAAAGTTAGTACCTAGATGTGACAACACTGCTGACTTAACAAATAATATAATTAATATCCCGTAGTGTTTCCGTGGGATGAGGGCGCAGCAAGTTGTCAATATTCCTGCACCGTGCAAGCGGTATTACTTATACAAATACATTATATTGTCTATATGTGCGTCGTAGCCCGCAGCGTCTAGGGAACGATTTATTCCCAACTTTCTCAGATAAAAACCGAAAACGTCGAACAACTAGTTAACAAGGAGCAACTTCACCGCGAGTAGTTCACGAGTAATGCATTTTCTTTAAATCGTCTGCGCTCTAGTCTGCGGTGTATGAATTTAAGATTTATTGCCGTGGCAAATTGGACTTGTACAAGAATTCGGAATAGGAAATGAAAAGCAGGTACAATTTATATGGATTTTCTTTAAAATAGTAAGCTTATTCGTTTATTATACGTTTTTAGGGTTCCGTACCTAAAGCGTAAAAACGGGACCCTATTATTAAGCCTCCGCTATCCGTCCGTCTGTCACTAGGCTGTTTCTTATGAACTGTGACAGCTAGACAGTTGAAATTTTCACTGATGATGTGTTTCTGTTGCCGCTATAAAAATAAATACTAAATACACAATAAAATAAATATTTAAGTGGGGCGCCCATACAGCAAACGTGATTTCTTTTGCCGTTTTTCACCAGCCTGTATCTTATGAACCGTGATGTCTAGTTGAAATTTTCACAGGTATGATGTATTTCTGTTGCCGCTTTAACAACATATACACAAAACAAAAATATTTAAAAAATATTTCGTTATACGGAACCCGCGGTGCGAGAGTCCCACTTGCACTTGACCGGTTTTTATATTACGTATGTCGTCGTCAACGTACTACATGGGTATGGGTACCCATGTAGTGGCCATAGTACAAGCATTGCTTAGCTTGGGATTAGGTCGATGTGTTTACCATTGTTTATATCTATTTATTTTAGAGCCTCAGGATCTCCACAACGATAGGGCGTGAACCGCTCTCATCTACCGGTTCCGTGCGATGCTATTCAAGTCGTCGGTACTCCTTGTCGGGACCCCCACGACGTCCAGTACGTGGTCACCATTTAAAAGAACCTTGCTCTTCTAACGGCAAACTTCGTGACACAAAATTATACATGACAGAATAAAAGTTCATTGCTATTCTGGGAATGGAAATATTCGGATTTGACATCTAGTAGGTCGGGTAGCTGAAAAACTGAGAGAATTAAACTACACGGCCCGCAGTGCAGCGGCATCCTAGCTCCAATGCCGGCAACCACACAAATAAGTAGAGTAAATAATATAGCCTTTTGACAAAACTGAACCTCAACATCATTATCGCGGTACAATGTAATGTAACCTTACATGATAAGATAACTTTAAGTGTTTTTTTCAGAATTGACATCTAGTTTGGTGAGCTGAATATGTGAAATAATTAACTTACGCGGCCTGCTTCATTGCAGCGGCAATCAAACTCAAATGCAGGCGGCCGTACTACAATAGCCCTAAGAGATCAACTTCTGGACAAAGTTCAAAGAATTTCCTCAACATTTGACACGCTCATCATAATGATTTATTGATGTTCAAATCGTCTGTTCTATCGGAGGCCCTCCAACAGTGCATCCAGTACGTAATCGCTACCTAAAACCTTTTTCTATCCCAGCGGTCATCGCTTCTACGAGCAATATACCGAGGTTACTGCCACTAAAATTTGGCAACTCTCTGCGGTATGTACTCTGAGTTACGTAGGTAAATAATAAGTTTCATACATTTCAGTTATAAATTTAAGAATCTAATAAGTTTCATACAAAAGTGAAATATAATAAATTGCAGAAGAGAAGTATTTTGCAGGATTGTTTGTCATAGAAATATTCGAGTCGAGTGAGACAAACGTTCAGTGCAGATCTTCTAAATAGTGTTGCAATCCGCTTCATTTATATTAATATGTTATTGTATTTAATAATAATAAAAAAAAACTTGTAAAATAAGTACCTACCAATAAAGTATCTGAATCTGAATAAATATGATTTCTTTTTCCTATACCTATAGTGGACTTATAGGTTGAAATAACTATGGCCATGATGATACGAGTAATCTGTCACGTACTTGTATACGATTGGACGCTCAGGGGGCCTATAACGGTTGCGTTTATTACGTGATAAATAAGTGACAAAGCATTTGTCAATCAAACCCGCATTTTATTAAAACGTGACGGATGCTTTGTCACTTATTTATCGCGTGATAAAAGCAACAATCATAGGCCCGCTGGTGTTCGTACATTTGTAGGGCAGCCGGTCCGGCGACCTTACAGCTAATCCTCGTTCGCGAGGCGCCATTACGAGACTCCGCATTCGCATAAGAACAAACTGATGCGCTTATTACCTTCCCCGTTCCAAGGACTCATTAGTACGTTTCTTTATATGGTGCGGTTGTGACGTACCTATACAGGAACAGGACGTAGACATGTTCCATACATTATTACGAGTGGCTCTGTCAGCTGTAGACCTCGCGAGCTTTTTTCGATATTTCAGTTTTTTTTTAAGTTTTAAACCACTTCTGCCATTTTAAAATAAATCGAAAAACTGAATCGGAAAGAAAATTAAGCATGCTTAACGAACGTACTTACTCCCAAAACTTCACGAGAATCGGTTGAGAAATGCAACTTCCGTGATGGGGGCTTTCCCCAGCTGCGTCCTCCTGTACGCGGTCTATATCGTATTCAATCGTAATATACGTCCTACTCTAAATAGCGCAAAACTCCTTCGACCCAGTACCTCTAAGGGTGCGCGTCCACTGAACCGGATCGAACCGGATTCGGATTCGCACGAGTTGAAATCTGTATCTCAGCTCCGATTCACTTTGTATGTATGTATGTATGTAAACACTTTATTGTACACAACAACTGGTTATAAATACATTGATAACAAATGAAACATGTACAAAGGCGAACTTATCCCTATTAGGGATCTCTTCCAGTTAACCTTTGAGCAATTGAAGGAATGGGTATTTGAAGAAAATAGGCAAACTACACTGCGTACAAACGAGATATCTATATTATACTTAATAAAACTATGAGTACATAAACTAAGTAATAATACACATACCTATATTCACTTGTTGTCGCATACGTTGCGACACCTGGCGGAGGCCCTCTATAATCGTGTAAACCGGGCGCACGCTAGATGGCGCAGCGTACGCTGCTTGACCGACCGAGTCGCCTGCGGCGCGGAAAGCCTCTGGCGCGTCGGCCATCTTTACTTTTTATGATCTAGCACAATAACTTAGTGTCTATAAAATAAAACCAATATATCAAGAAACTATTTTATTTGTTGAAATACTCAACACTTGTGTGATTGGTCGATTCCGCACGTCGCCCCGCTTCAGTGGAGTCGCACCCTAAACTCCGCAGCCCAACTTTGGTAATGTGCCGTAAAGTATTTAGCCGCGATTCGTCAGAAAAAGGCATAACAGCGGAGTTCGCTACAATCCGCGCCTAACGAGCTCTCTAGGTAATTAACTATTTGTTCCGAAGTCAAAGAGTCGAGTTTTACGCTGTGCATGCAATGAGCGGTCGCGGGCGTTATGATACCGCGATGAGAATAGGATTGGAACAACTGTCATTTATACTTTACTTAGAAAACTACCATGAGTCTCAGACATATTAAAATACATACAAAACGGGTCTACTCACGTCGTAGTCGAATGTCGCGCGACATGTTTCGAATCGGTACGCGATTCATCATCAGGAGAGCCAACCAGTCGCGGCGGCGGCCAACTAAGCACGGTTCGACTGTCGGGCATAGTAAACGATTTTCGAGTTTTATTATGATATATGTGTGTAGATAAAGTAGTGTATGTATTATAAATTACTACATAAGTAGGCCTTAGAACACTTGTGTGATTATATTATGAAAGTCGCCTTCCGCTCGTTTTGTAAAACCATACTCCTGCTTTCAGAACTCTCATTACGTCACATAAACTACTATACTTTACTATTATGGTACATTTAAAATGTTCCACTTGTTCAATTACTGTGCACCAGTGTCATTAAATTTCGAGACTACTTTTGACGTTGACCGTTCCTTAGTCCGTTCCCTATAACCAAAAGGCAAATGAAGTAAAATGTAGTATTCCCAGCACTGAACGGGCCGAATCGGGGGCGTCCAAGCACATCTGACTAGTTGCCAAAGAAATTGAAAGGGTATACTATAGAGCGGGTCTTCCCGGGCTCTGATGATGGTGCTTGACTATCGTCGCGTCCAGCCGGCTCCGGTCGGACTTGCCGCGTGTCGTCGGATGCTGTCACGTCCGATCGCATGCGGCCGGATCCGTACGGCCCCCACCGACCGCGCTGTCGTCGTTATGTCATGTGCCCGTCGTATGTTACGTCGGGTGCCCGATTATCCTTCACGACGCGGCGGCAGCCGATGACTCGGCCCAGCCAGTGGAAATCACTAATATTATAAATAAAGAAAGTTTGTGAGTGTGTTTATGTATATGTTTGTTATTTCTTCACGCTCAAATGGCAGGGCAAATTTTCATAAATTTTGGTATGAAGGTATCTGACATTCTGGTTTAACACATAGGTTACTTTTATCCCTTATAAAAATGTAGTGTTCCCTTGGGATGAGCGGGCAATACTGCGCGGCGCAACTAGTCGTACATAAATGTAGTATTTTGCATTATTCCCATACTTTTCTTTTAGAAGTAAATAGGTTAAACTTTACCAAACATTTTAAAGCTTCCATTGTCTGGAAATGATATCCTTCGATTCACAGTTTCCTACGCAGTCCCACATAAACGATGACAGACGAAAATAAAATTCTTCCCACTGTGAATTATTTAGCAGTTTATTTTATGGAACAATCAAAACGAACTCGGGCCAGAAAGCGAACGCCAACCTTTGGATCATCAAATAAACAATCAATACCGCGTCATCAATTCAATGTCTCACTTAGCGGCTTAAAATCTGTATTCGCTCACATGCGGGTTTACGATCTGCGATCGACGTCGGCGCTGATTTGATTGAATTGTGCTTACATCGGGAAAACATTACCGAGGATAGTAAAAAAGGTTTACGACTTTCCTGTTAAGTAAAGATTTTTGACTTGGAGCGTCGTTTTTTTACTACACTCCTAGTTTTCTTGTGGGTAAGTACCGATTAGAAATAAACTCCTACTTTGTAGGTACAGAGGAGTGCTTTAAATCGTATTTTATAATTATTAGGGTAAATTCTACAACTATCTGCCTTGATAGGCTAGTTGCCTCATATTAAATTGTAAAAAACTTACGTTTATTTCGTTAGTAATTAGGTCATACAAGTAAAAGATGGCTGAAAAAAATGAATTAGAAAATATGGTTTAAAACGCTGCCTGCCATTTTCACCTATGATAGTCAAATAGTGCCGTCCCTCTCCATCTCCTGTCAAAGTATATTTGAATGAGCGGGACGGCACTATACAACGGTCGAATTTCGAACATCGGAGTAGGCCTTCATTTTTTCATTTTTTCAGTATCAGAAATAAATATGAGGTAACAGAATAGATAAATACACATACCCACATACATAAATACCAGTTAAAATCATAACCCTCCTTTTTCCTCCGTCGTAAACGGGTAAAATGTAATAACAAAATGGTATTAAATTTTCCTTATGACTCCAAAAGGTTTCTTTCCTCCAAGTTGTATTCTCGAAATAATTATACAACGCTCTTGAAGATAAAACTAAGTGAGACCGTATGAAATCTCCCAGACTGCATACAACGTATTCGCGGCCGTGACAACATAATGTTTCCTGAATTGTTCCTTGCAATGTACCTGGACCTTATTTTTCTTAGCTTTTGTGATTGTGCGTAAAAAAACCGGCGGAGTGCGAGTCTGACTCGCACACCGAGCGTTCCGTACAAATACGTATCCTATCTTAACTGGCCGGGTTAAGTTAAGTTTGCACCTGGTATGTATGGCGCCGGATAAAAATGAGGTGCCTTAAGTTAACGCAACCTTTATCTGGTCTGGGTCTGACCCTATCGATTGGGACTTCGGCATCGAGGTATTTTACCCGCTATCTTCCTATCTTATATCTTTATCTTCTCTATCTTCCCCGTCACGATTAACCTCTCCAAGTTGTCCGGACTCCTACGCGTTACATGACCTAAGTATCGTGGATACTTAGGTCATAAATAAGGTTAAATGTTTGTTTATATAACTTGAAAAAAAAACACGTTTACGCAAATGGCCTAATTTCGCAAAACACTACCGAATGGGATCTTGGCAGCCGTTCAAGCTGACTCGCTCTCGTCACTCCCTCTGTGCGTACTCTCTTCTTTAAATCGAGCCAGGCAGCTAGACCTATGAGTACGAATAGTTGATACGCATCCAAGGGTCAAATTTTGCGGTCACACAGCCGCTAGCCAGAAGGGATATTAAGTCAGATTTAACCAGCGTTGTCAACTGCATTTTTTTTATCCCTAGACTTTAAGTTGAAACCCCCGAAAACTATTGTTATTTTGGAAATCCCCTAAATATAAAATAAAACAAATTATGCCTTAACTTCTGCAATTTCTAATTGTGCAACTACGTTACAAATCACAGTAGCGTAAATCGGAATGTCCGGTCTTGTATCTCCTTCTCACTTATAAGTTCGAGCAACAGAGAGTGGGATACACTACGGTTTGAGAACGTTCCGTTCCCATTAATAATTATCACACATATAATATATGGTATGGAAAAATACTTAAATATAGCCCTAAATATATTTAGCCCCTTAAAACCCCCATTCACATTTTTTTTCCCTGAATTTAAGGGTAAAGTCCCCCAAACTGGCACCCCTGGAAGTAAACCTTGGAGTAAAGGAGCTAAAATCTCACAATAAAACTATAATTTGACCTTTTGTTTTTGGCTAATATTCGACTTATATCCATTTCACTAGGGCAATAGAATTGTCTCGACAAGTCTGTTCTCCGTTGCGGACATTGAATAAATTAATAATGTCCGAATCAAGCTTCGTTCTCAGTCTCATTTATGGCCAAAACTATATTTTTTTGACATAAAATAAAATAATATACTTGTACACTAAGTACATTGATTCTCACATTTTTAATTATGTTTGCATAGAGGACAGGGACAAAATAAAACGCTAAAACTTACCGATTTACTAGATTTTCTGGGCTTGATCTTGCGTATATTCACGTCTATTATTTCCTGTGCCTCTATGCGCTCAGGTACAACGTTACCACAGTGCACCCACTCCAAGGCCCAACTGGGGCAGTTAGTTCGGGCCATATGGTCTGTGGTTCGGGCGTGGTTCGGGCCATTACGCGTGTTATGAGCGTGTTACGGCGCCCCGTACTTCCGGACGTATCACTAAGCCTGCACTTACGACGGTTTATCTATTCGGTGAAATTATCTGAATATTAAATACTGTGAAAAATGCAGGTAGGAATAAAAAATTGTTTAGTCTGTTTAAGTTCTATTCACCTAAACGTGAGATACAAATGACAAAACATCCATCACTTTCAGACTGAGATAGTATATACGTAAGTAACTATGGGGACTGGGGACAAATCAAAGCTTAGAAAATTCAATTAACTTAAGGATTGACTACACCGCTTTTCACCTCCATGTACTCTTGATCTTTGGCACCGCGTAATTCCGGACGTATCACTAAACCTGCACTTACGTCGGTTTACCTTTTTAGTATTCAAGAATTATCATTCTGTGAAATAATTATGCTATAGTTATGTGCAAAAATAGACTAGTATTTAAAGTAGGTGGCATTATTTTGGGGTGGTATACTATCTCATCAGTCTCTGAAACATTGTTTCCCATTGTAACGTTTCGCCTATTTGTCATTTTGTCCGACTTTTTTTCCTGACACCCGTAATATTTTCAGTATTTTATAAACATCGTTTTAAAGAACCCAAGTCAAGTTAGGTTTGTTTTATTATTATTGAGTATATTATATTAAAATCACCGTTTCAGACAAAAATGGCTTTTAGATAAATGAAAAAAAACAGGGTTTGTATGAGCGTGGGGCGCCAACAGTGCAGTGTCATCTGTTGGTAAAACAATATTTGTCCACTCATCACTCCGAATCGGACAAATTTTATCGAATTTTGGGACACGGATAAAGAACTAGACATCGAAACATGTTTATAGGATAATGTTTAACCGACTACGACAAACAAAAAAATAGAAGAAGAAGAAGATACGTTTATTTTGCAAACCAATTACATTTAACATTATAACAAACAGATTACATTTAATTAGTGTTTTTTTTACTTATCTATCTAGTATTGCTATAAGCTAAATGGTATCTAGGCTGCAAAAATGGAACCCACTCAGCATATGTCACAGCACTTGATAGTCTTGATACACGAACCAGCAAAATACACGAATGAAGTTGCGGTCACTTTTTAGTTTAAAATGATATTCGGCAGTCCGTTACGGTTATGAAGAACAGAAAAGTGACTGGTAAACTGAACTGACGATGACGCCAGAAATAATATAACCGATGTCTTAAAGCTGCCTGTCGCCCAGTAAAGCTAGGCAAATAATGCCGGAATCCAAAATATGAAAATCGTAATAAACCGTTTATTAACCAAAGTTATCTTCCTCTTTAATATGAGTGCCTCTACGAGTGATGTTTTATTGATAAGGCAAACTGTTTGTCAAAGTTCTATCGTTTTCTTAATGCTATGAATAAATAATTGCATGTGCTCGTGTTTTCGTTTGGTCAGACCGCGGGCTCCCATGTCGAGATAAGATATATACTCCGGGTACAAAGAATCAATCGGACGCCTGGTGAAGCTGTTTTCTTTTTCAATCAGTGGCTGTCCCGAGGGAATGGACGGTACACAACCCGGGCCCCGCCTCGCCCACAGTCAGGCCACACCAACAACAAAAACCTCACAATCTCACGTCCTTGCAAAGATATCCCGCTGATAATTTTACACTGTGGCGCAGTGTATAACTTCAGGGTGTGATAGTTAGAAATAAATTGAATATTGGAGAGTGGCTCGCGTTCGTTTCGTTTCTAGATTGAGTGTGGCTTTATTTTGAACTGGTCGTAAAGTCCGAGGCGGGTGACGTACGATAAATGGTGTCTGTCGGCCGCGGCCCGCGGGACTAGAAGGAGGGGAGGAGAGGGGAGGGGAGGTTTACGGCGGTTCCCGGCGGTCGGTACTCGTCAAAATCAAATAAACCCCGAATAGGTGGCGGTCGGGTGCATCGCGTAGATAAATTCACTCGCTAGTGGGGAAATATTGGAAGTGAATCGCATAACGTTGTAATGAGCATGTAACTTATGTATGAATACCGGTAGACTTATTCTGAAATTCGAAATTGTTCGTATCTTGTCATTCCCCTTACTCTCATTAAGGCTCCTAATCCGTTCTATAATGCTATTTTTTTTTATATTTTTCTCTATGATCAAACATGTTTCTTAACATAATTATTATTATCAATGTTACTACTTAGAAAAGGGCCATTGCGAATTATTGGTTTTTTGAAACCTACGGTTTGAACTTTTCTTCGATAATTTTTGTTTCAGACTACTCAAACTAATTCAAACTACTCGATATTGAAAAAAAAATCACGCAATAGGTTTTTTTTTAACCTATTTTTGACTGCACGCAATGAACGCATGAACTAGCTATGTTACTTTCTAGAACTCAGAGAAAAATATTCACTTCAAAAAGTTAGTCAAAATTCATTTCTCATTATGAAGCAAAAAAAAGGAATATTTAAGGCCTCTTAAACCGTGTTTCAAGTAACAAGACAGTGCGACTAAGCTTCGATTTTCTAACTTCTGATTGGCCCCACGTTTTACCGGTAGATGTTTTGCTATGCAGAAATTTAGTATCTGTATCGTAGTTCGATACTTCAACAACTTAAGAGGAAATACCGGTAGGTAGGTACTCATTGTTCCATTCAAATATAGGTTTTGTTGTTTTCTTGTCCAAAACTTAACCAATCTTTACGAAATTTTGGGACTTGAATAGGAATATACTGTTCTGTGTGTTTATTGGTATACAATTTGTGTAGTAGGCTTCTGTTTTTGGCCAAATTTCCGCCACAAACGGACGCCTAGTACGTAAGTTCTATATAAACCATTGATATAATATTTATAATAATTTCCTTAAAAATCAAAACGAATATTTTTTTAAACAGAATATTTTTTTACCATTCTGTTCCTCAAATTTCGTATATATTGGTAAAACTTAACCGTGGAGAAAACAGACGAGAACGAAACCTTGATTTGTATAACCCGGTTAAATTAAGTAATAGTATCATCTTTGGCATCCGCCGCCATAGTTACCAAGTGCAAACTTAACGTAAACTGATAGTATAGGAGAAGGAGCAGTGATCCTCTTAAACCGTGTCCAATTAACAAGACACTGCGACTAGCTTCGAATTTCAAACTTTCATAGTAACGGTTTTGATTGGCCCCAAGTTTTAGGGCCTTGCGAGTTGCGAGGGTGCTTTCTATACAATATCCGTTGTGACGAACTCACATCGCCTTTACACAGAATTCGCTCGTAACTCGCAAGTGTGATAACTTACCGGTAGATGTTTTTCTAGGGATACAGAACGTTAGTCCATCCCTCTAGCCTTTGTCCCATCTTTGTAGAGAATGAATTCTCAATCGGGGTCGGCTACCTAAATCCCAAGATGTGGCGTAGGCACTAGTTTTTACGCAAGCGACTGCCATCTGACCTTCCAACCTAGAGGGGAAACTAGGCCTTATTGGGCTTAGGTGGTTTCCTCACGATGTTTTCCTTCACCGAAAAGCGAGTGGTAAGTATCAAATGACATTCCGTACATAAGTTCCGAAAAACTCATTGTTACGGGCCGGGTTCGAACGCGCGACCTCCGGATTGAAAGTCGCATGCCCTAACCACAAGGCTACCACCGCTTCAGAACATACATAACGTTAGTACTTGTCGCTTAGTCACATACTTAAACAACTTAATACCGCGTCACCCTCCCCAAATCACTCCTTTGGGACGGAGACATTGAGTTTGTACTCCCATACAAAGTCAAACTCCCGAGCCCTGATACAGTTCATTAATTTAAAAAATTTAAACACCCCTGAAACAAGAAGCTGGTCATTACAAAACCGTCATTCAATGAGTGATATAGAAAATGCTACTAAAATAGAACATAACTACAAAATTTGGAATTCTTAGCTTCAATATTGGCTGAAATCTGATCACTTGTTCCAATTAAAGTGGATATCTTGGAAATTCCTGCTCTTATTTCTATCAAATAAAGCTAAGAACTATCTCGACAGACAAGTCTTTCGGCTTAAGAAAACCGCACTTAAATTGGTCCATCCGCTTGGGAGCCACGATGCCACAGACAGACACACAGATACACAAATGTCCTCTTTTTTCGTCGAGGGTGAAAAAATACACCATTAATAACTTTCTGATATGGCAATAAAGTTAATCCTCAATAATTTTTTGCCTGCCTATCGATTATTATAATATTAACTGGAAGGCCGGATTAACTGATTTCCAGAAAATTCTTAACAAGGTCATGTATACGTCCTTCAGCTCGCAGACGAAGTCGTGGGCGTGTTTATTTCTATTTAATAAAGAAATAACGTTCTTAGAAAAATTTACGGTCCCGTGAGTTCTTAGAAAAATCTACGGTCCCGTGAAAGAGCGTGACGGCACATATCGGCAACGTATGAACCATGAGCTAGATGCACTCATTGGGCACGAGAACATCGTCAGGTTCTGTAAGTCGCAGCGACTGAGGTGGGCGGGTCACCTTGAAAGAATGCCGGACACTAGAGCCGCTAAGATAATAACAAGGTGGACGCCGCAACAGAAGAGACCGAGAGGCAGGCCTAGAAAACGTTGGAGCGATTGTGTGGAGGAAGATCTCAGGAAGATGGGGAAGTTTACCAGCTGGAAGAAGGTGGCCAGGCATCGTGACAACTGGAGGAAGATCGTGGAGGAGGCCAAGACCCACAAAGGGTTGTAGCGCCAACGGAAGTAAGTAAGTAAAGAAATAATGTTAGTATGGAGAATTTACTTATTTAAACCCCATAACATTTTATAATATTAATAGTGATATGACTAGTCTCCGTAGTGGGTGGTGATAGCGATTGCAACCTTATGGCCCAGGCTCCCACGACCAGTGGAGCGAGCGGTGACCATAGGAGTGAGCGAGACACCGCGTTCGGTCGTCCCGCTCCCACTTATGACTGCCGCTTGCCGATCCGCTGGACAAACAGTTGTGGCAGGGCCGTTCTATCTATCTATCAGCCACAGACGTCCACTGCTGATCATAGGCCTTCCCCGTCACTCGCCAACAAGTGCGATCCCGTGCAGACCACAAATACGAGTAATACTCGTGTGAGTTTTTTCTAAGTTGGATGTGTGTAGGTATACATGTGTATGTATACCTACACACATCCAACTTAGGAAAAACTCGGTAAAACATAATAATCACTATTACACAAAAACTAACCGCCTTCAATGAGCGAAACGGGTAGGTATACCCATTTTTATTTTGTTTATTGTTGATTGATTGAAAAAGCGCTAATCAATTTTGATAAAATTTACATGGGACCACCTCTGAACTATGATCAATGAAATATATTCATAATATGCGAATGCGTAACATACAGTCGAATTGAGAACCTCCATGTTTACGATGAAGGGAAAAATTTAAAAATTCAATGCTTCAGGAAGGGTTCGAATCTGCGTTTCCAACGGCTTTCCGTTCTAACACGGGCATCCTACCTATCGGACCACTGAACTTAATGCGAGAGCCATTGAATTTTTCAACCACTTGCATCATGCATCGTAGCGCCATCTACCGTAAAGATTTAGATTTCGTGATCGGCACAATCGTCTCAAATTATGCTTTTGATTTACGCTAGCAGACGTCACACCTTAATAAAAAAAAACTTCTCCTTTTTTGAAGTCGGCTGAAACGACTGATTCACTGGATGTTTAAAACAAACGATCCCAGTTCGCATTCAAATTTCAATTTGCCTTTCTGTGTCAATCTACGCAGATTCGCATAAGATGGCGACCTTGGGCGGATGAAGACAAATCGCCTTGCATCCGACCCCCCGACCCCCGGGGCACGCGTGACTCAAATAGTGAAGACTTTTCCTCATCCACCACCAAAATAGATTAAAATTCCTTGGGGACATTTGATTTGGAATTTGTTGCCGATGTATAGCTAAGCGGGCTCGAATTGAGAGGTAGTTTTGTGCTATTAACTGTTTATACTGATGATTTTATACGGGTTTTCCGGGTTAGGAAAGGAATTGATAGGTACACATTCCTAATTAAATTACAATAATTGGTGTACCAAGGGTTATGCGACGTGACTTGCTTCATCATTTCTAATGCGAATACCATCATCTAAATTATTATTATTACGAGCCGATTGTGTCCCACTGTTGGGCACAGGCCTCCCTCCTCTTTTTCCACTGCTCTCTATTTTGTGCTTTATCTGGCCAATCCTTGAGGAAAAAATCCGTCATCGCGCCATAGCCGACGAGGTTTGCCGCGCCCGTCGAGTTGTGTGGCTTCCACTCTGTGGTCTTTTTGGCAATATCAATTACACAAGAATAATTACAGTTGTGTTTCGATTTCTTCAATATTAGTCAAATTCAGTAACAATTACAATTGTGTTGGAACCGGTAAGGAATGAAACTCGCTCCCATTGTGTATTTCCTGAAAATTACAACTTGGGTCACTTACCATCAGGTATTACTGAAGTCAGTTTATAAATATATACATATACGTCTTTTTTTGAGATCCCAATTGGTCCATTCGTCATTACATGTGTATTTTCTTGAAGTATATTATATACTGACAAGCCTTTGAAGTAGGTACTTAGATTCCAAGAGTTGGCCTTGAGAAGGCTAGGCTATCTGGCTCGGAATATACCTATCATTGTTTTGAGGGTTCCGTACCTCAATCGGAAAAAAATGGAACCATTATAGGATCACTTTGTTGCCCGTCCGAACGTCTGTCTGTCTGTCAAGACCCTTTATTTCAAGAACGCGCGAAGGTATCGAGTTGAAATTAACACCATATACTCAAGTCTACGGTCCCTTTCAGCAGCTTGTGGTGGTCTTGTGGCAGCTTTCGGTATGCTGCTACGAAATGCTGGAACAATCTTCCTTCTCCAATTAGAAAAGCACCTTCTTTGTTTGTTTTTAAAAAACGTTTAAAGGAGTATTTATTGACACAACATTGACACAACGACAATTATGTTCGGGCGGTTAGCTTGAGGGTTTTGTCGAGCTTCAGAGAGAGAAGGACGAACTTTGACATATGATTGTGCGTCTCAGTTAGGCTTGTCTGGAGTGGTAGTATATCATTGACTTGATTATGCACACCAAGTATACAGGTAGTTAAATGTCGACTAGTGACTCTAAAACATCACAACCCATTATTTGCATATCTATCTTTTTACACAAACCAACACAGATACACTACACGGCACGCTGTTCAACACATTTCCTGATCTGGATCCACGGAAGATCAGCGTCGTGGTGCTCAAGAGTGCTATGACATATGCTGAGTGGACTCCATTTTTGCAACCAGAACACCGTTTAGCTCATAGAATTTCTATAGAAGTATAGATTTTAAGTTAAATTTAATATAAAAATGTAATTCAATTATTTAGATGTAAAATTTAAATGTAATTGGTTGCAAAATAAATGTATCTTCTTCTTCTTCTTCTTCTTCTTCTTCTTCTTCTTCTTCTTCTTCTTCTTCTTCTTCTTCTTCTTCTTCCTTTCAGATGCAAACTTAACTCAGCCAGGTCAACTAAGATGGAATAAGTGAAAGTTTGTACGGAACTCTCGGTGCGCGAGTCAGACTCGCACTTGGCCGGTTTTTTATTTTAGTCGGTGCTGTCCTACTGCTAGGCAAAGGCCTCCCTCTCTTTCTTCCAGTCGTCTCTGTTTAAGACAACAACAGATCAATCTTTTCGGAATGTGCCTAGGTCATCCCGCCATCCCGTCGTGGTCTGCTGCGACGCCGCGCCGTACTCTATTAGGTGGAGCGATTGGTATTTTTAGCCCACAGTTCGTTCGACATGCGGCAAACGTGTCCAGCCCAGTTCCACTTAAGCTTAGCACTTAGCAGCTGTCAGGGCTACGTCGGCTACATGGGTTTTGGAGCTCAAGATGGTATGTGATCTCTCTCGCTGTGGTCGCTTCCATTGGATCGTGGTCATCGGTGGTTGTGCTCTACACCTAGTTTTTATGATCTACCTCCACCGGTGCCTGTTCATCGCGTCTCTGATGACCGAGCAAAACTTGCTTGAGGAAGGGCCCTTCACTTGAACGGTCCATCTGGCTGTTATCTGATACGATCTGCTAATTTGATTCCCAAGATACTATATACGCTCCATTGCCTCCTTGAATACTATTTCGAATAAATTATTGTATACGTAGGTATCGTCCCGTATTCATAAGTAGAGCACGTGAGGTCATCTGTCTGCCTGCCCCTGACATGTACAAGTAGCCGAGCATGTCTGTGAATTACATGAGTTATCGGCTCAATTTATTTGCAACATATTTGCACAATAGGTCCAACCTTTTTTGCAAATAATAGTACATTACATATCTAGGGAGGTGAATTCGTAAATGTCGTAGATCGCAGGGCATAAATATACGATCTGGAGCTTTACAAATTACCGCAATGTGGTTTGTCTATAGTGTTACGTCTTGGCCAGGAAGTAAGTTATTCTCCCAGTACAATTATTTATGAGCTCTGATAAAATATATCAACTAGGTAGCTTGGGTGTTGTTTGCAGTTCAAGCTGTTCTAGTAAATTTCAACGAAAATCTTGACTAAGAAATTTGCCTAATTTCGTGAAATTTTTAGTTCTTGACGTTAGGTATAGTCAATGTCATAGTCATGCAAAAACCCGTGATAATCCTGAAACTGCTGACTGCCAGGCAGATTCTGTCACGGTCGCAAAACACAACACAATGAAAAGAATCAATCAATAGTCAAAACAGTAAGCAGTACGGATAAACAAAAGGACGCAAAACGTAGCAGTCCGTTGACCATTACGCGATACAACCGCTGACGCGACCGACCCTTAGGGACCTTACACTCTTGTACATTTCTACGCTGCCTTTATCGAATGCGCCTTTTTCTCCCTTCTTTCATCTTATGTTAACGGCATAATGAACGCGAAATGTAGTCATATTTGTTTGGACTGTTTAGTTTTTTTCAGACTAGATTTAACCAGTCTCTAGTGCAATTTTCTTGACTGGATAAATCACCAGTCACGCAAATTGAACTTTGACAACTCCCTGTAAAGGAATATCCCAAAACGGAGATAGATCGCTATGATAATACAGGCGTACTGTGTTTCATGTTTTCATGTTTCACTTTAAACTAATTTAAATTTAGCAACATTGTCAAAGTGAGACGACCAATTATTTTAAAAAGCCTGAACGAATGTAAAATAAAACCCAATACTTAGAGTTCCCAGCTTAATTGAGAAACGTTGCAAAGGCCTCAAGCACCATGCGAAAGAAAGCTGCACACTAAGGATGACTCCCTAGTCAGTCGTAGCAGCACAGAGTCTTTGACTTAAGCAAATTAAGTAAGATAAGGTGGGACAGGACTAACATAGTTTATTGTCTTATGGGCTCAGACTAACAGTTGGTGAGTTAATGTACTGTGGCAGTCTTCCTCCGGTGATAGTCTTATCCCACCTTAATCACGCCTCGCTTGGCCATAAAATTTTCGAGTTTATTCGGCTGCATTTTTGTACGCAAAATGCATGAATTCGGGTGATTTTGTGCAAATGTGCTTAAAAAAAATACAAACTTTGTTTTTTATAAGTTAAATACATACTTTATTTAAAGATAGCAAAACAGGAAAAACAAAGTGACAGTAAATAAAAAAACTTAAACACTACTAACTACTTATGTACAATTAAAACTAAAATTAAAATAAACTAAAACAAATTCATAAACTTTGTTACATTACAGGCGAATACTTGCGGTGAGAAAGCATCCTTAAAAGGTGCGTATTCAGTCCTATCAAAAAACACATTGAGTAAAGTCCCTTGCGCGTATTTCTGCCAGCCCGTCCATACTAGCCCATAGAGGGAACACACTCAAGCGATACACATTCGTATGCATCTTAGGGGCGTCAACTGGCATGGATGGTGGTTCTGGGTTCGGCTTCATTTTAGCAATTTCTGCAAGTTTGCGATTGTGAGTCGTTTGCTCGATATGGATTGGTAGATAACGTGCCATTGGTGGTCAAATGCTTCTTTGTACGAAGCTAAGAGAGTTACGATGAACACAAGATATCCACAACCTTCTACTTTATTATGAAGAGTATTGTTAAATCTTGCATAGCTTTTACTCAACGAAGCGTTGGTTATTAGTTTGATTCGAGATCTTCAATGTTATAGCTTATTTTACTCGTTAGAATACTAGTATTATAAGAAGAGTATCTTGTAATACTAGCGATCCGCCCCGGCTTCGCACGAGTGCAATGCTATATTGTGCATGTATTATACATATAAACCTTCCTCTTGAATCACTCTATCTAGTTATTTAAAAAAACGTTGCGTAGTTTTAAAGATCTGAGCATACATAGGGACAGACAGACAGCAGGAAGTGACTTTGTTTTACACTATCTAGTGGTGACTAACATACAAATACAGTATCACTAAAATTGCTATATAATTATAGAAATGGGATCTTGGATACAGAAGTAAACGTCGAATTTAATCCTACATTTCAAAATTTTCAAGTTAATGTACATTTTGTTTTGTTGTCCGACGTTGATATCGCTTAGCATAAACGTAACTCACCGAGCACAGTCTAGGATATAGCACAAGTTTTTTGGCAAAATTTCAATCCGGCAGCTCAGCTAGCGGGCCGCGAGAAATTTAGACAAACACCGGATCATGAATAAAACATGCGAGAGCCGATCCGTCTCCAGTCGATATGCGAGTTGGCCGGCGCGCCGACTACACTTCCCGAGTCCTTATCACGAACCCCCTAGAGTATACCATCAAGCGGCCCAGTCGAAACAGCGCGCCAGTTTCTTCAAAGACGTTTGTGTAGGGTTACGATATTTTTTAGATGTTATTTGGCGATCCTTTGATATTGTCTTCCCATTCGAACTTGAATTGAAATTACTTTGCCATTTGGATCATATCATAGTTCTCTGGATTACAGTGCTAGTGCGTATACAGATGACATACTTAGCTTCAAATCTACATAGTTTTAGGAAATGTAAGTATGTATGATACATGGTATGGACTACTTGCCAACTATGCAGACGGTGTGCGATCGTTATTTATTATTATTTTTTTTATTTAATTTTTTTATGAAAATTTTTCGATTCGTATTTTTTCTTTGTGTTGTTTTTGCGTAATATGTATTGCGCTTATGTGTAGAAATTTAATAATAACGATTAATTAAAGAACTCTTTTCATATTCAAAATCTGAAAGATTTGAATCAACAGGACAAACTTTTATAAAGTGTTGTCAGAAATAGCTTTTTGTTATTACGGATACATCATCTCAACCGCATGGCATGCGCAGAAACTTGAATAAGCCTAATGCATATGCATATGTAAGCTGCTTTTTCCGCTTAAGTCAATTTAAGTGCAACTATTGCGAGTGTAGGTATCTCTACGAGAGTTGAGGTGAATGATTACACACACAGATTGCAAAACGAGCAGTCATTGAATAGGATGAAGGAGTGAATGTAAAATGTAATTGAAAACCCAATATTTTCGATAAAAGATAAAACAGGAGAAATTTATTAAACTAGAAACTCTATTTATCTCCACCTGATTCAATAAAATGTATTCCACGTTCATGTTAGATGGAAGAAAAAGCAATATTACCGCGTATATAAAATTATGATGATATAATATTTTATTTGAAACTGTCAATCTTTCAGTTGTCTGTGGAACTTGCCAACGGTACGAAAAATAACAGTAATTCCAAAATCTTGCTCTCGTAACCTGACATGTGTGTCTCGAGGCTTTAATAAATATATAACATTAGATGCCGTCTGTTCTACAAAAAATTACATGTTTATGTTATGTATGAAATAATTAAAAATTAGATGTAAGAATAGAAGCATACATTCATTATGCTTCTATTCTTTATTTCTTATTGTATAGCATATATGTCAGCATAATACAGTATGGCTGGTGGTGTTTACACCCAGACGTGTAATTTCACGGGCCTTCGCGTTCCCGTTATCTACACCCTCCCCCCTCACTCGCCTAAGTATTTCCGAGCGCTGCACGCGCCTGCATTATCTTTATCGCAGCGAAAGAGGAGTTTCTGACGTCGACTTACCTGAAAACATATCACTGCGCCTAACTAAATGCGACTTCAAAAGCTACACTCGCTTGCGACGGCTTAAACCCGTTTAAAATGTTCTTTAACTCGCAAGTATCATTCCCGCGTTGAATTAGCCTGATACCTTTCAAAGTCTACCTTCAATCCGTGCATAAATCGTAATTTAAAAATAAAACTAAGCAAGAAACTTTGCCAAGAAAGCTTTCACCGCAAACGTTCGGAACATGTTTTAAATCGCTCCTTTGAGATCGGCGCTGTTCGGGCGCCCGAGAGCCGACCTTAAGCTTAACTTGGAAGGTTTTCTTTTGGGATGTAGTTCGTGTGGAGGTGAAATGTAACATGTTTGAGGGATTTTGGGGCGTGTTCCAGCGGGTGAAGGTGGGATTCGGAGGGCGGCGGCGACCGGCCTGTCACGGTCCCAGCAGTGGGATTCCGCAGGCAGAACATGTCGTACAGTCAACTTGTTTATTGTCAAGAATTGCTTAAAGTAGTGACATTTGCCGCTTCTTTGATTCTTTTATGCGCGGAGAATGCGCGGAAATGTTTTGAGGCATTTACCTTTTAAAAAGGAATGTTTAGGATTTTTTGTGATAAGTTCGGACTTGCATTTGCTTCGCGTCCTAAATACTTGACTCATTTTCGGAATGTGATGGATATCTCATATGGTATTTTTTGGGACAGTGATTTTTATCAGCATTTCTTACACTAAGCTGTCTAGAGAATATTTTTATTTGTCGTTCTTTAAAGGGTGGAACAGGATAACGAAGCTTTCCAGGAAGTTAAGTTGCAAATGAAATTTATTATGGCTTTGACTTTTGTGCGAAGATTCCAACGGTCGGATACAGAGAATTTCCTTCCCACTTAGATCCTAAAATTTAGAAAAGGTTGGTCAAGTTTTGGAGGAGGAAACAGACGAGAACGAAATCTTGTTTTGTATTGAAAAAATAAGCAGTTGTATTTTCTCTCAATTTCGAATCCGTAAGCAATTCGTGAATAAATATTTCTTTGCTGTTAGAAGCATTTTGTATTTTTTTATAAATATTGACGCAAAGCTAAATTATGAAAGAAAAATGTAATGTCATCCACTGCAATGTAAGCAGGACTCGAACCTGCGACCCTACGTTTCCGGCGTGTGCTCTACCAACTGACCTATCACATCGTTACGTCAATCACACCAAATCTTTGATTCCATAATTCTACGCTACTGGAGCGCCCTCTGCGTCATATGTGTTTAAAATGCTTATGCGCATTAGCCATACCCTGGGATGTGCGTTTACACCCATTGCTTTACAGCAAGTGCGAGGACCGCAAGAGAGATGGCGCTTTTCTTAACATTAAAAAAAAATGTGGTATTTCCTCATTAAAACAGAATCGATAAAAGATTCTATAAAAAAATGTAGAAGCATTTTGTTCAGTTATGCTCATATGCGTATATTGTCATGTAGTAGGTAGGTATACACAAAAAAATAAGTACAATCAGCCAAGGTAGTGTTTTGCGGAGCAGCAAAGAGTAGGTAACTAAAATGCATCGTTATCCTCATTGCAGATGGTCGTGACATCCACCACGGATTAGCTTCCTCCTGGACCAACGTATCGGGCTGCCCCGAGGCGTCTTCCCCTGGATCCTTCCATTGACCAAAAGTTTTTTCCAGATTATCATCTTTTCTTACGGACATGTGCCCAAAGTATTTCAGCACTCTTTGTAAGACGATGGTTGATAATCTGGTAGTCACTTTTAATTTCTTTAGAATGGAAGCATGTGCCTTGTGTTCAGTCCAGTCCAGCATCTTCCTCGAGCACCACATCTCGAAAGTGTCAACACGCTTACGGTCCGTTGCTCTGAGGGTCCACGTCTCAGCCCATAGGAAGATGGAGAATATCAGTATGCGCACAAGACTTGTCTTCGTTCTCAGCGTGATTTTCCGATCTCTCTATATCTTGTGCAACCGATTCTATAACGATCCTGCATCACGCTATTAAGATTTTCCTAAGATCTCCTCCTGCACCTCTAGCATAAGTGTCATACGCGACTATTTCTTGCGCGAGATAATTACTCGTCTCTTTCTGCGCAGTAATGTGAGAGAGTGACGGGTAGCGCTATTTCGCGCGACAAGAGTCGCGAAGCTTAGTTGTGCTTCTAGCATAAGTGTCATACGCGACTATTTCTTGCGCGATATAATTACTCGTCTCTTTCTGTGCAGTAATGTGAGAGAGTGACGGGTAGCGCTATCTCGCGTGACAAGAGTCGCGAAGCTTAGTTGTGCTTCTAGCATAAGTGTCATACGCGACTATTTCTTGCGCAAGATAATTACTCGTCACTTTCTGTGCAGTAATGTGAGAGAGTGACGGGTAGCGCTATCTCGCGTGACAAGAGTCGCGAAGCTTAGTTGTGCTTCTAGCATAAGTGTCATACGCGACTATTTCTTGCGCAAGATAATTACTTGTCACTTTCTGTGCAGTAATGTGAGAGAGTGACGGGTAGCGCTATTTCGCGCGACAAGAGTCGCGAAGCTTAGTTGTGCTTCTAGCATAAGTGTCATACGCGACTATTTCTTGCGCGAGATAATTACTCGTCTCTTTCTGTGCAGTAATGTGAGAGAGTGACGGGTAGCGCTATCTCGCGTGACAAGAGTCGCGAAGCTTAGTTGTGCTTCTAGCATAAGTGTCATACGCGACTATTTCTTGCGCGAGATAATTACTCGTCTCTTTCTGTGCAGTAATGTGAGAGAGTGACGGGTAGCGCTATTTCGCGCGACAAGAGTCGCGAAGCTTAGTTGTGCTTCTAGCATAAGTGTCATACGCGACTATTTCTTGCGCGAGATAATTACTCGTCTCTTTCTGTGCAGTAATGTGAGAGAGTGACGGGTAGCGCTATCTCGCGTGACAAGAGTCGCGAAGCTTAGTTGTGCTTCTAGCATAAGTGTCATACGCGACTATTTCTTGCGCGAGATAATTACTCGTCTCTTTCTGTGCAGTAATGTGAGAGAGTGACGGGTAGCGCTATCTCGCGTGACAAGAGTCGCGAAGCTTAGTTGTGCTAGTCGAGCTGATGATGAATCGCGTACTGATTCGAAACATGTCGAGCGTTATTCGACTTCTACGACGTGAGTAAACCCGTTTATTTATTTCAATATGTCTGAGACTCACGGTAGTAATCTAGAATTTCATAATAGTATAGATATATAATTCATAGCACGAGGATTATCTAATACAGCATCATCATCATCAGCCAAAAGACGTCCACTGCTGGACATAGGCCTCCCCCAGAGAACGCCACCATGACCGGTCCTGCGCCTTCCGCATCCAGCGGACTCCAGCGACCTTCACCAGGTCATCAGTCCACCTTGTGGGGGGCCTACCCACGCTGCGTCGTCCGGTGCGTGGTCGCCACTCAAGAACTCGATGGCCCCAGCGGCCGTCGGTTTTACGATGATGATGATGATGTCGGTTACTCTGGTAATACAGCAGCGTAGTCACAAAGTAAAATTCCTAGGAACTTACCAGTCCGAGCGGGGTTTGTTATCCTAACTATTCAGCATATCCCGGCAAACACTACAGCGCCCACTATCGGCGCTATTAGTCCCATCGTAAAAGTAAAGCGCTTATTGAAGCGCTGCCGCGCCACTATTAGTCCAGTCAAATAAGGTTAGATTAACAGAAAACCATAAAAAAAAAATTTTGAATTTTTGAGGGAGATACACTCGAGCTCTTCCAATTCTCACAGCAATGTCCAATTTTTCTTACAATTGTTTCATCCACTTAGATAGAAGGCAGTCCAAAACTGAGCGTTTTTCTAGAAATGTCCTGCCTCGCTTACGGTTCCGGACCGATACGATCTTAAAACCTTCAAGAAAATAGTGTACCTACTTCCACCTGAAAGGCCGGCAACGCATTTGTGACTTCTCAGGTGTTGCAGGTGTCTATGAGCGACGGTAATTGTTTCCCATCAGACGATGTGTTTGTTTGTTTGCCCTCTATGGCAAAACTTAAAAAAAAAAACTTAAAAGATGCTTGTGTAAGTTTTTTCGTAAAGCTTTATGCTTGCTTAAAGGATTGATGACCTTATGATAAAACTTATACGTATATTATGTTTATAGTATAAAATGAAGGTTTTTGTTGTGATTTCAATGTGATCAAAAAGCTTCACTAATGTCCAACTATTTTGTATAATATTATTTGTAAGTATTAACACTAAAACCCGTGTGCTGTATTCCCAGAAGAACATACCTAAGGGAAGAAAGTAAAAAAAAACATAACGTATCTTTCACTTTTGGAACATAGGTCTCAATGCACATTTTAATCCATCCAACAAAAGTCAAAGACTGAACATTTTTCAAAGCTTAAAACCGTTTGTTTACCGGACTATAACTCGCATATCTAAGAACCGAGGGTGCTGACTTTCTGAGGGACATTATTAACCTTATCCTTATTGATATTGCGAGTCTGTGTATCCCGGTTCGACGCCGATACAGCAAACTAGCCCGTTCAACTTTACACTTTACAAAGTAACTTAGAAACTCAAAGTTAAGTAAGTATAGCCCAACTGGGGGTTTTACAACCCACGCCACATTGCGGATTTTTAGTGGTTGGTACTAAATTTATCTAACTGGCTATGCCCAATGTTTGGTAACTGACGTTGACGGTGAATGTCACTGATGTAAAAAAAGAGGAAGCAGGACTAAATATTCCGCAAATTTCAAGTATTTTTTGCATAATAAAACCAAAACTATTTACAGTGATGAAAGTCAAGTTTTTTTCAATAGGATTCAGTAATTATTTCGCAAGAAAAACGAAACACTGGGCAGTATTCTGGTAAACAATGTTTTGAATTTGGTTAAAGAAAGGTTTGGGTAAAGGTTGTCCGATTTATTTATATATATATATATTTTTTTAAGAAAAAATCCAAGACGTATGCACATAATTGCCATATCAAAGCTGTTTTTAGCATCACTATCCCTGGGCCAAAATTTACCTTTGCATCTCGTCATGGGCGCCGGAAGCAACTTAATTCTTCAGAAAACTTAGTTACTTGCATCCGGTCCTCTGTTGATCATAGGGCTGGCTCGTTTCTCACTCAACGTGTACCATTAAGTGAAGCTCGCTTTGTGGGCACCCCCAATGACGGTGACACAGGGAACAAATATATTTTTTAATCCTTATTATCACTGCGACAAGAGCTATAGTCCTTACGTTGGTGTTGTGTACGATCTCATTAAAGAAAACAGTACTATTGTGTGGTTTTGTACCTCATTATTGTCCGTCATAAAAGGGAAGCGTGTTTCATAGATAAGATGTCGATTTTGTGCATTATTGACTCTTTGCCAAGAGTTAAAATTGCTTTAAATAGTAATCGGGTTTACCTGACTTTCTGAGGTTCTCTATTAAAGCAATTTTAACTATTGGCAAAGACCTAAGAGTCCATCGAAATGACACCTTATTTATGAAACACACTACTCTTTTATGGCCGACGATAATGAGGAGCAAAATCACACAATAGTAGGTACTGTTTTCTTTAATGAAATCGTCCACAACGCCAAACGAAGGGCTATAAGTGTTTAAATTTCCTTTACAATTCAGTTTAGGTCTCCAGTGGTTAACTAAATAGGTTTACTTAGCTAATAGTTGGTCTCTGTTTATATTTATCTTATGTTTATGATATCATCTTAAACCTCGACTAAAGCAATCTCGAGAAGTTTCTTCTGTCTAAATAAACCGCTTAAAACCAAGTCTCCATAAACTCTGAAAATGGAGTCTTAAAACCAATTGGAATTTTTGTTTACGAGCAGCGGAGGCCGGCTATAAGCCACGATGATCCGAATCAAGTCATATATATTTCATTATTTACCCGCGACGGAAAGCGGATTTACCCTAAATAAAGCCAATGATGTCAAAGCAGCCGCGGCGCAAGTCACAGGCGGAAGACTCCTGAAAAGCCCAGCACCTCTGCACACCACAGACAAATATAATCTATCCCTTTCATCGCTGTTATTTGAGAGAGTGACGCTTTGTTGCGCGACAAGTAGTGAAACGTAGTTGTGCTAGACGCGCGGCTTGATACCTATTCCTGGTAATATCGTCAAGTTATTTGGCTGGTTCTACTATTCCATATTTTGCATTTTTTCTCTCAGTTTCACTCTTTCTTTTCCTCATGCCACAATTTAGGTTGAACCGGTTAAAACTACCTCTGCGTGCAAGCCGCCGGTACGGTCACGTTTATTTATCGAGGGCTTGGGAAAACAGGCATCTTACGCTTAAAACAAAGATGCTTGTTTACCAAGCGTGTGTTTTGAGCACACTTATTTACGGAGCGGAATCTTGGACGACGTATGCAAAACAAGAACGCCGACTGAACACTTTTCACATGCGCTGTCTTCGCAGCATTCTAGGCATCACCTGGAGGGATCGTGTGACGAACGAAGCTGTCCTGGGCACGGCTCAGCTACCCAGTATCACAGCCATGCTCAAGCAGCGGAGGCTGAGATGGCTGGGTCACGTGCACCGCATGGAGCACACTCGCTTGCCCAGGCAGATTCTACTCGGAGAGGTCGCAGGGGCAAAGAGACCCGTAGGCCGACCCATGTTGCGCTTCAAAGACTGTGCCAAGCGTGATATGGTTGCTTTTAACATCCCTAGCAACCAATGGGAAGAGCTGGCCGAGGATCGTGACAAGTGGCGACGCCTTGTTTATGACGGCCAGTCAAAGCACGACGAAACCTGGTTTGGGGTGCTGAGGGAGAAACGCACGAGACGTCACGATAGGGCCGTCAACTCCCGTCCACCTGGGGGTGCATACACTTGTCGGGATTGCGGCCGACGGATTCAGTCCCGAATAGGACTATTAAGTCATGAGCGCAAGTGTTGTCGCGATGCTGCTTAAATCATCTGTTATAGATGACAAGGCCTATTTATTTATTATTACTGATGAATTCCTAGTGCTTGTCGCGTATTTGCAAATGCAACTAAATCAGTAAATTTTCTTGGACTGTTTGCTGATTATAAATTACGTTCACTTTTTTTTTACTAAATTATGTCCAAGTCGCCCTCTGCCAAATATATTTTTAGCGACACTATCTAGGTTTTAGGCACACGCTACCGCTGCTCCCGTGTCCCCACGCCTCGCGGTCGATTCTGTAGTGTATAGCCGCCGGCTGAGGTCGTTGTTAACTATGACAAACACAATTACCGCCGCACAAACCGCCCACCCCCAGAGCAACAGGATATTTACACTTATACTTAACCCGTAAACAATTTAGCTGCCGAAAATGCGAGTTCAGAAGTGGGATTGCTAAAGATGAGAGTTTTGTTGCAAGCGCGGAATAAATATCTGCAGCTGGCATTAGTTCTGTTTACTTTACGGCTTTTAGCAACGATGTTTGTGCACAGCACAATTTAAAATTATACTTAAAATCAGCTGCTAACTGCTTGTGATAATATAAAATTTAAGTAATTTATACTTATGTACATCGTAGATATTAACCGACGTAGAGGGTTTTCCTGAATCCCGTATCTCATCCTCGTTGCCAATTTAAATCTTGGGATACGGGATTCTGGTAAAACACTCCAGCTCGGATGACTGCCACAAATGTAACTTACATCTAACCACATATATAACAATATTCAATTGTGCATAATATATTCTCAATGAGACAAGGCACTGCTTCTAAGTTCACAGTATTGGTAGTGACATTAATATAGGCTATGTGTGATCTCTCGAGCCAACCCACCTCAACAGCCATCAGTTCTGCGAGCAATGTGCCCCATCTACTTAAGTTTAGCAACTCTCTTTAGCTACATCTACGACTTTGGTTCTCTAGCGGATCTCTTGATTTCTGAATCGATCACGCAAGAAAACTCCAAGCGAAGCTCGCTCCATTCTCTTTTGAGTAGGTTTCAGTCTTCTAATGAGGAATATTTTGAGCGACCACTATCTCAGTGCCGTTTGTCATCCATCAGTTCTGCGAGCAACGTGCCCCATCTACTTAAGTTAAACTCTCGGAGCTTTATCTACGAGATTAGTTCTCCTGCGGATCTCCTCGTTTCTGATTCGATCATACAAGAAAACACCGAGTTTAGCTCGCTCCTATCCCTATCAAGTAGCTTTGAGTCTTCTTATGAGGACTATTGTGAGTGGTCACACCTCAGTGCCACATATCATGCACATTGTATAAAAAACTAAATTTTAAGACACTGAGCTCTTTCTAAATCACCCGCTTAGACATAAGTATTTTAATATAAAAAGAGGAGACTTCTAACCGACGCTAAAAGTATAATTCTCATTGTTATCAACAATAATGCTGAGCACACAAGTGAGGGCATAAAATAGCTACACAGCCTAGCAGCCGACGAATGAAATTGTAAAGGCTGCCTCGTAAATTGGTGTTTAGGAGCCGGGAGCGGGAAGCACTAAATAAAACCATTCTTCAAGCTTCCGCACCGATGCCTACATTTCATAAAATAACAATTTAACAACGCTAACAACCACGATGCCACATTACTTTATGAGCTGAGAAAAGCTACAAATATTTTGAATGGTGGTGTTCTTTAGTGGGGTAGTTTCCATGTTACATATTGTAGGAAAATAATTATAGCCTTATAGGGGCTTCTCAACCCACGACATATTTTAGTGATATTAATTAATCTAACAGGCAACGAAAAATTTTTGGTAGCTGACATTGAAAATCGGCGAATGTGACTGATGTAAACAAAGAGGGAACAGGACTGAATTAATATTCCGCAAATTTTAAGTAATTTTTGCATAATAAAGCCAAATCTATCCACAGTGGTGAGTCAGTTTTTTTCAATAGGATTGATTCAGTATTTCTGTCGATAATGACGTCCTATTGGTTAAATTGGCGGACGCGAGATTCAGTCCACATACTTTAGCTTTCTTTGCGAGCCATATGCGAGACAGGCACCAGTATGTGGATTAGGGTGGTCCAAAAAAAGTTTTTTTTTTTTATTTCAGGACGGCCACCCCCGTAATTTGTTACACTTTCCCCTTATATTACTTATGTTAAATTACAGATTCCTAACTTACTTGCAAGATAGTGCTCAAGGTGATAAAAGTTTTAAAAATTGTTCTTATTTGTGAAATAAATATGGTTGTTTTTAATAAATATTATTGTTTGTGATAAACGGTTATATGTCATTATTTAGTGATAACTTGTTTTTACCTAAAAAAACCTTTCAAGTGAACATATCACTTGTCCTCGACTCCTAACTTGCTTGCAAGACAGTGCTCAAGGTGATGAAATATTTAAAAATTGATCAAATTATAGTAATAAACAAATTATAGTAATAAATATTTGTAGTAAATAATGATTATTTGTAATAAATATGATTGATTTGTAATAAAAGCCTGTGTATTAATTACTTATAGGGCTACAAAAAATACCTTTTAAATGAATCCTTAAGACGCTTGAGCACTGCTTAGTAGTTGAGATAAATTCACAAAACTTTCAGTATTTATTTACCATTATATGTGTAACAATTTTGAGGGGTGGCGCTACCAGTAACTACAGTTTGAATTTTTTCCATACAACCGTGGACCACCCTAATGTGGATTGCCGGTCACCTACCAGAGCAATATTTCACGAGATCTGGGGTCAGTCAAGGCAGCAATTTGGGATTCTATAGTTGTCGCGGATGAAAACTGTGAGAAACAGGTTGCAAGAAGAGCCCAGATACAAATTACGCCGGTGAAGTGTAGAGGTTAACGGGTTCAATCCCCACCTGCAATCTAGTGGCTACACTGAAAACAAGTGCCTACACTTTGCTTTTATTTATATAATAGTAGGAAATACGTTTCAATTCTTTGTAAGATTAGGTTTCTTTTGAGAGAAATGTGACTCATACTTCGTACGTGTAGCTTCCACGCGTAGCAAAAGCTAGCGTTCATAAATAAGATGGACTGATCCGGGGGCTAAATTCCGCTTGTCAAATTACATGTGTCCGAGATATGTCCAATATATCACCTCCTTTACATGACTTTTTTATTCACAAACTGATCGGCGATTGACCTGATATCACCAGTTTAAAAGTGGTAAAAGTGTTAAACCAGTTTTCTGCGTGAATTTTGTTAAATACGAGTAGTTTTTAAAACAAAAATTATCGATGAAAAATTCAAAATGTAGGTTTCAAATCGTAATGGCCCTGTTCTAAGTAGGTAGTAACATTGATATATTATATTGAAACATGTTTGATCATAGACAAATATGTTTAAAAGAATTAGCTTTTTTGAACGGATAAGGAATAGGAACTTGTACCTCTATAGATAAATATACACTTATTTATTATTATTATTTATTTATTTACCATAAAGTTTACACGGCATTACAGCTATAGACCAATGCACCGAGAAACTCAAGTAACATAACAAATTAAAATATATATATATAAAAGCCTATATCATCCATCATCTCCCACTTACCTAAACACATAACAAAAAAATACATCACATAGCAACAAAGAAATGTTCGAAATCATAACACACATAATGATTACTTTGATTATCATACAACGCAAATAGGCCCTATGTAAAATCAATTAAAATATCAGTGTCTCGTCGAATTTGCCGGTAAATTACTCTTACTTAGCGCGGGCTGCGCTCATTAGCCGCGTCTTTTTACAGCGCCACCTATTATTTACTACGTGTGGCTCTGTCCCTGCGGGTCTGTCCACGCCACGCGTCTCGGCAACTTACTACTTCCATACTACTTCCATACTACTTCCACACAAAAGCCTTAAGAGTGGAAATGTTTCAAACATTTTATTTTCTAAGGGTGAATCCAGACGAGCGTAATTTGAGTCGCGTAATTTCGGTCGCGCCATACACCATGTCACGTGATCAGGACACACTAAGTATGACGCGACCGAAATTACGCGACTCAAATTACGCTCGCCTGGCTTCACTAAGATCGCTTTACGATTGAAAGTGGTCAGTATACGCTGACATCTTGAACTTGCGTTGAGCAGCAGGCGGTCTTATCGCTGAAGAGTGATCTCTTTAAGACATACTTTGGGTAGTGAAATTTAAAAAAAACTTAAATTAAAGGTAAACATTCCGTGATTATCACAGTGTCTCGTCGAATTTGCTGGTAAATTACTCTTACTTAGCGCGGGCTGCGCTCATTAGCCGCGTCTTTTTACAGCGCCACCTATTATTTCGCGGTTTCAAACATTTTATTTACTTTAAGGGTTCGGTCGCGCCATACTTCATGTCACTCGATCACGTTACACTTAGTTTGGCGCGACCGAAATTACGCTCGTCTGGCTTTACCCTAAGATCGCTTTTACAATGTAAGTGGTCAATATAACGTGCGTTGAGCAGCAGGCGGTCTTTTTTTTTTACTTTTTTTTTTCTTTTTTTTTCAAATCAAATAATAAACTAGAGGTAAAGATTCCGTGATTATCACAGTGTCTCGTCGAATTTGCTGACTATGCTCATTAGCCGCGCGTCTTTTTACAGCGCCACCTATTATTTACTTCATGTGGCTCTGTCCCTGCGGTCCGTCCACGCCACGCGTCTCGGCAACTTACTGCTTTCCACACAAAAAGGCTCCTTATCCGTTCAAAACCACTGTTTGTTTTAGAATTTTTTCTCTATGATCAAACATGTTTCTTTACATATAACCAATGTTACTACTTAGAACAGGGTCATTGCGATTTATTGGAATATATTCAAAAACTAAAATTTTAATTTCTCAGTAATAAATTTTGTTTCAAAAACTACTCGAAATTGATGAAATTCACGCAGAGAACTGGTAATATCAAATTATTTTCGACTGCGCACAATGGAAGCATAACATAGCTTTGTAACTATCTAGAACTCAGGGAAAAGTATCATTCACATTAAAAAGTTGGTTGAAATTATCAATATATTTGTCATAATAATAAAATATAAATATTTTAAAAGGGATAAGGCCTCTTAAGTGTCGAAATGTTTCAAACATTTTATTTACTTTAAGATTGCTTTTACTATTTAAGTGGTACAGGCTGACATCTTGAACTTAAAGTGTTGAGTAGCAGGCAGTCTTATTGTGGCCTGCATGGAGCCAGAAAACACTTAGAACAATCCATACTAATATTATAAATGCGAAAGTGTGTCTGTCTGTCTGTTACCTCTTCAGGCTTAAACCGCTGAATCGTTTTTGATGAAATTTGGCATGGAGGTATTTTAAGATCCGAGGAAGGACATGGGATAGTTTTCACCCTGGAAATTATCCCTAAAAAGATTGAAAAGTGAGTAAGTAGTTCATGATGACATTGATAACCCTGTAGGAAATGTAATGATTAGACCAAAAGCACAATTGCTCTTACATTTGCTTAGGCGCTTTTAATAATCATTTTTATTAATTAAGGTGATTAGGTGGATACCTATCGTGTTGTACGAGGTTGCTTCCATACTTCCAAGTTCCACGCAGACGTAGTCGCGGGCAAAAGCTAGTATTATATAAATAAAACCTTTCTATACTCTGACTACAGAAGCAAATAAAAACATATTAATTTTGAAGTTATTTTCAATTCTTTATATCTCGAATGATATAAAGAATCGAAGAATATAAATACAGACTTCAAGGTAAGTGGCAAAATATTGAGAAGATTCCAAATTATTTCGACGTCTAGACATCCTTACGTAAAGTTCAAATACATGTTTGAATAACAATATTTTAAGCGATAGACTATTAAATATTACATGGTTTTCGTTTTAAGGGATCCGTACCCAAAGGGTAAAAACGGGACCCTATTATTAAGACTCCATTGTCCGTCTATCTGTCTGTCACCAGGCTATTGGTATCTCATGAACTGTGATTAACTATCTAGATTGTTGATATTTTCACAGATGATGTAATTCTGTTGCCAATTACAAAAATCTGAATAAAATAAATATTCAAGTGGTGTTCTCATACAGCAAACGTGATCGGTTGCGTTAACTTTGCACCTCATGCGTATGCGGTGCCATACATACCGTTAAGGTGCAAGCTTAACCTTATCCCTGCCAGTTGAGATGGGAAGTGTTTGTACGGAACCCTCGGTGCGCGAATCCAACTCACACTTGCCCGGTTTTTTTGTCTTCAACATTTGTTTATAGGCAGGAATAACCCCTCGTTCCTAGAAAAAGTTAACGATTTATCTGTAGCATAAAAAATAAATAACAAACATGAAAATGTTTTTAAAAGGGCATCGCTACGGGAACCATTGTGTTGTGATAGTTTTTTCAAGGCTGCTGGCTATACTCCTAGATACCTACCTATTAAGGCAGTAGGTATAGTACCTAATCGACGGATAGTACCTATATAGGTATATAAAAGCATTTTATAACAGTATAGATCTTTACTCCAATTGAACAGTCCGGAACGTTCGGGACATTACGCGCGTGAGAAAGTGGGCCAAGTTCGTAAATAGGGGTCGTTAGGAGCGACTTCCTTGCCATGCCCCTATCGCCTTATCTACTCTATCCTCCTAAGTTTTTTCCAACTTCCTTCGGCAATTAAAATAACTTTCGTTACAGTCGATTAGACAGAGTTGCGCGCTATTTAGACTTATGCCGCTTTTCGCTGACTAAAAATAACTGGATAAATACTTACTTTTAGTTCATACTCGAAGAAACTTTACTGGCGCTATACAGTCTGGCACAAGACGCTGGTTTAAGCGTAGCCAAGGTTTCGAGCGGCCATGTAAGAGTTAATTTTAGTTGGCATAAAAAACTAGACAAACTAAGTTAATTTTGCTTTGAGTATACCTACTTATCTAGCCATTATCTCTAGAGGGCTAGCATATATTGTTGTGACTTCGCTTGTCGCATGACTCGACATCATTTTGTCTTCTTCGCACGCCATTGAAAGGAAATTGACCGGTAGCATTTGTCGCGCGACATAGTCACATATCACAGTTATGCTAGACGTACCGTCGTCAAATCTCGCATCCTCAATTTTTTTGGACTTGTGTTTCGACGAGAAGGAACGTCTATAGAACGCCACGTTCAAGGGAGAGTGGAAGGTGTCAGAGCTAGAGGAAGATCGCCGATGAGATGGACCGATCAGATCACAGCCAGTGTGTCAGCTACCGTCAATGAATGCTCACGGGGAGAGGCTCCACGAGACGATAGGCGACGTGTTGTCAAACACTCAGAACTTCACAAATACATAATGGCCACGACCACTCTGTACCGCACTCTGTTCGGTACTCTGTGACCGCAGAGAGTACCGAAGAAAAAGACACTTATGCAATTTCACTTTCAGAAAGCATTAGAACAAGTTTTGACTCGTGGCTGCAATTAGTTCTCGTAAAATACCAAATTCATTTCCAAAGCATGTAATTTGTAGTATTTTCCAAGAACCGCGTACTCACAAACGAAATAAAACAAGAAGCGTGCAAAATTGGCAGTAAAGTAGTTCTGCAAATACATTTTTTAAACTAAAGCGGGTCGCACAAGAGCTACGGGAATGCAAAACGAGGCTCGGACAGGGTGAAAAACTATTTTATAGAGAGCGGTCGCGGTGTTTGCGTCCTAGGGATGATACTGACCAAGGGTCAACATACAATAATAGGCTAGTTGACTCATGTTAAATTGTATTAAACCAATATTTAAAGCAATTTACATAAAAGTAGACTATGGTTGAAGTAATTTAATTAATTAAAGATATGAATTCTGTATTTTGAAATGCTTAAAAAACTGTCGTGTTTTGCCGCCGAAAAAATGGCGGTTCGTCAAATTACTTGGGGAGCCCTATGACATTTGGTCGAGCATTTGGTTTGAGAAAAGCAATAGTGCTTTTCTATGTATAGCCATGCCTTATCCGTGAAAAGTGCTTGCCGGCTTCTTAGCACTATCCAGCCTGCCTACGATCGGCCGTCTATACCTACTTACCCGGCAATCCCTTTTTTCCCGACGTCTGCAGTAATGCACTATTAACCTTAGCACCATCTATGAGAACATATTACACGTGTTTTTATCAAATTCCACTCCACAACACGACTTCGCTATGCAACGAGAGCCACAAGCCACAACGACCTACCGTATGATTGTGTTCTGGCCCTAACTCTGTGGCGGGCGGGTGCGGCATAGCACGACGCCTGCTCTTACTGCGAGTAAAGCCAGGAACACACAGGACAACAGTAAAAAAAGTCAAGCCCGAGTGCAGGTCGCGCATCAACGGTTCCGTACCACAAGAAGACTACCGGAAGCTCAAAACGTTTTGGTTTCTGTGATGTAGCATCCTTTCGAGATCATGACCGTAACATCACGTGAAAAACGTCGAGGTAATTCAATAAACACATTATCAATATTTATGTTAACGTGTCTTTATGGTAAGCCACACGTGTCACATACGTATAATAATATCATCAGCTAGTAGACATAGTAAAATCATCGGTTAGTTTAGGACTAGATCGACTTTGAAGTATAAATAATATAATATTGTCCCCTTAGAATAAATACGCCTAGAAACCTAGTCAGCACTTGAAATTGAAGCCAGTTTTGGTTAGCCGAGCTAAGTTTCATCCGTGCGTCTGTCACAACGTCAATGTCACAAGCAAAACATCTCTATGATTGGTTCGTAGACACGCACAAATAAAACCAAAAGCGGCTTTATCTCTCGCAAATCGATTATATGACGACTCTCATTCTAGGCGTTCATTCTAAGATTGTCGACGACGCGTTTGGCTCGGTTTGTAGACACCTGCCTACTGAGCCGGCGGTCCCGGGTTCAAATCCCGGCCGGGGCAAATATTTGTGTGATGAACTCGAATATTAGTGCTTGGGTCATGGTTGTTCTATGTATTTAAGTATATATTTATCTATATAAGTACGTATATCGTCGTCTAGTACCCATAACACAAGCCTTCTTGAGCTTAATTTGGGACTAGATCGATTTGTGTGAGGTTGTCCGTTTTTTTATTTTTTTATTTTTTATTTATTGTCTCCTATTTTACAACTACATTTTTGCAGCTGCATTGTTGGCTCCTCTGTGTGTCCTAACCTCAGGATAACTGCTTAATTATGCGGCCCGGCGCGGGATTGCGTTTTTATTTTCCCGTGGAATTATAAATTCGTTAGAAAAGTCCCGTAATGCCCTCGCTGCGCGCCTGATCCATATTTACGTCGCTGCAGATCGACTAATCTATAGCCTTAACAAACTATGGACTATATTTCATGAGCGTGCTTTGCACCAGCCAAAGCGAGATCAGAACTTTGCAGTACTTAAGACGAAATACCACTTTATTTTTCCATACATATCGATATTTCGTTCTCATCAGTTTCCTCATACAAAACTTACCAATCTTTACAAAATTAAAAAAATAGGAAATAATAAGATAAAAAAGAAATGTTTTGTGGATAGTTTCAATTTTTGCGCTTACTATTGTATAATTTGTGGAACTACTAGGCGTCGGTTTTTGGCCAAAATTCCACCGCAAACGAACGCCTAGTTCACAAATTCTATAGGTAATAATTTGGGCGAAAATCTAAACGTTTCCAAAATATTGTTACGATTGGTTATGTTTTGAAGGAGGAAACAGTCGAGAACTAGATTTGTATAGCCCGGTTACGTTAAGTTTGAACCTCATTTGTATCCGACGCCATGTAGTAAATGAGCAGTGATATGTCATCTTAATGTTTTCGTTGAATTAGGATTATAATTATTGCATTCACTTTATAATATCTTATACAACAAACTTCTTTGTACTGAACCTCGGAGAAGTCTCGAGGTCGCTTTACCTTCTCATGAGGGGTTAAGTTCGTTTTTATTTTTGTTGAGTTAATCATCATCATCATCATCATCTCAGCCATAGGACGTCCACTGCTGAACATAGGCCTCCCCTTTGGACTTCCATATATACCGGTTGGAAGCGACCTGCATCCAGCGCCTTCCGGCGACCTTTATAAGGTCATCTGTCCATCTTGTAGGTGGACGTCCTACGCTGCGCTTGCTGGTCCGAGGTTGAGCTTGGTTGAGTTAATATCAGTCGTCAAGTAGTCTTTTTAGAACTGCAATCTCATTATCAATACCCTGTCTTGTTTGACAATAAATTAATCGCTTTTGTAATTCTAAATAGCTATATATCGACATTCGATTCGATCCGACAATGGTTAAACAGGCAGCCATTATTCATAGCTTCTATTCTAGCAGCCCGTATCCAGGCTTCATTATGTACCAACAAACAGCCATCTAGCGATCGGTAATGAGAAGACAACATGATAACGTTGTCTCAACCCCAGGCGCACATGCATTATTAATGGCCGCTCTAATAGAAAATGCTCAACAGGTATAAAATCACCGTTTGATATGCGGCGTACGGAATATTCTGTCAATACTGCTGGGACCTGTTATCTCATGCGAAAGATGTACGCTTGATGATTTCAACGCAAGGAACGTCTGTACCTTTACCATGAGTGTGGTGACCGTACTCGATATCGACTGCGTAAAACTTTTTTATTCTTACTTAACATATTATAGTAGTTTATTTAATCGACTGTAGAAATTAACATAGCTATAAACTAAGAACTAACTACAATAAAAGGCTAAAACAGATTACATTTGATATTAAAAATACTTAAAAAATCGGACTTCTTTAGCATAGTCCCGAAGACGCTGGCAGCATTTCCTCGCTGTATAGAAACGCTAATGCGTTGAGCGAGGTAGCTGCCAGCTCTTCGGTTCCCCGTGATGTCGACCAGTCTTTTCGAAATCTGCCTAAATAGTTGACGAGCACTGGGCCCCCACGGACCTAGGGTCTCAACCCCGTATGGAACAAAATCGTATTCAGAGCTGAAACCCCTGTATTTGTGGGCGTAAAATTACAATTTATTACAACTTTCTACAACTACAATAAAAATTTGTATAGAGTATCTTTTTATCGATTCGTATTTTTTATGTGGTAATACCACATTTTTATTTTTATAAATAATAACACAAAGGTAAATTAAGAAAGAAAAATTGAATGCGATCTACTACAATCGAAGCGGGGTTTGAACCCTCGACCTCTGCGTTTCCGGCGCATTGCTCTTCCAACTGAGCTATCCGATCGCTAACGTCAATCACACCAAATCTTTCATCCCTTAATTCTTTACGCTAATCGCCCTCTGCGTCATATATGTTTTTGAAATGCTTATGCGCATTAAAGCCATACCCTAGGATGTGCGTTTTACACGCACGATCCGAACGCAGAGGTCGCGGGTTCAAACCCCGCTTCGATTGTAGTAGATCGCATTCAATTTTTCTTTCTTAATTTACCTTTGTGTCATTATTTATACAATAAAATTCTTCATACAAATCATTTACGCAATCGAGTACGGTGTGATTGGAGAATAGTACTGCGCCCCTAGCGTTACTTTGTAGAACTACAATTCTCCATACAAATTTTTTACGTAGTCGCTAGCGACTACGATTACTGTAAACTCATGGTAAGGGCACTGAACTGACCACATTTCATCGTCAACCCAGCTTGCTTGTAAATTATGTTGTAAAATCTAAGTGCTATGGAGTCCAGTGGCGCGCGGTTGAGGCTGTGACAGTCAGAACTCGGACGTATTTCTCGCGCTGATTACATTCGGGGTTGAGATCTGCATTTCCTCAGCGAGCGGTATATAAATCATGTCCGTGAATGGCGAGCCGACACTTGGCCCGGCGTATTTGGCCACCGGCCAGCGTCTCAGAGACGAGTGAACTCCACTGTAAAACCGCATGCCGTCTCTTTATGATCCGCTTGAAAGAACAAGGACACAATAATATAACTGTCTGTATCGTTACGGTGTTTACTCGGCGGGTTCGATCGTCAAAGTGTGATTTGTCTGAATAGATTCGTGAGATATGGTTATGTTGCCGTGATGGGCGCAAGTTGCGTGTGTGAACGTTATCGTGAGCTGGAAGCTTTATTTCTTGTTTTCATTGTCGAATCAAGGGCGGCGGAAAAACAGAATTCTGTGACTAGTCTTAAAGATAATAGTGACCTTCATGTAAGATAGGTTATGATATGCGAAGCGTAGTAATGTAAACTAAGGGTAGAGCAAACATGCTCCTACACTCGCGGTCAAATATTCCGGGTCACCAATATAGTACCTTGAATTCTAAGTTGCCTTGTCCTTAGTAGATTGGTATTTAAAGGGAATTTAAATGACATTGAACAAAGTGCAATAATTATCGATATATTAGGTATATTAAAGAATAATTGACCTTGTGAACGTAGCGTCTCCGTTTTAGCTTGGCCAAAAATTCTTTCGTATGTCCGGATGTTTGGATATTCAGTTGTCCAGATTTCTTAGGAAATTTTGTGAGTAGGTTTGAAAAATAATAAAAATACTTTCCGAGATTCAAACCCAGGACTCTTGGCTCAGTACGCAGCTACGCTACCACTCCGTCAACCGTGTCAATAATCCTAATCATTAAAAGACTATCGATTTCTCGAAGATTCCATCATTAGACCCTGATCTGATGACAATGTAGCCTACAAGAAAGAATGATCTTTCGTACAAATTTATATCGTTGCTTAACCTCGATGATTGATAACATATCATAATCTAAATAAACAGTTTTTTGAGTTTTCCCTAAAATTGTAGTAAGACGGTATTACTTGCCAAAATTCATGGCTACCAACGGAAAATATCGCATCAATTTAGATTTCCTGGAGAATGTAAAAAATATACGTTTTTTGCCGATAAAACGGCCTTATCTTTTTTTAGGTTAACTTAGAAGTTTCATTTTTCACAGCTTCAAGGGACTGTAGAGCTGAATGCATGGTTTTAATTTCTCGATACCACAACGCGTTCCAGAGATAGAGGGTGTTAACATACAGACGGACGTACGGACAAAAAAGTGATCCTATAAGGTTTCCGTTTTTTCCTTTTGACAGACGATTCATCTGTCTTGGAATAATCGGAAAACATAGGTAAGCATCCCGGAATGTTAGACCGCAAGTGTATAAAATAATTGCAGTTTCGCTTATTGTTAAAGTAGGTAGAAGTTTCCTCCAACTGAGTTACCGTGCAGTTGGCAACTTGCATCGCTGTGATCAAACAAAACAGTTGCTCTTCGTTTGATGAAGTTGGTTGCGAACTTATACCGCTTCAAAACCGATATGTGGAGCGAGCATAATAATATTATAATCGTACCTGGGACTACATTGTTATAATATACGTACGTTACGCGTTCACAAACTCATTACGGGGAAAATCAACGTGTAACCTATATTGAGTTTCAATAATTTGGCGTATGTGCAGTTTGGCTTATAGCTAGGCATTTTATTGCTAATCTGTGTGAGCGACGGAATAACAAAAAAAAATTGTCGAAGCGAGGGAAGTAGGTAATTGCTGGCTGAGTATTTGGGAGGATATACGACCTTGGGAGTCCGTTTAACCCTTTGAACGCCAAGAGCCACTAAAGTGGTCGTGTGCTGTCGTACCTATCACGCCAAAGACCACTTCCTAAATGGGTAATGGCGGACGCTGTCAAAACAATTTTCCTGCTGACTTTCTTTTTTCAACTATTGGCCACATTTCGACATGGGAGGAACAGCATTCAAAAGGTTAATTTAGTACGAAACCAGTAATTGCCCTTCCGGCTGAGACAAATATAGTGCGTTTCGTTAGGTGCAAGATAACAAAATAAGTACACATAAGTATTTTTATCCACTAATATGTCAAAACTGAATTTTTGCATTGCCGCCTTTTTTTCATAAAAATCAGAATAGACTTCCATTGTTAAAGTATAAAAAAACACTTAACGCCTGCTTACGATTTTAAAATTTTCGTCCAACTTTACTTAGTTTTCTAGGGTAAAATATTAATAATAATAATTTTTCCACGGAGAAGTTGTTAACACATTCTTCGAAGTGCTAAATATATAGTTTAGAAATGGATTAAACTACTATTGTTGACGTTGTCTACTTAATGGCAACTGCCTATTTTTCACATTTTGCTCGGTGCAGTCTTAATTATTGTATTAAGCGGTTAGAGCGGAGCGTCAATGAAAAGAAACAGCCCAAATGAAGAGCTTCATACAAGTTCGAAATATGTCGGGCTGTTCCTCACAATCTCGCGGGAGTGTAAACCGCTTAATCTATACTATTATAAAATTCTACATTCGTATTGAAAATCAGTTTTCTACGGAGAGGGGTCATAATTTCAGGATAAATCTTAATAGCGTGACACAGGATCGTCATTTGTTTTCTATGGGCGCACGGCGTCATTTGTTTTCATAATTCCCTTTGTCCTTGCATCACGCCGAAACGGCTGGAGTTGAATTGAAAACTTCTTTAGCGGCGCTTGGCACTTTTTAGATGGGTAAAAATGTTAAATTCGCGTCAGATCCGCGCGTCAGATCCTGATCGAAAAAGTATAAACAATTGGTAACCTAGCAACCGTGTCTGTTTCAAAGAAAGGGGGCCTTCGAACAATAAAATGTTGTAAGTGACAGATGGTGAAGCGTAATCATAAACTTACATTAGTAAGAAATAGAGATTAAAATAGAAATCAAGTGTCAGTGAGATATAATAAAATCGGAGTTTTCACTTCTGGCGACACTCCCGGAGTGCAACACGTCCTTTTTTTCTAGCTATAGACATCCAAAGGATACATTTTGCCCAACTACGGTAAAAAAATTACGCGTACGAAGTCGCGGGCACCCCTTAGTACAATAATAAAATGTGTATGACTCAGTGACATAGTTCTGGCGAGGTCCTCCATCGGTATTGATGTCGCAGGCACATTCAAGGCCCATCCCAAGCCGCAAGTGTCCAAGTTGTCGGTCTACTTAGCGAGCTTACACCAACTCCGCAACTATTCACTTAGCGACACCGAGGCAAGTGAGGACACGGATTTAAGAAGTGTAAATCCATCTACATTAATGAAAAACAACTAGTTTATCTACTTGATAAATAGCCAAATTGTGCTTAGTAGTAACCAAAATTTGCTAATTTTACATAACTTATAAATAAATAATAAATATAAATAAATAACAGACAACCTCACACAAATAGATCTACTCCCAAATTAAGCTCAAGAAGGCTTGTGATATGGGTACTAGCCGACGATATAGATAAATATATACAACTACTATAACTATACCGCCTACAATTTTTCGGCTTTGCCCTAAGGTTGACTGGTAGAGAATTCCTCATGGCATTAAATCCGCCTTTTGTACGATAAGTTTTCTTTTGTGCAATAAAGATTAAATAAATAAATAAAATAAATACATAGAACAACCATGTCCCAAGCACAAATCTTCGAGTTCATCACACAAATATTTGCCCTGGCAGGGATTCGAACGCGGGGAGGCCGGCTCAGTAGGCAGGTCTCTACAAACTGAGCCAACCGCGTCGTTTTGTCTCGTCGTCAACTTGTTTTGGTTACTAGTAGCCCTCAGTTTGTCAGTTCTCCGATTTATATTAGCAGCTAATATTTGGGCTACTGTTAACAAATCTCCCTTTTCTCCTTTGATGCGGTTTCAAAACCCGACAGCACCCGACAGTAAACGTTCGCGCGAGCCAATGTTCGCGCATTTTCCGCGCGTAATGTGTTCGCGCCTTTAGAGTGGCATACGTGGATATGTTTTTATTGATCTAGATGATCATGATAAACGTCACGGTGGAAAAGTCGTAGTGAGCAGGCGTCGAATATAATCACCCATCAACCAGTGTTGTGTTTTGTCTGCCTAGGTCGCATCGAAATTGATGTCGCAGCCTGATTCCATAATCATAATCATAATAATTATTTATTCATTATTCACAAATGAAGCGAAAATTTAAAAATTTAATGATTCGGACACGATTCGAACCTGCGTTTCCAACGGCTTTCCGGGCCAACACTGGCGTCCTCCCAATTGGACCACCGAATCAGATGTCAGAGTCATTGAATTTTTCAACCAGTTGCTTCGACATGCCTTAGGGTGGCATCGTAGCGCCATCTACCGTAAAGATTTAGACTTTATCGTCGGCACCATCGTCTCAAATTTGTTGAGAATCGATAGTAACGATGTGCTACACCCAGTTCGGTGGTCCTATTGGGAGGACGCCAGTGTTGGCCCGGAAAGCCGTTGGAAACGCAGGTTCGAATCCTGTCCGAATCATTAAAAAATTTTTTCAATTTTCGCTTCATTTGTAAACATTTAGTTTACGTTAGCAGACGTTACTGCTTTAATAAAAAAATAAGTAATTTGGGTGTAGCACATCGTTACTATCGATTCTCAACAAATTTGAGACGATGGTGCCGACGATAAAGTCTAAATCTTTACGGTAGATGGCGCTACGATGCCACCCTAAGGCATGTCGAAGCAACTGGTTGAAAAATTCAATGACTCTGACATCTGATTCGGTGGTCCAATTGGGAGGACGCCAGTGTTGGCCCGGAAAGCCGTTGGAAACGCAGGTTCGAATCCTGTCCGAATCATTAAATTTTTCAATTTTCGCTTCATTTGTAAACATTTAGTTTACGTTAGCAGACGTTACTGCTTTAATAAAAAAAAAAAAATATATATTCATTATTCAATTCAATTAGCGAGCTCCCGACCAACTCCCCAACTATTCACTTAGCAACACCGAGGCAAGTGAGGACACGGATTTAAGACGTGTAAATCCACCAACAATGAAAAACAACAAGTTTACTTGAGAAATAGCCAAATTGATTTAGATTTTTAGATTAGATTTCAAATTGTGCTTAGTAGTAACCAAAAATATGCTAATTTTACATAACTTGTTTTGGTTACTAGTAGCCCTTAGTTTGTCAGTCCTCCGATTTATGTAACTAGCAGCTAACAATTGGGCTACTGTTGACAAATCTTCTTTTTCTCCTTTGATAAGACTTAAAAACCCGACAGTGAACGTTCGCGCGCGGCAATGTCCGAGTAGCCGCGCGCGGCGATCCCTCAGTGTGCGCGGTCGCCGCGCGAGTCAATGTTCGCGCATTTTCCGCGCGTGATGTCGACGCGCCCTTAGAGTGGCATACGTGGAAATGTTTTTATTGATCTACATGATCATGACAAACGTCAGGATGGAAAAGTCATTGTGAGAAGGCGTCGAATATAATCACCTATCTTTATCAACCAGTGATGTGTTTTGTCTGCCTATGTCGTATCGAGATTAATGTCGCAGGCCCAATTCCATGCAAGAACGCAGGATTGAGCAGCATTCCGGTAAACATTTTGAGTTTGGTTAGTGGCAAATCATTATTGACGTTTAATAATACAAAATATGTCGTATGGACATTACTATCCCTGGGTCAGACCGATACTTGTTAGGTGTATGTATTCCTTCTGTGAAAGTGACAGATGGCAAGATAATGGAGATATCTCACAAATTGGTCGAATTGAGCCCATTGCTAATCAAAATTTGAATCTCTATTTCTTTTATAACAATGTATCGGCATATATAATTTACTCTATGATGTATTGTTTCTGATGTGGCGTCACTAATATGCTAAGTCAAAACCAACAGTCGGTTGAGTCTCGATTGAGACGTTAGCTCCCGAACGGCGCCGTCTAAGTTCGCCATCATCGAGTTAACTCGCGTCAGCTGGCGGCTGATCAACCGCCCATTCAAGCCGAGCATGGCCGGCGTGTTGACAAGTACGACGTCGGACCCATCGACTGTTAAGCTGATAATGATCATGGGTATCCGTACAATATGTGCCCACTAATCGTTGAATTCTGTAGTTTAGTTGAATTAAGTTTAATCCATCATCATCCTCCTAGCCTTTGTCCCATTACTTGAGAATGAATTCTCAATCGGGGTCGGCTACCTAAATCCCAAGATGTGGCGTAGGCACTAGTTTTTACGCAAGCGACTGCCATCTGACCTTCCAACCCAGAGGGAAAACTTGGCCTAATTTGGGCTTAGGTGGTTTCCTCACGATGTTTTCCTTCACCGAAAAGCGAGTGGTAAATATCAAATGACATTCCGTACATAAGTTCCGAAAAACTCATTGGTACGGGCCGGGTTCGAACCCGCGACCTCCGGATTGAAAGTCGCATGCCCTAACCACTAGGCTACCACCGCTCCCGGTTTATTTAGTAATAGTATAGTAATTAAGTTTAATCCATAGTATAAGAAAATAAGGTATGTGCGCTTCCGAAGGAATTTCCTACTGCGAACGCTCCGCATGTGGAGTGAGCTCCCTGCCGAGGTTTTCCCCGGGGGCTACGGTATACGGTTCTTCAAGAGGAGATTAAATACGTTCTGAAACGGTCCGCAATACGCGTGTAATGCACCTGGTACGTCGCAAGTATCCATAGGCGGCGGTAACTGCTTAACATCAGGCGCGCCGAATGCTTGTTTGTTACCGTCGTAGTATAAAAAATCTACACCGCTTCCTACCAACTCCAATCATTACAACGAACTTTACGGTCCAGATAAATGAACGGATTTCGATTCGATAGCACCAATCAGAGGGCATTTGCATCTTAAATCGCACAGCACTTTTCCCAAAACCTAATTTCAATTTGTGTGGTGTCTCTTTTACTCTTTAGTCGGGAGAAAATGTAGGATAGAGACGGAATGACGGAACTTACGATTTTTCATTTTGAGTAGCAGCAAAGAGGTGTCTTCCTCAGTCGCTGGTTAGGGATGTGAAGCATTTTGTATTGCATTCTCTCGAGTACTTGAGGTGAAGCATTTTGTAGTAGCAGTCTCGTAGGCATAGATTGCATGACTTATTCGTATCATGAATTTTGAATAAGAGTAGGTAAAGAGAAGATTTATTATACAGTGTAAACTCTATATAACGGCACTCAAGGGACTGCGTATATTTTGACGTTATAGAGAGTTGTCGTTAAATGGAGAGAAGAAAAATCTGTATGAGAAAAAAAAGTTTATTTCAGACTAGTGTTAGTTAGTATGTATGTATGTATTAAAAAACAATTCTAGAGATAGGCATATTATTCGGGCCCTGTCGGTGAAGCCATGATAGCACAGCTTGATCCAAATCTACGTATTTAGGTTTCTTTAATTTTTTGGAAGATTTTCCATCCTCCTCTGCTTGTAATTTTTTTTCTTTATTTTTCCATATTGTGGACATGGTAGAGCGACTAAATACAAAGCGTCTACCAACATCACTTATCTTCTCTCCCGCCTCTATTGCGCGTATCAGTAAAACATTTTCGTCAATACACAGTGATTTTCTCTTACTTGCCATGTTTACATTTTGAAATTTTGCGAGCGACTAAAAACTATGATAACGTATAGATAGTCCATGACTCCTACTAACAACAGTCTACAACTCTACACGTGCAAGCAATCCCAATTTGTAAACAAAAGAACGGATTTCTTAGAAAGTTCGATATGTATGATGCCGACAGTCCAGTTTATTACGGGCTAGGATAATAAAGGGACAAAAGTAGGTACACAGCTGCGCAGTTTTTACTAATTTTGGCAATTAAAAAGTCCTTTTTATTATTTCATTCTTGTCGTTATTGAGAGTGGGTGTAACGCTATATAGAGTGTATCATTGTATGGAAGACAAGCTAAACCAACCAAAGCAGAGTGATTTCGACGCTTTAGGGAGTTTGTCGTTAAATCGAGTGACGTTACATAGAGTTTACACTGTATTTGAATTCTGTTCAATCGTTCGTTATTTTTTCTGAATTAAATATTGAATTGTATTGAAAATAACTTTTCTTCTATTACCGTGATGGATAGTTTTTGGCTTTATTATGCCAATGCTATTTACAAATCGTATAACCCTATTTTCTCTTCGTTTACGCCAGTGACATTCGATGACCTTTAACGTCAATTAGCCAGTAAAATTAATTTTGTTGCAGTAAAAAGGAGTATAAGTCACCATATAAACAAAAAAAAAACAAAAGCTCTATTGAGAGACTTAAGATCCTCCTGCTCCTGGCTTAAATTTGACTTATACCCCTTTTTACTAGGACCACAGAATTGTATAAATAAATATCACCCTCACACTAATCGATCTAGTCCCAAATGAAACTCAAAAAGACTGTGATTGTGTTCGGGGTACTAGACGACGATATACATACTTATAATAGACAAATATTATCCTTAAATACATAGAATAACTATGACTCAATCACGATTCAGGCAGTTGTTCGAGTTCATCACACATGTTATGGTGTGGTTTGTATGTAAAACAATGTTAAAATTAAATGAATAAATGAATTAGTACCATCAAACATCCGCAATACGGTGACAAAAGCAAGTTATCGGGTATATACCTTCACTTGCCAGAATTTCATGTGCCCGAATCTCGTCTGCCATAATATTCAATTACCTGAATCTTTTTTTAGGTTTCCCATAGTCATTGTTTACCATATTCATCCTATGCCAGAATCTTAGTTTCCCATAATATTAATTCCAATAATCACATTTTCCATAATGATTGTAATCCATAATTGGACGGTGTTATGGAATAGCGAACTAAGCGCCAAAATCCGAAAAAAAAGTTATGAATGCAGTTCGGATATAAATGTGATAATCTATAGTATTGACTATTTCTTTGTTGAAAAATCATGCTTACAGCCTTATTTTAAGGGGTAGAATCAAGCGACACGTTAAAATTTGTATGGCCCTATGCACTAAGTCGTTACGTAAAAACGAATTGAACGCCAAATTTACTTTTACAAATTATAATAAGCGTATATTCTAAATCGCAAAATCGAGTTAAACGCCATAAAGATGTTGTTAATTCGTTTTGGTTTAAAGTTTTGATGATTCATAAACGCAATATCGATTTATGCGCCCTATGGTGTCGTTTAATTCGTTGTTACATATTTTAAATTGCAGGATATTTCGCTTAATGAGAACTAAGTACCATTTTCTGGCGTTTGATTCGATGTTGCATTTCATACTTCGCCATATCTCAATGCTCATTAGCGAAATTGACGTGACAACGAAAGGATATGTTTACCTTCATATTTTCACATTCTTTGTGTTTAAAGCCGTGATAGTCATTAAAAAGTGTTAGAAATAGACAAATTTAAAAGAAATTCACGTGGTTATCGTTTGATTACTAAGGCAACTAAGAACAATGCAACGACAGACAACAAATATTTGCAGGTACATGTTTACTTTGTATTAGTTATAACTTACCTACTTACCTATATAAACATCATTACGGCCGCGTAAATATACCTACTTTTTAGGGTTCCGTAGCCAAATGGCTAAAAACCGAACCCTTATAGATTCGTCATGTCTGTCTGTCTGTCTGTCTGTCTGTCCGTCCGTATGTCACAGCCACTTTTCTCCGAAACTATAAGAACTATACTGTTGAAACTTGGTAAGTAGATGTATTCTGTGAACCGCATTAAGATTTTCATACAAAAATAGAAAAAAAAACAATAAATTTTGGGGGTTCCCCATACTTAGAACTGAAACTCAAAAATAAAAATTTCATCAATACCATACGTGTGGGGTATCTATGGATAGGTCTTCAAAAATTATATGGAAAAGACTTTGCCACTACCTAGGATTCCCACCAATATTGTTTTTTACAAACGTCAACTTTGGCTTTATAACTGTGTTGTTCATTCTGGAAAAACAGGCAAAGGCTTTTGCTACGTGTGGGTAGAAGGTACAGCAGGCAGGGGAGCACAGGAAGTGGGTTCCTCTTTACGCAAACATATATCCTTAAACCTAGATTCAAAAGTCAAAGAGCTCATTCTTTGGTCAGATTCGTGTGGTGGCCAAAACCGCAACATCAAAGTGACTTTATTACTCTTTGCAGTGATGGAAGAAAATGAAAACTTGGAGAAAATCACACAACGGTTTATGGTTCCTGGCCACAGCTTCTTAGAAAACGATAGTGAGTTTAGTGATATTGAATCATGCTTGAAAACTCAGACGCGACTTTATACTCCTCAAGATTACATCAATGTGATGACCAGTTGTCGCAAAAAAAACAAGTTGACTGCTTTTAACATGGAAAAAGACGACTTTGTGGGAGTATCTAAAATGATGAAGAAAATAGTAAACAGAAAAAAAGATTTAGAAGGAAATTCTGTAAGTTGGCTTAAAACTAAAGAAATATCTATCTTTAAGAATAAACCTGGAAGGATATTTCTTTCAACTACTCACGGTGGTCACCCTCAAGAAGTCAACCTTAACAAGAGACCCATAAGAGGTCAAAATTGTACCTCATTAAGTTTTTCCAGTCTTTACGAGCAACTTTGGCCTGAAGGAAAACCTATTGCACAACCTAAACTGGATGATATAAAATCCCTGCTGCACCTGATTCCTTCTGATGCCAGATGCTGATATGAAAAATTAACTGGATCTCAAGACGTTGTTGAAGACGTTGAAGGTTTTAATGGACCTTTAGATTTTGATATAGATTTTGATATTTATATGCCAGATGCTGATATGAAAAATTAACTGGATCTCAAGACGTTGTTGAAGACGTTGAAGGTTTTAATCATAATATCTTATGTGTGTAATCCTGGCTAGTACTTATGAATTAGTATTAGTTACAACGCCAATTCTGCCATTTATGCTGATTTTTTTGACATTTATTAAAAAAAGTTGATTGCAGAACAAAACTAAATTGTTAGACGGATTAGTCCTAATCATTGTAGAGGAAAAAATTGTTGTTGATTTATTTACAGTATAACTATTTACTCAAATATATGGAATTTTATTTTATTCCAGTATTCACTTTACCTCTAACAATTTGCATTAAAGAATCAAGCGACAAAATATGTCTCATAGTACGCTACGACGGAATAAATTAACCTCATCGCAGTATTAGTGCAATAAAGAATCAAGCGGAAAAACGTTAATAACTTCGAAACTTGAATAGGTATGGTGTTATTTTTTTTATTTATTTAAATTATGAACACTTTTATAGGTTCAATGTCAAAATTAACTTTTTTGCTTTATAAATGAACTTACAATAACTGATTCAAATTTCAAATCTTTCTAGCTCATTTTCTCGATTTCAACTAACTGTCGCTTGATCGCTTATTCCATAACACCGTCCAATTATCACATGCTATAATGTCATATGCCATCCAAATGGAACATAGGTCGAAAACCGAAATCTGTAGGTTAGGTTAGGTTTGTTTTATGACCCCGTATAGCGGAGCGAGCAAAGCGAGCGGAGCGTCAAAATAAAACCCAATCTAACTTAGTTTTAGAAGAACTGTGACCAAATAGAACATGGATCCAAAACCGAAAACTATAGGTTTGTGTTGTGACCCGCATAGCGGAGCGTCAGAATGCTTGCTTCGAAATACAAATCCTAACCTAATTTACAGTTTTAGAAGAACTACGATAAAAGGGAACATTAGACCTAAACCAAAAACTTTAGTTTAGGTTAGGTTTGTAATGTGTCAGGATGGACTCGCAAAGAAACAATATTTAGTATGGCGTTTAAATATTCTATCAAAGAATATTATTGCACTTAATACTATGGAAAACAATACTTATGGCATTCGTATCATTATGGCATATAATATTCGGGAATACAAGAGTATGTCAAATGACTTTTCTAGTAGTTAAACGAAACATTCGGGCAAATGCAATTCGGTTAAGTGAAATTCGAGCAAATCAATATTACTGCATATAAATTTCGGTCAAACAATAGACAACCAAGTTATCGGGCTATTTATACATACAAGTACAGCAGCGTGATCAGTAAAGTTTCTTCCCTCACTGAGGTAACCTGTACTGAGCCCCGCCTTGGCCGGGTTTTCTTATTTTCCCGGTAATTCCACCGCTTTTTAAATCTCACCTTGATCCTGGCAATGAGTTGGCAAATTACACGGATATTCTATGCATACGAATGACTCGTTGGGACTCATTTGATATTCATAATGGGCGCCTATCGCAAACGCCTGGAGGTTCACACCTGCTTTATTTACTGCATAAACCCAGTATGCCGAGGCTGAGAATCAATGCTTATTTATGGCTGAATAAAGTGTGGTTGCTAAAGACACGAATTACTCTAAGGTTTACAATTTTCTCCTTCACAAATGGTTAATATTATTTTGGGTTCCCTCTATGTCGCATACTTTTGTTTGTCCGAAACTGTTTTAGCATAACAGACTTGGCATATTAAGTTTTCGACGAATGGTAATGTGGCAGAAACCTTATTTGGCATAAGTTCTAACTTACCGAAAATGTGTTTGCCCGAAATTATATTCGCATACTATTGTTTAGGCCGATTATATTTACGAATTTGGTTTAGCATAGTGGTATTTGGCATATTATCTTTTGTCCGAATCTATCTTGGCATACTTAAATTGCTACAAGAAAAGTAGGTTAGGTTAGGTTATAACTGAATCCCTCGCAAAAACGATCAGCTAGCAGAAAAGTACGTTAGGTTAGGTTAGAATTGCGTCCCTCAAAAAAACGAACTGCTAGCAGAAAAGTAGGTTAGGTTAGGTTAGAACTACGTCCCTCGCAAAAACGAACTGCTAGCAGAAAAGTAGGTTAGGTTAGGTTAGAACTTCGTCGCTCAAAAAAACAAACTGCTAGCAGAAAAGTAGGTTAGGTTAGGTTAGAACTGCGTCCCTCGCAAATACGATCAGCTAGCAGAAAAGTGGGTTAGGTTAGGTTAGAATTGTGTCCCTCAAAAAAACGAACTGCTAGCAGAAAAGTAGGTTAGGTTAGGCTAGGTTAGAACTACGTCCCTCGCAAAATCGAACTGCTAGCAGAAAAGTAGGTTAGGTTAGGTTAAACCTACGTCCCTCACAAAAACGAACTGCTAGCAGAAAAGCAGGTTAGGTTAGAACTTCGTAACTCAGCAAATGCAAAAACTGTAGGTATTAAATTAAGTAGGAACGTGTATACTGTTGTTACTGTATATTTAGTTAATACGAATTATATTTAGTACAAAGTAATTAGGTAATGCATATACTCGTATTAACGTGATTATTTACGAAAGTGATATGATATATATTACTATCACGATCTTTGCCATTATTTTATTTTTTCCGTGTATTAAGTACTAATAGTTTAGGTACTGTATAATGTTTAGAACTTTGCTTTTTTTTTTCATATACTCTCACTGGCGTAAATATAATGCATGTTATTATGTACTAAGTCTCATGAAGTGAAATGTAAATTTCTTTTGAGATAAATAAAAATATTCTTTAACCCGAAAAAGCATCGTTGTTGCATGTCTGCGGCCATAAAATTTTCGGTGTGATGAATATGCCTATTTATTTTATGCGTAGACATGATTCGGGCAAACAAAAATAGGCGCAAATAAAATATGACAAATGAAATTATGCCTAGTTATTTAATGCGTAGACATGATTCGGACAAACAAAAATATGCGAAATAAATTTATGACAAATGAATATCTGCGTAATCAAAATATGCGAATCTTGATTATGCCAAAACAGTTTATGCGGAAAGTCAATTCTGCCTACATAGATTATGCCATGCAAAATTATGACTAAAAATATTATGCCAAAACAGGGGGAACCTATTATTTTACGTCACCCTACTGCGATCTGGGGCTTTACGAATTACGCCCATAGTTTGTCTAAAGTTTTACATATTGCTGGCTTTGGCCAGGAAATGAGATTTTCGGGCGTAATGGGCAGTAAATGTCACTTATAGGAGATATTCTTATAATAGTCCATTACTGCAGAGGCCGCGAAATAGGGAATTATCGGCCGAGTAGTATAATAAACGAGGAATCACGTTTATTGTTAAAAAATATAACAATATCTAATTAATAAGGTGTTGTCATTTTTTAATAAATAGAATCATCTTAACATTTGGTGGCAAAAACATTGACCCGAACAGGTTAAAAAAATAAATTTGTTTTTTTTTATTAAATTTGAAATAAATTTGTTTTTATATGAATATATAAGTTGAACATTTGTATTATTTCCTTGGATTTATTTGAGAAAAGCACTATACAAGCCTCGGCGCGAACAGGGATTATCGGCCTCGTATCTCTAGATGGCCTCGTTATCACTCGGACATCTATTACTACTCGGCCAATAATTCCCTATTTCGCGGCCTCTGCAGTAATGTACTATTATTTAACTTGCAATATTATGTATGTATGTATGTAAGTATGTTTGTTCGGGTGGAATCTTGCAACTCAATTTTGAAACAGATATCGTCAACCGATTGAGTTGAAATTTTGAATACTTACTTAACTTTGATGACAATACAATAATAATATGGTACTATGGGGCAGATCTGATGATGGAGCCGGAAGGTGGCCATAGGAACTCTATAATAGAAAAAGCAATCCTACCGAGTTTCAGCTCTTTAGAATCGTCTCAGTGAGCATTTGATGGGGTTCACTATTATCTTGTAGAAACTTTTTTGACATATATTTGTTTTGCATAACGATACTTGGCAGAAGTAATGTTTGGCAGAAACATCTTACGCAGAGTATGCTTTGGCATAAATCATTTCGCAGATGTTTATTATACCGAATCTTATATTGGCATAATGTTGATGAACATAACAGTCTTCTAAACGAATAGTACTTTCGCAGATATTTTTTTTGCATAATATTTTAGGCGGCATAAAGTTGTCAAGCCGAATACCATTTGATTCCAAGATAGACTTCATTGTCTTATCTTGTTGTACAGGACATATGCGGAATACATAACCTAATCCAAGTCGGACCTGCCCTAAGGTGCAATCAGTACCTAATTTATGCATTACAAATTGTTGTGATTACACATTTTGTCCATGGAGTGGCATGGTAGCCGATGCCGCGCGGCTCGCTCGCTCGTTAGGGTCTCAGTTCAACCTAACACTCCTCCTCGCTTCGCTCGTCGTCGTACCTAACCTAATCCAAGTCGGACCTGCCCTAAGGTGGAATCAGAACCTAATTTATGCATTACAATTGTTGTGATTAAAAATTTAGTGGCGGTTGCCCCGCGGCGGCAAGATAGGTACCTTGCACTGCTCCTCGAACCGCTCGTCGTCGTACCTAACGGTACGTACATTCTACTACGTAAACTTTACTTAACCCACTTTTCTGCTAGTAGAAAATAATTATGCTATTGTAATCGTATCATCATCATCATCATCTCAGCCATAGGACGTCCACTGCTGAACATAGGCCTCCCCTTTGGACTTCCATATATACCGGTTGGAAGCGACCTGCATCCAGCGCCTTCCGGCGACCTTCTGTAATCGTATGCTATAGGATTATTATGGTACATAAAATTATGCTAAACCAAAGTCGGCCAAAGAGATATTCTACAAAACAATGTGCTGCAAAATGTGTCGTATGCGAGGTAGTAGTAATGCCAACTATACCTTTATGCCATCTTACCATTCGACCGAACGTGTTTCTGCGAAACGTGTTATGCGAAGTGTATTTCTGACCAATATTATTCTGCCAGATGAGGGTAACCCATTTGATGGATATCCAAAGAAAAGTACAGTCGGCTATAAAAGCTTGTCAATAAAATGATATTTTTGACAGAAACTTATTTACTTACTATTATTATATTATCTCATTTTTATATTTTTGACGATCATAGTACTGTATAAATGCATGTAAATTGTCTTAGCGTCATTTATACTGACATTTTATATTATGAAATAAATCAATCTAATCTAATCTTACGGCCTAGGGCGACCCTAGCCCTCGGTTCAGCCTCACCTTCGATTCGAGCCACAAAATCTACTATCTGGGACATTTATGAATTTACCGTCGTAGGCATGCTATTACGTATATTAGACATTAGATTACATTTTGGCCGACATCTTCAGTTGAATCTCCCTGATTCTCCAGTTAATGTACATAATCACGTAATGAGACATGTTCAGACATGTGAAAAGTGTCCTTGAGGCCTACTTGCAGAATAAACGCAACGGAGCCACGCTGTTACGTCGCCTATTTAAATCACACTAGATTTAAGTTTTTATTTTTATTTTATGTATAATTTTGTAGTTCACAGTGCCTTAGTTTAATTACTGTAATGCTGTGTTACTAGTTTGAATAAATAAATAAATAAAGGTTAGAATTTTGAATTTTCATGATTACGACTAATTTGAAAAATGAAAATGAAAATGAAAATGAAAAATGAAAAATGTTTATTTCTGTTAAATATACAGGTTACAATAGTAACAAGGGTTGGGTTCTCCTAGTAAGTATAGTAAATACCTGTGTCAGGAGACCCCGCGCGCTCTTCCAAATAATGCACTAAATTACTTATTAATATATATATATACGATTTAAATGCTTAAAAACCCTAAGTATTGTAGCTGTAGTTATATATTACTGTTAATTTTCCCATACCATCAGTTTACGTTGAGTTTTCACCTGGGGAACTATGGCGTGCAAATCATTCACACTTAATTCAAACTTTACGTAACCGGGTAAAAATAGAGGTTTCGTTCTCGCCTGTTTACTCCTTCAAAACTTGACCTATCTTTACGAACTGAATAGGAAGGATGTGTTCTGTGTCAGATTGTTTCGATTTTGCGAAAACTAGTATAGAATTTGTGTGCTAGGCTTCCGTTTGTGCCGGAATCTTGGCTGAAAAGAGACGCACAATTTACAATAATAAGCGCAGAAATCGAAACGGCTAGTCAGAATATTTCCTTCCTATCTAGTTCCTAAGCTTGTGGCATTTCCTCTTAAGGTCCGAGTCAGGTTAGTCAAGACAGTCTGCCGACGATCATAAGACGCCGTTGTACCCCCTGGTCTTAAAAACGTATTAATTTATTATTAGTTATAGCCCGTGATGCTCCATTGTTAGTTGGCAAAGTCTTCTTTTGTTTGAGGTCACTGGCACACATTTAAGGCTCTAAGAGAGATCTAAGTTGTTCAGCTATTGTCAACGAGCTTAACCGTGTTTTCGGTTCGAGTTTTTAGACTTCCGCTCTGTTGTGATTTTGACTCACAACTAATTCGGCATGCGGTAATTGTGTCCAGCCCAGTCCCATTTCAACTTGGCCGTTTTCCGAGCTACGTCAACAATTTTTGTCTTAAGGCATAACTGATTATGACTAAGAGTGGAAGCAAGACATTTTTACATCTTAGCTATTTACATTATGGAAAGTAAAATAGTTTGGTGTGGCATTGGGGACAGTTGTCCCAGCGATTATAAAATGATTGTGATTGATTTACGTCTAATAGAACGACGGTGGATAATCATGCTAAATATTTTTTTTTGCATTTTACAGTTATTTGGGTACCTAAAATATAATCCAATTAAATTATAAAGAAAAAAATTGCATGAACCATGAAGCTAAATTCCACCTTTAGTGCCAATAGAATCAACGCAGAACAGATGAGCCTAGCGCCTTGAATAAAATGACAAGAAGAAGAAGAAGAATATAGTGTCGATATTTCGGACATAAGAAACGTCAAATCTAACCCCAGGAAGCGTCACACGGACGTCACTGTAAGCCCGATGATTGAACTCCCGAGCGTCAACCCTGCCGACGTAATACCTCACGCAAACAGAGAACAACTGTCAATACCGCCCCAAACACATACTAACCCCTGCAAGAAATATCAACTGTATACCTTGTTAAAATAACGTTGGATTTTGCTCCACTGGCGAGGGAGCTAAGTTTGCGTTGTTAAGGAAATTAAATCACTAAAGATATTACGCCGTGCCACGGCATAATGCCGGGGCTATGCTAAAATTTGACGCCACCCTTCCCAGATAAATACGGCTTGAGAAAAATGCCTCGGATACGGATTTTTGGGGATTGTGTAAGTTTGGGAAGTCTCCGTGTTTCGGTGTCGTGCCGTGGAAATCATTAAACGAGTTACTTCAGATTTACCCACAATAACGTTTGGACAGATAAAAGATCAAACACTCTGATACGCAATGGTGTTTAAGGAATAGACTTGTGTTAATTCTTACCGAGTTAGACTTGATAATTGCCCTCTATTTGAAACGGGATCTTCTCCTTTTATAGAAAAATACTTCACAGAATGCTTCATTTCATTCAAGTCATACATTTATCAGAATTCTTGAAAATGACAACCTATAGATTAAGTTAGTTTATGTTAGGTTTGTGTTATAAAGTTCCAAATTATTTTTCAAATTTTCCATAATATGTTCAGAAAGAAAAAATGCTTAAGATGAAATTAAATTACTGTGAAATGAAAATTCGATGAAACGTTTGTCTTTAAAAAGAGTAACCATTTGAAATAGGACAAAATTCGATTGACATTGACACATTATACTCGTAACCATTTGAGCGAAGAAAAATATTTCTCATTTCGACTCTTTACTGTTTCGAAATACAGGAAAGTGATAAAACTATTTTTTGTTGACACTTAAATGAAACTCTTGTAGCCGGTAAAAGGATCCCCGCCACGCATTCCGAGTCGCACTTCAAAGCCCGAAGAGGCCGCCTAGCCTCTATTAGCCGCGCTCAAAGGCCTCACCACTGCAATTATCCGAAACCAGCAGATCGCCCTTTTAGCCCTAATTGGATTAACCGTTTTCTTTCGCCCAAGGGAGCCATTTTGGTAATGGTTGAAATTATCTCGCTGTAAATAGTTGAATTTCAGCTTTATGACGGCTTTTTGCGATTGCTGAATCCAATCCTTTTGAGCCCAAGGAAAGCGCCCTCGGCGTTAATTTCTTTTCATGTTTTTTTTTTGTTCAAGTGTTTTGATCGTTAGAAACGCTAAACATTTCTAACAAAGAGATGACTGATAATCTTAAATGTTATCTTCTTTAACAAACATTCAAAAAAATCTATGCTGTCGAAAATTGCTTTTGGTGCAATGCAACATTAGAGAAATGAAATGAAACATTTGACAATCAAACAAGGTAAACATAAACTTATAGATTTTTATTAACGCAGTAACGTCTGAGGCATATGTAAAATGAAGGAATTGGTCATCATTTTCAGCACATATTTAAGAGCTAGGTTCTTGTCGGTGGAGTAATTTACATGTAATTCTACACTCCGCTTTTTCTTTTACTTCTTTATATGATGAAGTATTAATTTTTTTAGGGTTCCGTACCCAAAGGGTACAAACGGGACCCTATTACTGAGACTTCGCTGTCCGTCCGTCCGTCCGTCCGTCTGTCACCAGGCTGTATCTCAAGAACGGTGATAGCTAGACAGTTGAAATTTTCACAGATGATGTATTTCTATTGCCGCTATAACAGCAAATACTAAAAATAAAATAAATATTTAAGGGGGGCTCCCATACAACAAACTTGTTATAGATTATATATATATAGGTAGGTACGGCACCCTTCATGCGCGAGTCGGACTCGCACTTGCCCAATTTTTCAATTTTTCTTCTATTTGCTCCATATATTATGTCCGTCTTGGTCTTACTCTTTTTCTATTCCTTTCTAGTTTCCTTTTCCCTTTATCTTTTCCTTCTACTATCGCCTTGATGTAGTTATTCTGACGTATGACATGACCTAACATCTTCCCTCTCCTATTTTGAATCATGTTTAACAAAGTTCTTATTTCGTTTACTTTATTTAAGACCCTCCTTACTTTTCTTTTCCGTCCATCTAATTTTTTTCATCCTCCTCCAACACTACATTTGAAATGCTGCTAATCTTATATGTATATATATATATATATATATATATATATATATATTATGTCATGTTATATTTTTGTCACTCTGTTTACTAACACTGTATGATAATATGTTACTAACAAATTATGGGCCATTGTTGTCTTTTAAATAAATTAATTTGAATTTGAATTTAATCTCTCTGTCTGTTTAGGCAACTGGTGAGCGTTGATAATTTATGTCAAAAAATTCATCGTATCATAGGTAGGTTACAACTACAACTAACGACATAGGTACAGTACATACGCTAAAGCTAGCGTGGTAAGATAGGCATCCAATGCCACTTAAACTTGCTTGCAGATATCTAAATACATAAAAAGTTAGTCTCGAAACCTCCTCTCTAGAGTTTAGCTACATGTCTGGGGAAGTTCCTGATGAATGGAAGACCCACGTTGTCATCCCCATTCTCAAGCCCGGCAAGAATCCGCATGAAGCAACGTCGTACCGCCCAATCGCTCTTTCTGCAACTATAACTAAAATTTTCGAGCATTTAATTAAAAACAGGTTAGAATGGTTTGCAGAAAGTAGGGGTTTGATCGCCGACTCTCAGTTCGGATTTCGTAAAGGAAAAAGCACCATGGACAGCTTAAGCATTCTGACAACAGATATTAGGCTTGCCCTTTCAAAAAAGAACCACCTCGTCGGCTGCTTTCTCGATATCTCCGCAGCATACGACAATGTTCAACTCCCACTGCTCAGAGCAAAAATGCTTCAGCTGAGCATTCCTGCGAGCTTAGTACACATTATATGTAGGCTGTTCATGGGGCGCTCCATCAAAATCCGATTTGGCAATTTCCACCACTCTCCTGTAACTGTATGGCAGGGTCTCCCCCAAGGTTCAGTCCTCAGCCCTCTTCTTTATAATCTATACACGTTTGATCTGGAACAAACAGTCTCTCCATTTTGCAATGTCCTACAGTATGCAGATGACTTGGTCCTATATTCCTCTGCCCAGACAATTGACGTGGCAAAGCTCAATCTCAGCGAGGGCCTCAGTTATCTCCAAGACTGGCTCGATGAACATGGGCTATCTCTTTCACCATCTAAAAGTTGCTCAGTCACCTTCACCAGAAGCCGTACAGTCCCTCCTGTAGATTTTGACTGCGAAGGGGAGGTTATCCCCAGTAAAGCTACTGTCAAGTTTCTTGGTGTGATCCTTGATTCCAAAATGACCGGTGTTCCACACCTGGAATATGTAGTAGGGAAGTGCGAGAGAGGCGTCAACATCCTTCGTGCCCTTTCCGGAGTCTGGTGGGGTGCTCATCCATTCTGCCAGAAACTAGTCTATAATGCCATAGTACGCAGCCATATGGACTATGGATCTTTGGTCCTGGAGCCCTGCAACAAAACAGCACTTAAAAAACTTGACCTTATCCAGGCTAAGTGTCTGCGACTTATAGCTGGTGCTATGAAATCCTCACCGAAGAATGCCTTGCAGGTTGAGTGTGTGGATCCTCCGCTTGCCCTCCGAAGACAGTTCTTGGCAGACCGCTATATGTTCAAAGCCTGCAGCTTCGCCAATCATCCCCTCAGGCCCCGCCTGGAGGCTCTATCGCAAGAGGTAGCTGAAAATGTATATTGGTCACATAAGGATCCGCCAAGAATTTTGAATAGTCATAAAAAAGTTAAAGATCTCCCCTCCCAAGTCTACACTTCTAATACAAATCCTCTATTTGAAGTAGAATTTGAGACAATTTTATTTAAACCACCAGTTTTATTGGATATTGACATAGGCAAGGATGACCCAGCAGCAAATTCTAAATTTAATAAATTCCTAATTCAATGGCAAGACTACCTTCCAATTTATACTGATGCTTCTAAGCTGGAGACTGGTGGCTGTGTGGGAATAGCGGTGTGGATTCCAAAATTCTCCATCCTTTTGTCGCACAGGTGTCCTCCACAATCTTCTGTATTCACTGGAGAGTCTATTGCAATCTTAGAGGCAGCTTCTTATGTTGAATCCCACAACATATCCAAAGTCATTATTTTTTCGGACTCCAAGAGTTGTCTGCAAGCAATTTCAGGCAATCAATTTCAAATGAAAATCAAATCCCCTGTAATACTTAAAATTAAGCAAACTTTAAATAGATGTGCTAATAAAGGCCTCGAAATTTCCATCGCTTGGATTCCAGGTCACTGTGGGATTGAAGGTAACGAGCAAGCAGACATTTGGGCTAAAAATGCCACCACAACCGGTTCGGCCCACAGCCACAATAGTATAATCTCAACAGACCTAATGATGCTTGCTCGCACCAATTTGACAGATACTTGGCAAGATCTATGGGACTCTTCCAGACTATTGAAAGGTAGACACTATGGTAACATCCAACCTAGTATCCCCCGTAAGCCATGGTTTTTTAAGTTCCGCTCTGCTAATAAATGGGTCACGTCAACTATTTGCCGTCTTCGTCTAGGCCATGTTTGTTCTCCGGTGTTTCTTGCTAAAATAAGGGCGAGGGATAACTCACTGTGTGAATGCGGTATCGATGAAGGAACTCTGGATCACATTTTTTTCAATTGCACTAGGTTCCCATACTCCCTGTACGATGTATTACCGCGAAATATCCCTCGTCCTATCGATTTTCCTTCTTTGTTAACTTTTATGGATGCTCCTCTCACTGCTATTCTTATCAAATATTTACTTGACAATAACATCAGGATGTAGAGTACAATTTTCTTTAATTTAGTTAGATATTTACTTTGATGATCTTTCCTAATTTTCCTATGTTGGCATGCCTTACTTACTGTCACCATCTTCCCGCTCTTTTTCTTAATAACTGTAAAAAGTCTTGTGTTGTCTGTGCCGTCCATAACATAATTAAAATGTTGTTTGTTTTAGGTTCCACACCTATCCTCCCACAAAAACACGAAATTATAAATACCGACCATTCTCCTATCGTGTGATATGTCTTTACGTCGACATTGGCAAAATACATCTTGCTAACCCAGCAAGAAGTGAAAGCCACAGGAAAAAAAAAAAAAAAAAAAAAAAACACGAAGCACCGACAACAAATGCAGTTGATTTATCGCTGCTACTGCATTTTGATTCACAACACGTCAGGGCGGCATCTAAAGAGCACTTGTGTGTCGTTGGCTTGGCAAATTACATTTATACTTGCTTTCATGTAAAAACACTGAGTATATTAACCTAAATTAATTTAGTATATTTCAATTTTTCTTTGTGCTTTGTTTTTTGTATCGATGGTTTAATATAAGAAGTGTAGGTACGTGTTTTTTTTTTTGAAATTGATTATATACTCTCATTTCACTCAGAATCGTTTGTTCATATAAGAAACAAACTTCATTTAAGAAAAACAGTGCATCAGATTCATATAAGATAAAACACTCGTTCTTTAAGACCGCTCATTATATGTAACAGTTGCATAAACCACTATAATCTACTGAACAGGAAAAACAATAGCCTGCCACTTATGCCAATTCGTCTTCGTAACGGTTCATAAACAAACTTTTACGGAACTTCTAGGAGAAATCCAGTAGCACGGGTAATATGATGCCCGGTACCTATTAGATTACAAAATTTATTAGTCTTCGACTGTTATCCGAGTTGTTTTATTTTTGCACCATCAATAATTATTTTGTCCAAGATATTCGATATTTATTTAACCGAGCGAGCGAAGCGTTGCCGTTCAGCTTGTACAAAAATGCTTTGGTATGTTCAGTCCGGTTTTCCGTTTCTTTTCCTTAACAAGTCGCATTTTTTGACCGATTCTCGAGAAAATTTCGAGTGGTTCAGGGAGCCTATGATAGTTGCGTTTATCACGTGATAAGTGACAAAGCATCTGTCACTCGCACTCGCATTTTGTCAATACGTGACGGATGCTTTGCCACTTTATATCTCGAGATAACAGTAAACATCATAGGCCTGCAGATAAAGAGGAAATCATATACCTACTTGGATTTGTTGTCTATTTAGTTTTTTCAAAAATGTATGAGATATCGGGTTAAAAATATTACACGTTAGCCATTTTGAAATAGTCTTTGTACGAGGTCTACAGCTCACGAAGACACAAGGTATTATTTAGTAATTATTAGAAACCAAAGATAAAATACATGTTTGCAGTTGTCATGTTAGCAGATCCAATATGTTCCCAGATAATAAAATATATTTAAGAACAAATCCCTGATCCCTGAACAATTCTGTAATAAAAATATACCCAAGCGAGAAACCCGTACCGATACACGAAGGTCAACAAAAATAGTAAACAATTATCTGATACAAAAATATTGGAGGTATCCTTGTATTTACCCGTATCGGGCAGCCAGGTGGAAAGTATCCGACCCGACCGGCGAAATTCAGAGGCCAATATGCTAGCGGCCTCTCGGGCCCTCGCCGCATCAGTAAGACAAATAACTTAAATAAAAGGAAATACATCCTCGCAAAATTGTCTTCGTATATCAACTGACAGCCGGAATCGGTGCGGAAAAACTATTTGTGACACCTCGATCGGGGAGCTCCCGCAATAAAACCAATATCAGATCATAACCATACGACCAAGTCGAAAAAAACCCTCACCTTCTATCCATTTCCCCCGCGGGTGGAACAACCGCGATAAGACGCGCAAGGTGCGAGAGATCTTCAGAAATTGGCGCTTCAAATCTCAACTCGACTCTGGGGAGTTGACAACCAATAGCGCTCGACCGGCCCACGATTGGATCCCACCCGGTAATGAGCCGGATAAATACCTCCAGTAATACCGCCGGTAATACCGGCCGACTGATTGCCGAGGAAAATTACATCAGGCTCCGGCTGGTTGCGTATTTCGATGGTACCGCTGAGGATACCGTGTTTTTGTGATAAATCGGTTTTGGGGATCTTGTTCTGATTGTTATTATTGCGCGTCTAAAGCCGACTCTATAGGCCCGGCAGGATTACACGTGTTCATTAACTGAAGTTACTCGCAGATATCAGAAATCTGGTCTATCTTTGACATTTTAAAGGCAATTTCGTTCGACAAGTAATTAAGTATTTACCAGATGTAATAAACAAATCCATTAAAGTATAGTATCTCACGCAGAAAAGATTAATTGTTAATACATCGAAGGTGGAGGAATGTAGGAGTGAAGGAATGTGTGCACACATTTTGTTATTATATTCTTTCCTTTAGTTCCACTTATTACTTTATGTGCTTTGACATACTTATTGTAGTAAAATGTCGGTAAATGTAGATCCGAACATAATTTCCCCTACAATTCCAATTAAGAAGTAGTTTTTTTTAGTAACATATCACATATTTTCAGCTGGGAGAGGTGAGACACTTCCCGCGTAATCGCAAGGTATCATAGTTCTATGACCAGTAAGTTGTGTTTGTTTTACAAGAACAAATTGCGTTTACTCATATCATATCTCCTAGAAAAACGTAAAAGTTTACAGTTTCTCCAAATGCTGGAATTATAAACTCTGCATTTGGAGCTCGCTGCATTTCACCCGATCGTATAAAAACTTAAAGATATTCCCGGCGTCAAGTCAGCAACTGTCGAACAAAAAAGTCCAAGATAACTCAGCAGGTGAAGGAATGGGCATTGACACGAAGTTCGGCGCCGGTATCCTACCTAGAGCCAAAACAACTCAAACCCAATAAAATTTCCAAGCTATTTTGATTCACAAACCTCTACGAGCAAGGAGAGAATTCGCGTGCCAAATAAAAGAGATTTAGGTAGCTTGGACTAGGGGTAACAACTCTGCAACTATTTATTTATTGCACTACGGGGCTTCTCAGCCAACAGATCAATGCGAGTAACCTCTACTTCAAGACAAAGGCATAAAGTCCAAAGTTGATCGATAACAATCTATGATAGAAACTGTTCCGGACAAGTTCGCAGCCAAGTCGGTAATAAACATATTCAAGTGTACAGTTGTTAACGGGCTGATTTCTGTAACTATGCATTATTTAACGCTGGCATGGTAAAACTTCGCCCATCGGTTGATACAGCTGTTTCGCCATTCAATTAGATCGTTACACGATTTATTTTAAATATATCTCGATTAAACCGAAGTCAAAATATTACGTACCTGTTGTCATGTTGTGCAGGGACTGCTCTGTCAGTAGTTGCTACTGGATATTTTGATTAGTATGTCTTAAAACTTTGTAATTAATAAAAACATAATTAAAACTGCATAGATAAGTAGAAAAACCTGTAATCGAAACTTAATAATATAACGTTTCTCTCGCGGTATTTTTTATTTACATTTAGAACCCAACATTTTGAGCACAGTTACATGCATAGTTGTCCTGAAGCCGACGAATTGACGAGCAAACTAGAGATGACGGCCAAATTTATGACTAATACCTGACAAATTGTCTATTATAATGGATGGGTGGAAAGACAAACTTCGAACTACCACGCATTTGTCAACTATTACATGACATGTTATCCTTCAAAATTGACACCCAACAGTGGGAGAATATGTCTGAAGACCGTGACCTATGGAGGAAGACTTTGTGCGATGGTGTGGTTGCACATGATGAAGCATGGTTTGCTTCTCTTTCCCACAAGCGCAACCTGAGACACCGCGTGCAGCTCTTCCCCCTTTATCGATAGGTGCAACATTTACTTGTCAATTATGCGACCGTGGCTGTCGCTCTCGCATCGGGGTATCCAGCCATCTTTGTAAATGCCGCACTTTATTAGACGCTGCTTAACTCATCTGTTATAGGAAGGCCAATGATGATGAATTGATGATGATTATCATTACACCCGGCACGACACATGATTTTGAGATTCCGGAGAATCGAACAGCTGCCATACATGTTTGACCAATGATTATTATAAAAAGTAGCAGTCTAGTATCCACCGAATTAAGAACTCGGTACACGAAAGTGCAATCTGGTTAGCAGCGAAGCTGTTTGCTTTCCTTATTGGCTGGGATAGCGACTTAATATTCCGGACCAACCGCGGTGTAGCGTACAGGGCAAGAGTTGATGGCGATTTTCTTTATGGTCTCGAGTAGGGTTTACGTCATAACATTATGGTTATCCATTGGATGGTAGTGAAAAAAGTGAAGTCAGTGGACTTTGTAAATATTCCAAGCCATTTCGCCAATGTATTTATGATTAACGGTGAACTAACGCATTAAATGTTTAAGTAAATTTTGGCGTTGTTTGAGCTACGGTGTACCTTTGCCAATGCATTTAAATCACGTCACTAAATTTTGAGCATCGGTATGGTCGGTCCTAAAAAAAGGTATAATTGGGTAGTTTACTGGGTATTTATGTATTTATAATTATTAACACGTTCGCTGCGATAGGAGGTCTAAAGACCTCCTGCCAGTACTCTCGGGCTGTGCGGGTAAAAATATTGTGGTTTCGCTCTGGTGCGGAGCCCGTAGCTTAAATAATTGTATAGGTAGAAAAGAGTCCAATGTATGGTTCGATTCCTATCATAACGTAGATTTTTTTTGCACTTTAAAACACGCAGGAGGTCTTAAGGCCCCTCATCGCACTGAGAGTGAAAAGTGTGCGTCCAGTGCGGATAGGGGGTCTAAAGACCTCGTGTAGGAAGTACGGGCTTATCCGCCCCCTGCCGCACCTGTTTGTGCCTATGATAGTTGAACTATGGCCCAGTGATGTGCACGCGTCTATGAGCAATGCATGCATGTAAATGTATTAAGTTTGCTAATGAGTCAAAATACGTAATAAGCGTCAATTGTGTTTAGTGTATCAGTTGATGTGTAGTAAATAAATACCCAAGAGTGCTGTAGGTTAGTGAGTAATATTAACAATAATTATCGAATGTGTACATTTATTTATTTATTTTACATAGCTGAATCATTGGTCGATTAAATCTTACTGCCGTGATTGTAACGAACCACTGTGTCTTAAATGTTTCTATTACAGTCACATGTAATTTACTTACAGTGTGTGATAAAGTTGTATGATTTATCGATAAATTGCCTTTTTATCGGGAACATCACTAGAAGTAAATACAAATGTACCTCAAATTCAGTGCTGTAAGAGGTCTAAAAGCCTCCTAATAATTTTTTGTTGTTATCCCATATTCTGACATCAGAACTTCGGGCGAAGCCAAAACAAGGCAGAATAGTCCTTTAGCTACAGCATTATATAAGTATCATATATAAATTTGTGAATTTCGTGAAAAAAAATGCATTTTAAAAGTCTGTTCCTTGGTATGGTCTTAAGGCCCCTAACCGCACCTGTGAAATGGTACAGTTAAGGCGTAAAGACCTCTTACAGCACTAGTTGAAAGTTAGCAATATTGTTGAGGTTTGTTATCAACATAAACACCACTAGTGCCATCTAGTTTCTCTATGGTTGCATTCTATTTATAATTTATTAAAAGAAATAAAGTCAGTCTGTGGTAAACTCCAAACATGGTCGTTTAATTTAATTATAAGGTTATGGCCCAGACTCGTTTTAAATAAAAAGTTAATAGTTTTTCGCGTTGTGATGGCATCTAACTACATCCTAAATGTTCCAAAACTCAAGGGACGTGAAAATTACGATGAGTGGGCGTATGCGGCCGAGAACTTTTTGATTTTGGAAGGCATCGAAATCAATTCTGAAGTAAAAGTGGATGGCAATGACAAAGCCGTTTTGTCTGCTATTGATGTCCAAAAAGCCAAGGCGAAGTTGATTATGACTATCGATTCGTCACTGTATTCCCATATAAAAAGTGAGAAGACAGTGTTTGCAGTGTGGAATAAGTTAAAATCGCTTTTCGATGACTCCGGGTATCAGCGAAAAATATCCCTGTTGCGGAGTTTGATTTCGATTCGCCTTGACAGCAGTGAATCAATGACGGCGTATGTTACTCAAGTCGTGGATACCGCGCAGAAATTGAGGAGAACCGGCTTTGACATCAACGAGGAGTGGGTCGGGTCATTATTGTTGGCAGGTTTACCCGAAAAATTTGCCCCAATGATCATGGCAGTTGAGCACTCGGGCATTGTCATTTCATCGGATGTCATAAAATCGAAACTTCTAGACATGAGCGCAGAAATTGTGAATAACGATACCGAGAGCGCATTTCTGTCTAAAAGTTGGCAGCAACGTCATAAGAAAAGTGGCAAAGTGGGCAATGCCAGTAACGAAACGCAATCACGAACCGTCAGTGTCAAAAATAAAAACGTCAAATGTTATAACTGCAAAGAAATCGGTCATTTCAAAAACAAATGTCCATTATTGAAAGAAAAGACCGTGAATGTGTTTAGTGCGATGTTCTTCAGCGGTAAATATAACCAAGAAGACTGGTTTATAGACTCTGGCGCAAGTTGTCATCTAGTAGCAAGCGAAAAACAAATAATTAACAAGACGAACGACCACACAACGAAGGAAATTGTCGTTGCAAACCAAGTGAGTGTACCAGTTCTGTGTTCAGGGGACACGCAGATCACGACTCTTGTGAATAATACGGAGCATGAGATAACTGTCAAAAATGTTTTATATATTCCAAATCTGACAGCTAACTTACTGTCTGTTAGCCAGTTGATCGAAAATGGGAACAAGGTTAGTTTCCAGAAGGGAACTTGTTACATCAGAAATCGGCAGAATGTGCTAGTTGGAAAGGCTGAGTTGGTGAATGGAGTATATCGATTAAACATGAAGTCAGCAAGTGTGTTGGCAGCTTCAGCTACAGCTTCGGGTACTGATTGGCACAGGCGATTGGGCCATATCAACAGTAAGGATTTAAATGCAATGAAGAATGGTGCTGTAGAAGGGTTGATGTACAATGACAAGGCAGAAGCCAGTAAATTGAATTGTACTGTGTGCTGTGAAGGAAAGCAGACCAGATTACCTTTTCCATTGAGCAACAACAGAAGCACGGCTGTACTCGATGTCGTTCATGCCGATGTGTGTGGGCCTATGGAGACCAAATCGATTGGCTTGCACAGGTATTTCTTGCTTTTTGTGGATGACTACAGCAGAATGACATTTGTGTATTTTTTAAAGAATAAAAATCAAGTATTCCAATGTTTTCAGGAATTCAGAGTAATGGTGGAGAAACAAATGAATACTAGCATAAAAGTCCTCAGAACTGACAATGGTCTTGAATTTTGTTCTAAAGAAATGCAGAATTACATGAAGCAATGTGGCATAATACATCAGCGTACCAATCCATACACCCCTGAGCAAAATGGCTTGTGTGAGAGGTTTAACCGCACTGTTGTAGAGAAAGCCAGGTGTCTTCTCTTCGATGCCAAATTTGAGAAGAAGTTTTGGGCTGAAGCGGTACATACGGCTGTATATCTGAAAAACAGATCATTGGCTTCTGGATTAAACCAAAAAACACCATTTGAGCTCTGGACAGGAAGAAAACCGGATGTAGGACACATTCGTATGTTTGGCAGCACAGTCATGGCTCATATCCCTAAAGAAAAAAGAAAAAAATGGGACAAGAAGGCAATTAGGCATTTTCTCCTAGGATATGCAGATAACACTAAAGGGTATCGACTGTACAATCCTGTCACAAGGAAGATAGTCATCTGCCGGGATGTAACTATAATGGAGCCGAAAATGGAATCCGAAGGACATGTTGTAGTAGAGGAGAAGAAAGAAACTGTTGAAGAGTGTGAGCAATCAGATGCTTCTGGTTCAGATATTGCACGGGTGATAATAGAAAATGAACCACCAACAACATCATCTCCTGTACTACAAGGTGAGTCCACTGAATGTACCTACTGACTCGGAACAATCTACAGTATATTTCGATGACAGTTCCTATAAAGTAGATTATACAACAGAAAGTTCTTCTGATGAGTTTTTTGACAGCACACTGATTGATATAGAAAATGTGACACAGGCAGATCCAGAGACACAACCTCTACCTGAGAAAAGGATACGGCGAAAACCAGAAAGGTATGGTTATAGTAATGTATGTGTACAGGCAGATCCAGACATATGTGGGGATCAGGTCACATTTCATGAGGCTATGAACGGGCCGGAATCAGAGCAGTGGAGTCAGGCTATGGAAGAAGAGCTGGAATCATTCAAGAAAAATGAAGCATGGGAAGTGGTAGAAAAACCTGAACAAGGCACAGTAGTTCAGTGCAAGTGGGTTTTTCGGAAAAAGTTCGACAGTGATAACAAGGTGAGATATCGTGCGCGACTTGTGGCAAAGGGTTTTACACAAAAAGCAGGTATAGACTATAATCAGACATTCTCACCAGTCTTAAGGTATTCTACCTTGAAATTGTTGTTTGCGCTTAGTGTAAAATATGACTTAGAAATGACTCATCTCGATGTTACCACAGCTTTCTTGAATGGTTATCTCAGTGAAACTGTTTACATGCATTTGCCAGCTAATTTCAACTGTCCAGACAGGGTTAATAAGGTTTTAAAGTTGAAAAGGGCAATTTATGGGCTTAAACAATCAGCTAGGGCATGGTATGAACGTGTAGATGATTGTTTACAGAAAATTGGTTATAAAAAATCAATGTATGAACCGTGTCTGTTTGTAAAGCAAAATGATAAAGTTAGGACCTATATAGCATTGTTTGTTGATGATTTTTTCGTATTCTCGAATTGTCCTAAAGAAACTGAGTACCTGAAAAAAGAGCTTAGTTCTAAATTTCAATTGAAGGATTTAGGGGAAATAAGGCTATGTTTAGGCATGAGAGTAAGAAAAGAAAACAATGTAATAACTATAGATCAGACTAGGTTTATAGAGCAATTGATGAGTAAATTTAATATGGAAAATTGTAAACAAATGAATACACCTATGGAGGTAAATTTAAAACTTGAGAAAAATGATACTTGCCAAACTCAGTATCCATATCAGCAATTGATTGGAAGTTTATTGTATCTGTCAATACTTACGCGCCCTGATATATCGTATGCAGTTTGTTATCTTAGCCAGTTCAATAACAGTTATAACGAAACTCACTGGAAGCATGCGAAACGTATCTTAAAGTATTTACAGAGTACAAAACATCTAGGTTTGAGATATGTAAAAGATAATGCAGATCTGATTGGTTTTGCTGATGCAGACTGGGCATCTAATCCTTTAGATAGGAAATCTTTTACGGGTTTTGTATTTAAAATGTCAGGGAGTGTCATATCCCATGAATGTAAAAAACAGCGTACTATAGCATTGTCAAGTACTGAAGCTGAGTACATGGCTATCTGTGAGGCAAGTAAAGAGGCTATTTATCTCAGGAATTTGTTATGTGAATTAGAATGTAGAAACGATGCACCTGTTCTGATATACAATGATAACCAAAGCGCTCAGAAGCTTACTGAAAATAATTCACTCCATAAGAGAAGTAAACACATCGACGTGAGGTATAATTTTATCAGAATGGCGGTTGAAAAAGATATTGTTAAGATTAAATACCTTAATACTACGAATATGCCTGCTGATATATTCACCAAAAGTTTATGTTCAGATAAACACCATAAGTTTGTAGAACAATTGGGAATGGTTCAAATTCAAGATTAGGCAGTGCATTGACGTATTATCTTATACGAAGTTAATTTTTAAGTTTGTTTTTGCATTTGAGAGTTGGTGTGTTATTTTGATAAGGGAGTGTGTTGAGGTTTGTTATCAACATAAACACCACTAGTGCCATCTAGTTTCTCTATGGTTGCATTCTATTTATAATTTATTAAAAGAAATAAAGTCAGTCTGTGGTAAACTCCAAACATGGTCGTTTAATTTAATTATAAAATATTTTGAGCCGCAGTGAACGTGTTAACAAAGATAAACCGTATCAAAGATCGGGACCTTCACGCCTTGGTAAAAATGTAACGGTTTGACGTCACGCGTAACTTAAACAGAATAGTATATAACTATATAAGCCATATAACATACGCGTTTAATATTTTGATAATGTTACTGACGGGCTAATTACAAGTTTTTAGGAAACTGGCGTTTTGCGCCTTGTAAGTCTATATTTCTAAAGTAAACTAGAGTAAAATTTATTTAAGTCTGTATTTATCTCCTGTTTCTTAACAAATTGATTTAGATATTTGATTGGTTGTACACAGTCCGCTACATTCTGTCACATAAGTTGAAGCTGGGAGGGTGCGGTGGATTTATTTATTGTCCTTTAAACCTTCTGTTTAGGCCTCCTACAGCGGAACTGCTAGCTGGGTCAGCCGTTGTGGTGGCTGCACATTGATTGGGTTATTTTAACTCGATTTTAGATTACTCAAGTTGGAACAACCATAATAAGATACTGGGATCCCCTTGTTACACCTCCAAGCATGTCATTGTTTGCTTCATTTCATCGAATTTTTGTTTCGTAAAAACCATAAATTGTTCATAATTTTTGAAAATGTCTTCCTAGATCTATTTTCCAACAAACCAAATATTTTACGGTTTCAGAGAAATATAATAAGGTGTTTTCGATGAAATAATACGTCTATGAAAAATAAAACAGTCAATGAAACGTTTTGTTGCGGACAGCTTTACGTATCTAGTTTAAGTTTTAAATAGATAAATAAATAATATATTTCTTGCGAACGGCTAGGCAAAACTAGGCTAATAAATAAATGATATATTCCTTATTTTACCTCATGCCCTTAAAAAGCGGCCATAATATGTGTGTATACCACTTATTTTCCAGAAACATTCACTGTAAGAGAGCTCCCAAGTACTATGTAAAATAGTTAAAAGACCACGACGTCTTAAAGTAAACAAGTATGACTCATCGTGGTAACTTTCCACTCGCAGCGCGAGACAAAGGAATCATGTTTGTTTACGTTGGATGTAAAACTTAAGGATAAAATTTAGAATATCCTGAAACTTTGTATTAATGTTCCTCATGAACGTATAAGTAAAATCACTTAACATTATACCGGCCGCAACTTGCTGCGAGCATGGCAAACAAAGAAATAACACGACGCGCCGAGCGCGGCGCGATATGAGGGACAAGAAAGGTGTAGATCTCGACCCGTGTGAGCGAGACGGCCTCTGAGTCGAGACAAAGAAATGATATTGTGAATTTTATATCGCTATAATTAAACGGGAGCTCTCACGTAAAAATCACAGGTGTGATTATGTTCTATAAACGAACCTTCATGTTATTCATAAGTTAAATTTAAGATAAATATTGTATTTTATCCAAGAATCAGCAAAATGTAACAGAGCGGGCGTCCCTCTAGAAATGTAAACAAACCTTGAACGAATCATATAAAAGGACGCCCGTTTCTGCATAATTTCGAAGTTCATCTTTAGTCTGCGTAGAGTTACGACTCCGTAGTAGTACCACTCAAGTACATCTGCAGTAAACATCGAGTCCAACTCTGTTTCTCAGTGCGTAGATCAGCGATCCGCCAGTACTTCAGTTCAGTCTCTTTCATCCAGTGTATTACCATCTTGTTAGTCAGTAGTGCGTAGTTTCATCAGTGTTAGATAAAGGACTACATTAGTTAAGATTTAGTTTAAATTTCGCGTTTTAATTTGTGTTAATTTTGTGTGTTAAATTCAATTGTGCTCCGATCTTTAATTGTGTTAATTTGTTTTCGTGTTAAATATATATCGTTTCGTTTACCCTTGTGTTTCTTTCATCGTTCTACAACTGAGCTATCGTAGATGTCAATGTTGGGACCCGGCCGACGAGGCATTCCTAACACGTTTGTTGACAAAACAAGGATATGCTTAGATATAAATATATACACCTATAAATACACCTAAAAATATATATACCATTGTTACATATATATTTCATTTTATGTTCTACTATAGCTTATTACTATATATATTACATTTAAAACCCACCTATACACTTGAGTCCATAGTGCCTATTTTATTTCATGTTAATTATATTTTAGCTTTACTTTCTGTCACTACCTAGTTATAGTTATAGTCATTAAGTTTTAACTCTGTACCTACGCATTTGAACATGTCTAACTTTTCTTGATACCCTACTGGGTCCTGTAACACAGGGAATCCTAGCTCAGGACCCAAAGGCATAAATCATTATGTTGTGTTGTTTAGTTAAATATTTTTTTTTCATTTCATTTTCAAGGGTAGGTAACCCTACCGGTTACTCAGGGTTACCCTTGCTACTAAGTAGCCGCGGAGTTTTGTACAGCTTGTTGTTTTATCATCAGATGCAAATCATTTTGGAAGACTCATGTAACTTGGTGCAGTCTATGGTATCTATGGTCATACAGAAGGCAGGTTATACAGAAGACGGAGGAGTATAACCAGCCACTATTGTGGACTATGAAAGAGCCTTCGATTCGATCGAGACATGGGCTAAGATTCAATCTCTCTACCCTATGCATCTCTGTGAAATTCAATTAATTAAGTAATTGTATCTTATTGCATGTGACACACATAATTTATTGCTATATTTGAATGTCTCTGTGACGAAACATGTAGTTCTTGAAGTAAATTTAGGACTACGTGTATGTACAGTCGCCATCAGATATATCGTAGCATGTAAGGTATACATAAATATCTGAACACGACTCTTATTGACTGGACGTTACAGTACATGTTCACATATTTATGAACGCCTTATATGCTGCGATATATCTGATGGCGACTGTACCATGTTTGAGAAAATAAATGACTGATTCGGATTCTGATTCTACATGTTGTGACTTTATACATCTCTGGGAGTATTAAATATTTTAAATTGATAGTTTAAATTTTATTTTATTGTACCTGCCTCATATCGATTTGAAGAATCTATACATCTCCTTTACGTGTACCAATTGAATGTAATTAGTTATAACATAAATGTAAAGTAAAAACTAGTGCCTACGCCACATCTTGGGATTTAGGTAGCCGACCCCGATTGAGAATTCATTCTCAAAAAAAAAAATGGGACAAAGGCTAGGAGGATGATGATAAATGGTGTCAGTGCATCTGGAAAGGTACCTTGTTTCAGGTATTGAGTTATGCATAGTTCCAAAAAGTAGATTAAATTTGCTATCAATACAAAAAAGAATAATGACTGTAGGTGGAACCACTATTTTTATATAAATTTTTGAATTTTCGACTTCCGAAATGCACAAGTTGAGAAAATTGCATTTAAAGTTTATAGTGGCAAAAAACACACTTCTACTTCGAAGTTACATAGTGAAGGGTATAATCATAATCTTTGAATGTTAAAGAATTATAATAAAGGTGAATTGTCTAAAAATACATGTTAATTATTCTGATTTCTTAGGTTGAACATGCCGGGGTGGAAGAAACACGAAAGTGTTAATTATACCCAATTCATAAAATAACGAGATTAAAACTGTTAGTTTCTCATCATAGTTACATATTCTATGGCATTTTGGGACAATTGAATGAAAGAAAACTCCATAATCATAAAGAAATTTAATAATTACCGCATTTTTAACAGTTACAAAAAAGATCACTTATAATATTAAAAACCAACAAAATAATTTGTATATTCATGCTATATCACAAGATCAAATGGTACCTATTTAGCGTGGTGTACCACAATGGTATAATAGAAATGGTGTTAAAGCAGTTTTTTTTTACAATAAAGTTTAGTGACTCATTCGAAACTTTTGTATGGAAACGTAACTAGGGTACCTTGTCACGACATTTACTAAACTTTAGTAACTTAAACTCGAAGATCACTATTTTAGTACCTATAATCCAAGAAATATCTGTAACAAAATGTTATTTAGTATAATTATAGCGGAAATCAATGTATTCTTATGTATAAAAACTTCTGTTTTAGTCGTGTAAGACATCAAGTTTAGCATTTTACTAAACTGGGTACCTTGTCACGCTAAGTCATTATCTTACATAAATGGAGTAACTAGAAAAAATAACTCAATACTCTGATCTAAGTAATGGCAAACGTATTAAATTAAAATAAATAGTTATTTCATACAAGAGTCATGCAAGTTGAATGTTTTCTTATAAAAAACATTAAGCATTTTTTTTTGTTCAAAAAATTATTTTGCTATAGACCGATCCTATACCTTATCTTAGAAAGAGGTAGTTGACTACCCGCGATGGAAATATTGACAAAATAATTCGAAATTTACAGGCTTTTAAGACATGGCGTGACAAGGTACCCTGACTACTAAACTTTATAGTCGGAGAAATATACTAAAAAAACATAATTTTACTGATATTCTTGTACACACGTGTTCCTTAGGATGTAAATAACCCAATTATAACACAAACCCATTTTGGCACTTTTTCACTAGCTTCCACAAAAACTCATGTAACTCGGTAACTAGATGTCGTGACTAGGATGTCCGTGAAGTTGGCAGATCAAGTTCCAGCAGATCACAAAATTATTGGAGTTCTATTCGCTTGCAACATAGTTCTATAGTTCCTGATACTTTTTAGAAATAGTTCTGTTGTAGTAACGAAAATAGAGCCCATAACAGTTTTCAACCAAATGATCTGCTAACTTCACGTAGCAGATCAATTTCCTCCAAAACAAGCCAAACAATGTTATTATGTCAAATTGGAGGTATCTTAGAGTTCCTTATACTTAAAAAATTGTTCACGTTGTTTAATAAAAATAAAACGTATCCTTTTATAAAAAAAAATATAACTACTTTATTTAAGTATAGGTGCGATCTGCTGAGCGATTTCCAGGAGTTCTAGGCCAGTGTGTGGCCTTAAACGATAGCTACGACTCTAAACTAATAAAAACTGAAGAGTCCTCTTTACTGCTGGCACTTGCAACTCATGAACGATTTTTTTTACTACAACATAGTTGAAATTTCAAGTTTATCAAGGTACAGGTGTGATCTGCTGAGAGATTTCCAGGAGTTCTTGGCCAGTGTGTGGCCTTAAACAATAGCTACGACTCTAAACTAATAAAAACTGAAGAGTTCTCCCTACTGCTGGACCTTGGAACTCATGAATTATTTTTTAATACAAAATACGAATAATTTCGAGTTTACCAAGATACAGGTATGATCTGCTGAGAGATTTCCAGGAGTTCTAGGCCAGTGTGTGGCCTAAAACGATAGCTATGACTCAAATCTATATAAAATTGAAGAGTTCTCCTTACTGCTGAAATTCTAAACTCATGAATGTTTTTTTTACTACAAAGTACTTCAAAATTTGAGCTTATCAAGGTACAGGTATGATCTGCTGAGAGATTTCCAAGAGTTCTAGGCCAATGTGTGACCTCAAACGATAGCTACAACTCTAAACTAATAAAAACTGAAGAGTTCTCCCTACTGCTGAAACTTGGAACTCATGAATGATTTTTTACTTCAAAGTACGTAAAAAATCTATTTAACAAAGAGACAGGTGTGATCTGCTGAGAGATTTCCAGGAGTTCTAGGCCAGTGTGTGGCCTTAAACGATAGCAATTACTCTAAACTAATGAAAATTGAAGAGTTCTCCCTACTGCTGGAACTTGAAACTCATGAATTATTTTTTAATACGAAATACGAATAATTTCGAGTTTACCAAGCTACAGGTATGATCTGCTGAGAGATTTCCAGGAGTTCTAGACCAGTGTGTGACCTAAAACGGAAGCTATGACTCAAATCTATATAAAATTGAAGAGTTTTCCTTACTGCTGTTATTCGAAACTCATGAACGATTTTTTTACTACAAAGTAATTGAAAATTTGAGCTTATCAAGGTACAGGTATGATCTGCTGAGAGATTTACAAGAGTTCTAGGCCAATGTGTGAATTCAAACGATTGTTACAATTCTCAACTAATCAAAACTGAAGAGTTCTCCCTATTGCTGTAACTTGGAATTCATGAATGATTTTTTAATTCAAAGTACGTAAAAAATCTATTTTACAAAGAGACAGGTGTGATCTGCTGAGAGATTTCCAGGAGTTCTAGGCCAGTGTGTGGCCTTAAACGATAGCTACGACTCTAATCTATAAAAAATTGAAGAGTTCTCCTTACTGCTGGAATTCGAAACTCATGAATGAATTTTTTACTACAAAGTACTTGAAAATTTGAGCTTATCAAGGTACAGGTATGATCTGCTGAGAGATTTCCAAGAGTTCTAGGCCAATGTATGACCTCAAACGATTGCTACAATTCTTAACTAATCAAAACTGAAGAGTTCTCCCTACTGCTGGAACTTGGAAATCATGAATGATTTTTTAATTCAAAGTACGTAAAAAATCTATTTAACAAAGAGACAGGTGTGATCTGCTGAGAGATTTCCAGGAGTTCTAGGCCAGTGTGTGGCCTTAAACGATAGCTATGACTCTAAACTAATAAAAACTGAAGAGTTCTCTTTAATGATGGCACTTGAAACTCATGAACGATTTTTTTTACTACAACATAGTTGAAATTTCAAGTTTATCAAGGTACAGGTGTGATCTGCTGAGAGATTTCCAGGAGTTCTTGGCCAGTGTGTGGCCTTAAACAATAGCTACGACTCACAACTAATAAAAACTGAAGAGTTCTGTCTACTGCTGGAACTTGGAACTCATGAATGATTTTTTACTTCACAGTACGTAAAAAATCTATTTAACAAAGAGACAGGTGTGATCTGCTGAGAGATTTCCAAGAGTTCTAGGCCAATGTGTGACCTCAAACGATTGCTACAATTCTCAACTAATCAAAACTGAAGAGTTCTCCCTACTGCTGGAACTTGGAACTCATGAATTATTTTTTAATTCAAAATACGAATAATTTCGAGTTTACCATGCTACAGGTATGATCTGCTGAGAGATTTCCAGGAGTTCTAGACCAGTGTGTGACCTAAAACGATAGCTATGACTCAAATCTATATAAAATTGAAGAGTTCTCCTTACTGCTGTAATTCGAAACTCATGAACGATTTTTTTACTACAAAGTACTTGAAAATTTGAGCTTATCAAGGTACAGGTATGATCTGCTGAGAGATTTCCAAGAGTTCTAGGCCAATGTGTGACCTCAAACGATTGCTACAATTCTCAACTAATCAAAACTGAAGAGTTCTCCCTACTGCTGTAACTTGGAATTCATGAATGATTTTTTAATTCAAAGTACGTAAAAAATCTATTTAACAAAGAGACAGGTGTGATCTGCTGAGAGATTTCCAGGAGTTCTAGGCCAGTGTGTGGCCTTTAACGATAGCTACAACTCTAAACTAATAAAAATTGAAGAGTTCTCTCTACTGCTGGAACTTGGAACTCATGAATTATTTTTTAATACAAAATACGAATAATTTCGAGTTTACCAAGCTACAGGTATGATCTGCTGAGAGATTTCCAGGAGTTCTCGGCCAGTGTGTGGCCCTAAACGATAGCTATGACTGAAATCTATATTAAATTGAAGAGTTCTCCTTACTGCTGTAATTCGAAACTCATGAATGATTTTTTTACTACAAAGTACTTGAAAATTTGAGCTTATCAAGGTACAGGTATGATCTGCTGAGAGATTTCCAAGAGTTCTAGGTCATTGTGTGACCTCAGACGATAGCTACAACTTTAAACTAATAAAAACTGAAGAGTTCTCCCTACTGCTGAAACTTGGAACTCATGAATGATTTTTTAATTCAAAGTACGTAAAAAATCTATTTAACAAAGAGACAGGTGTGATCTGCTGAGAGATTTCCAGGAGTTCTAGGCCAGTGTGTGGCCTTAAACGATAGTTACTACTCTAAACTAATGAAAATTGATGAGTTTTTCCTACTGCTGGAACTTGGAACTCATGAATTATTTTTTAATACAAAATACGAATAATTTCGAGTTTACCAAGCTACAGGTATGATCTGCTGAGAGATTTTCAGGAGTTCTAGACAAGTGTGTGACCTAAAACGATACCTATGACTCAAATCTATATAAAATTGAAGAGTTCTCCTTACTGCTGTAATTCGAAACTCATGAACGATTTTTTTACTACAAAGTACTTCAAAATTTGAGCTTATCAAGGTACAGGTATGATCTGCTGAGAGATTTCCAAGAGTTCTAGGCCAATGTGTGACCTCAAACGATTGCTACAATTCTCAACTAATCAAAACTGAAGAGTTCTCCCTACTGCTGTAACTTGGAATTCATGAATGATTTTTTAATTCAAAGTACGTAAAAAATCTATTTAACAAAGAGACAGGTGTGATCTGCTGAGAGATTTCCAGGAGTTCTTGGCCAGTGTGTGGCCTTAAACAATAGCTACAACTCTAAACTAATAAAAACTGAAGAGTTCTCCCTACTGCTGGAACTTGGAACTCATGAATTATTTTTTAATACAAAATACGAATAATTTCGAGTTTACCATGCTACAGGTATGATCTGCTGAGAGATTTCCAGGAGTTCTAGACCAGTGTGTGGCCTAAAACGATAGCTATGACTCTAATCTATAAAAAATTGAAGAGTTCTCCTTACTGCTGGAATTCGAAACTCATGAATGATTTTTTTACTACAAAGTACTTGAAAATTTGAGCTTATCAAGGTACAGGTATGATCTGCTGAGAGATTTCCAAGAGTTCTAGGCCAATGTGTGACCTCAAACGATTGCTACAATTCTCAACTAATCAAAACTGAAGAGTTCTCCCTACTGCTGTAACTTGGAATTCATGAATGATTTTTTAATTCAAAGTACGTAAAAAATCTATTTAACCAAGAGACAGGTGTGATCTGCTGAGAGATATCCAGGAGTTCTTGGCCAGTGTGTGGCCTTAAACAATAGCTACAACTCTAAACTAATAAAAACTGAAGAGTTCTTCCTACTGCTGGAACTTGGAACTCATGAATTATTTTTTAATTCAAAATACGAATAATTTCGAGTTTACCATGCTACAGGTATGATCTGCTGAGAGATTTCCAGGAGTTCTAGACCAGTGTGTGACCTAAAACGATAGCTATGACTCAAATCTATATTAAATTGAAGAGTTCTTCTTACTGCTGTAATTCGAAACTCATGAACGATTTTTTTACTACAAAGTACTTGAAAATTTAAGCTTATCAAGGTACAGGTATGATCTGCTGAGAGATTTCCAAGAGTTCTAGGCCAATGTGTGATCTCAAACGATTGCTACAATTTTCAACTAATCAAAACTGAAGAGTTCTCCCTACTGCTGTAACTTGGAATTCATGAATGATTTTTTAATTCAAAGTACGTAAAAAATCTATTTAACAAAGAGACAGGTGTGATCTGCTGAGAGATTTCCAGGAGTTCTAGGCCAGTGTGTGGCCTTAAACGATAGCTAAAACTCTAAACTAATAAAAATTGAAGAGTTCTCTCTACTGCTGGAACTTGGAACTCATGAATTATTTTTTTATACAAAATACGAATAATTTCGAGTTTACCAAGCTACAGGTATGATCTGCTGAGAGATTTCCAGGAGTTCTCGGCCAGTGTGTGGCCTTAAACGATAGCTATGACTAAAATCTATATAAAATTGAAGAGTTCTCTTTACTGCTGTAATTCGAAACTCATGAATGATTTTTTTACTACAAAGTACTTGAAAATTTGAGCTTATCAAGGTACAGGTGTGATCTGCTGAGAGATTTCCAAGAGTTCTAGGTCATTGTGTGACCTCAGACGATAGCTACAACTTTAAACTAATAAAAACTGAAGAGTTCTCGTTACTGCTGGCACTTGGTACTCATGAACGATTTTTTTTACTACAACATAGTTGAAATTTCAAGTTTGTCAAGGTACAGGTGTGATCTGCTGAGAGATTTCCAGGAGTTCTAGACCAGTGTGTGGCCTTAAACGATAGCTACTACTAAAAACTAATGAAAATTGAAGAGTTCTCCCTACTGCTGGAACTTGGAACTCATGAATTATTTTTTAATATAAAATACGAATAATTTCGAGTTGACCAAGCTACAGGTATGATCTGCTGAGAGATTTCCAGGAGTTCTCGGCCAGTGTGTGGCTTTATACGATAGCTATGACTCAAATCTATATAAAATTGAAGAGTTCTCTTTACTGCTGTAATTCGAAACTCATGAATGATTTTTTTACTACAAAGTACTTGAAAATTTGAGCTTATCAAGGTATAGGTATGATCTGCTGAGAGATTTCCAAGAGTTCTAGGTCATTGTGTGACCTCAGACGATAGCTACAACTTTAAACTAATAAAAACTGAAGAGTTCTCCCTACTGCTGAAACTTGGAACTCATGAATGATTTTTTAATTCAAAGTACGTAAAAAATCTATTTAACAAAGAGACAGGTGTGATCTGCTGAGAGATTTCCAGGAGTTCTAGGCCAGTGTGTGGCCTTAAACGATAGTTACTACTCTAAACTAATGAAAATTGATGAGTTCTCCCTACTGCTGGAACTTGGAACTCATGAATTATTTTTTAATACAAAATACGAATAATTTCGAGTTTACCAAGCTACAGGTATGATCTGCTGAGAGATTTCCAGGAGTTCTAGACCAGTGTGTGACCTAAAGCGATAGCTAAGACTCAAATCTATATAAAATTGAAGAGTTCTCCTTACTGCTGTAATTCGAAACTCATGAACGATTTTTTTACTACAAAGTACTTGAAAATTTGAGCTTATCAAGGTACAGGTATGATCTGCTGAGAGATTTCCAAGAGTTCTAGGCCAATGTGTGACCTCAAACGATTGCTTCAATTCTCAACTAATCAAAACTGAAGAGTTCTCCCTACTGCTGTAACTTGGAATTCATGAATGATTTTTCAATTCAAAGTACGTAAAAAATCTATTTAACCAAGAGACAGGTGTGATCTGCTGAGAGATTTCCAGGAGTTCTTGGCCAGTGTGTGGCCTTAAACAACAGCTACAACTCTAAACTAATAAAAACTGAAGAGTTCTTCCTACTGCTGGAACTTGGAACTAATGAATTATTTTTTAATTCAAAATACGAATAATTTCGAGTTTACCATGCTACAGGTATGATCTGCTGAGAGATTTCCAGGAGTTCTAGACCAGTGTGTGACCTAAAACGATAGCTATGACTCAAATCTATATAAAATTGAAGAGTTCTCCTTACTGCTGTAATTCGAAACTCATGAACGATTTTTTTACTACAAAGTACTTGAAAATTTGAGCTTATCAAGGTACAGGTATGATCTGCTGAGAGATTTCCAAGAGTTCTAGGCCAATGTGTGACCTCAAACGATTGCTACAATTTTTAACTTATCAAAACTGAAGAGTTCTCCCTACTGCTGTAACTTGGAGTTCATGAATGATTTTTTAATTCAAAGTACGTAAAAAATCTATTTAACAAAGAGACAGGTGTGATCTGCTGAGAGATTTCCAGGAGTTCTAGGCCAGTGTGTGGCCTTAAACAATAGCTACAACTCTAAACTAATAAAAACTGAAGAGTTCTTCCTACTGCTGGAACTTGGAACTCATGAATTATTTTTTAATTCAAAATACGAATAATTTCGAGTTTACCATGCTACAGGTATGATCTGCTGAGAGATTTCCAGGAGTTCTAGACCAGTGTGTGACCTAAAACGATAGCTATGACTCAAATCTATATAAAATTGAAGAGTTCTCTTTACTGCTGTAATTCGAAACTCATGAACGATTTTTTTACTACAAAGTACTTGAAAATTTGAGCTTATCAAGGTACAGGTATGATCTGCTGAGAGATTTCCAAGAGTTCTAGGCCAATGTGTGATCTCAAACGATTGCTACAATTCTCAACTAATCAAAACTGAAGAGTTCTCCCTACTGCTGTAACTTGGAATTCATGAATGATTTTTTAATTCAAAGTACGTAAAAAATCTATTTAACAAAGAGACAGGTGTGATCTGCTGAGAGATTTCCTGGAGTTCTAGACCAATGTGTGGCCTTAAACGATAGCTACTACTATAAACTAATGAAAATTGATGAGTTCTCCCTACTGCTGGAACTTGGAACTCATGAATTATTTTTTAATACAAAATACGAATAATTTCGAGTTTACCAAGCTACAGGTATGATCTGCTGAGAGATTTCCAGGAGTTCTAGACCAGTGTGTGACCTAAAGCGATAGCTAAGACTCAAATCTATATAAAATTGAAGAGTTCTCCTTACTGCTGTAATTCGAAACTCATGAACGACTTTTTTACTACAAAGTACTTGAAAATTTGAGCTTATCAAGGTACAGGTATGATCTGCTGAGAGATTTCCAAGAGTTCTAGGCCAATGTGTGACCTCAAACGATTGCTACAATTCTCAACTAATCAAAACTGAAGAGTTCTTCCTACTGCTGTAACTAGGAATTCATGAATGATTTTTTAATTCAAAGTACGTAAAAAATTTATTTAACAAAGAGACAGGTGTGATCTGCTGAGAGATTTCCAGGAGTTCTAGGCCAGTGTGTGGCCTTAAGCGATAGCTACGACTCTAAACTAATAAAAACTGAAGAGTTCTCTTTACTGCTGGCACTTAAAACTCATGAACGATTTTTTTTACTACAACATAGTTGAAATTTCAAGTTTATCAAGGTACAGGTGTGATCTGCTGAGAGATTTCCAGAAGTTCTTGGCCAGTGTGTGGCCTTAAACGATAGCTACAACTCTAAACTAATAAAAATTGAAGAGTTCTCTCTACTGCTGGAACTTGGAACTCATGAATTATTTTTTAATAAAAAATACGAATAATTTCGAGTTTACCATGCTACAGGTATGATCTGCTGAGAGATTTCCAAGAGTTCTAGGCCAATGTGTGACCTCAAACGATTGCTACAATTCTCAACTAATCAAAACTGAAGAGTTCTTCCTACTGCTGTAACTAGGAATTCATGAATGATTTTTTAATTCAAAGTACGTAAAAAATTTATTTAACAAAGAGACAGGTGTGATCTGCTGAGAGATTTCCAGGAGTTCTAGGCCAGTGTGTGGCCTTAAGCGATAGCTACGACTCTAAACTAATAAAAACTGAAGAGTTCTCTTTACTGCTGGCACTTAAAACTCATGAACGATTTTTTTTACTACAACATAGTTGAAATTTCAAGTTTATCAAGGTACAGGTGTGATCTGCTGAGAGATTTCCAGAAGTTCTTGGCCAGTGTGTGGCCTTAAACGATAGCTACAACTCTAAACTAATAAAAATTGAAGAGTTCTCTCTACTGCTGGAACTTGGAACTCATGAATTATTTTTTAATAAAAAATACGAATAATTTCGAGTTTACCATGCTACAGGTATGATCTGCTGAGAGATTTCCAGGAGTTCTAAGCTAGTGTGTAGTCTCAAACGATAGCTATGACTCTAAATTAATAAAAACTGAAGAGTTTTCCCTAATGCTGGAACTAAGAACTCATGAATGATTTTTCGATACAAAATACGAATAATTTCGATTCTTGGCCAGTGTGTGACTTTAAACAATAGCTATGACTAAAAACTTATAAAAACTAAAGAGTTCGCCCTACTGCTGGAATTCGGTACTCATGAATAATTTTTTAATACAGTTGCTCAAAAAGTGGTACTTTTCGTAGTTGCAAATCGTGCGAAAAGTTGGATATTTCGAACTAGTGCTTTTTACTTTTCAATTTTTTTTAAGTTTCTGCTGTACTAACACGTGATGTCTCATACATCCAAACAAAGGTCAATCACTTTCTGACTTTATTTATTACGTCATACAGCATACTGAGAAGACAAGAGGAAGAGGCTATGGAGTGTAGAGGGAAGGAGTAGCATCTTTCATGGAAGAATGTAAAAAAAAAGTGTACAGCGGCAGCGGTAAATAGTCCCAAAAGGCTCCGGTACCGCTAGCTAATTGGGAAAATTGTTCCAACTATTCCAGCATTTTGATTTTAACAAAAAGTAACTGATATGATCTGTTAGGAACAGGTAATAGTCTAGCTCTCTTGCAATACTAGCGCCACCAATTTAACACCTTTCCTTTCGCCGGACAATTTTGGATAAATGAAAATTCTGCTCCTTCCTTTTTACACTTCAGAAAAAAGGTTCTGTTCTGCAGCTAATACACTTTCCTAAGTTAGTCAGTGACTAATTTAGTCAGTACCTAATGTAGGATAGTATAATATCCGCATTAGTCTGCTATGCCATTGTGACGTCACATTAATACTATATCGCGTTTTGGCGCGAACATGTGAATGGTAACGAAAAAACGCAAATTGTACAAAAACAAGCGCAGCTAAAAAAAAAATCTTTGTTTTATATTTTAATTTACGATAAGCTTAATACATTTAAACCGGTTTTCAATTTTTGTCAATAACCCTATTGCAAGTGTATATCTTATAATTATGCTTAAAATATTTAAATTGTATATTGGATCAATCAAAGGGTTATCTATTAAAACTATTCAAAAACGGTATTAATAAGTTGTCTGAGTGACTATTATTTAATGAGCAAATGAGTATTATGCGTGACCTAAAAAAATTAAAAAGAAAACTATTGTCACAGATTATAAAATACAGTATTAAGCGTGACCCACGCGCTGCTTTATAAATTCTAATTTAAAGTAACGACATGGTTTAGTGGAATATTCCAGCTCATGTCTTTGCCGAGATAACACGTCGGTTATATTATTGCAATTGGGTTTCGAGAATACCCACACCACACATGAATTAGCAATGTAATCGGAGCAAAGATTAAGTTATATTATAGATATTTTTGGAAATAATTGGTGTAATTTGTGTTTGTGAAATACGGAGAACGAAGGGGTGAGTTTAGTTATTAAGGCAAAACACGATAACTGTTAAATTTCCGGTTGTGCTATTAAGAAACAGATATATTATGTACATCGTTTGTTTTAGCGTATGGAAATGCCCTTCGTGTTTAGTTACGACTCAGTGACTCCACTTACGATTTACGCTAGCCGGCGCTCTGGACCAGTAGGGATCCCAAACCAAGTTTAAACCCTCTTGGCGTCCAAAAACCCTAATCATAAGTACTTAGTTCTAAGATATATTTAAGTCGTTAATTTTAAGTTTCTTTTACCGTTATTATACCTATGCAATCTTTATTACTGTGGAGGTTTAATTGACATTCCTAGGAGAACACATAACAAATGGCGCACAACGTTAAAATATGTGTTTAAACGTTTAATTTCTTTTATGTGTTTAAGGGCATATTTTGAATTGCCATAACGGTAAAAATATATACTCGGTTTTGATTTTCTGGCCTTCTTTTTCTTTTTGCTATGGATTCCAGTTTATTTAGTTAAGTTAAAAGTAGATAGTTGAGTATTGTAATAATTATATATGTTTTTTTTTGTTATTTTTAGTTAACGAGTGTCACACAGCCAGTCGTGTATTTTTAGTGGCATTAAGTTAATCTCAGTGGTTACGGGTTTATATTGATTTAGTAGTTATTTAGTGAATGAGTGATTGGGCAAAACCTTTAATGTTATAGATTGCAGTATAATTATAATTTATAGGTACTTAGTGTTTTTTATTGTTTTTTTTTTTTATGTTACGTGTTACGACAGATATAGCACAGAGTTCTGCCCTGTATAATTTTTGGGCCATTAATTTGGTTATAGATTAATTCTTAGAAGTATAGTTAATAATTATCTCAACAAGGTTAACATTTATGCTGTATTGTTTTTTTTTTCTGGCGTAAAAAATAATTGCTCATTTGTTCATTTACTTTTGTTTGTCTTTTTAAAATTGTTTAATAATAATGGATGCGAATTATTAATATTAATTCTCCTACCACTTGGTGCTAATAATCTTGTTAACATTTTATTTTGGAAATAATAATTTTTATAAATGGGTATAAATGATTTAACTTGATTTATATTATAAGGTGTTATCGTTACTAATTGTACATTTGTTATTTGCATAATTTACATAATTATTATGATCTTTTTTCTTATATTTATCGAACGAGGTGTTAGATTTTTTTTGTATTTTTTTTTATATTTAATGTTTATTATATTTAATGTCTATTAGGCTGCAATATTTTTCATAATTTTTTTTATATTTTTTGTGCCATGGAAGAGCAAGTACAGTATATAATTAAATGTGGAGTAATCTGTGTATCGGTTTTGACAATGGTACGTTTTTTTGTCAGATCATCGTACTTGTACCATATGTCGCCCGATAAAATATAAGCCACGTAGTGGGACATTTCAGCTTTGTACCCCACTATGCCCGTCATCATGTAAGATTTCCCACTTACAGTAACTTGCCTTGATGTTGATCCAAGGGATATTATTAATATTCTGCCTAGGATAGCCGGGGTCAGTCAAAACAGATGTATCGACCACAAGGTGTGGTCCATACTCTGCTGAAGCAAATATTTGACTTGCACATTCTGGGCAAGTCCTTTTTGGATTTGCACAGTCTTCAATCGCAGGCTGCATTTGGTGCAATCCACCACATATAAGTATGTCTACGTTTACGTTGAGCAACGGGTAATTTCTGTTTTTGCTCCAGTAGCCACAGACATTGCAAGTCACTCTAATCTGGACACTTGGTTCTTGCTCAAGCAGCGATTGCGCTAAGTGAGCTGCGTTACATTTGGCGATTAAGCGTTTTATCCCTTTTCCAAATGTCGATATGGAGTCCTGTAAGAAATACACATTTGAAAGTATATCAGCTCTCTTGCAATAGTGGTGCTTTAAAATTTTCTTTGTAGAGCAGACATCTTGTACAAATTTTATCATAGGACACTCTGATGTTGCCAACGTCTGTCTGTAGTCTGTGTTTGCTGTTATGCCACTGATTAGTATTTGGGAAATGGCATCAAAGGCGCATGTTTCTGTAACATTATAGTCACAGCCTCCTATGCGCGCTGGTCCCATCGTGCTACCGTTCATGAGTACGGGGATATGACTGGTCTTGGCATCTTTAATGAAGTCCCATTCGGGGCAGCTATCAAAGCATGATGTTCTGGCTCGCTTCCGTTTGGGTTCCTCTGGCTCCTTCTCATTCTTGACCAGTCCTCCCCATTCCTCCTGAATGTTCCAATCATTGGGAACATGTTCGCACGATGCATTGTCGATTGAAACAATCGATGCTTCGTTTGAACGTGACGTTGAGTACACTGGTGATATCGAGCAAGCATCACTTTCTTTTGATCGCTCCTTGATTTTTTCGTCGATACGCTCTAAATGCTGTAACACGAATCTGTCAACGCGCATCGGCAGCTCTCCCTTGAAATCTCGGTTTTTAAGATCTCCGAATTCAGATTCTACTGCAGCGGATGTAGCGGTAGAAGCCCCTCGATTAAAAATGGGGACCATTATGGCAGTCCATAGTGGAACATATGGCAGTAAGTGCTTTTTAATTTTGCAGCAAACTCGATGTTGAAACAAGCATTTATCTTGTCTCCATCAGACGACGTATCTGCAATTTCTTGTGCCCTTTTGAACACTTCATCTGCCCAATTTTTCCAACCAGTGTGGTAGCTATCTGTCTCCTTTGTCAATGGGTATTTACTCTCTTCGTCTTTGGAACACAAGTTCTCGTCATTTGCTTCCGAAAATGCCTCCCCTTTGATTTTACCATTTATAAATGTCAATCGTTCCTCAGACGGCAGGACTGCATTGTCTTCACTAAGACCTACGCATTTGCTTAGTGCAATGACTAGCACCGACTTTATAAAGTACGTCAGGTCCTTGAAGTTGTCAATTTTTGCCGCTTGTCCAACGCAGCGCTTATAAAATCGTCGCACTAGCAATTTGTCATTTCCTTTTATGCATTTCCACCGCGCAACCATCGCCGCTAGATGACACACATCGAGACGCATAAAAGTTGATAGCAGAGATCGCGTTTTCTTGACATTGGCGTTATAACATTTTTGCAAGTAGTCTGCGAAATTGGCACACCTACCAAATATTTCAGCTACTGCTATTAATAACGACCACTCAAAATCAGTCACCACAATAGGTGGGATCGGTGCGTTTGCGGCAAGCACCAGTCTCAAAAAATGGGCAACGATCAATGACCGCTGGTCAGCCGACACCATTTGGAAAACAGGTACGCTACCATCTTTCGTGACTAGCACACATTGATATAAAAATATATGTGGGTCTTGTGCCCGTTCACGCTTGGCGATACTGCCTGTTGCGTCTATGATCAGTTGTGCATCGGGATTTTGTCGGCACCGTGCTATACGAGTATATATTTGCAGCTGCTCAGGATGCCAGTAGGTGCAGTTAAATTTTAACAGAGTGACGTGATGTATGCTCCCCGCATATTTACTTTCCTCGGCATTTTTCAATAAATTTAACGCTGGATTGGCGAAGTTTAATCCGTACAGCTCAATCAAACGCTGCTCTTTTGCCTTCCGTAACACTGTATTGGACGGCAAGATTGGTGGATTCTTTCCACCAAATTGCTTGAGACGCGCGGCTTCTTTACGCCGCCAAGAAATGGCATCTTTGCGTGTATTTATCAATGAGTCAGCGACTCTTTGACGGCGTACACCGCGTAATTGTCTGCGGGTCTTGCCTGAATGAACACTAGTATTTAAGCCCTGAAATGAAACTTTCAAGACCACATCCACGTCTTTGGCGGGCTCTTTCAATATGGTACCGCGTATTTTAGCACCACATTCACTGCAATATCCCTCAAATGTTAAATAGCACCTTGCGACAGCCGATTGGTGTACAGTGTTATTTTTCGATACAAACACGCAATCCAATTGGTGCTGCACCCACATGGCTTCAGCCACTACATCGGCCCACCCTGCGCGCAATCTCCAATACGATCGCTTCCCATATTTTTTTTCGATCATTCAGCTATCACTTAGAAACTGCTTGAAATGTGTTCGTATCTTTCTGCTATAGCCAATAGCTATAAAACATTGTATGTATTACATTATATCTAATAGTTAATGTAAGTACCTACTATTATAACATTCTTAATCTTATATAATAACTATAATAAGTTAGTTTTAAATTTAAAGGACGATGGGCAAATTTGTATGGGGGGTGTCCCCACCCACCAACAGAGATGAGACCGGTGCAGATAGTTTTATGATGACCCAAAAAAGGTGGTTAGATAATTATTAACTTAAAAATCAATGGGGTTCTCCCGTAATTAGAGTTTAAAGTTCGGTAATTAACTGCATGTGGCGAAAGTTGGTACTAATTAACTCATATATTTTTAGAGCTTTTACATAGATGGTAGCGCCAGTATATAAATAAATAGCTTGACAACTTTAGAAATGGTCGGAAATGAATGATATAATTATATTATTTAGTAAATATGCTTAACTTGCAGTCATAAAATGTTTATATTGCAATAAAATGCAATTTTATTGAAACTACACTGGCCATCTAGTGTGGAATAGGAGAACTGACACTGACATTATTCTTGACAGTAATTACTAAACGTGTTGAGTAGCCGAACTAATGATATACGTCAATAATGCTAGATCCATATAATCGTTTAAAAACGCCGCGCGCCAAAGACAGTAAGCAATACATAAAAGTATGTATAGGTACGGAACGAAAATTCAGAGCATAAATGTACATTATCTATCTTACTCATGCTATATGGATTAGAGCGGGACGATGATACAATAATTTTGTTACGATATTTATCTACATTCCTGCAACTTGATACCTATGCGTCCCCATTACTTACTAATAAACCAGCTTTTGCCATATTTCGAGCATTCCAAAGCATAAGGAGCGGTCGGATATTAGCCCATTTTACAAACAGGCTCAAAGCTTTAAGATTGGAGTTCGGGATTGGGTGAAATCGGAAAGGTTCTTATCTCAATCGCATATGTGGAAGTCTTCTTCTCATTATGAAGGTGAAAAAGAGACAAAAAATGTATTGTCGCAGTGGTAGCCTTATACTTGTCGTTTCCAAAATATTTTCGCTTGCACGCTTTCAATGAAGTATGCAAATCTCCCTACTCTCCTCAAAATATAGTACTCTGGAACTGCTCTATCAGATGTCTACCAGGCAGCTTCGTTTTATTATGATAAGATTAAGTATTATTCCATGTCTGGTATTACGATGGGTATAAAAAAACTCCTCGGGACTATACAAAAACTTACCTATGTCAATATTTCCGACCAACCAGGATATGTTTTAAAGTACTTAATCAGTGCTTATCAGTAGACATGAGAAGTTGGTTGTTAATTCCGATAAAGTCGTGCATGCATCACTGTAGTATAAAGTTATATAATATGTGACTAGACTTAACAGAAAATTAACCATCATCATCATGCCCCCTGATTCCGACTATCTGTACCACCACTTTCCCTAGAAGTTAAATGTGGATTTTTTCCCTAACGTTTTGTTTGTTTTTCACGGCACGCTTTGATTCTGACTGATCATTTTATATGCTGAAGCTTAATCATTTTATACCTTTTTCAGAGTGATCGTCAGGATTATGCGATTTTCGATGATGTAGTTTCCAGATTAAGGACCTATTTAAGTACTATTCAGAAACTTCAATCAAACCTTGTATAAAATTATAATGAATGTGGTTCAACCATTTTGATGTCAGGACGTTATTACCATTTTTTTATGAAAAGATGCATGCAAGTTGTAAATCTGAACAAAGTGACACGGACTTGATCAAGCCATTCTGGTGTCAGAATGCCTAAATCACATCCTTTTTAGCTTTTAATTCTTTTAAACAAGGTATAATTTTGTTATGTCGAGGTTCCCATTAATTATTAAACTCCGAACCACACAACATAAAGTACTCCAGCCATCCTAACGCTCACCCTTAAGGTCACAGCACACATATCAATTCATGAGCAGATCAACACCGCCTCGCCTTTCCCCTTGCCGTCAAACAGGCTTCCACGTAACGTAACCACGTAACTGACGTAACTTAAGCGGATAAGAAGCTCCGGCACGTCAACTCGGCTACGGCTAGGCGACGCCGCGCCTACGGCTCGCCGACCGTACGGTTGTTCGGTAACGCCGGCCGTGGGAGGGGCGTGGACGCGGTTCGTGAGCTTGTCCCGAGGTGAGGCGATTACATTACGATTCCGATTAGTCTGCAGTAGATAGTTTCATACAAATGATACTGAACGGCTCGAGTTGATAGGGTGACGATCCCTTTCCGAGTTGATATGTGTGCTGTGACCTTTAAGCGACTGCTATCCAATCACCGTAACGATCGCAGAGATGAGGTCCAATTTCTGAATTTTCCATGCTGCGTTATTTACCAGATTCCGTTTTTTTACGGAATCGTTTATAACCAAATTATGAAATACACAAATTCCGATTTTTCCACATTCGTTTTATTACTGATTCTGAATTATCCAATTTCTGATATTTTACACATTTATTTATTTTCCATTTCGACTTTTGTCATATTCAGAATTTTCCACATTATTAAATTAACCACCAAAAAGCGGTGGTAGCCTAGTGGTTAGGGCATGCGACTTTCAATCCGGAGGTCGCGGGTTCGAACCCGGCCCGTACCAATGAGTTTTTCGGAACTTATGTACGGAATGTCATTTGATATTTACCACTCGCTTTTCGGTGAAGGAAAACATCGTGAGGAAACCACCTAAGCCCAATAAGGCCTAGTTTCCCCTCTGGGTTGGAAGGTCAGATGGCAGTCGCTTTCGTAAAAACTAGTGCCTACGCCACATCTTGGGATTTAGGTAGCCGACCCCGATTGAGAATTCATTCTCAAAAAAAATGGGACAAGGCTAGGAGGATGATGATTAAATTAACCAATTATTATTTTGTACGCATGCGTGTTATTCCATAATACGTATTTTGTATAGTAATCAATGAAGTAATCAATTACAACAAATAAACAATCAGAAATTGGATAATTCAAAATCAGGAATAAAACGAATGTGGAAAAATCGGAATTTGAGAATTTCATAATTTGGTTATAAACGATTCCGTAAAAAACGGAATCTGGTAAATACCGCAGCATGGAAACTTCAGAAATTGGATCTCATCTCTGCGATCGATCTAGTTAGAGTATTTGTCAAGGGCGTAGAAAGAGCTACGTCCAAACTTTTGCTACGGTCCTGGCATGAACGTTCCACTTCAACACTTATTAATCTCGCCTGCATGCTCGTCGGTTTAGCGTACTTTTGACTTGCCCATTTTTATAACGTGTTCAATCTGATCGAGAAATGTTTGTCTAGGTCTTCTCTGTTCCAACATTTTCATTTAAATTCACCATGTAGATTTGTCTACTCAATCTCCCTTTCTGCATGTCCAAACTATCTTAGCATCCCTTTCTCAATTCGAGTTACTACATCTTCTTTCACACCTTAAGTTTTACAAACTATATTTTAATTTCTTGCTTCCTCTGCTACATCCAACGTTCACTTCCGTATACAAGTGTTGGAACCAAATACACCTCTATGCACATCCAGAGACTATACTTAATTTAATGGATTTTAAGTGTTTTTTAATGGCTAGGCAACTCGGCAAATGGCTCGACTGCCTCTTGTGCATAATCTGTCATTCGCAACCGTACACACACCAATTTTATACTATTTCCTTTTTAAATACCATGGTTTTCGCTTTTTCCCATTCACTTTAATTCCTTTTCTTTATTCACAATCTCTTGCAATTCAATCCATCGGCCAGTGCCGACGATGAATGCGATACTTGACTGAGCATCGGCGCAAAGTAAACATAAATTGACACGTAATTCCCCTATCATCAAGCCACAATCACTCTCTATTATATTCTATTAGACAGTTATTCATGAATAAATAATTGAACAGCTACCGTTATACATCCATTACAATACCTTCTTGGATGTTAAACTGACAGAGGCTAATTCTGCGGTAATTTCTGCAGTTTTATTGAATCCTATTTGTACAGAGGCACGATTACAACTGTACACCAGTCTCCGGTCTTTCCTCCAATACAAATTGAAACGCTGTATAACTTACTCTCCACTACGCTCTGGCTGGCCCACGGTTTCCCGGCGGGTACCCGCCGTTATCTTTAAAACGTCTCTTAGGCTCTCCCAAAACCCCTTCCATTCCTTCTTAGGTACTCGATACACCAGACCGCTAAGCTTCGCCCCCGTTGGTAAATTCACTTGATACATTATTGTATCCACTTTTACGAAATGGATTTATAGAAAACTTTTATTTTTTAGTAGATAGATCTTACTTTGTCCTTATGGAGTCAGTTCAAGTGGGAAGTAAACATTCTTAAAAATACATAATTAATTGTTTTATGTAGTGGACGTTTTCAATACTACTTAGACATTTTAACTGGGGACTAAATCTTCGAAAGATATGTTACTAAATAGAAAAAGTTTATTGGAAACAAAGAAAATATGGTAATATTTACTAACAAAAAACAGTACAAAATAGACTATCTAATCAGATAGTTCGACTCTTATCATTACAGTCACAAAAACACGTGGAATCACGATGGACCAAGGATCACGATGGCCTTTGGCACCAAGATTGACCCAGAAAGGGTGTCATGAGCCCTCTTTTCGCCGCCAGTATGATTTTCTATGCCGACTCTAAGAACATCGTCTCACTCGATTGTCAGTCCAAGCTGGGTTTTTTATCTCTTGTTTTAATCTGAAACAGAGTTAAATAGTGATAATTTTTACAAGGTTTTATTTTACTCGCTTCTATATATGTATGAATATCTTGGACAATTCATGCAAGCAGTATCTGAAGCACTTTCTAGTCACTGATTGAAGTCAGTAAAAAAATAACATAATCCTTCCGAATTTGGACTCTTTATAATCGTCTCGGTGACTGATTGATGGATGTTGAAAGAAAAAAAACGAAGGAAATTACGTTCACATGTGTTCATACATACGACCGTATATGAGAGGGTATCCGGACAAGAGTCCTTTCTCGAAATGAACTAAATATACAAAAAAGAAATTAAATACATAGTATTGACAAGATTGTGAAAGCGTTGAAAAGTATGAAATTAGGTAAGGCTGCGTATCCGTCGAGGATACGGTGGAAAGACTTAGCGGTGGACACGCGTCGGTAGCTCCATGTCGCCACGTACCAAGAAGCGTTTGCCTTGAATTTTACACAAATAATCAATAAAATACAGTTCATCATCATTTTGACTCGGAGACGTACATTGTTTAATATATGTCTCCGTAAAGACTTCCATAACGAACGGTTCGTTTTGGTACGGGTTTGATTTTGGTCGCCACTGACTGCTTGTGTACATCCTATGTTATGGATGGAGAACATTTTACTTTAAAGCACAATACAGAAACAGTCCAACTGTTCAGTTCTCTAAGGAAATGAAGTCGGAGGAAATAAAATAACATACAATCGTAGACACAATCACTTAGTAGCCGCGGGAGAACCGCGCTCTCACTGGGAATCGAACCCAGGATCCCTAAGCTTGATAAAAATGACTTCTTCTAATCACCATACTTTGCAGCGAGCTAATAATGTCGTCGTTCTTAGGTACACGAGTCTGCGTTCATATATGACAATGCAAGGTGGCTGACCGCATTTACAAATTGCAGTTACCATTGAAGATACAATCAAGCTGAAAAGTTAAAAATATATACATAGAGATTTAACTATATAAGTTGAAAGTTAAATATATTACCATTATTTTCACGTCGTAAACATTGGATCTTTTAGTTTGTGTGTCAATTTTGCCAGTTATCAGAGCCCCATTCTCTTCATTTATTTTTTCTTCAATTCCCAACGCGTGGCCAGCCTCGATCTTTTAACATATTTTGGCCACGCTGACGATCATTATTAACATACAGGAACCAACAATTTACTTTAATTGGATAAGTCTTTAGGTACAGTCCGCATAGTATATCTGTTCTCGATTTAGCGCTGCCATCTATATAGTTCGCGCTCTTTCTCTATCAGTAGAGATGCGCACATAATGTCACTCAAATGAAGGAGAACGATTAATATCTATATCTCTCTCGCGACGTATTTCACTCATTTTGTTCAGTGGATCTATAGACTCCATCATATTATCATCATCATCATACTCATTTCGTACTTGGTTTTTATTTCGTTAAGTGGTTTATTTAATTAAAATGTCATAACAAGTATTAACAAAGCATACTAAATTAATACTAATGGCGTAACTATTGATAAAATGCGACTCATCTCAAAATAATCGACAAATTAAATTATTAGACGTTATAAATAGATATAATGTCAAAAAAGCACCATTCAGTTCAATTCATATTGAGTGGTGAGTAGTTAAGAACGAATGATATACTAATACTAGGTGTGCCCGTGGCTCCGCCCGCGTGGAAATCGGTCTGTGTCAGTAAGCTGCTAATATATAACCGTATAAACCTTCCCCGGGCTATGTCAAACATTTCAAAAGCAAAATCAGCTAAATCTGCCCAGCCGTTTTCGAGTTTTAGCGAGACAAACGAACAGCAATATATGTATTAATATAGTGAGTTGGTTCAACCTTCAGTTAGTGAGTGAGTTACTGCCATCAATGAAAAGGTATAGTTAATTTGAATCACTCACTAGCGCACAACACAACACATCTCTCTCTCTATCCATCAGCCACGTCGTCTTTACGATAACCAGCAGTGGAAGGGTCACGTAGTAATTGGGAATGGATGTAAATATGAGAAATCCTTAATGCTCGAATGTTCTGAGTATAGCTATCTCTTTCTAATAGTGCTATCTCTGTCACTCCTACTGAAAATTTCGCAATATACTGATATGAACTTCCGAGGCCCATAATGGGTCCAAAAATGCCTGAAAACGGGTTTGTTGGTTATGGCGTCATCTGATAGAGATTGGCCTGAAATGGACTTAAAACCTGTATAAGGCGCCTGAAAATTACTGGAACTTGGGTCAAATTTTGACGATATTTTAATATGTTATAGAGATACTCCTGAAACGCCCCGAAAATATTTTCAGCCTGCGAAAAACGCTTCTAAAGCAATGAAATTGACGTTCGAAGTTTTGATCTAATGCACCGGCGTATCAATACAATTTAACGCTTATTTTTAACTAAATATTTTTTATAACGTAGATATAGTTGAAACAACCTACAGTAAATAAATAAATAAAACCCGTACCGAAAGGATAAAAAACGGGACTCCATTAATAAGACTCCGCTGTCCGTCCGTCCGTCCGTCTGTCTGTCTGTCCATCCGTCTGTCTGTCTATCTGTCCGTCTGTCTTATTTACAGCTACGATAGTATTATTGGACAAAATAAAATAAAATAAAACAAATCCCACAGTGTGGACCTGGAACCATCTCCGCAGGAGTGGAGAGTCCCACCAGTCTGAGAATACATGAAAGATGCTGTTGAAGCTCTCACGTAAGCAATTTAATGCTGATACACACCGCTTCCTCATGAAGGCCGGGAAACCGTCTGTAGGTGCATCCGCAAACATCCCCGACGCGCTACACCGCCATGGCAGCTCCATCAGCACCCTGAGTGCGTACCCACCACGAATATGAGGCCCACAGACAGCACGTGTACATAAACTGACAATTAACTTGTGTATAGGTATTTATACAGCGTGCAAATCTGCGAGCCAGCATATTACAACAGACAGCCAGCGACCTACGTTCCCTATCGATGTCAAGTTTATACTTCAGATCCTCGGTGACCCAGTGGCCCAAATATTTAAATGATTATTATATAGATGTTCTAAATAGTCCCAAAGACGTAATTAATCTGACCATACAACATCGAGTAGTCCAGCCCTCCTGACGCTCACCCTGCAACGGGCTCCAAGTTACCCAATTAGTTCCCTTAATATGAATGTTTTCTTTCTTATAATCTATTTATACATATTTTAAAAATTAAATATTTATATATACATGACGATGCTGATATTTTAATTTACGAGAATTTACTCTTTCAGCTGCAAATACCTCAAACAGGTCTCTCTCTACCTTATGACCTAGCATACAGTTTGCATCATTATCTTAAGATCCATTCAACTTTTATCATTATCAGCTTTCATTTTCCACCCAGATCTGTTGTTCTAAAATAATGATCTAAGGAGTTTTTTCAATTGATATTTTATAACCACGCTTTTCTCCCAACGGCGTAGACAGAGCTCCGCTCATACTCTTGCTACGGTCCTGGCATGCACGTTGTACTTCAACATTAATTAATTCCGCCTGCAGGCTCGTCAGTTTAGAGTACCTACCTTTGACCTGTCCTTTTTTAGAACGTGTTAAATCTAATCGAGAAATGTTAGTTTGTCTGCTCAATCTCCTTCTATGCATCCTCTGTAACATACCTAAACTATTTTAGCATCCCTTTCTCAATTTGAGTTACTACATATTCTTTCACACCTTAAAGTTTACGAACTGCATTTTTTTTTTGCTTCCTCTGCTACATCCAACTTTCACTTCCGTACACAAGTGTTGGAACCAATACACCTCTATGTACCTCCAAAAACGCCTTTTTAGAGATTTAATGGCTGGGCAGCTCGGCAAACTCCAATCTCTCATTAGCAACCATACACACACTAGGTATTGTTATACTATTTTCTTTTTCAAATACCATGGCTCTTCATCTCTTGCCTTTTTCGCATCCACTTTAATTCCTTTCTACAAAGCTTTATTCATGATTGTCACAATCTCCTGCATAATTCAATCCGTCGGCTAGTGCGAGTGCCACGATCGAAGTGACACTTTACTGAGCATGAAATATATATTAGAAAAATATATTAGCATATATTAGGAAAAAATTGATACGTCATTCCTCTATCATCAATCCACAATCACTCTCTTTTTATTCTGTCAGATAGTTATTCACGAATAAATAAATAACTGAACAGCTACCGTTACACATCCACGTCTATTATCTTCTTGGATGTTGAACAGAACTGAGGAGGCCAATTATGCGGTAATTTCTGCAGTCTTATAGGTACAGCGGCACGATTACAACCGTGCACCAGTCCCCGGTCTTTCCTCCAACACATATTGAAAACGCGGTATAACTTAGGTACTCTCAACTACGCTCTCACCTCGTCTTCTCGGCGAGGACCCGCTGTAATCTTTAAAACGTGTCTTACGCTTTCCCAAAACCCCTCACATTCCTTTTTAGGTACTCGATACACCAGACCGCCACGCTTCGCTCCCGTTGGTAACTTCATCACCCGATACATTATTGTATCCACTTTTAAGAACTGGATCTATGGAGATTTTTTTTTGTATGGAGTTAGTTAAGTGGGAAGTTTATGTACTTGAAAATAATATAGAATTAATGATTTTATGTAGCGGACATTTTCACTGCTACTTAGATATTTAACTATGGCCTAAATCTTCTATGTTGTTAAGTAATAAAAAGTTTATTTGATACAAAATATTAATTATAGCAATATTTTACAAATATAAAATAGATTATCTAATCAAATTGCCCGCCTCTAATCTTTACAGGCGCAAAAGGCCCCTAGATTACGATGAATCACGATGGACAGCCTTTGCCCCAAGATTGACCCAGAACCGGTGTCATGAGCCCGCTCGCGTAGCCGATGCCCATTTCCCTAGAAAAAGCTCCTTTGCCTCCCTCTGAGGTCCAAAAACCGGTCGTTTTCACCGCCAGTAAGATTTTGTATGCCAACTCTAAGAACATTTTCATTTCGTCTCACTCGATTGTCAGTCCACGCTGGGTTGTTATCTCTGGTTTATTTCTGAAACAGAGTTAAAAAGCGATTATTTTTACTAGCTTTTATTTTACTTGCATCTATGTATGCAGGTATGTTTTGGTCATATCAAGCAAGCAGGATTTGAAGCACTTTCAGGTCACCGATTTAACTCAGTAAAAATATTACATAATCCTACCGAATTTGGACTCTTTAAAAACGTCTCGGTGAATAATTGATGGATGTTCGAGTAGAAAACGAAGGAAATTACGTTCACATATGTTCATACATACATAAAATGGTGACCGAACCAAGCGTAGTGAGACCGTGTAGAACAAGACATCCGGACAAGAACTCTTTCTCGATGTGAACTAAAAAAACAAAAGGGAAATTAAACACATACTATGGATGAGATTGTAAATGCGTTAAAAAGTATTAAATATGAAATGCAGGAAGGCTGCGGGATATGACAGGGTCGAGGATACTCCGGCGAGACGTAGCGGTGGATACGCGTCGGTAGCTCGTGTCATCATGTCCCAAGAAGAGTTTGCCTTGAATTTTACACAAACAACCAATAAAATATAGTTCATCATCATTTTGAGTCCGAGACGTCCATTATTTAATAGATAAAGACTTCCATAACGAACGGTTCGTAGTGAGCGCCCGTACATTCTACATATACAATACAATAATAGGTACTTTATTGCACACTAACAAGGAAAATATAACATGAAAAATCTTAAATTAAACAATGGCAGACAATAGGCGGTCTTAACGCTAAAGAGCGATCTCTTCCAGACAACTTTTCGGTAGCGGAGAAAACAAAATTAAACAGGAAGGAATTATATAGATGGTGGAATAAGAACTTAAATAATATGAGAAGTAACAAATAATTGTCATTCTATGTTGTGGAAACAATTTTATTTTAGTGAACAATACAAAAACAGCCTGACTGTTCTCTAAAGAAATGAGGTCGAAGGAAATAAATATCACCACCTAATGGACGCAACCGTTTAGTAACCACGGGGGAACCGCGCTCTCACTGGGAATCGAACCAGGATCCCTAGCTTGATAAAAAATACTTCTAATCACCATACTTGCAGCGAGCTAAAGACATCGTTGCGTTTACACAGCTCTGGTCTCACCAGTTAAGGTTTACTCGTAAGTGGAATAATAACATACCGTTGATGTGTAATACAGAAACCAACGTTATTAAACGTTACACAGACATAAAAACATGAAAAATAGACAGACAGACAGACTTTTATCAATTGTGACGCCACAGACACTCACAGATACACAGACACGCATACAATACATACGTTAAAATTATGACATATTTATGCTGCTTGCGCTATTGCCTGCAAGGCTTGACTGAGCGGATGGCTACTGGGACAGAAAAGTCCTGGAGTAGTGACTACGTATAGGAAAACTAAGCGTTGGAAGGCCTCCACCTAAGCGGACGGTTTCACTGTGCGCTGGGTCTTTTTCTGAAGCGAGCTATAGGGGAGCCCTATGTTTAGCAGTGACGACGTCCGTGGCAGATAGATAGATTGGTAGAAGCTTGAGAATTTAACAGTTGTTTTAGCACACTAGCTGCCGAGAGACTAGCAGATTCAGAATCGTATCCACCTCCACCGTTCACCTCTCGTTCACGGTAAGGCGTTCGTCCTCATACCTTGGAGTCTAAATGGTCGCGTACCGTACGGTTCCAAAGGAATTTTCTCCGCACAACGTTCAGGCTACGGAATGACCTGCTGTCCCTGCCGAGTTATTCCCGGGAGACTACTTACAAAAATGGAGTGCTTCAAAAAAAGAGTGTACAGTTGTATAAAGGGTCGGCAACATGCATGCGAATCCACTGGAGTTGGCGTCCATATAGGCTGCTGTAACCGCTTACCATCAGGCGGGCCAAACGTTTGTTTGCCACCTCCGTAATATATAAAAATAATTATGCAGGATTTTAATACTACCTTAAATACTTACCTGATTTGTTTTATTCTCATAGGTATTTTATATTTAATATGAGCTGAAAAACAAAACATTCTGATAAACATGAAAAAAAAACTACTACTTTTAAGCTGAGCTATCTTAAAATATGACAAAAGTTAGATCTGTTGCAGAGTCAAGCTTTTACTGCTAACTTTTCGCGGTATACAAAGAACCTGATGCTCTCCACACCGCTGTACAGATTTTCTTGATTCAGAACTCGATGCTCTACATAAAAACACAATTCTACGTTTAATGAATATCAAAGCATCTCTTCAGAGGCTACGAGGCACAGACAGACTTAGTTATGTGCTGGTCTGTGATGGCTAGTGGACGGACGGACGGACGGACGGACGGACGGATGGATGGACAGACGGACGGATGGACAGACGGACAGACGGACAGACGGACGGACGGACGGACGGACAGACGGAAAGACGGACAGACGGACGGACGGACTGACGGACGGACGGACAGACGGACCGACGCACAGACGGACAGTCGGACAGACGGACCGACGGACAGACGGACAGACGGACAGACGGACGGACGGGCGGACGGACGGACGGGCGGACGGACGGACGGACGGATAGACGGACCGACGGACAGTCGGACAGACGGACAGACGGACGGACGGGCGGACAGACGGACAGATGGACGGACGGACAGACGGACGGACGGACGCACGGACAGACGGACCGACGCACAGTCAGACAGTCGGACAGACGGACGGACGGACGGACGGACGGACGGACAGACGGACGGACGGACGGACGGACAGACGGACAGACGGACGGACGGACCGACGCACAGACAGACAGATGGACAGATGGACAGACGGACATGGCGAAACTATAAAGGAACCCTTATAGTTTCGCCATGTCCGTTGTTGACTACGGATCCCTAAAAATACTTCTAATCACCATACTTGCAGTGAGCTGATAACATCGTTGCGTTTCACGGCTGTGACAATAAAAATAAGGTTTAAGTGGAACATACAAACACGAAAAATAGACAGACAGACTTTAATCCATTAATGCAGGGATAAAGCAGTTCTTTTCTGTACCTAGACCTTTTTTGCTCCAAAATCCAAACTGCTGTACCTAAAGAATGTTTATTGTGACGCCACAGACAGACCCACACATACACAGACACGCATACAATACATACGTTAATATTATATGACATCCTTGAGTGAGCGAATGGCTACTGGGGCAGAAAAGTCCTGGAGTAGCGACCACGTATAGGAAAACTCAGTGTAGGAAGGCCTTAGGTACGAATACCTAGGTGGACGGATGACCTCGTGTGGGTCGCGGGGAGGCGGTGGATGCACTACACGCAGGGTCTTTTGTCTGTAGCGAACTATCAAAGTTAAGTACTCAACTTTGGAAATGGCTGCGGTTATTTTCAACAAACAAATCTAAGGACCATCTGTGGCCCTATGATGGTTGCTTTTATCACGCGATAAATAAGTGATAAAGAATCCGTCACGTTTTGACATATTGCGAGTGTGAGTGACAGATGCTTTGTCACTTATTTATCACGTGATAAACGTAACCATCATAGGCCCCCTGGACAGACAATACATTCGATAAAAACACTGCATTCAAATGGGTCCATCCGTTTGAGAGCTACGATCCCACAGAAAAACACACAAATATGTGGATAAACAGAAACACACATACACATGTTAAACTTATAATACCCCTCTTTTTGGGCAGGAATTCAAAACGTTAGTTGAACAGGAAACCGAGACGATGGTAACCGTGCCATGATGGGCTTACTGCGCGCCGCAAACCGCGCTATTAGCGTGCGCATCAGCGTACACTTGGATATTCGGCTCCGTTCATAGCGTCGATTGTATGGCCATGCATTTTCTACAAACAACTAATACAATTCAGTTCATCATCATTTCGACCACAAGACGTTTGCATACATACCCATGTTTGCCAGCTCCGTGTAATATAAAAATAACTTTAAGGATTTTAACAATACCTTGAATACTTATCTGATTTGTCTTATTTTCACATTTTCTAATATGATTCTGTGCTGAAAAAAAAAACATTCTGTTAATAAGAACATTCTGTTAACTCGTCCAGTACGAACTCTAAATTCATCTTGCTGCTATCTATGTAAGGTGGGCCTAGACGTGTGCGCCGCGCCGGTTTTGTACCGACGCCGCAGTGTACGCCGCCGCGGCGGCGTGAAATCGGCGTGGCCTTGTGTACTTTGTATTTATGCGCATACAAATAATGTTACCTGTACTTTATATATACTTTATATATACTTTATATAAGTACAGGTTACATTATTTGTATGCGCATAAATACAAAGTACACAAGGCCACGCCGATTTCACGCCGCCGCGGCGGCGCACATGTCTATGGCTCTTTCACCGGTAAACGATTAATATCTCCCGAAAACAACCTGATGATCTCGAAACAGCTATTCAGATTTTCTTGATTCATAACGGGATGTTCTCGATATCAGACCATCTTTAGTAAGTAGCAATAACCTAAATTCAAAATTTTAAAACCCCCGTGTCACAAAATGCTGGTTACCTCCCTCATTTTAATGAGTGGTAAAAAATGTTGCCAATGACTTGTTTCAAAGTTGAGTATCTCGGAAATGGCTGCGGTTATTTTCAACAAACAAATCTAAAAACCATCTGGACAGACAAGACATTTGGTTTAAAAACTGCATTCAAATGGGTCCATCCGATTTGAGAGCTACGATGCCACAGACAAACACACAGATATGTAGATAAACAGATACACACATACACATATTAAACTTATAAATATCCCTTTTTTTTCGTCGAGAGTTCAAACGTTAGTTGAACAGGAAACTGAGACGATGATGGGCTTACGCGCCGCAAACCGCGCTATTAGCCTGCGTATCAGCGTACACTTGGATGTTCGGCTCCGTTCATAGCGTCGATGACTTGTATCACTTGTATGGCGACGTAATATGAATAATCGCCTTGCATTTTCTACAAACAACTAATAAAATGCAGTTCATCATCATTTCGACCCCAAGACGTTCACTGTTTTATACATATATAAGTATATCTCCCTGGCGATTTGTACAACAAACGGTTCTGTTTGGTTTTGGGTTCGGTACATACTTTCTCCGAGAATAAGTAGGCCCATAGGCAAATACATAAATCGTTGATGCCTTATAAAGAAATGTTATTTGAAATATCTACGTACCTACCTGTATTATATTTTTACAGCATTTTCTCGATGAGAATTCAATTTTGCAACTTTTTTAAGACTTGACATATTTTTAAAGTGACAGGTGACTTTTGTTTGGTATAATTTCTTTATAATTTTTAGCCCATAGACAATGCTTTTAAAATTTTTTAATGCTAAGGCTAGACTGATGTTTCAAAAAAAAACTACTCTCCACCAGAGGTCGGTAGTCTACTAGATCTAGTTTTTAGCACTAGCGAACTCTATTGAGCAGTAGAAGAATTGCAATTTTGCTAAATCAAAAGTGTAAAATGGTTATAACTATACTGATATACGCATATATACGATTATAAGTACATAATTAGAAACAGTAACTACCATAATACATTGGTGTTCCATGCAATACCACTTAAATACTAAGCATATGCAAGTTTACTGAAATAAAAAATCTGCACATGAATCTAGGTTTAAGTAATATAATAGTGTAATAATAAGATAACACTACTTACTACAACATTTAAAATGAAAACTATCACGGGACGTTCATAGGCCAACCTCCAAAACAGAGTGCTCGTTAGTAAATAGACAAAATATATATACGAACACAAAATACGATTTTCCAAGAAAACACCATGCTTAAGCCGAATGCTGTCTTAGTGAAAAAACATCATGTTCTTAAGGCCTATAAATAGAGATATGTTTCATTTCTGTTGGTTATCGGGAACATTGCCCCCCACCGTTGAACAAAAAGTGGAATTTAATATTGGCGCCACCGTCTATGCATAAGTAGTCGTTTTGTATTAGTTAAATAGTACCAATTTTGTCCACATTCCTCTTAACAAAACACGATTTTCCAGGAAACCCCCATATTTCCGGTGATTGTTCCCATACTGAAAAACAATCACATTGTTGAGATCTACAAGATGAGATATGTCCCATCTCTGTTGGTGGGTGGGGACGTTTTGCCCATCGTCCTTTAATGTGCAAATTGTTTTCCTCTTTTTGTAACTCAATAGTTTTGTAAATTAAAATGTAATGAGCAAATTGTTTCCCTCTTTTTTTATATTAATAGTTTTACTATAATATTAAGTTGAAGTCCTTAGTGTAACCAGTTATCAACCTGTGTGTTATCTGTAAACCGACTCGTGAGTGCCAAGATACAGGCTTAGCCTAGTTTGGTACTTACCGGATATTGATACTGTTTGTAATCATTTTCTGTTGTTAAATAAACTATTCTATTCTATTCTATTCTAGTTTAATCTTGTTTAGGACAATTTTTTATATAAAATTAGTTGGCATACACTAAAAGAACCGCAAGAAGTGTTATTTATTTACTCGATTAGCGAAAATATTAAATTAATAAAAACAAATTATTAAATTAACAAAATTAGAACTCTACAGTTAACAGAGCCACAAGAGATTTCGAAAATGGAATTTTGACACATACAGGGATAAAAAAGTGATCTTATTAGGGTTCTGGTTTTATCTTTTGAACTCTATAGTTTACAGAGCCACAAGAGACTTCAAAAATTGATAATAAGTGTTAAAAATAAACATAAATGACGAGTATATTAGTGTAAAAAAATACTCAGCAGTTTTCGAGACGTATGAGCCCAACCTTGGTATATAATATTTTCGTCTCATACTTTGTAGTAAAAAAATAATTCATGAGTTCCGAATTCCAGCAGTAGAAAAATCTCTTCAATTTTCAGTAAATCAGAGTCATAGCTATCGTTTGAGGCCACACATTGTCCTAGAACTCCCGGAAAACACTCAGCAGATCACACCTGTCTCTTTGTTAAATTGATTTTTTACGTACTTTGAATTAAAAAATCATTCATGAATTCCAAGTTACAGCAGTAGGAAGAACTCTTCAGTTTTGATTAGTTGAGAATTGTAGCATTCGTTTGAGGTCACACATTGGCCTAGAACTCTTGGAAATCTCTTAGCAGATCATACCTGTACCTTGATAAGCTCAAATTTTCAAGTACTTTGTAGTAAAAAAGTCGTTCATGAGTTTCGAATTACAGCAGTAAGAAGAACTCTTCAATTTTATATAGATTTGAGTCATAGCTATCGTTTTAGGTCACACACTGGTCTAGAACTCCTGGAAATCTCTCAGCAGATCATACCTGTAGCATGGTAAACTCGAAATTATTCGTATTTGTATTAAAAAATAATTCATGAGTTGCAAGTTCCAGCAGTAAAGAGAACTCTTCAGTTTTTATTAGTTTAGAGTCGTAGCTATCGTTAAGGGCCACACACTGGCCTAGAACTCCTGGAAATCTCTCAGCAGATCACACCTGTCTCTTTGTTAAATAGATTTTTTACGTACTTTGAATTAAAAAATCATTCATGAATTCCAAGTTACAGCAGTAGGGAGAACTCTTCAGTTTTGATTAGTTGAGAATTGTAGCATTCGTTTGAGGTCACACATTGGCCTAGAACTCTTGGAAATCTCTCAGCAGATCACACCTGTCTCTTTGTTAAATAGATTTTTTACGTACTGTGAAGTAAAAAATCATTCATGAGTTCCAAGTTCCAGCAGTAGACAGAACTCTTCAGTTTTTATTAGTTGTGAGTCGTAGCTATTGTTTAAGGCCACACACTGGCCAAGAACTCCTGGAAATCTCTCAGCAGATCACACCTGTACCTTGATAAACTTGAAATTTCAACTATGTTGTAGTAAAAAAAATCGTTCATGAGTTTCAAGTGCCAGCAGTAAAGAGAACTCTTCAGTTTTTATTAGTTTAGAGTCGTAGCTATCGTTAAGGGCCACACACTGGCCTAGAACTCCTGGAAATCTCTCAGCAGATCACACCTGTCTCTTTGTTAAATAGATTTTTTACGTACTTTGAATTAAAAAATCATTCATGAATTCCAAGTTACAGCAGTAGGGAGAACTCTTCAGTTTTGATTAGTTGAGAATTGTAGCTATCGTTTAAGGCCACACACTGGTCTAGAACTCCTGGAAATCTCTCAGCAGATCACACCTGTCTCTTTGTTAAATAGATTTTTTACGTACTGTGAAGTAAAAAATCATTCATGATTTCCAAGTTCCAGCAGTAGGGAGAACTCTTCAGTTTTTATTAGTTGTGAGTCGTAGCTATTGTTTAAGGCCACACACTGGCCAAGAACTCCTGGAAATCTCTCAGCAGATCACACCTGTACCTTGATAAACTTGAAATTTCAACTATGTTGTAGTAAAAAAAATCGTTCATGAGTTTCAAGTGCCAGCAGTAAAGAGAACTCTTCAGTTTTTATTAGTTTAGAGTCGTAGCTATCGTTTAAGGCCACACCTTGGCCTAGAACTCCTGGAAATCTCTCAGCAGATCACACCTGTCTCTTTGTTAAATAGATTTTTTACGTACTTTGAATTAAAAAATCATTCATGATTTCCAAGTTCCAGCAGTAGGGAGAACTCTTCAGTTTTGATTAGTTGAGTATTGTAGCAATCGTTTGAGGTCATACATTGGCCTAGAACTCTTGGAAATCTCTCAGCAGATCATACCTGTACCTTGATAAGCTCAAATTTTCAAGTACTTTGTAGTAAAAAAATCATTCATGAGTTTCGAATTCCAGCAGTAAGGAGAACTCTTCAATTTTTTATAGATTAGAGTCATAGCTATCGTTTTAGGCCATACACTGGTCTAGAACTCCTGGAAATCTCTCAGCAGATCATACCTGTAGCATGGTAAACTCGAAATTATTCGTATTTTGTATTAAAAAATAATTCATGAGTTCCAAGTTCCAGCAGTAGGGAGAACTCTTCAGTTTTTATTAGTTTAGAGTTGTAGCTATTGTTTAAGGCCACACACTGGCCAAGAACTCCTGGAAATCTCTCAGCAGATCACACCTGTCTCTTTGTTAAATAGATTTTTTACGTACTTTGAATTAAAAAATCATTCATGAATTCCAAGTTACAGCAGTAGGGAGAACTCTTCAGTTTTGATTAGTTGAGAATTGTAGCAATCGTTTGAGGTCACACATTGGCCTAGAACTCTTGGAAATCTCTCAGCAGATCATACCTGTACCTTGATAAGCTCAAATTTTCAAGTACTTTGTAGTAAAAAAGTCGTTCATGAGTTTCGAATTACAGCAGTAAGGAGAACTCTTCAATTTTATATAGATTTGAGTCATAGCTATCGTTTTAGGTCACACACTGGTCTAGAACTCCTGGAAATCTCTCAGCAGATCATACCTGTAGCTTGGTAATCTCGAAATTATTCGTATTTTGTATTAAAAAAATAATTCATGAGTTCCAAGTTCCAGCAGTAGGGAGAACTCTTCAATTTTTATTAGTTTAGAGTTGTAGCTATCGTTGAAGGCCACACACTGGTCTAGAACTCCTGGAAATCTCTCAGCAGATCACACCTGTCTCTTTGTTAAATAGATTTTTTACGTACTGTGAAGTAAAAAATCATTCATGAGTTCCAAGTTCCAGCAGTAGACAGAACTCTTCAGTTTTTATTAGTTGTGAGTCGTAGCTATTGTTTAAGGCCACACACTGGCCAAGAACTCCTGGAAATCTCTCAGCAGATCACACCTGTACCTTGATAAACTTGAAATTTCAACTATGTTGTAGTAAAAAAAATCGTTCATGAGTTTCAAGTGCCAGCAGTAAAGAGAACTCTTCAGTTTTTATTAGTTTAGAGTCGTAGCTATCGTTTAAGGCCACACCTTGGCCTAGAACTCCTGGAAATCTCTCAGCAGATCACACCTGTCTCTTTGTTAAATAGATTTTTTACGTACTTTGAATTAAAAAATCATTCATGATTTCCAAGTTCCAGCAGTAGGGAGAACTCTTCAGTTTTGATTAGTTGAGAATTGTAGCAATCGTTTGAGGTCACACATTGGCCTAGAACTCTTGGAAATCTCTCAGCAGATCATACCTGTACCTTGATAAGCTCAAATTTTCAAGTACTTTGTAGTAAAAAAATCATTCATGAGTTTCGAATTCCAGCAGTAAGGAGAACTCTTCAATTTTTTATAGATTAGAGTCATAGCTATCGTTTTAGGCCACACACTGGTCTAGAACTCCTGGAAATCTCTCAGCAGATCATACCTGTAGCATGGTAAACTCGAAATTATTCGTATTTTGTATTAAAAAATAATTCATGAGTTCCAAGTTCCAGCAGTAGGGAGAACTCTTCAGTTTTTATTAGTTTAGAGTTGTAGCTATTGTTTAAGGCCACACACTGGCCAAGAACTCCTGGAAATCTCTCAGCAGATCACACCTGTCTCTTTGTTAAATAGATTTTTTACGTACTTTGAATTAAAAAATCATTCATGAATTCCAAGTTACAGCAGTAGGGAGAACTCTTCAGTTTTGATTAGTTGAGAATTGTAGCAATCGTTTGAGGTCACACATTGGCCTAGAACTCTTGGAAATCTCTCAGCAGATCATACCTGTACCTTGATAAGCTCAAATTTTGAAGTACTTTGTAGTAAAAAAATCGTTCATGAGTTTCGAATTACAGCAGTAAGGAGAACTCTTCAATTTTATATAGATTTGAGTCATAGGTATCGTTTTAGGTCACACACTTGTCTAGAACTCCTGAAAATCTCTCAGCAGATCATACCTGTAGCTTGGTAAACTCGAAATTATTCGTATTTTGTATTAAAAAATAATTCATGAGTTCCAAGTTCCAGCAGTAGGAAAAACTCATCAATTTTCATTAGTTTAGAGTAGTAACTATCGTTTAAGGCCACACACTGGCCTAGAACTCCTGGAAATCTCTCAGCAGATCACACCTGTCTCTTTGTTAAATAGATTTTTTACGTACTTTGAATTAAAAAATCATTCATGAGTTCCAAGTTTCAGCAGTAGGGAGAACTCTTCAGTTTTTATTAGTTTAAAGTTGTAGCTATCGTCTGAGGTCACACAATGACCTAGAACTCTTGGAAATCTCTCAGCAGATCATACCTGTACCTTGATAAGCTCAAATTTTCAAGTACTTTGTAGTAAAAAAATCATTCATGAGTTTCGAATTACAGCAGTAAGGAGAACTCTTCAATTTGATATAGATTTCAGTCATAGCTATCGTTTAGGGCCACACACTGGCCGAGAACTCCTGGAAATCTCTCAGCAGATCATACCTGTAGCTTGGTAAACTCGAAATTATTCGTATTTTGTATTAAAAAATAATTCATGAGTTCCAAGTTCCAGCAGTAGAGAGAACTCTTCAATTTTTATTAGTTTAGAGTTGTAGCTATCGTTAAAGGCCACACACTGGCCTAGAACTCCTGGAAATCTCTCAGCAGATCACACCTGTCTCTTTGTTAAATAGATTTTTTACGTACTTTGAATTAAAAAATCATTCATGAATTCCAAGTTACAGCAGTAGGGAGAACTCTTCAGTTTTGATTAGTTGAGAATTGTAGCAATCGTTTGAGGTCACACATTGGCCTAGAACTCTTGGAAATCTCTCAGCAGATCATACCTGTACCTTGATAAGCTCAAATTTTCAAGTACTTTGTAGTAAAAAAATCGTTCATGAGTTTCGAATTACAGCAGTAAGGAGAACTCTTCAATTTTATATAGATTTGAGTCATAGCTATCGTTTTAGGTCACACACTGGTCTAGAACTCCTGGAAATCTCTCAGCAGATCATACCTGTAGCATGGTAAACTCGAAATTATTCGTATTTTGAATTAAAAAATAATTCATGAGTTCCAAGTTCCAGCAGTAGGGAGAACTCTTCAGTTTTGATTAGTTGAGAATTGTAGCAATCGTTTGAGGTCACACATTGGCCTAGAACTCTTGGAAATCTCTCAGCAGATCACACCTGTCTCTTTGTTAAATAGATTTTTTACGTACTGTGAAGTAAAAAATCATTCATGAGTTCCAAGTTCCAGCAGTAGACAGAACTCTTCAGTTTTTATTAGTTGTGAGTCGTAGCTATTGTTTAAGGCCACACACTGGCCAAGAACTCCTGGAAATCTCTCAGCAGATCACACCTGTACCTTGATAAACTTGAAATTTCAACTATGTTGTAGTAAAAAAAATCGTTCATGAGTTTCAAGTGCCATCATTAAAGAGAACTCTTCAGTTTTTATTAGTTTAGAGTCATAGCTATCGTTTAAGGCCACACACTGGCCTAGAACTCCTGGAAATCTCTCAGCAGATCACACCTGTCTCTTTGTTAAATAGATTTTTTACGTACTTTGAATTAAAAAATCATTCATGATTTCCAAGTTCCAGCAGTAGGGAGAACTCTTCAGTTTTGATTAGTTAAGAATTGTAGCAATCGTTTGAGGTCATACATTGGCCTAGAACTCTTGGAAATCTCTCAGCAGATCATACCTGTACCTTGATAAGCTCAAATTTTCAAGTACTTTGTAGTAAAAAATTCATTCATGAGTTTCGAATTCCAGCAGTAAGGAGAACTCTTCAATTTTTTATAGATTAGAGTCGTAGCTATCGTTTAAGGCCACACACTGGCCTAGAACTCCTGGAAATCTCTCAGCAGATCACACCTGTCTCTTTGTAAAATAGATTTTTTACGTACTTTGAATTAAAAAATCATTCATGAATTCCAAGTTACAGCAATAGGGAGAACTCTTCAGTTTTGATTAGTTGAGAATTGTAACAATCGTTTGAATTCACACATTGGCCTAGAACTCTTGTAAATCTCTCAGCAGATCATACCTGTACCTTGATAAGCTCAAATTTTCAATTACTTTGTAGTAAAAAAATCGTTCATGAGTTTCGAATAACAGCAGTAAGGAAAACTCTTCAATTTTATATAGATTTGAGTCATAGCTTCCGTTTTAGGTCACACACTGGTCTAGAACTCCTGGAAATCTCTCAGCAGATCATACCTGTAGCTTGGTAAACTCGAAATTATTCGTATTTCGTATTAAAAAATAATTCATGAGTTTCAAGTTCCAGCAGTAGGGAGAACTCTTCAATTTTCATTAGTTTAGAGTAATTGCTATCGTTTAAGGCCACACACTGGCCTAGAACTCCTGGAAATCTCTCAGCAGATCACACCTGTCTCTTTGTTAAATAGATTTTTTACGTACTTTGAAGTAAAAAATCATTCATGAGTTCCAAGTTTCAGCAGTAGGGAGAACTCTTCAGTTTTTATTAGTTTAGAGTTGTAGCTATCGTTTGAGGTCACACATTGGCCTAGAACTCTTGGAAATCTCTCAGCAGATCATACCTGTACCTTGATAAGCTCAAATTTTGAAGTACTTTGTAGTAAAAAAAACATTCATGAGTTTAGAATTTCAGCAGTAAGGAGAACTCTTCAATTTTATATAGATTTGAGTCATAGCTATCGTTTTAGGCCACACACTGGCCTAGAACTCCTGGAAATCTCTCAGCAGATCATACCTGTATCTTGGTAAACTCGAAATTATTCGTATTTTGTATTAAAAAATAATTCATGAGTTCCAAGGTCCAGCAGTAGGGAGAACTCTTCAGTTTTTATTAGTTTAGAGTCGTAGCTATTGTTTAAGGCCACACACTGGCCAAGAACTCCTGGAAATCTCTCAGCAGATCACACCTGTACCTTGATAAACTTGAAATTTCAACTATGTTGTAGTAAAAAAAATCGTTCATGAGTTGCAAGTGCCAGCAGTAAAGAGGACTCTTCAGTTTTTATTAGTTTAGAGTCGTAGCTATCGTTTAAGGCCACACACTGGCCTAGAACTCCTGGAAATCGCTCAGCAGATCGCACCTATACTTAAATAAAGTAGTTATATTTTTTTTTATAAAAGGATACGTTTTATTTTTATTAAACAACGTGAACAATTTTTTAAGTATAAGGAACTCTAAGATACCTCCAATTTGACATAATAACATTGTTTGGCTTGTTTTGGAGGAAATTGATCTGCTACGTGAAGTTAGCAGATCATTTGGTTGAAAACTGTTATGGGCTCTATTTTCGTTACTACAACAGAACTATTTCTAAAAAGTATCAGGAACTATAGAACTATGTTGCAAGCGAATAGAACTCCAATAATTTTGTGATCTGCTGGAACTTGATCTGCCAACTTCACGGACATGTGACTAGGTACCTTTCCAGATGCACTGACACAATGTATTAATTGTTCTAAGTATCATTTACGAAAAAATCACCTTCAAGAACCTTCAATTGTATATGCAGGTCTCTCGAGTTGTTTGCCAAAACGTGATACTACGAAGCCTGTTATAACGCACGTTATCACAACATTTCATTGCATATTTATATTTAATAAAAGGTCTTTCCTAAAATAATTCCTCTCCATAGATAACTAATCTGGTGTCCCACAGTATTCGTCCGTGTCCTACTGTGCCCCGCTGCACTGCGGGCATCGCACGTGCTTTTTATTTATGGCACAGCCTGCTTTATTGCTCTCATCGGCCGTTCGGGGAGATTTATCCCTCCACTACCAACTGTAATTCCACTTCACTTGGAAAAAGGTCTCGTGACTCTAAGTTGTATGACGGCAGTATGACGCATTATTGTAATGGCGAATACACAATAAATCTACAGGATGACACCTAAGTCGTAAACAGAAATGTGTGTTTCTATCGCAGTAAGTATTTTAAGACAAATTCATTGCATTTACTCTAGAAGCAAACAATCAAACTTTATTGATATATTAATTTCAAATAGACACACGTTCACACACAATAGCTAAACACATGTTTAAACTAAATAGTAAAAACACATCATTATTTGTGTTTACAACATAGGATTCACCCTGAATATGTATTATACAATACAATACAAAATGCTTTATTACACACAAAAAAAGTTTACAAATTAAACACAGATACAATAATTTTAATAACGGTAGACAACAGCTTATCGCTAAAGAGCGATCTCTTACAGACAATTTTTGGGTAGTAGAGTTTGATCAATATAAAAAAAGTGTTTTAGAATGATTACACATACTATTATATTTAGACAAGTTAGTACTTAGTGTATCTGTACATACTAATTGTTTGTTTGTCTATCTTCTTGGATATCCCACTATTTTCTCATTTACTCAAAGGTAACTGGAAAAAATCCTTTATAGGGATAAGTACTCCTTTGTACATGTCTATTGTTTTGAAGTTTTGTGAATGGTTGTTAACAAAGGTCATAAAATGCTTTTCCATATGACTAATGTAAACTAGAAGGTCTGCGAACATCGCCCGCCTGGAAAAAGTCATAACCCTCTTTTTTACTTCTCCGTTAAAAAAATGGATCGGTTCTGATGTTTATTTCTGCCAATGATATTTTACAAGTAGATTACTAGCGCTCGGTAAAGTGAAGCCCTTAATACAATTCAGTTGTAGATTATCGCTATGGCAACGCTCAAGTTGCTCCGGAAAGTGACAGATAGGAGTATGACTGAGTAACAGGGAAGTAAAAATCGCAGCTGTCATGTTAGTGTCTAACGTATCCTAAACAACTTACTGTTTAGTTTCTTTCGGCTTTCTTCTCAACAGCGGTCTCCTCTTGCGAAATGCCGGTAGATTCACAACCTGACTAGGAAAAGTGCCCTTGTGGGCTGCTTACTGAATAAATTATTTCATTGGCATGATGGAATGACCAAAATTTCATTTGTACAATTTTATAATATTATATTTTGTCAGCGGGAAAAAGCGGCTGAAAGCCCCACTATCGACTTTCATAGCCACATAACGTGTTTCCGCTATGATAGGTATTTATGTCGTATTTAATATAATTTTTTTAATATAAATTATTATTTTACGATAATTGACCTCCCTTAGTAATTAGACTCCGACACAAAATCGGATTACATAAATATGCAGGTCATTCATGATCTTTAAAATAGCTGACCAAAGCGACAAAGATTGACAGTGTTGTCAGAATAGCAAAAACCAAAAAATGGCATTGGCACGTCCTCAAATCCTCTCTTCCCGCACAATACACTATTGAATCATTAATATTAATTAATAAGTAGCCAAAATAAATGAGATGTAGCTCAATTTTTACAATACTCGTACAATACAAGTACTCTTTATTGCACACGCAAAATATACAGGAGAAAGACAACGCAAGAAATTACAATAAGAGGTAAACAACAGGCGTCTTATCGCTAAAGAGCGATCTCTTCCAGATAACCTTTGGGTAGTGGAGAGCTTGAAAACGCTATTTTGTTATTAATTATAGCTAGTGTTTCATAGGGCTCGAGCCTTTTTAGACCAAATTTTAAAGTTCACGAGCTTTTTTAGAGCGGTCTTAATGAAATGAGTTTCGAAAGAGCTAGTGATTTTAATAACGCCATAATAATAAACATTTATTGTATTGCTGTCGCGAAGGCCTTTTCTATATAAATGTATTTATGTATGTTCGGTTATTATATATATTGACTATTATCTTTGACTGTCTGATTTAATTGATCTTATATTGGATGCGTTAAAGGCCTCACGATAGAAAGAGGTTATGGATATTGAATCTTACCTTATATCTCTTGTCGCATCCTATTCGCTGCTTCGCCAGGCTCTCCCTGCTAGGCCGTTCCCCGCCTGTTTGTTTAAATATATATGACATGACCGTCTCCAAGTGTCTCATATTAATGTGCATGGGAGTTTTATCTACGGTTATTAGGGAATCAGTTACTTGCAGGAAGGGTTCTAATGATATACGTTAAGTGTAAGTCAAGTTAAGTCATAGTTCTATGGATAGAGCATCAAATCGGGTATGGGCTAAACAATAAGCAACTCTTATAGTCATAGGTCGTTCAGTGTCACACATAAACTGTCTCAAAGCTAGCTGGGACTGTTCAGCTAGTATCCTAAGTAGCTAGCTGGGACTGTTCAGCTAGTATTCTAAGTCACCCGTCGCAGAGCTGGCTGGGACTGTTCAGCCAGTATCCTATGTAGCTAGCTGGGACTGTTCAGCTAGTATGAACTCAACGCTAGTCGGGCCGATCATCCAGCACCTGGATGACCGGAACTCACGCACTAGTTGGGCTTCCCCCCAATCCCCACACTGGTTGTCAGTAGGTCATGTACAGTTTCATATAGATGCTTATCATGGACAAACTCAAGGGCAAGGTGTAACCTGTAAATCGTTATATATCTCATAGGTCTTTATACGGGCTCGGAGTATGCTAGTATACCATGGACATGGATGATACATTTGGATGTAAATTATATTAGGCAATAACACATCATATCAAGACACTTAGCTTTCAGATGGTCAGCTCACGTGACCACCATCTTTGTATGGAGCCAGCAGTGACTCCCAAGGGGTTCGGCGTAGACACAATGCACAACTTAATTCACCACGATTCAAACCCAGAATAACGTGTAATGCCCCGCCATAACGGAAGTCAGCGGGAATAGCATAGATAATATCGTTCATTCATCATAGACATTATTACCATAGACATTGTGAATAGATAACAGTTCACTCACCATAAATGTCCTACTTCCGTTCAGGGTAGCCAGCCGAGATATTTAACGTCATCGCGATGTCAAGCATTCGCGACACTCCCGACGGCAGACAGGAGTGACATGAGGGAGCGCGTCCAGAGCCTAATCCTCTCTCGGGCTCTGACGGCAGCATCCCGGGGCTGTCGCGGTCCAGGAGAGGCGCCAGTGGTGTCATCGGCATTAGTACCATTCATGTTATTATCAGGCGAGGTTTCTCTAAATGGAGTAATCTCTTCATTGATACTTTCTGCATCATCAGGAAGTTCCTGTTCCCCTTTATCACCCATAGGTGATCTGCATATGGCTTCGACATCCATGTCGATCGCTACATCTTGTGAGTTTTCTTCTTTATCTTCTTGTGGTGAAATAACTTCATCACACGCCGTATCATCAACTTCAAGTGGATAAAGTTGTGCTATGGACCTGGTGTACACTTTATTACCGACTTCAACCTTAGCTACTCTACACATATTATCATTTCCTTTTGGTAAAGTTACGATCTTGCCTACTTGCCAATCTTCCCTATTTTTGCTGTCTCCTCTTATCTGGACGATCTGTCCTTCTGACGGTTCCAGTTTGGATATGCATCGATCTTGTTTGTGTGAATGGGAGTATCTTTCTCTCAGACTTAAGAGATATCGATTTATAAACATTTCCTTAAATTCTCCGAGTACGGTGATTCCTCTCTTCCAGCTATTCACAAGATCTTTCTTAGCTTGTGTTCCTTGAGGTAAAGGTCCATCACTATCGGTATCAATGGTTATAGTTCTCCCAAGGGCAAGGAAGTCAGAAGGTTTCAAGATGTGGGTTGGCTCTTCGTCTACATAGGTAAGTGGGCGAGAATTGATGACGGCTTCTATCTCTTTGATTATGGTATTTAACTGGCTGTCTGTGAGTAGGTGCTTTTGGAGTGTTTTCCTCATACAGTTCTTCACAAGGCCTACAAGCCGTTCATAATACCCTCCAAACCATGGTGCGAGTTGAGGGATGAAACGCCATTTTATCTTTCTTTTAATGCAATAAGGTTGCGTCAAAACTTCAGACATCAACTTGAAGTTGGTTGCATTATCCGACGTGATTACGGCAGGTACGTTTCTGACGGATATGAATCTCCTCAATGCTTGAAGCCCTTCTTCAGCCGTTAAATCCTGAACCACCTCTAGGTGTACTGCTCATACTGCCAGACAAGTGAACAGGCAGATCCAACGTTTTTCTGTTCCCGCTTTTGTCTTGACTAATATCGGCCCGAGATAGTCTATTCCAGTGAAGGTGAAGGGGTCACTGTAGTTAACTCGCTCTGGTGGTAAAGCTGGTGTAGGTGGTAATTTGAAGGGTCCGCCTCCGTGTTTGATGCATTGAGCACAGCGTTTAATAACTTTGAGTACTTGTCTCTTTCCTTGTGGTATCCAAAACGATTGACGAATAATACTGAGGGTATGAGTAGCCCCTACGTGATAATTATCGGTATGAGTCTTCATAATGATATCATCAGTATACTGGCTATCCTTAGGTAACAGTATCGGATATCTTTTATCGTACGTCCAATTGGCGTACTTGAATCGTCCTTTACATCTCAGTATTCCGTCTTCATCTGTAAATAAATCTAAATTCCTTTTTAGATCTGTAATCTTTCCTGCTAACTCTGCAGCGAAGTGTTTACTTTGGATATCCTTTATTTCAGAGACCGTCGTGTAGATGATGCCTATATCATCGTCGGTTGCCCCTTTTGACTTAGTAGTTTCTTCCTGTTCTCCTCTGTCATCTTCGCTTACATCCATAGGTATACTCGGTAGACGCTCCCCGGCGAAAAGAGAGGTGTTGTTTGCCGGACTGATGGGCCATTTTGAGGGATGATGTGATAGGAAGTTGGGTCCTGTTAACCATTTATCTATTTCTCCCTTAGACTGCGCAGGTCTTGTAGCCACATCTGATGGATTTAGGTCTGTTGGAACATACCGGACTTGTAATTCTTTATCTTTCTTCATCTCTTGGATCCTCCTTGCTACGAAGGGTGTCAGAAGCTTCTCCGAGTGATACCAATTGATGACGATCTGGCTATCTGTCCAAAGTATTCTCTGGGTTATGTTGCCTTGCAGAAATCTCATGACATATTGGATTAGACGATAGCCTATAAGAGCCGCGAGTAGTTCGAGACGAGGGATCTTCAGGTCATCGTGGTCTTTAATTGGGACCAGACGTGATTTACCTATCACGAAACTCCTTTCGTTGCCCTGTGTTATATAAATTACTGCTGCGTATGCTTTCATTGATGAGTCTGTGAAGCAGTGTATCTGATAATTTCGACGCAGAAGTCCCTTTATATAACACCGGGGTATACATATTTCCTTAAGTGTCTTAAGTTCTTCTTTGATGTCTCTCCACTTGTCCTTTAGTTCCTTAGACAGAGGTGTATCCCATTTAACTTTTAGTTTCCATAAATCCTGTAGAAGAAGTTTAGCAGGCAACATTGAAGGTGTCGCGTATCCACAAGGATCGTATACAGATGCGATGAACCGTAAGACTCCTCTCTTTGTGTCAGCGTACTCGTTCCCTTTTATCCGTAGGTGAAGTGTGTCGTTTACTACATTCCAGTCTAGGCCTAGTACTTTGACTACATGATCTTGACAACTATCTGGTATGTGATTCAAGAACTCTGACGAGTTAGAAGTCCATTCTCTGAGGTTCATCGACATTTGTTGGAATGCTTGCCTTGAATTCTTGTATAGATCGACAGCTTCTTCTGCAGTTTCAGTTCCTGTCACCATGTTGTCTACGTATATATCCTGCGCTAGATTTCGTACGCTTTGTGAACTCGACTGGGACAAGTGGTATCTTATAGTTGCGTTCAACAAGAACGGGCTTGAGATGACTCCGAACGGTACCCTGCAAAACCGCAAGTGTAGCAAGTTGTTTTCATGAACTGGTTGGTCTATGTTCTTGACCCATAGGAACCTCGTGACGTCGCGATCCTTGGTTTGCAAACCGATCTGCAGGAATGCCTTCTCTACGTCAGCGCAGATCCCTACATTGTGAGACCTGAACTTCAGCAAGAGTCCCGTTAAATCTTCTAACATCATAGGACCGCAGTATAGACATTGGTTGAGACTCTTGTTGTCTTTGGTCTTCGAGGAAGCGTCATACACTATCCTAATGGGTTTGCCCGTCTGCTTGACACAGTGGTGAGGGAGATAGTGTATCGGATGGTCAGAACTGCTAATCTCTTCGTCCGGTATTACTTCTATCATTCCTAGGTCTTCTTGAATTTTAATTAACTGGTCGTACGACGTCAACGTGTCAGAGTCCAATCGCTTCATCAAACCTACTAATCGTCCTAGCGCTAAGCCGAAGTTAGGTGTTAGATCAGGAGGGTACTCAACCCATGGCCACGATACTTGATATCTGTTGTCTTCAAAGCGTGTAGTCTCATTAAAATGACGTAGAGCTTCCTCTTCCCTGCTTTCTTTTGGAGAATCGACAATACCTATTGCTTCCAATTCCCATAACTCCTTTAGGTTAACTTCACTCAGGGGCAAATCCGGTTGGTTAAGCTTTATTTCCAAGCTAGTCTGAAAGTATGTGACTACAGCCAAATCATCTACAGGCTTCAGTTCTGTCTTGCCGCTGACAATCCAACCAAATTCTGAGTTCACCATGTACAGGTTATCTTGGATTTTAATCTTTTCAGTGAGCATAATTGAGAAGTAATAGTCGTTGCCGATAAGCAGGTCAACTCGGTCAGCTAATGATCCATCATCTGCTAAGTCGAACTTAGCCTTCCAATGCTCCTTGTCTGGTCCGATATAGGGTATGCTATGAGTGATCATAGGGACTACGTTAGCCACAATAGGAATAGTCTTGCCGGAACGTGTCGAGATCTGGAACTTAACTCTGGGGCTATTGACTTCTTGTGGCACTTGGGAACCGAATGTGAATATAGTTAGCCGACTATCCTCTATAGTCGCAAGGTTAAGTTCCTTTGCTAGGCTCTGTGTAATATACGTTCTTTGACTTCCAGAATCCATCAAAACTCTGCACTTGAGATGATCATCATCACCTTCTCTTGCTAGATCAACAATCGCTGTTTGGAGAACGGTGAAGCCGACATCGCTCACATGAAACTGGCTAGTAGGATCAGTCTTAGGGTGATCACCTTCATCTGATCGGCCTTTCTGTGGATGTGGATTCTCCTTTCTCTCCATTCTGGTGTTCCTTTGAGGACATAGGGCTCTATTATGACTGTGGTTACCACAGTAAGGGCAACTACGTTTGGTCCTGCATTGGTTTGCCATATGTCCTTGTCTGAAACATCTGAAACAGCGACCATTCAGCTTCGATCTCCTTTCCTGGATTGTCGGATATGTCTTGCATGCATCAGCAAAATGATCGCCATTGCAGAAGATGCATGACCGCTTCTCTTTCTTCCATGGCGCTCCCGTTCGGATCTGTTCTCTACGGCTTGAGTTGTTGAAGTCATTGAATTTCCTCTTAAATCCATGACGTGGAAAGCTGGTAGAAGCTCCTTGGGAATTGTGATTACTGTTGTGACTAACCCGATGACTGTTGTAGACTCTCCTTTTGGAACCAATTCCTCTAATCCTCTCAGAGACATGTAAGGCTTCGGTGGTATAGTTGGTTTCATTGCCTTCTCCCTTATGAGTAGTGAGCCTGTTAGCATCTTCCTTGGCAGATATCAATCTTTCTAATTCCTTTCTGATTTCTGACACCGAGTCGTCTTCAATCCGTTTCTTTAATTCATAAACTATTTCTTCCGGGAACTTCTCAAGAATCAGAAACCGCAGGTAGCTATGTGTAGTATTTTCTCCCAAAGAGGCTAATACTCTTAAATGTCTCTCTATGTCATTCAGGACTCTGCGACAGTCATTCGTCGAACCTTCCGCTGGCTTGATTTTGTTCAGAGCGGAGTAATGGGCATCCTTAACCATCTCAATTCTTCCATATCTTGTTTTAAGTGTAGTGACAGCAATTTTGTAGTTTTTGTTAGTTGCTCCTAATCCTTCAATAAGCTTCTTGGCTTCTCCACGCAGAACAGATGACAAATACATGAACTTGTCAACATCGTTCAGCTTCCGGCTATCCACTAGAGATGCAAACTGGTCCCAGAATTGACTCCATTGTAGGACGTCGCCGTAGAATTCAGGTAGGCTCATCTTCGGTAGCTTGCCGGTGACAGATGGAATGCCATCTCTTGATGAGGAAGACTTGAATCGCTTAAGTCGAACTTGAAGCTCCAGCAAATATTCTTCAGCTTCCAGCTGCGATGTACTTATTCGAGAAATGTCGTCAACTGCAGGTTCATTCACTAAACGAAAGTAGTTATTCAAGTCGCTCTTCAATTTATTCAAACCGCCTGCTAACTTAGAAGCGTTAACCTCAGCTTCCATAACTACCGAGTCGTCGGGGGAATCAGGTTTAAGTAAATTGCAGAACTCCTTTGCCTCATTGCCGAGTTCAATTATACGATTGGTACTAATGTTCAAGATGCTCATTAAACTTGCTTCCATTATGATGATTAAATAATTGATAATTATCTGTAATGAACACATAACAAAGAATAGCACACAAACCCGATAAACACACACCTGCATACAACATTCCATAGAAGTAAGCAGATTGAAGTAAGGCATAAATGATGCTCTTTATGGCCATATGCATCCCATAGTTATAGCAGGTATATTTATTTTATTTAATAAATTTATTTATAAAAGAAACTCGTATAAATAAGGAGGCATGCAACCACAACACCATTCAATGCTTTAATAAAAAATTAGGGTCCAACATAGTGTTGCATTAAGCGGACATGTAAAGCGCGAGGTCAGCGAACCGTTGTACAGCCAAGTTTAAAAACTCATAAAGATTCATAGAATGCAAAGGATAATTAAAGTATGAAGTAAGAAGTTATCTATTTGCTATCCCCAAAGGTTGACTGGTAGAAATTTTGAAAGCATTAAGTCCCCCCTTTGTATGAGATTATTTCTTTGTTACCCCCAAAGGTTGACTGGTAGAAATTCTTAAAAGTAGTAAGTCCCCCTTTGTATCATAGGTCTATATAGAATAAATAAATGGTTGATACCTACCATTTATTTATTTGTACCTAATGTCATGAAAGTTTTAAGTACCTAGACTAAGTGTTATTATCATCATTTACCATCAATGTAAATAACTCTTTATTTACCAGGATATATTGTAAATAAGTAAATCGAAGTGTAAATGAATTCACTAACACTCAAGATGAAACACAGTAAAGTCACATTTAAAGAGACAACAACATTAAATATTTAAATTTTAAATTTCAAAAGTAATTTAAGAAATTGATATTTCAGCATTTGTACACAATAACAGTTTGACATTAATTAATAAAGTGATATGAATCCTTAAAGTCACTATGATATGATTTTGTTGTAACTTAACTGTATTACATATGAATTATAAATCAATATGAAGTGCTAAAAGAAACAAGACACCTATAAAATCAGTAATATCCTATGTCCAAAATAAATATTCAAGTCTCATTCAAATATAGTACCTATGAACCATTAATTTATCTAAAGCGTTGTTAATTACTTGTCTAAGTAGTTAATATCTAAGATACCACAATGTAATTGTCATCATCATCACTATCAGCCTATTCTTGTCCACTGCTGGACATAGGCCTCCCATTAATTAATAATAACAATTCTCTGTAATTGTCACTAACATAGAAATTGCATTGAAGGATAATCTAATCACTGTCAAAAAAATAACTATGTGTCCAAATAGTAACGCAATTGTAATTTAATTAAAGGAAATTGACAATTATTAGTGTGTAGTGTTAGTCTGTGTTTGCTAATATTGCCAATTTTCCATTTTAACTAAGATGTTAGATATAACTAAAGGTTGGAATAATCTGGTTCGCTTTCATAGTTATTCTCAAAGGATATGAACAGTTGATTCCTTTAATAGATAGATATGTTATATAACTAATCTGCTTGCTGGATACCTAAAGAAAAAATTATACTTAAGTAGTACCTCACTGTTCACAATTGTCTATAGACCACACTAAACTACAGTCAATCAATAGGAATGTGTAATACCTACATACTACTGGTTGCTATTCAGTGATCAAATATCTGCTAGTAATATTTATTATAAGAACAAGTATGTCTTCGTTTAACCTGACATTCTACTATGAACGAAGAAAGTATCTATATGATGATGATAATTTTCCTATGTCGAACGAGTGATCCCTTGATCAATAGCTTCTGACAATTATCTATAAATCAATCGAGGCTGTCCTAGAGTGCTATAATATTACTGTGACTATACCCACGCAACACAAGACAAAGTTAAAGAGAATAATCATCTTCACACAAAGAGAAAAAAAAAAACCGCGTCGTTGTGCGAGTACCGTATCGAATATTGGGTTAAACAGATAGAAAAACAAGAAATCATAAGTTTGTAGGATATTTTTGCTTGAAACCTTCAATGCTGTTGGTGTGAATGTTACTTCACATGGGCTTATTCTTATATGATGTGAATTGGCAGTGAAAGATTCAAACAAAATCTCATACTTGGATCAACGCTCTGAAACGAATAGCATTGTTCTACTTACAGTTATTGGAATGGTATTTCGCCTCAGACACCACCGGGCCGACGTTTGCTGGCTAAATTGGGTAGGACTTGGCGGCTACAGCCTAGCAGTTAGCACCAGAAAAAATAATTTTTCTCCGCGACCAGTACGGAAAGCAGCTTCGAACAAAGATGGCCGTTGGCGTGGCGTGCCCTCCGCGCTCTTGCATTGGACACAATCGAAATTCAAAAGGACCTATCTACCCCGCTTACGACATACTAAATTGAACCATATCTCAGTGAGAATAAGGTCATTCACTCCTCTAATCATCTTTGCCGAATGGATATATAAAAGAATATCATCGAACGTTTTGCTTACATTTGAAATTGTAAATCTGAATTAATAATTTTAGTTAAAATAATGAGTCAATTTAAAAGTTCGTTAATATGAAATTATAATAGTATAATTAAATTAAGGAATAAATTATAATATTGACTGGATTTGTATCAGAGCGGTCCGCCAATCACGCGCCGTACAGAGAACGCTTTCGAAACCCGCGAAATTCAACTTACACTCCTTTAAGTGCTGAATTACGTGAATGATATCTCTGTAACCTCTAAAATAATTCTTAATTCTAATTGTCGTGTTCTTGCACCGTATTACTCTTAAATTTAGCCTTTTATCTTTAAAACTTACAAGTAATACCTGTAAAGCGTAAGCTTAAAAACTAGTTCCGACCGCCATCTAGCGGAGGAGTCTTAAGCTAAACCAATAATCCCACAGATAGTGTCTAATCAGTCCATAGACAGATCTGTATAATCTTAAAGTAATATTTCATGGTGTGTAGTAAGTGGCGCCACCTCTTAACTATTGGGAAACCTTAGCTTATTCTCTTATAACAATAAATATACACTTATTCTATGAATATATACGTATAGTTTTAAACCATCTGCGTATTTCTTAAATTTAACTCTGTTTTGGAGGTGCAAATTCGTTTTGACCTTACTCCAAGTATATTTAGCATATTAGAACGTATGGGTTAAGCATGTTACACATGTAGGTAATTTTTATTGATTATGAATTTAGGCATAGATTCAATATATCCCAGCATCTCCACCATGTCGCGAAGGCCTTTTCTATATAAATGTATTTATGTATGTTCGGTTATTATATATATTGACTATTATCTTTGACTGTCTGATTTAATTGATCTTATATTGGATGCGTTAAAGGCCTCACGATAGAAAGAGGTTATGGATATTGAATCTTACCTTATATCTCTTGTCGCATCCTATTCGCTGCTTCGCCAGGCTCTCCCTGCTAGGCCGTTCCCCGCCTGTTTGTTTAAATATATATGACATGACCGTCTCCAAGTGTCTCATATTAATGTGCATGGGAGTTTTATCTACGGTTATTAGGGAATCAGTTACTTGCAGGAAGGGTTCTAATGATATACGTTAAGTGTAAGTCAAGTTAAGTCATAGTTCTATGGATAGAGCATCAAATCGGGTATGGGCTAAACAATAAGCAACTCTTATAGTCATAGGTCGTTCAGTGTCACACATAAACTGTCTCAAAGCTAGCTGGGACTGTTCAGCTAGTATCCTAAGTAGCTAGCTGGGACTGTTCAGCTAGTATTCTAAGTCACCCGTCGCAGAGCTGGCTGGGACTGTTCAGCCAGTATCCTATGTAGCTAGCTGGGACTGTTCAGCTAGTATGAACTCAACGCTAGTCGGGCCGATCATCCAGCACCTGGATGACCGGAACTCACGCACTAGTTGGGCTTCCCCCCAATCCCCACACTGGTTGTCAGTAGGTCATGTACAGTTTCATATAGATGCTTATCATGGACAAACTCAAGGGCAAGGTGTAACCTGTAAATCGTTATATATCTCATAGGTCTTTATACGGGCTCGGAGTATGCTAGTATACCATGGACATGGATGATACATTTGGATGTAAATTATATTAGGCAATAACACATCATATCAAGACACTTAGCTTTCAGATGGTCAGCTCACGTGACCACCATCTTTGTATGGAGCCAGCAGTGACTCCCAAGGGGTTCGGCGTAGACACAATGCACAACTTAATTCACCACGATTCAAACCCAGAATAACGTGTAATGCCCCGCCATAACGGAAGTCAGCGGGAATAGCATAGATAATATCGTTCATTCATCATAGACATTATTACCATAGACATTGTGAATAGATAACAGTTCACTCACCATAAATGTCCTACTTCCGTTCAGGGTAGCCAGCCGAGATATTTAACGTCATCGCGATGTCAAGCATTCGCGACAATTGCCTGCCATTTTGCATTTAATGACATGACCCACGTTTAGTTCTCTCTGTATCAATATTCATATTGTATTGTGTTTTAAATATATTTCGTGTAATTCCACTAGAAATCTTATTTGCGGCCAGAAGCCGTCCACACCTAAAACCAAAACATTATAAACCGACTAAGCTCACCTTCCTTAAGAAACTCCGTAAACTTTCACCTCAGAAAAAGGCGAGTTGCGAGTTGAAGGCGCCAAGTCGAAGTTGGCTCGAGTTGGCAGAAGTTGGCGCAAGTTGGCACAAGTTGGCGAGTTGGCAGGTGAGGCTTAGCGCACGTCACGAGGCGAGATGTGGCCCGGAATCACAAGTAACGTCCCTGGGCGCTTAGATTTGCCTCACTTAATATGCTACTTATTGTTTGGGACATGTTGACGTAAATGTAGTTGACACTGTTGGGAATCGGAGCAGGTCTTTGGGTAGCTGTACATTTTGGTGAAGTATCGTTATGTAACGTCCAGCCGGCTAGGCATGAGAAAAATTTGGTTTTCAGGGTCAAATGGATTGATCCTGACAAGTTCAAGTTATATAGTTGGGCGCCTTTAAGATATAAGTAGTTCGAATCAATTGGGAACGTTAATACTTTGCAGTCGGAGATAAAATAAATTTAACGGACACCAACGAACGGCTTCGTGGTGTACTGTACAGAAACATTTAGTTTACTTAACTTTACACTAATACGTTATTTTGTGACTTTGGTGTATACACAAATTGACCCGGTCCCAAACTAAGCAAAGCTTGGTGCTATGGATACTAGACGACGATATACGTAATATATATAAATATAGATAACATCCATGACCCAGGAACAAAATATTTGAATTCATCACACAAATATTTTCCCTAGCCGGGATTCTAACCCAGGACCACCGGGTCAGTAGGGAGGTGCACTACAAACTGCGCCAACCGCGTCGTCAAATGTTTGCGTCCTGTAGTTGACTTTACCAAATAACGTGTTGATGCCTCTATAACGATATTTTTTTGAGTAAGTAGTTTTGACTTGCTCTCACTGTTCCTTAATCCTAACTATACTGTGTTCTATTTGAGATGAACCCTGTTTGAAAATAATTATTATTTCTTTTCATAAAACTTCAAACGCGTTGCTTACCAATATTTTAAATTATATTAATTATTCCAATGCGCTGTATTGTTCGTGGTAAACTGGGGTCGTCGTTGCCATAAAATATGATCTAAGACGTTCCTTGTGATCGAATTATTTATTTCATTCGTGTAATGTTTTTTTGACATTTCCAAAAATACCAAAATATACTTTATATAGTAGGGTAGACCATGACGCAAAGGAGCCACGAGGCATTGGAGAAATTTAAAAAATGGTGGGGGCGAAGGATGGAGTAGTTTTTAGTTAGACGGAAACAATTACACATGAAGAAGTACTTAAAAAAGTGAAAAAAAAAAAAGAATTTTCTAAAAGTTATTGAGTCCTATTCTTTAGAATGAAAATGTTGGGCACTTTATACGATATGACGCTTTTATACATGCATTATAGAAGGAAAACATCTGTCAACATGCCTCCGTAGAATCCTTGAATTTTTCGGTCATGGAAGAAGAATGACAACCTGGAAAAGCTCTTAGTGACAGGAAAGATTCAAGGAAGAAGACCAAGGGGAAGGAGTTCCATGCGCTGGACCGATCAGATTCGAGACACAACGGTTACGAAGTTTCCCGACGCCAAGCGGTCTGCAGTAGATCGAAATAAGTGGAGAGCGATCGTCCGAAGAGTGATAAATAGAGGTCAAGAGCCTCAGCAAAGAGGAATACGACACAAGAAGAAGAGATAGAAGGAAAATTTGAAGGGTAGCGAGAACGGCGAAGGCCAAGTATAAGTTACGATAAACAAATGAAAGATAAGGTAGACGTAACGTCGAAAATGGAAGTCTAGGGAGTGGATATGGACAGAGTTAGATCGAGACAACTACATTACTTCATCAGCTACACCGACTAGAGCTTGACCAGGTCAGTTTCAAGCATCGACAGCTTGTTTCTCATGGAAGACTCTTAAATTTATGATGATGAAGTAGGTAATGTATTAAAACAACTTGGTCAACATTTCCAGTTTTACCAAATGTATTATTTTGGTTTGTCTTCTTAAAAGTTTAATGTAATACACACCTACATATTTAAGACGGTCTGAGTATAGATCATAATAGTATGTCACCAGTTTCATGTAACAGCATAAGATGGTTACCAACTGTCACCGATGCAGCATTCTGCTCAACGTCTACTCCTAGTGGTTAATTTAAAACAGCACATTTGCATTGAAACGATAAACAGACATAATCCCTTCTGCCAGTAAGACGTTCACCACAATGCACCACGTTTCCTAAACTTGAGCTCTCGGTCCAAAGTTTGCGGGTAAGGCGTGATTCCTTTGAAATATGTCCAATTATTAATATGCACGGTTCAACGATTGTTTTGCGTAGATTTTCGTATGTAAGTATGTGACATTTCAATTCAATGTAAAGGCTAAGTCACACTGTACCAGCATGTTATATTTATTCTTGCCTGTTAACTCAACCGGTACCACGAATGCGGCTATTACACTTTCTTAAATTAGTCACTGACGAGAGGGATGAAGAAAGTCTCAACTTGTCGACCCAGCTCAAACATTTTTCGTTAAACTGAGGATATCTTTGCTTCTTTTTGTTTCTTTGCTGGCAGAAATGAAGTCTCGTAGTCTATCTGCTTAGTATGTTTCATCGCTGTATATATTTATGTATATATTTATTTATATTATACATGTTTATATTATATTAGATGTATGTATATATTTACATGTATAGCAAATTATGTATAAGTATTATAATTATGTTTTGTTACTTATGTGTAAGTTAGTTGCACCGCCTACAATTTTTCCGCTTTGCCCTAAGGTTGACTGGTAGAGAATGCCTCATGGCATTAAGTCCGCCTTTTGTACGATAAGTTTTCTTTTGTGCAATAAAGATTAAATAAATAAATAAAATAAATATCACACAACCTCAAGTTAGAGTCCATCTTGTTAACGTTTGTTGCTATAGTTGAATACAGCATTCGGAGGTTCTAGTATTTTGTT